>OU696696.1:226613930-227218930 GCA_916050605.2 Platycheirus albimanus | reverse complement strand
TTGACTGGGTCGAACGAACTTGCTCTAATGTGTGACAGTGGTCTTGGGGTCTGAGATTTTGGAAAAAACAGAGAAAAAATGATATGAAATTTTATTGATTACTTAAAAATTACTAGTTAAAACGTTTTTTGGAAAAAATTAAGTAAGTTATCTTATTTCGTTTACTGTTTAAAATTACAATTTTTTTTTTCAACATCGCTCAAGCAGTTTTTTCAAAAAACAGTTTTTTTTTTTTAAACTTTTCGAAAAAATATTCTAAATAGGTTTTGAGTATGCCAACTTCGAGCCGTTCGTAGTTATTATCAGAAAAATAGAACTAAAAAAAATAGATGAAACCGTTTTTGGAAAAAACTAAAAAAAAAATTAAGTTTTTTTTTTAAACTCAAAAAAGCTTTTGCTTATGCTTAAATGCATTTATATTATTTCGTCTGTAAAAAAGCGCCTATATTAAAAATTTCAGGCCGGTACTATGGACGGTATCGTTATAAGACTTTTGTTGAAAAATCTATTTAAAAAAAAAAAACAAAGTTTGAACAGAAAACACTTCAGAAAGTTTTATCAAAATCGTAAGAGCCGTTTTCGAGAAAAAATTATTTTTCACTAAAAATCGTAATGCAGGTACTCTGTAGGACGTCATAATAATACTATGAACCAAGTTTGAAGCAAATCGGCCCAGCTGTTTAGGCTGTAGGTAACCATACAGACAGACAGACACACAGACAGACAGACAGAATTGTCGAACCCACTTTTTACGGCTTCCTTATCATCGTAATGTCATGTTTGAATGTTAGATTTTTTTTTCACGAATGCGTTACTTGCTTTATAGTACCTATATAATCGAAAGTAAAAATGTGATGGGTATCCTAAACCTTAAAATACTTAGATCATTCTTCAAATGACTACAATAGTAACTTCCTCTTTGAAAATTTGTTTAGTTTGGCTTTTTCCGATAATAATTTTGAACCTGATGTAAGCTACTTTACTTTCTTGAATAACTGTAATCAAACATCATTGGTATGTATCAATTAACATTAATGTTGATGATGTCTTCCAAAAGATCAATAAACTTAAGAATGATTTTTCAACTGGTCCTGATGGCTTGCCAGCAATTATCTTAAAGAAATGTGCATCAAATTTAGCTCAGCCTCTTAATACTCTTTTCAAAAATCTCTTTCTTTAGGGATTTTTCCACCAATGTGGAAGGATTCTTACATCATACCAAATCACAAAAATGGTTCTGAAGGAAACATCTCTAAATATATGCCGATCGCCAAATTATCTTGCATTCCAAAAATTTTCGAAAGTATTGTCTTCGATAATGTTTACTTTCATTGCAAGCCCCTATTTTCAACTAAACAACAAGGGGTCCTTAAAGGTAGATGTTCCGCAACCAACTTGGCGGAATTCGTTTCGTATACTCTTAGTTCAATGGAAAACAAAACCGAAGTCGACGTCATTGCTACTGACTTTAGCAAAGCCTTTGACAAAATGTCACACAAGATTATATCGTTCAAACTAAAGGCTCTTTATTCAGCGGATGGAATCATACTTATTAGATCGTAGATATCGGGTTTTATTCAGATCTTCAATATCTGATCCGTTTATTGCAAAATCGGGTGTTCCTCAAGGGAGTCATTTGGGCCCTATTATTTTTATTCTGTCTATTAATGATGCAGAATTTGTGATAGAGCACTCCGAACTTTCTTGTACGCGGATGACATGAAAATTTTCAGAACGATTTCCACCCCCCATGATGCTTTACTTCTGCAGAAGGATCTGAACAACTTTGGTAACTGGTGTCAATAGAACAATTTAGAACTTAATGTGGGCAAATGTAAGTCGATCACTTATTTCCGCAAACGTTTCCGTTTACCACTGCGAGACTACTTTATCCACGACGCTCTTGTTTCCAGAGTAGCGACCATTCGAGATTAAGGTGTTATTTGTGATACTGAACTCAACTTTAGATCCCATTATTATAACATAGTCGGAAGGGCCAACTCAACTCTTGGTTTCGTTAAACGGTGGTCCAAAGAGTTTTTGGATCCCTACGTTACGAAATCTCTTTATACAACCTTTGTCCGACCTTTGCTCGAATATCTAAGCCAAGTATAGTCCCCTTATCACATCACCCATATTAAAAGAATTGAAGGAGTACAACGTAGATTCCTCCGTTTCGCTCTAAGGGGTACTTCCGTGGGTTGACACCAACAACCTGCCACCATATCATGATCGGTTGCGGCTGATTAATTTACAATCGCTTGAACAACCTCGTGAAGTAGCTGACGTTAATTTCGTGCATCAATTTCTACCTGTCGAAACTGATTCTTCTGTCCTCCTACGATCAGTTCCCAATTTCATCTAGATTCACACAGAACTGATTATGGCAGGAAGGAACCTGTGACAAGAATGTTGCGGGAGGTAAATTCTAATTCTATTATTTTTAATTTTCACCTACGTATAACTATTTATTTTTTTAATTAATTTTAATTTAATTTTCTTTTTATCTTATCTTTTAAATTTTGACATGTGCTATTTGCACGAATCTTAAATTTTTACTGTTTGCATTAAGCATAACCTACATTCTTTCTTTTTAATTAAGTGCCGATAGGACACGCAACCGTATATGCTGTCATGCTCGGTGCAAATGGACCCCAGCGCGAGCGGTATCTGGGGGAGAAAGTGGCGTGTAATAATTTACTTAAATAAAAGACTTAAGAAATCTTGTAATTGTGAAAAGTCATGACTCCAATGATTACAATTCAAATATAACGGAACGATATAGTAGTGAACATGCCTGTTAAGTATTTCAATGACTAATATACTACTTAAAATTTTTAAATTGACAAAATTTTTTAGATTACACTTTACTGCACACAGAATTAGTACTATTTCTAATTGCAGGAATACAGTTAATGAAGAATGTTTTAAAATAGTTTCAGAACTGGGTATTTTTCCCTCTTCTAGGAAAGTTTCAATCAGAATAACATAATATACAAGTTAGAGATAAATTTAAAAAAAAATCAGAAAAATAAGTGTGTTTTTAAGACCAGATCAATTATAAGATAAAACAATTAAATTGAATATATTATTTGTTTGACAGACGGCAGCATTACCCTACAGTTGATGATTCCTACGACGTTGGATTCCACTTGAATGTTGACGTTAGATGGCGCTTCTATCGGATGAGATTTGTCAAAGTATTGAAGGCCGGCTTCTCCAAACACGTTTTTGACAAGTGGCTGTTGTTCTGTTGTTTTGATCAACAATCCTTTACAAATAAAATCAAAGATTTTCCCATTAATGACGAGTCTTACACCTTTGATCATTATTTTTGCGGTTGGTGAAAGCTGAAGAAGATGCATTTGGATTTCGTAGTATTTTTTTTTTGCGGCTTATGAGTGATTGTTCAAGATGAACTAGAATTCCAGAGCCTTTAAGTTTGTGCAGTGGCGTCCAATATTTTGCTCGCAGTGTCACCCGGATGAAAGTTTAGTACAACAATCGACTTATCTGTGTAGTTGTTGGTGTACGCCTGTGTGTTTTATATTGGCCAGGCTTCGTTTTCTTGTAGCTGGATAAGGCCCATACATGTCTGTTTGTCCAATTCAACATTATTGGTTTTACTAGCGGCTGGGAAACGAACAACAACAGTACTTTCGTTTGAACTGCGTACGAG
Organism: Platycheirus albimanus; assembly: GCA_916050605.2. NCBI lineage: Eukaryota > Metazoa > Arthropoda > Insecta > Diptera > Syrphidae > Platycheirus > Platycheirus albimanus. The sequence goes on along the minus strand of OU696696.1, from coordinate 227,215,251 downwards.
TGTGTCAAGTTGCCGCTCAAGAATTTGGCTATATTTCTCCACTTCAGATAAATGGTTAATGAGATAAGAATTTTGAGAGCGAAAAAGCTGGATTTCGGTAGAAACAGTTAGGATATCTTGTTGTGTAGCAATGTCGTTTAGCTTTGATGAAATGCAATTATCTAAAAGCAACTTCAAATCGTCAATGTTCATATTTGCGACTGCCATGTAACCAGATGTCTCGGTGTTTGTGTATCGTTTATTAAATTTAACAGTCTCCGGTGAGGTTTCTGATAATTTGCGCTTGGAGCTCATATACAGCAAGTTTTCTTATGTAGGGGGTGCCTTGATCGTTTTAATATAAGGAAATAAACCATATCTTTTTCGAAAAGCAGAAAAAAAATTGTTTAGCAGTGCTTGTGCAGATAATAACGTTTGCAATCCACGCACTTTATTTTTTTTTTAGATACTTAATTATCGGAAAATAATAAATTTTAAGAGGAGCAACAGAGACACAACTTATTTGACAGCTGTCAATACTACGGACATTATGCGACTGGTTGGTCACTTTAGGGCTTACTTCCGAGCATGGGACATGGAAGTAACATTTGGAAGTAGCTTTCAGATACCTGGGTGGGTTGGCCACTGACGAGCGCTTGAAATTTAGTAGAACGGTACTTGGAGGGGAATAAAAAAGTAGTGTTTTAGTTATAGGGCTTAGAATAAGGTAAATTTATGATTTATATAAGCTTTTACTCGTTCCAACGAATTGAGCTTTGGTGGAGGGATCTATAATTTCATTTTTATTATCTGTTGAGAGAATTTAAATTTTTTTAATATTTTTGTTGATAAAAAGTCTCAATTTTTATTTATTTTTTTAACTTTAGGTAGGTTTTGTTTGGTTAGTTAGGTTTTTAAAAAGCACTATACTACATGTTCCCTCAGGAAAGTCTTTCAATTCGTGGTAAGTCTTCATACCCGTTAACGTATAGACATTCTTCTTCCAAACTCCTTTTCCTTTCCTTTAACATTATTTTTTTTCGGGCACGAAAATTTTTATTGTCGAGCAGAGGGGATAAATGGAAGCGCCAAAGAACCACCCCCAATTCCATCGAGCATAGCCATGTAACGAATATCCTTAAACAACCTGGCCTAGGGTTCAGGACCCACTTCTCTGGGAAACGAGGCATCTTTTGTTGTCCAGTATCGAAAACAGAAACTCTCACTTTTGCTTTTATTTGTTTATACATAGATAGAAATTTTCTTATTCATCTTTGCATTTTTAATGCTCACAGCACTTTAACACCATGTATACATGACCACGAATTGAACTTCCGTCGTTTAATTGATTTGTGGTGTAAAATCAACAACATCCCGAATGAACACTAAGTAGCACACAAATTTACTGCTGGAACACAATGGAGCCGGAGCCGGATCCGCAATCGCATCCGTATCGCATGTCAAAATATTGAATACACACGAATTCAATGTTGCGAACACAACGAGACGGATCCGCAAACGCAGCCGCAAACGGCGACGGACGAGTTGGCCAACTTTTAATAAATACGTGCGTATTTTTGACATTCCAAGAGCAACGTGCTAATAAAATCCTTTAAGAAATATTAGGTCAGGTAATTACAAATTTATAGAAAAGACTATACATGATGCGATGTATGTTTTATCATCTTTTATATGCATATATATGTATGTTTCTCAGTGGAAATTGTAAAAAAAACGTGGAGTACGTACGACTCCATTGTGGGCACTTCTAATTAGGTACGTACGGCATGCGATACGGTTGCGGCTGCGGTTCCGGCTGCGTTTTTCTATTGTGTTCCAGCAGTTACACGACACTTGCTAACGCATGGGCTCATTTGCCTGTTTTAGATACTTACTTACTTAAGGCCGCGGCTCCACTAGAAATATTTATTTCGGACATTATGTCAGACATTATTTCTGAAATTTATATTTCTGTACTATGTGGGCAGATAATGTCATGAAATTTTATTCTTCGTCATGATCTGGCCGAGTGGAGCTCGTCGTTTAAGCTTAGAGCTTCAGGCTCTAGAAAAATAAGAAGAAGTGGAATACGAAAAAAGGAAACAAAAACACAATTTTTTGGTGAATCCATTCTCATTTGCTACAAGATATCATTCATTAGGATGAAAGTGAGTACAATTTTTTTTTTGTAGAATGTCATAAAAATGCAAACAATTAAAAAACATCAAATAATCAACAAACAAGAAATAAATGGGCAAATCATTAAAATGTCAAAATTTGTAACAAGAGTAAATGTTTTTTTTTTGTTATGTATGTAAACTATGTATGTTCAGTGAATTTAGAATATCATGAAATGTCAGATATATTTCCGAATTTATTTCTTCTCCGAAGACAAAAATAAAGACAGAAATCTATGAAGTAAGGGGACTCCACAAGAAATACTGACTGCATGACACATTTCTTGCAATCATTTATTTCTAGTGAAGGCCCAGGGTAAGGTGGCGCAGACAGTCCATTGTAGATAAAGATATTTTATCTAAAATAAGCAAAGCCTCTTTACGAATAAATAAATAAAAACACTTTTATACCAGGATAACCCACCACGACCATGCTTAATGAAATGAAAACAAACTTTTTATGAACATAAATTTTTTGCTGTCAGGTTGACATGAAAAGAAGTTAATTCTGAACGAACTTTACAGGAAAATTCATTGATAGACATGGTCACAATAGTTTTTATTATTAAGATCAAAGGGTCGGCGCTTGGCTAAGCAAAGGCATTTTGCTTAAACTCAAAGCTGCTGGTTATCGCGTCGAAGCAGGAGCATACTAAAATGTTGCCAGAGAGACAACGTTAAATTCGTACTGTATCTCAATTAGTCGAATTAATGAAAAGGCATAGGCTGGAGTAATGTTTCAAATCATTAATCGGCTAGTACCTATTTCTATACACTTACTAGAACTCAGCCACGACAGTAGTTTGGGCTAGGAAATAATTTTGTTTTACTGTGCAGTAAATACAAGCTAAAGTAGGTTAGAGTTTGGTCAAAAGTAAAAGCAGTTTTTGTTTTTAATTTAATTCTATTTTAGTTATAATCGTGCAGTATAAAAATAATATATAATAACAAGTGCCAGTGAAAAATCTTGCAGATAGGGGTAAAAAGTTTTTTTTATAGTGGAAAATAGAAACTACATTATGTTTTACATATAGGAATCGTCCAGAAACGATCTAAAAATATAGTGCTGCAAGTAGAAAAGCTGTAAAAAGTTCTGAACCAGCTGAAGTTTAACGCTATAAGCAAAAGGCCTTAACTGGTGAAGCAGACGGTGGAATCAAAAACTCCCGATAATTTGGTCATCTTCTCAGTTGGCGCAGAGGGTATCAGCCTGACCGCAAGACCGCTGATTTTAAATTTTAAATACAATTTCTCTCTTTCTTTGCGTATTGTTTATTATTTACATTGTTTATTTAAAATAACAAGAGAAGTCTTTTTGTGTCCACACAAGTACACATTGTCTTTTTTGTCGAGTTTTTTTAAATTATAAATTTAAATTTCAAGGGAAGTAAAATCAAGTTATTGGTTATAGACAATTACGTAAAACACAAAGAAGGTTCAAGGGTAATCATCGCTGGAGCGATTGGATGATGTGGCAACAAAATCCTGATTTCTGCGTAAGAACGGTGAGTCTTTAAAGTTCCCTGTAACTTTAAAAAGAAAACTATATTGAACCTTTAAATTTTAATGTATCCTTTGTAGGGAAAACTTTGTCACCGCAACACTGGTGTCACCTTGCGGCAGTTTTAGGAAACCCGATTTGTTCATCCAACGGATGACATTTCCCTTTTTAAATAATCGAGAAATTTCAAAAATTTTAATAATGACATTAGTTGCCCAATTTCAACACCAGGAAACGATATTCGATAAGGAGTTATCCTATATCAGAACCATTCTGTCATAATCGTCACTGAACCACATCTAAAATGAAAAATCCGAGGCGAGAAAATTTGAAGTGAGCCCAGACGCACTCTTTCTGGCACATTCTATGGCTACATGCCAGCGTGCAGAAGGATTATGGCTGCCGAACACTTCCGGCATTTTCGTTTCTGCTTTATGATTACTGTCCGTCCAATTAGACGCTTCGTCTCTTCTCTTTTACGCTATCTTTCTGTTTCTCTTGGAAATCTGATTGGAACGAACTCCAAAATGCATGTCCAATGCTAAGATAGAAGCCCGTTCCGACCAAAGGTACAATTAAGGTCTGTTTGATGAAAACTAGTTGATTTAGATTTTGACAGATCGTGACAAGTGACTGTTACATTGCTCATGTCCATTATGTATTCCACAGGAATCATGATTTATATGCCCAATGCAACTGTCCAACAAAGTAATTTCAGTCCTTTTCAAAAATTCTTAGTTAGTACAGTCATCACATCTTGACTGACAGTTGACATAGCTATAATTAGTTATCTGTGCGATTAAAATGAGTTTAACGTCATATGAATGACGGTACTGTTGATTGGGAAGCGAATGTGTCAAATTAGAATCGATTTCCATCCAAAACAAATTAAATGTCAAAATTTGACAAGTATGAAAAATCTCTCATACTGGAGAAAATATGACACAGATCTATTCTACCAATCTACACAAACGTTATAGTGTCAAAATAAGATGACAGAAATAAAGATAAATGTCATTAAAGTCAATTTTCATTTTCACATATTTGTCAGTGCGAAGCAGCATTACGTTACTACGTAACACTAAACGCACTTCGTATTGTTAACTTTTCCGAACGCAAATCTATTGTTAACTAAAAGAACGCCGGAAAAGTCTCGTCCAGTCATTATTATTACTATTGGAAACCAGACAGAGGCGTGGCTTCAGAAATATTGTCTGTGCCAATTCATTAAAATCTCAACCCTCATCTTGAATAGTTCGTTTCTTAGAAAATTGAAAAGTTTGATTTTATGCAGCTGAAAATTAATTTATTCTACTTAAAGAATTTTGTTCGCGAGTGAATTAATATAATTTAAATATACTACATCCTTTTTGAAGGATTTTCTCAATTGCAAATTGCAATTATTGTGGTGCAACCACCAGAAAAAGATACCCTTTTTAGGTAAGTTTTTTTTTGTAGTTTTTTTTTTGTCTGCCAGCATCATGGCGGCCATTTAACTTCGTCGGCGATGCTTTTTCCTTGAATTTTCAAGGAAGCATCAAAGTTTTTATGACTAGGGAATTATAGATAGTCTGTTTTTATATTCCTTAGGGTTCTTGGTACAGGGCAGGAGCCAACCTTTTAAAATTGAAGTTATCTTTGTATATCCATGGAAATTTCCGTCCATGGCAACGCGGGAGCATTATACTTTTTCTCCAATTGGAGCAACGCGGGATTTTTCAGTACATTCCTAAGACGCCGTCTTACGCTGTACAGCCTACAACTTTCAACATACTAGAGCCACAAGGGACTCCAACATCTTTTTTTATTGTTCTTTGAACCACATGGTTCTCCGGAACACATCGTTGAACCGCATGGCACTCGGTTTGTCTGACCGACCATGTGTTAAACTCCATCCTGTTGATCAGCCAATATCCTGCAACTTTTAATAAAGATTTAGAGAAAATATTTCTCGCTACGTTTTGTGGAAATATCCAGGTAACATTTTTGTTATTTTGTTCATATTTTTGGTGCACCTGAAAGCCTCTGAATATAAGAGAGCTTACGCTTGGCGAGACGAATAATACGTCCAAGCGACCGCACAATTCCCTGCTACCTACGATATCCTGTGAACGTGAACGTTCGTACATACATCCATAAGCCCACGGACGGTGGAGCCATACACTATTAGTGCCTCAAGAAGCACCTTTGATTATTATACGAGTGAAAATTAATCTTCGTACCTGCATCCATATATATATATATATATATCCTTTTATACTATATTTATCCTAAAGAACTATACCTATACTTACCTTATTTAAAGAAAGAGATCATTATATATATAATAAGTGAAATACTGAAAAATATTACTTAATCTTTGTGAAAATTTGTGTTTTTCGTGTATGTGACTATAGAGAAAGTTGAAATTTTACTTTTCTTGTTGAGATCCACTTTGGACTCACGAAATCCTTAACGTACTTCTTCTTTTTTTTTTCTTCACTGCCTCCACGGCGCTTTTACTTTTTTTTTATTTGTGACGCGATACTTATCCAGAGCCCAGGATTGATTTCGAAAAGAACTTCCTGTCGGTTTCTATACGGGATCTTACGTGTGGATGGTGCTTCTGTACCAGTGTTTGGAACTCTGACGTTTCCTGTAGACAACCCACTACGTATTCCATCGGTTATAGCACCGAACTACTTCCTTCACTGTCCTCCAGGACCATTTCTCATCATCACTTTCTGTAAAAAACTATCCTGTCTTGTGTTAGTGTCTATACAACACCACTTCTTTTCATCTTTCAATTTTTTTTTTGTGTTTTAGCACTTCTCTAGTGGACGTTTAAGCGCCCTAGATACTCATTCAGTTTGGAACTTTAAGGTTCCCCACTTTTTATTATACACTTCTGCTTCAGCTCGGTAGGTTTATCCAGCTGGAAGTTCTTTGAAGCTAATTTGGAGTAATCCTCTAAGAATTTCTTCTTCCTTTACGGAAATCAGCGGTCAATTTACACTGACCTATCTCAATTAGTCATTATTCATTTTTCTTTTGTGTGTATCTATTGTACAATATCTGTTTGTATGTCGGATATTATCGAGGTTTGTAAACTACGTTTACGATACAGTGACACTATACTGGTCACTTGAAAAGATAATACGCTTTTTGTGTGAAAGATATCTTTGATGAATATAAGATAGCTCATTAACGTTTTTCGAGCAAGGAAACGATACAGTACCAAGATATAGAGTAGTATCATTAGTATTGATGATCTTACATATGGTTATAGTAGAAACTTTTTTTTTTTTTGAATAATACTTTTCTAAAATTTCAGCGTCTGGTTCCAGAGAGCTCTCCCGATCCATCAACGTCTGTTTACTATATTGCTTAATATTATATTGATACATATTTTGATAAACCATATTTTAAATCATATTACTATATTATTACAATCTATCTCTCTTTCTATCTCCCTTGTCTCATTTCCAAAGCATAAACCCTTGGGCTAACGTCCCATGTTCTCTGGTTTACTTTTTGGGTTCGTTAGAATTTTCACATCCTTGCATACTTTTTCGTGTATAATATCCAAACGTCAAGTCAGTTTTCGTGTCGTTATAGTTTTTTTTTGTTTTTTTTTGAATACAATTTGACGTCGTTTAATGACGAATTACTTTTGAAACCACACAAATAAAATACATTTCAAAAGATTTTTAAGAGATTTAACAGTTGACAAAGATCAACTGAAACTTTTTTTTATTACTCATTGAGAGTACAAGCGAGCTAAGATTAATGATACCATCGGTACATTTCTCTTCAGCGTATTTTTTTTTATATATAAAGACAAACAAACATAATCTGTACGAAGCTAAAAGTTGCTTCGCGTACAGTTAAAGCGTACAGACATTTATATAACTGGTCGTTAAGAGAAACTTCAACTTAACTTTCTTTGTTTATTTAGAATTTTATATAATTAGTTTAGGATTTATAAGATTATCAGTTTAGTTTTTGAATAATTTAGACTTTGTTAAGGAATTCAATAGTTTTAAGAAAAATTTAAATAAAATAATTCGGTTTATAACGTTTTGATAAAGAAACTTTATAGTGTTATTCATGCTGTCGTTTAGACAGTGGTTCTTTTCTTCGGACATTTCAAGAATTTTGTTTAAAGACAATGATGTTTAAGTAAGTACGTTGGGAGGGGTGGACATATCTCTCGTGCGGATGGAAAGGTGGATTAACATATCATGAAAGTGTAGTGTGGTTTATAGTGTTTAGGTTTTTGGTTAACGAATAGGTCGTTATTGAGATTTAGTATAATGGTTTAGGCAAGTATTTGTGCTTGTCGTTTATCATATATGGGGACCCTAAACATTTTTGTAGTGACAGGTTTTTCTGGTCACTTGGCACCGTGGGTCAATGGTGGAAACCAGTTCGAGATGATGAACTGATTCCTCATGGGTGGGTACAGAAGCCAGAAGGGGGTAAATTACAACATCTTCTCCTCCTTCCCAGTTTATAAGAGTGTGTGTAGGTGCTGACCTACTCCACTAGTCAGTTTCATTCTTTAATCATTTGCGCCAGATAAGCTGACTGAGCCATAGCGCATTATCTTCAAATATCTAAAGATACTTTTTGGTATAGCGGCTCACTATTAGTGCTGTTCTCTCTTGCGTCTTTTACATACATTTTCTGAGGTCGAGTCGGCCTTCCAGCTCGGTTATACTTTCAAACTTGTTTATGTCTCAGCATTTGTTGATCAGGCCCTAGCAAAGAATATTTAAATTAGTTTTTCTGAGTTTTCAAACATCTAAAACTTCAGTAGGTTCGCACTGGTTAAAAAGCTGTAACAACGTTGTCGATCCCTAAGCAAGAATGCACGACCCTTGTGAGCTAGTTGAGGGCGTGCGTGCGAACCGGATGCGAAGGTTGATCACAACCCAAGTGTTACTTTGTCTCAGCTAAGTGGATCTGTTGTCTTAGAGAGAGTTCTCTAGGAGCAGTCTTGTAGTCTGAACTTAGTAACCACCTTTCCACTCGTGAATCCTTTAAGGAGTCTCATTGGAACTAGTGTCCAAGGCGACCGAACCAGTGAACATTCCTTGGAGAATTTGGTAATGTAGTGAGTTATTAGGTCTTGGTTTTGGGTTTTGTTGTTGGTATATTATGGAGGAGGCAAACTGCACCAGCTATAGTTTGCAACAGTGAGTTTTACTTGACGATCTGTAAAAAGTTTGCGGAACAGATCGGAGAGAGTAATTTTCTGTGAGTGGAAAGGGGGAATAACAAGAATGCAGAGGAAAAAGAGGGATGCTTATGAGGAAATAGATCAGTTGTGTGTGTGAGTAAAAGTGTCACAGGTCTCTGGCAGAAACCAGGGAGGGCATCATTTGATACTGTAGTAAGTTACACTCAGCACAAGAGGACATTGTCTATTGAAGACGGTATTTGGTTCCTCTTAGGTATATTCTCTCGTAGGTGTTGCGGGCATCCACTGATAGAGGCCGTGGTCTCTCGTCAGCAGGTATGATGGTAAAGTATGGTTCTTTTCACATTTGCTTTATTCTTTGTATTCTAGGATTTAAGGACATCGTTTGACGTTACTTAATGGTGTCAATTATGGAATCTCTGTGAGGGGTTCGCATAGTAGGTTACCAGGAGTTTCGTTGTCTTTCCTTACTTCCTGTTTATTTCCAAATCAATATTTCATTTTAGAAACATTTCTCGTTACAGAAATGAAATGGGATAATTCTTCGTTACAGAAATGGCGCCCAACGTGGTGGCCTGAAGAATGTCTTGAGATAAGTTTTAGAAAGTTCAGAATTTGTATTGTATTAAGTTGATTTGAAATTTTTTTTTGAGAAATTGATTTTTCTTTTGGAAATTTTTCATTATTGGAATTTGTTTTGAGGAAGTTTTTTTTTAAGTAGTACTTTTCTTTTGCTAGAGGAACGTCATCGGAGTTTAGTAATGAAGACTATATGTCCGGGAAGTTGGTCGATAGATTCCTGACTTCTGTCTGTTGCGTTAGCTTCACTATTAGTTCTCTACCTCTCGTGATAGGTATATTTGAGTCATTTGTCCGGACCGAAGAGTTGTATTCTTGGTTGACTGTTGCTAATGATCACTTTACTTAAAGCGATAGCTTAGAAAGGGTTAGGAGGTGGTAGATAATTGAGTCTTTTGACCGGTGGTGGATGATTTTAGTCTCTACGCACGTCAGCTGCAAAAGCTACTTTATCGTCACTGAATAATCCATGTTTTCTACTTCGATAATACTTTTTCATTTTTACTTTTTTTTTGTAGAGAATTTTTATGAAGATTTTTGACGGTTAGATTTGGTGTATGGTTGATAATTCATTTTATGAAATGCTAACCGGTGGTGGGTGATCAATAGTCCCTACGCACGTCTGCAGTAGCATAATGAAATGAGGAGTCACTATCCATTGAATTTAGCAGATTTAGTTTTTGTGTTGAGCACGAATAGTTTAAAGACACACAAACTAAGTTTTTTTTTGTTAGTTGTTTGTCATGGTACAATCAAGCTAACGTCTTTTTTTTTTTTTTGATATGTTGTTAATCCATTACGCACTGGGGGAATGTCCACTCCCAAACGTGAATGAATATTGTTGAGATTTAAAAATAATTTTGAGTATAAAATAGATTTTGTAAGAAGTCATTACAGAATTTATAGAAAGTTTTGCAGTTTTCGATATTTTGAGTATAGTTTTGGAATTATTTTTCAGGGACGTAACTGAAAAAGGAATTCTGGTTTTGGTAGGGATTTTTTCTTTTAGAGACGTTAACTAAAAGGAAATCCTGAGTTTTTTTTGTGAGTTTGGAGTTTGTCTTAGAGACGTTAACTAAGATAAATTCTGGTAATTTTCGCGGTGTCGCGGTTTTGTGAGATTTTTAGTGGCAGTGTTGCCCAAGTTTTTGAGATATTTTTGCAGTGTTGCAATCGATTATAGTTTAGAATTTTTGGCGGTGTCGCCACCCAAACAATATTTACTTTATTTTTAAGTTTAGTAACTTTCAGGATAGTTTCCTAGAAGTTAGTTTAGTTATTAGTACATACGTTTAGTTTTGATTTGAATCTGTAATTATTGAATTCAGATTACGATTCAAAAACAAGATAACAGTTAGTATATAGTTAAGTACCTTTTGACTTTGAAGAAATTTTGAAATATTTTCTTTAGAGGTCAAACTTTTTTTTTGTAGGATCTTTTTCTAGTCTACAAAGAGCCTTCTCTTTGCAGGACTATATTTTTGATTTGAATTACTAAGTGATCCGTTTCACTACAAATACTTTAATTTTAAGCACTGTTTAATTTTTTTTGTCATTTCGATTGTGTTTCGTTAGTTTTGCGTTTATACAAGAGTTTTATTTGCGCAGTTGAATGAGTAGTGGGAATAGGAGACTAATTCGTCCGAGCACTTATAATTCAAGGTTTTTAGACGTTATAATTATGTCTGACCCACAAGCTGCAGGTAGCGGGGAAGATCAGAGAAGAGGTGATATGAGAATTGAAGATGAATCTAGTCCTTTAGGGATTAATGATGGTACTATGCCTCTTGGTAATGTCAATGGTCGTGTCGTCAACGATAGTTTTGACAATAGACGCAATGTAACCGAAGATTCTCTTACTCTTCAAGAGATGATTACAGCGACAGTTGACTTACACAGGGAAGAGGATAGGCGAGTCATGAAAGAGGAAATAAGACTAAGTCAAGCTCAACTTCTCGAGCAATTGACTAATCTATTTCAAACAATACCTCCTTCTTCAAGCAATCAACCCTCTACTTCTCAAAATCTCGCACCTAGACAAGCAGTTAGTCAAGCGACAAATAGAGTCAGAATAACTGACGCTCCTAACCGAACAAATACAGGCAATCCTACAGAACAGATACGTAATCTATCTAGAAATTTGGAAAACTATCCAACCCCAAACAATGAACCAGGTCTTACTCGGAATGCTCCTTCAGGACATCCAGTAGATATGGCTAACGGTTCTAACTTAGACGATTTTCTTACGCAAATGAATGCGATTAATTTAGATAATTCTCCGGAAGCTTCATCACCCAGGAGACAAGTACCCTCTAACGCCACGTCATATAGCAAATTTCCACAATACCATAAGTGGGGAATTAGATTTGACGGTCGCAATATGTCGATTGATGACTTTCTATTTCGATTAGAACGCGTTAGGTACAGTTATGGTGTTCCATGGGATGAGCTGACGGTGAATTTTCATCATTTTGTGTCAGGACAAGCGGAGTCATGGTACTGGATGTACTTGAAGAGTAATCCACACACTTCTTGGAGTTCGCTTCAGTCCGGGTTAATCGAACAATTTCGAAGTCTCGAAACAGACTCCGAATTGTCTCGAAAGCTTTCAGACCGAAAGCAGCAGTCCAGTGAATCATTCAATGATTTCTACGACGCTTTAATGTTGATTAATTCGAGGATGCGTGTTCCGAAGTCTGAGAGAGAACTGATAGAAATTATTAAGACGAATGTAAAGAGACGTATGGGTGAGCTACTCATTACTTTTAGCACTCACAGTCTTAGACAGATGGCATATGTATGCCGTACAATCGAAAAGTTTCTCGATCGACAGGAGAGCACGCGATCTTCTTTTGTGCCGAACACGCACCGAATTCCGACAAAACGTTTCGTAAACGAAGTTGTGGAAGAATCAGATGATTTAACTGTAGCTTTAACTTCAGGTGTAGAAGCAGTACATAACGTACATAGAGATAAGAACACTTGGAAGTGTTGGAATTGCTTAAGTGTAGGGCATGGGTTCAGGGAATGCAATAAACCTGTAGATAGAAAGTTTTGTTTCCGTTGTGGATTGGAGAACGTTATTTTTCCTACTTGTCCAAAATGTCAGGGAAACTTAAGGAGGAACAACCCAATATCCGGGGGGGTTCGCTCCGAACAAATGAGCCCGGAGTTTTAAGTGCCGAAGAATCTTCTACTCTCAAAACTCCTGTTACGATTTTAAAACCAATTAATAAACTTGTTATTAATGCAACAACACCAAATAATTTGAATTGTAATGTTAAGAAAAGTGAATTTACAAGAAAGCCATTTCACGAAAGGCTTAGAAATTATTATGAAGTCCGTAAGCGAATAATGAATTATCCTGAATTGTCTAATCGTATTAGACGAACTCGAATCAGATTTAAGGAAAAAAGACTATTATATAAGAATATAGCTTCAACGACATTAGAAAGAGAATCTGGAGATCCTCGCCCTTATGTCAACGTTGAAATTTTTGGAGACAAGATATTGGGTCTATTAGACTCTGGCGCAAGTATCAGTTGCCTTGGCGCTGATGTTTTAACTTACTTGTCCAGCAAAAATATTAAGATTAAAAAGGTTAATTCAAGTGTTTCAACCGCTGACGGGCAGAAACAACAAATTTGTGGATTAGTCACAACTGACGTCAAGTATAAAGGTGCTACTCATAGCATGAGTTTTTATGTCGTTCCGACATTAGCTCAACGTTTATACTTGGGTGTCGATTTTTGGTCGAAATTTCAAATAGCGCCAAATGTAATTTCCAGTTTGTCATTTCAACATGATGTTGAAGTCAAAGATAAATTAGTCAATAAGTGTAAGTTGACGAATGTTGAGAATGCTAAACTCGAAGATGTGATACGAAGTTTTCCGTCATTCACACTAAAGGGTTTAGGCAAAACAGATTGGGTAAAACACGGTATTGATACGGGGGATGCTCCTCCAATCAAGCAAAGGTATTATCCGGTCTCCCCAGTGGTGCAGTCTCTGATGTACGCAGAAGTAGACCGCATGCTTTCACTAGGGGTTATTGAGGAAAGCAATAGTCCATGGTCCTCACCTGTTGTGCTTGTACGCAAGCCTGGCAAGGATCGACTTTGCTTGGACTTCAGAAAAGTCAATATGGTTACTAAGAAGGATGCGCGTCCTATTGCGCACATCGAGGGACTGCTGTCACGTCTTTCAGAGACACGTTTCATATCGAGCGTGGATTTGAAAGATGCGTACTGGCAGATACCACTGGAGGAGAGCGCGAAGGAGAAGACAGCCTTTACGGTTCCAGGAAGGCCGTTGTATCAATTCAACGTGATGCCTTTCGGTCTTTGCAACGCCGCTCAAAGTTTAACCTATTTGATGAATTTAGTAGTTCCACGCGAGTTACAGGACCGAGTCTTTGTCTATTTAGACGACCTTTTGGTGGTGACGAAAACTTTCGAGGAACACTTAGCAGTTTTAAAGATCATTAGTAGAGAGTTGGATAGAGCAGGACTCACTATTAATGTTGAGAAATCGAAATTTTGTTTCGAAGAATTACAGTACTTAGGATACAAAGTGGGACAAGGATGTTTGAAAGCAGACCCAGATAAGGTTGCTGCTATCATCAACTTCCCGATGCCGACAACCACTCGCCAAGTTAGGCGTTTCTTAGGAATGGCTGGTTGGTATCGGAGGTTCGTGGAAAATTTTTCAACCTTGGCTGCCCCACTCACTGATACTCTTAAGAAAGGTAAGGCTTTCGATTTCAATTCCGAAGCTCAGACAGCATTCGAAAATATTAAGAAAGCACTTACAACTACACCTGTTCTGATAAACCCTGATTTCGAGAAGGAGTTTATTATTTTGTGTGATGCATCTGCGTCCGGTATCGGATGTGTACTCTGCCAGCGAGATGAGAACGGAGCTGAACGCCCCATTTACTATTTCTCTCAGAAATTGAATGCTGCGCAGAGGAACTACACCGTTACCGAACGCGAATGCCTCGCTGCGTTTTTAGGAATTCAGAAATTCCGTTCATATATCGAAGGATATAGATTCAAGGTAATTACTGATCACTCAAGCCTTAAATGGTTGATGAACATGAAGGACCCTACCGGTCGTCTGGCCAGGTGGAGTATGAGACTTCAAGGGTTCGATTTCGTGGTTGAACACAGGAAAGGAACACTTAACGTGGTACCCGACGCTCTTTCAAGAGTGTACGAAGCCGATGCTTTAACGGCGGAGAGCTATATATCCAGTGTTGCACAAGTCGAAACCGAGGAGGTGCTCCACATTGACCTTGACGATCCGGGATTCAAGTCCGATGAATATTTACAACTTATCAGTCATATCATTAAAGAGCAGGATCGATTACCAGACTTGAAGGTATCTGAAGGATACATTTATAAAAGAACAAAACATGCAATTGGGAATCCTCTATTGGATGATCTGGCATGGAAGTTATGGTTACCGTCTAGTATGACAGAAGCCGTAATTGCCATGGCGCATAATCCGCCCAGAGCTTCTCATGGTGGTGTCGTTAAGACTTTGTATAGGTTAAGGGAAAGGTTATATTGGCCTGGTATGTTTTCACAGGTAAAGCAATATGTTGACCGTTGTGAAACATGCAAGACAACCAAAGCTTCTAACCAGACTTTACGAGCTGAAATGGGAGAGAGTTTTAAAGTTGAAAGGCCCTTCCAACATTTATATGTGGATTTCCTTGGTCCTTATCCAAGATCCAGGAATGGGAATGCTTTCATCGTTATCGCTTTGGACCAACTCACAAAGTTTGTGTTTATTAAACCCCTTAAGCGAGCCACAGCTGCCGCAGTTATCAAATTTTTACGCGAAGATATTTTTCTTTTATATGGTGTACCCGAAAGTATCTTATCCGATAATGGAACGCAATTTATTTCTAAGGATTTTAAAGAAATGTTGAAAATGTTTGGTGTCAAACATTATAAAACGGCGATTTATGCACCTCAAGCTAATGCCAGCGAGAGGGTTAATAGGTCTATTTTAGCTGCAGTAAGATCTTACGTAGATCCAAAACAAACTAATTGGGATGTGCATTTGTCATCCATTAGTAGTGCTTTACGCACAACTGTCCATTCAGCTTTGACAATGTCGCCATACGAGGCTTTATTCGGTCAAAGGATGATTGAACATGGAGCGGACTACAAGCTATTACGCGAGTTGGGAGGACTTAATAACTCCGAAATCGATTGGTTGCCCAAGGTGGCAAAGATGAATATTCTTCATACCTATTTGAAGACAGCGTTAGAAAAGACACACTATGCTTATGAGAAAGTGTATAATCTCAGAAGTCGTGCAGTTGATTTTCAAGTAGGGGATGTCATCTACAAAAGAAACATAGTTTTGAGTGATGCTAATAAACATTTTAGCGCTAAGCTTTCGCCAAAGTTTATTAAGGTAACAGTTGTTAAGACACGAGGTAACAACTTATACGATGTAGAAGACGAGAAAGGGTCTGTGACCACTTCTCATACCAAGGATTTAAAAAAATAAATCATACTGTGATAAAAATAGTTTTATTTTTCTCATGCCCGGCTACTCAGCTGTGCACGAGACTCTTGTGTAAATTTTTTTTTGTTGTGTGTATAATTGTTTCATGTTATTTCACTTTTATAAGAGGTAGTATAGCATGACAATGAGGTAGATAGAAGAAGAAGTTAAGAGAGAGTCAATAGTTGCGACAAGTAGTTTGTAGCTTCAATTTTTTTTTTTTGGTAGTCAGTAAGGAGATTGTTTAGAGTGATAGAGATATAGGTAGACACAAGTTGTCCTTTTTCACAAGTACCTAGTCAAGTTGACACTTGTCTCGATCCTTGAGATTTGTAGGGAAAACTTTGTCACCGCAACACTGGTGTCACCTTGCGGCAGTTTTAGGAAACCCGATTTGTTCATCCAACGGATGACATTTCCCTTTTTAAATAATCGAGAAATTTCAAAAATTTTAATAATGACATTAGTTGCCCAATTTCAACACCAGGAAACGATATTCGATAAGGAGTTATCCTATATCAGAACCATTCTGTCATAATCGTCACTGAACCACATCTAAAATGAAAAATCCGAGGCGAGAAAATTTGAAGTGAGCCCAGACGCACTCTTTCTGGCACATTCTATGGCTACATGCCAGCGTGCAGAAGGATTATGGCTGCCGAACACTTCCGGCATTTTCGTTTCTGCTTTATGATTACTGTCCGTCCAATTAGACGCTTCGTCTCTTCTCTTTTACGCTATCTTTCTGTTTCTCTTGGAAATCTGATTGGAACGAACTCCAAAATGCATGTCCAATGCTAAGATAGAAGCCCGTTCCGACCAAAGGTACAATTAAGGTCTGTTTGATGAAAACTAGTTGATTTAGATTTTGACAGATCGTGACAAGTGACTGTTACATTGCTCATGTCCATTATGTATTCCACAGGAATCATGATTTATATGCCCAATGCAACTGTCCAACAAAGTAATTTCAGTCCTTTTCAAAAATTCTTAGTTAGTACAGTCATCACATCTTGACTGACAGTTGACATAGCTATAATTAGTTATCTGTGCGATTAAAATGAGTTTAACGTCATATGAATGACGGTACTGTTGATTGGGAAGCGAATGTGTCAAATTAGAATCGATTTCCATCCAAAACAAATTAAATGTCAAAATTTGACAAGTATGAAAAATCTCTCATACTGGAGAAAATATGACACAGATCTATTCTACCAATCTACACAAACGTTATAGTGTCAAAATAAGATGACAGAAATAAAGATAAATGTCATTAAAGTCAATTTTCATTTTCACATATTTGTCAGTGCGAAGCAGCATTACGTTACTACGTAACACTAAACGCACTTCGTATTGTTAACTTTTCCGAACGCAAATCTATTGTTAACTAAAAGAACGCCGGAAAAGTCTCGTCCAGTCATTATTATTACTATTGGAAACCAGACAGAGGCGTGGCTTCAGAAATATTGTCTGTGCCAATTCATTAAAATCTCAACCCTCATCTTGAATAGTTCGTTTCTTAGAAAATTGAAAAGTTTGATTTTATGCAGCTGAAAATTAATTTATTCTACTTAAAGAATTTTGTTCGCGAGTGAATTAATATAATTTAAATATACTACATCCTTTTTGAAGGATTTTCTCAATTGCAAATTGCAATTATTGTGGTGCAACCACCAGAAAAAGATACCCTTTTTAGGTAAGTTTTTGTTTGTAGTTTTTTTTTTGTCTGCCAGCATCATGGCGGCCATTTAACTTCGTCGGCGATGCTTTTTCCTTGAATTTTCAAGGAAGCATCAAAGTTTTTATGACTAGGGAATTATAGATAGTCTGTTTTTATATTCCTTAGGGTTCTTGGTACAGGGCAGGAGCCAACCTTTTAAAATTGAAGTTATCTTTGTATATCCATGGAAATTTCCGTCCATGGCAACGCGGGAGCATTATACTTTTTCTCCAATTGGAGCAACGCGGGATTTTTCAGTACATTCCTAAGACGCCGTCTTACGCTGTACAGCCTACAACTTTCAACATACTAGAGCCACAAGGGACTCCAACATCTTTTTTTATTGTTCTTTGAACCACATGGTTCTCCGGAACACATCGTTGAACCGCATGGCACTCGGTTTGTCTGACCGACCATGTGTTAAACTCCATCCTGTTGATCAGCCAATATCCTGCAACTTTTAATAAAGATTTAGAGAAAATATTTCTCGCTACGTTTTGTGGAAATATCCAGGTAACATTTTTGTTATTTTGTTCATATTTTTGGTGCACCTGAAAGCCTCTGAATATAAGAGAGCTTACGCTTGGCGAGACGAATAATACGTCCAAGCGACCGCACAATTCCCTGCTACCTACGATATCCTGTGAACGTGAACGTTCGTACATACATCCATAAGCCCACGGACGGTGGAGCCATACACTATTAGTGCCTCAAGAAGCACCTTTGATTATTATACGAGTGAAAATTAATCTTCGTACCTGCATCCATATATATATATATATATATCCTTTTATACTATATTTATCCTAAAGAACTATACCTATACTTACCTTATTTAAAGAAAGAGATCATTATATATATAATAAGTGAAATACTGAAAAATATTACTTAATCTTTGTGAAAATTTGTGTTTTTCGTGTATGTGACTATAGAGAAAGTTGAAATTTTACTTTTCTTGTTGAGATCCACTTTGGACTCACGAAATCCTTAACGTACTTCTTCTTTTTTTTTTCTTCACTGCCTCCACGGCGCTTTTACTTTTTTTTTATTTGTGACGCGATACTTATCCAGAGCCCAGGATTGATTTCGAAAAGAACTTCCTGTCGGTTTCTATACGGGATCTTACGTGTGGATGGTGCTTCTGTACCAGTGTTTGGAACTCTGACGTTTCCTGTAGACAACCCACTACGTATTCCATCGGTTATAGCACCGAACTACTTCCTTCACTGTCCTCCAGGACCATTTCTCATCATCACTTTCTGTAAAAAACTATCCTGTCTTGTGTTAGTGTCTATACAACACCACTTCTTTTCATCTTTCAATTTTTTTTTTGTGTTTTAGCACTTCTCTAGTGGACGTTTAAGCGCCCTAGATACTCATTCAGTTTGGAACTTTAAGGTTCCCCACTTTTTATTATACACTTCTGCTTCAGCTCGGTAGGTTTATCCAGCTGGAAGTTCTTTGAAGCTAATTTGGAGTAATCCTCTAAGAATTTCTTCTTCCTTTACGGAAATCAGCGGTCAATTTACACTGACCTATCTCAATTAGTCATTATTCATTTTTCTTTTGTGTGTATCTATTGTACAATATCTGTTTGTATGTCGGATATTATCGAGGTTTGTAAACTACGTTTACGATACAGTGACACTATACTGGTCACTTGAAAAGATAATACGCTTTTTGTGTGAAAGATATCTTTGATGAATATAAGATAGCTCATTAACGTTTTTCGAGCAAGGAAACGATACAGTACCAAGATATAGAGTAGTATCATTAGTATTGATGATCTTACATATGGTTATAGTAGAAACTTTTTTTTTTTTTGAATAATACTTTTCTAAAATTTCAGCGTCTGGTTCCAGAGAGCTCTCCCGATCCATCAACGTCTGTTTACTATATTGCTTAATATTATATTGATACATATTTTGATAAACCATATTTTAAATCATATTACTATATTATTACAATCTATCTCTCTTTCTATCTCCCTTGTCTCATTTCCAAAGCATAAACCCTTGGGCTAACGTCCCATGTTCTCTGGTTTACTTTTTGGGTTCGTTAGAATTTTCACATCCTTGCATACTTTTTCGTGTATAATATCCAAACGTCAAGTCAGTTTTCGTGTCGTTATAGTTTTTTTTTGTTTTTTTTTGAATACAATTTGACGTCGTTTAATGACGAATTACTTTTGAAACCACACAAATAAAATACATTTCAAAAGATTTTTAAGAGATTTAACAGTTGACAAAGATCAACTGAAACTTTTTTTTATTACTCATTGAGAGTACAAGCGAGCTAAGATTAATGATACCATCGGTACATTTCTCTTCAGCGTATTTTTTTTTATATATAAAGACAAACAAACATAATCTGTACGAAGCTAAAAGTTGCTTCGCGTACAGTTAAAGCGTACAGACATTTATATAACTGGTCGTTAAGAGAAACTTCAACTTAACTTTCTTTGTTTATTTAGAATTTTATATAATTAGTTTAGGATTTATAAGATTATCAGTTTAGTTTTTGAATAATTTAGACTTTGTTAAGGAATTCAATAGTTTTAAGAAAAATTTAAATAAAATAATTCGGTTTATAACGTTTTGATAAAGAAACTTTATAGTGTTATTCATGCTGTCGTTTAGACAGTGGTTCTTTTCTTCGGACATTTCAAGAATTTTGTTTAAAGACAATGATGTTTAAGTAAGTACGTTGGGAGGGGTGGACATATCTCTCGTGCGGATGGAAAGGTGGATTAACATATCATGAAAGTGTAGTGTGGTTTATAGTGTTTAGGTTTTTGGTTAACGAATAGGTCGTTATTGAGATTTAGTATAATGGTTTAGGCAAGTATTTGTGCTTGTCGTTTATCATATATGGGGACCCTAAACATTTTTGTAGTGACAGGTTTTTCTGGTCACTTGGCACCGTGGGTCAATGGTGGAAACCAGTTCGAGATGATGAACTGATTCCTCATGGGTGGGTACAGAAGCCAGAAGGGGGTAAATTACAACATCTTCTCCTCCTTCCCAGTTTATAAGAGTGTGTGTAGGTGCTGACCTACTCCACTAGTCAGTTTCATTCTTTAATCATTTGCGCCAGATAAGCTGACTGAGCCATAGCGCATTATCTTCAAATATCTAAAGATACTTTTTGGTATAGCGGCTCACTATTAGTGCTGTTCTCTCTTGCGTCTTTTACATACATTTTCTGAGGTCGAGTCGGCCTTCCAGCTCGGTTATACTTTCAAACTTGTTTATGTCTCAGCATTTGTTGATCAGGCCCTAGCAAAGAATATTTAAATTAGTTTTTCTGAGTTTTCAAACATCTAAAACTTCAGTAGGTTCGCACTGGTTAAAAAGCTGTAACAACGTTGTCGATCCCTAAGCAAGAATGCACGACCCTTGTGAGCTAGTTGAGGGCGTGCGTGCGAACCGGATGCGAAGGTTGATCACAACCCAAGTGTTACTTTGTCTCAGCTAAGTGGATCTGTTGTCTTAGAGAGAGTTCTCTAGGAGCAGTCTTGTAGTCTGAACTTAGTAACCACCTTTCCACTCGTGAATCCTTTAAGGAGTCTCATTGGAACTAGTGTCCAAGGCGACCGAACCAGTGAACATTCCTTGGAGAATTTGGTAATGTAGTGAGTTATTAGGTCTTGGTTTTGGGTTTTGTTGTTGGTATATTATGGAGGAGGCAAACTGCACCAGCTATAGTTTGCAACAGTGAGTTTTACTTGACGATCTGTAAAAAGTTTGCGGAACAGATCGGAGAGAGTAATTTTCTGTGAGTGGAAAGGGGGAATAACAAGAATGCAGAGGAAAAAGAGGGATGCTTATGAGGAAATAGATCAGTTGTGTGTGTGAGTAAAAGTGTCACAGGTCTCTGGCAGAAACCAGGGAGGGCATCATTTGATACTGTAGTAAGTTACACTCAGCACAAGAGGACATTGTCTATTGAAGACGGTATTTGGTTCCTCTTAGGTATATTCTCTCGTAGGTGTTGCGGGCATCCACTGATAGAGGCCGTGGTCTCTCGTCAGCAGGTATGATGGTAAAGTATGGTTCTTTTCACATTTGCTTTATTCTTTGTATTCTAGGATTTAAGGACATCGTTTGACGTTACTTAATGGTGTCAATTATGGAATCTCTGTGAGGGGTTCGCATAGTAGGTTACCAGGAGTTTCGTTGTCTTTCCTTACTTCCTGTTTATTTCCAAATCAATATTTCATTTTAGAAACATTTCTCGTTACAGAAATGAAATGGGATAATTCTTCGTTACACCTTTTGAAATTTCTCTATGACAATCTTGTAAAATTTTAAATTGCTTTAACTAGACAAAAAAGGATTGAAAATCCCAAACTTTTTGCCGCTGAGCTTCATTTAAAAGCATACAAGAATTTTTTTTAAATTATATTGCAATTTTTTTTTAATTAAGTAAATGCTTAAATATCATAAAAGAGAAATCCAGCCCTTTGTTATTTAAATAAAATACCAATACTGATTAGATACATAATATAAAGTTAGATGTAGTATACTATAAAAATAAGCATTATTTAAAAATGAAATTTAAATTAAATACATATAAATGTTGAACATGAATGTAAAGATGAATCTTGAGTAAATTTTTTGAATAGAGTGATGGGAGTAATGAGAGGAAAAGAAGCGAGATAAGAAAATTTGTATGCCAGCTAAAGGGGTGCCGAGGCGGATAAGGAAGGGAGGGTAGAGGCAACATTTCCGTTGACGAGAACACCAACGTCAAGATTGGTTTGGAAATTCTTGTGATGGGTCCACGGATCAGAGAACCTGCCTTACCGACGAGCTTCATATTGGGATAAAGCATACCAGCAACGATTTATGGAGAGCAAAAGACCCATTAAATTCATAGAACGTAGACTCATACAATGAAAGAGTTTGTGTTTATTGCCTATAGAGTCAGTAAAAACATCTTTTGGTGTCTATATGCAGCTTTATTTAATTCAAAATGTTTGTACAACTAAATAATGCACACAAAGTACTAACGCGTTTATTATATGGTAAAATTAAGGACATTTTATAATTCCTAAATAAAGAATTTGAATTACATATCTAACTAGACATTTTGAAAATGATACCTTAAATCTCAAATGGTTATGATGAAACACAGCTTAATATTTTGTTATTATTGTGTAAATTAGTTCTTGTCTGCTAAGATAAACGTTTAAAATGATACATTTTTTTTTATTTTTGTTTTTTTTTTTCAAAACCCGTCTGTTCAAAATTTTAAAAATTTGTGTTTACTGATAAGAAATACAAACTGCTAGATGTTGACATACTCCAAGAAAATTTGGAATATGTTTACGAAAAGTTTTGCAAAAAAACAGTTTTTTGAAAAAACTGCGTTTTCAACTTTGCTTATCTAGCAAACCGTTGGTTCGCCACATCATTAGTTTACCGATTATCTATTTGCATTTTTTTTGCTAATAAAATATTGCTGTAAATGAAAGTACACAATTTTTCTGCGATATTTCTTAACATGTGATAAAATTAAAACGAAGAAAAAAAACACAATAATACTTTGCCAAATAAAATAAAACGAAATAAGGAAACGCGAAAAAATAAATGCGAATTAATCTTTCAGCGAGATGCACCCAAGATATACGGACATAATGTCCATGGACCTTATGTCTGTTTTAAATAGGCACAATGTGCACTGACACTGACCAATTGGAAATAGGAATAAGGTCAAAGATCGAAATTGATGCAATGTCCATAGACCTTATAACAAAATCAACGATTTGGACATTATGTCTAATTAGCAACTTTTAGAATAGACATAATGTCCATATATTGGAAATGCCAAAATAATCACTTATTCATAGAAAAGAGACGATTTACTGTTTTGGAACGTAACTTTTATGTTAATATTGTTATTGATATGAAACCACAATGCCGGTTTGAATAATTGTTTGTCCATAGTCAAATTTCTTTAGTTGACTAATTCCATTTGAAATGTCCATGGACATTGTGCCTATTTGAAGCAGACATAATGTCCATGGACGTTATGTCTGCGGACCTTATGTCATCCCGCCGCACCCAAGAGAAAATAAAAGTTTGCCAAATGAGAACTGCGAAGCAACAAAATGCGAATTGTTGATACTCAAAATAATAAATTGCTTATTGACTGCAGCGAAATAACAACATACGAGTAAAAAACAGCGAGCTGTGCCATACCCATATAGATGAAATTACGATTTTTAGTAACTATTCAATGTAACCGCATTTACAGTTTTTTGCTTATAATGAAAACAATGTCAATCTGGCTTTAATGGTAATATTAAACTGGGCACAAAATTAAAACGACATTAAATGTTCTTAAATTTATTTCGACACTGTTTTTCATTAGTTTTAATATTACATTCAAAGAACGTAGAATCATACAATGAAAGAGTTTATGTTTATAGAGTTAGTAAAGACAACTTCTTGGTGTTGATAAATTTTCTTCAAAAATTGCTTTAATGATTTGTTTGCAGCTTAATTCAAAACAAGATGTTTGTATAAGCTGGGCCAAAAGAAATCATCCTATTGGAAGATGCTCTTATTTTTGCAAATGGTCGCCAATGTCCAATCTGTTTTTTCATTTGTGGACTAGACAGATGCAGAATACAAGTGAACAAGCCATGGAGTGATACATGAACCGACATGAACCGATATTCTGAAGGTCTCTTTTTGCCGATTTGCACTGGCCCGCAAGATCGCCCGATTTAACCGTGTCAGACTTTTTTTGTGGGGTTTTTTAAGTCCCGTGTTTACGTGAACAAGCCCGAGACTCTAGAAGCCCTCGAGGACAACATTTGACACGATTGCGAGAATCTGTCGCCCGAAGTTCTCGCTGAAGTGATGAAGAATGCTATAAAACGAGCAATCAATTGTGCCGGCGCCCATTTGGCCGATATTATCTTCTCGACTTGACCAATACAAATCTAAAGGTCAAATAAATAATAAACATAATCAAAAAACAGAATCGAAGTTTTTCATTTAGAAAAAAAGAGAGCCAAACAACATCGACTTCTTTTGGCCCAACCTGTATAACGAAATAATGCACAAAAAGTACTAACGGGTTTTATAAATCTGTAAAGTGATGCCTTTAATCTCAAATGGTACTTTCGTTCAAAATATTGCAACCATAGTGCAAGTATGTGCGACATCGGTCGTGCATTTTATTTGTATTTATTCCCTCGTTCCCTTATAAAGCTTACACCTCGCTTCTTACGCCTTTGCTTTTGTTTTGTTTGTGACCTACATTAATAACTATGGATACTAATCGTTGTGATACTGCCCACTGTGACCTTGATAGCAAAACTGCTGAAAGGTTCTTTTGCAAAGGAATTTGTGGTAAATCATTCCACCCTATTTGCATTGGACTCAGCAAAAGGTCTTCTACATACATTAAAGAATACGCTAGTCATTTTGTGTATCTTTGTGATCAGTGTAAAAAAATATCCCTTTCGGACGTTTTTCTCGCGATAAAGTGCAATAGTGAAAACATTAACTCGGTCGAAGCTAAGCTAAACTCCCTTGAGTTTCAATTGACTGCATTAACCAATTTAATTAACAATATTAATGACAGTTCTCAGGTCAATTCACCCTCTGAAAGCATAAGCGCTGAACTTAAACGAGCCTTCAATCCTATCCTCGCTGACAATAATTCCTACCATAAAAGTACAATTAATCAGCTTCATAAAATGGATGATTTTTTGGTTAAGGCCTTCGACGATTTTAACAACACTATTGACAATTCAAATAAGCGTTGTGTTTTAAAATTATCTTCAATTGATAAGCAACTTTCTGTTATAACAGACTTGATAACGAACGACCCTCGCGTTAACAATTTTGATAAAGGTTGTGAATCACTAAAACTAGAAATTTCGTCTATGCTTAAATCTTTTTGTGATGCCAATTCCCTTGAATCCATTAACGAAAACCTTAGCTTTATCCGCTCTGATCTTGACAGTCATCTCCAAAGTACATCCAATATTGTCATCCCCGGGCTTCGCCAACCCCTCGCACTGCTAGAAAACGCCGTTGGTACAATTAACTCAATTAGTACCGAACTCATCGAAACCCGTTTATGCATTGGACTACTTGCAGACGACATCCAGACAGCCACTTGCAAAATCGACGGAATCCACCTTCAACCCAATGCTTCTGTTTACAACACATCTTTAATGGCTGAAATTATGGATACTTCTATTTGCCAACCAGCTCCCTTACCAGCTATTGAAGATGCTACACCACCTGCACCTGCTTGCCTACAACCTTTGTTTCCTCCCATCACCACTGCAGTGCCATCAACTCCCGCTACAGCAATTCACCCTCAATCAGGACTTAATTTATCACCTACTCACCAACCAACACTTTCACCTAGCTCAACACCACCTGCATTACCTACCTTAAACCGCTTTGGTACAACGTGGACTCTAACCGAATGGAACAACAGACTAAGGAAGTTAAACAACAATGCCGAGAGTGTGACATTCTTCATCACTAATGCTCCTGTAGATGCTGATGTCCCCTGGATAAGAAGACTATTTAGCCGTACTTTTGCAATAACCCTTAACGAGTGCCAGAAGATTTCGCCACCTCGCTCCAGACATCATAGCAACTTCAAAATTAGTTTTCCATCTAAATACGAATGGCTTCTTTGCTCTGTGTGTCTGTGTGTGTCTGTGTCTGTGTCTGTGTCTGTGTCTGTGTCTGTGTCTGTGTGTGTCTGTGTGTGTCTGTGTCTGTGTCTGTGTGTGTGTCTGTGTGTGTGTCTGTGTCTGTGTCTGTGTCTGTGTCTGTGTCTGTGTCTGTGTCTGTGTCTGTGTCTGTGTCTGTGTCTGTGTCTGTGTCTGTGTCTGTGTCTGTGTCTGTGTCTGTGTCTGTGTCTGTGTCTGTGTCTGTGTCTGTGTCTGTGTCTGTGTCTGTGTCTGTGTCTGTGTCTGTGTCTGTGTCTGTGTCTGTGTCTGTGTCTGTGTCTGTGTCTGTGTCTGTGTCTGTGTCTGTGTCTGTGTCTGTGTCTGTGTCTGTGTCTGTGTCTGTGTCTGTGTCTGTGTCTGTGTCTGTGTCTGTGTCTGTGTCTGTGTCTGTGTCTGTGTCTGTGTCTGTGTCTGTGTCTGTGTCTGTGTCTGTGTCTGTGTCTGTGTCTGTGTCTGTGTCTGTGTCTGTGTCTGTGTCTGTGTCTGTGTCTGTGTCTGTGTCTGTGTCTGTGTCTGTGTCTGTGTCTGTGTCTGTGTCTGTGTCTGTGTCTGTGTCTGTGTCTGTGTCTGTGTCTGTGTCTGTGTCTGTGTCTGTGTCTGTGTCTGTGTCTGTGTCTGTGTCTGTGTCTGTGTCTGTGTCTGTGTCTGTGTCTGTGTCTGTGTCTGTGTCTGTGTCTGTGTCTGTGTCTGTGTCTGTGTCTGTGTCTGTGTCTGTGTGTGTGTGTGTGTGTGTGTGTGTGTGTGTGTGTGTGTGTGTGTGTGTGTGTGTGTGTGTGTGTGTGTGTGTGTGTGTGTGTGTGTGTGTAAGTGTGTGTGTAAGTGTGTGTGTGTGTGTGTGTGTGTGTGTGTGTGTGTGTGTGTGTGTGTGTGTGTGTGTGTGTGTGTGTGTGTGTGTGTGTGTGTGTGTGTGTATGTGTGTGTGTGTGTGTGTGTGTGTGTGTGTGTGTGTGTGTGTGTGTGTGTGTGTGTGTGTGTGTGTGTGTGTGTGTGTGTGTGTGGGTGTGGGTGTGTGTGTGTGTGTGTGTGTGTGTGTGTGTGTGTGTGTGTGTGTGTGTGTGTGTGTGTGTGTGTGTGTGTGTGTGATCTTCTTAGTAACATTAATTTTGATTCAATTTTTAATCAAAGCGAAGACAACTGTATCGATAAGTTAGCTACTCATTTTTATTCAGTAATATTTGAATGGCTTTATCAATCCGTTCCTTATGTTCCCCAAAAAATATGGTATCCTCTCCTCCATGGTATTCAAAAGAGCTGCGGTCGCTTCGCAATTCCAGAAATAGTCTATGGAAAAGATATTTAAGATCCAGAACTGATTCTGACTATTATCTTTATCTAAATGCCTACAATGATTTTCCAGCTCTGTCCAAACTGCTCTACGATGCTTATATTAACCAAATGCAGTATGATATTACCTCCGATCCCAGGCGTTTCTGTCAATTCGTCAACTTTAAAAATAAAGTGCTTGACTGGGTCGAACGAACTTGCTCTAATGTGTGACAGTGGTCTTGGGGTCTGAGATTTTGGAAAAAACAGAGAAAAAATGATATGAAATTTTATTGATTACTTAAAAATTACTAGTTAAAACGTTTTTTGGAAAAAATTAAGTAAGTTATCTTATTTCGTTTACTGTTTAAAATTACAATTTTTTTTTTCAACATCGCTCAAGCAGTTTTTTCAAAAAACAGTTTTTTTTTTTTAAACTTTTCGAAAAAATATTCTAAATAGGTTTTGAGTATGCCAACTTCGAGCCGTTCGTAGTTATTATCAGAAAAATAGAACTAAAAAAAATAGATGAAACCGTTTTTGGAAAAAACTAAAAAAAAAATTAAGTTTTTTTTTTTAAACTCAAAAAAGCTTTTGCTTATGCTTAAATGCATTTATATTATTTCGTCTGTAAAAAAGCGCCTATATTAAAAATTTCAGGCCGGTACTATGGACGGTATCGTTATAAGACTTTTGTTGAAAAATCTATTTAAAAAAAAAAACAAAGTTTGAACAGAAAACACTTCAGAAAGTTTTATCAAAATCGTAAGAGCCGTTTTCGAGAAAAAATTATTTTTCACTAAAAATCGTAATGCAGGTACTCTGTAGGCCGTCATAATAATACTATGAACCAAGTTTGAAGCAAATCGGCCCAGCTGTTTAGGCTGTAGGTAACCATACAGACAGACAGACACACAGACAGACAGACAGAATTGTCGAACCCACTTTTTACGGCTTCCTTATCATCGTAATGTCATGTTTGAATGTTAGATTTTTTTTTCACGAATGCGTTACTTGCTTTATAGTACCTATATAATCGAAAGTAAAAATGTGATGGGTATCCTAAACCTTAAAATACTTAGATCATTCTTCAAATGACTACAATAGTAACTTCCTCTTTGAAAATTTGTTTAGTTTGGCTTTTTCCGATAATAATTTTGAACCTGATGTAAGCTACTTTACTTTCTTGAATAACTGTAATCAAACATCATTGGTATGTATCAATTAACATTAATGTTGATGATGTCTTCCAAAAGATCAATAAACTTAAGAATGATTTTTCAACTGGTCCTGATGGCTTGCCAGCAATTATCTTAAAGAAATGTGCATCAAATTTAGCTCAGCCTCTTAATTCTCTTTTCAAAAATCTCTTTCTTTAGGGATTTTTCCACCAATGTGGAAGGATTCTTACATCATACCAAATCACAAAAATGGTTCTAAAGGGAACATCTCTAAATATATGCCGATCGCCAAATTATCTTGCATTCCAAAAATTTTCGAAAGTATTGTCTTCGATAATGTTTACTTTCATTGCAAGCCCCTATTTTCAACTAAACAACAAGGGGTCCTTAAAGGTAGATGTTCCGCAACCAACTTGGCGGAATTCGTTTCGTATACTCTTAGTTCAATGGAAAACAAAACCGAAGTCGACGTCATTGCTACTGACTTTAGCAAAGCCTTTGACAAAATGTCACACAAGATTATATCGTTCAAACTAAAGGCTCTTTATTCAGCGGATGGAATCATACTTATTAGATCGTAGATATCGGGTTTTATTCAGATCTTCAATATCTGATCCGTTTATTGCAAAATCGGGTGTTCCTCAAGGGAGTCATTTGGGCCCTATTATTTTTATTCTGTCTATTAATGATGCAGAATTTGTGATAGAGCACTCCGAACTTTCTTGTACGCGGATGACATGAAAATTTTCAGAACGATTTCCACCCCCCATGATGCTTTACTTCTGCAGAAGGATCTGAACAACTTTGGTAACTGGTGTCAATAGAACAATTTAGAACTTAATGTGGGCAAATGTAAGTCGATCACTTATTTCCGCAAACGTTTCCGTTTACCACTGCGAGACTACTTTATCCACGACGCTCTTGTTTCCAGAGTAGCGACCATTCGAGATTAAGGTGTTATTTGTGATACTGAACTCAACTTTAGATCCCATTATTATAACATAGTCGGAAGGGCCAACTCAACTCTTGGTTTCGTTAAACGGTGGTCCAAAGAGTTTTTGGATCCCTACGTTACGAAATCTCTTTATACAACCTTTGTCCGACCTTTGCTCGAATATCTAAGCCAAGTATAGTCCCCTTATCACATCACCCATATTAAAAGAATTGAAGGAGTACAACGTAGATTCCTCCGTTTCGCTCTAAGGGGTACTTCCGTGGGTTGACACCAACAACCTGCCACCATATCATGATCGGTTGCGGCTGATTAATTTACAATCGCTTGAACAACCTCGTGAAGTAGCTTGAAGTAGCTGACGTTAATTTCGTGCATCAATTTCTACCTGTCGAAACTGATTCTTCTGTCCTCCTACGATCAGTTCCCAATTTCATCTAGATTCACACAGAACTGATTATGGCAGGAAGGAACCTGTGACAAGAATGTTGCGGGAGGTAAATTCTAATTATATTATTTTTAATTTTCACCTACGTATAACTATTTATTTTTTTAATTAATTTTAATTTAATTTTCTTTTTATCTTATCTTTTAAATTTTGACATCTGCTATTTGCACGAATCTTAAATTTTTACTGTTTGCATTAAGCATAACCTACATTCTTTCTTTTTAATTAAGTGCCGATAGGACACGCAACCGTATATGCTGTCATGCTCGGTGCAAATGGACCCCAGCGCGAGCGGTATCTGGGGGAGAAAGTGGCGTGTAATAATTTACTTAAATAAAAGACTTAAGAAATCTTGTAATTGTGAAAAGTCATGACTCCAATGATTACAATTCAAATATAACGGAACGATATAGTAGTGAACATGCCTGTTAAGTATTTCAATGACTAATATACTACTTAAAATTTTTAAATTGACAAAATTTTTTAGATTACACTTTACTGCACACAGAATTAGTACTATTTCTAATTGCAGGAATACAGTTAATGAAGAATGTTTTAAAATAGTTTCAGAACTGGGTATTTTTCCCTCTTCTAGGAAAGTTTCAATCAGAATAACATAATATACAAGTTAGAGATAAATTTAAAAAAAAATCAGAAAAATAAGTGTGTTTTTAAGACCAGATCAATTATAAGATAAAACAATTAAATTGAATATATTATTTGTTTGACAGACGGCAGCATTACCCTACAGTTGATGATTCCTACGACGTTGGATTCCACTTGAATGTTGACGTTAGATGGCGCTTCTATCGGATGAGATTTGTCAAAGTATTGAAGGCCGGCTTCTCCAAACACGTTTTTGACAAGTGGCTGTTGTTCTGTTGTTTTGATCAACAATCCTTTACAAATAAAATCAAAGATTTTCCCATTAATGACGAGTCTTACACCTTTGATCATTATTTTTGCGGTTGGTGAAAGCTGAAGAAGATGCATTTGGATTTCGTAGTATTTTTTTTTTTGCGGCTTATGAGTGATTGTTCAAGATGAACTAGAATTCCAGAGCCTTTAAGTTTGTGCAGTGGCGTCCAATATTTTGCTCGCAGTGTCACCCGGATGAAAGTTTAGTACAACAATCGACTTATCTGTGTAGTTGTTGGTGTACGCCTGTGTGTTTTATATTGGCCAGGCTTCGTTTTCTTGTAGCTGGATAAGGCCCATACATGTCTGTTTGTCCAATTCAACATTATTGGTTTTACTAGCGGCTGGGAAACGAACAACAACAGTACTTTCGTTTGAACTGCGTACGAGTGTGTCAAGTTGCCGCTCAAGAATTTGGCTATATTTCTCCACTTCAGATAAATGGTTAATGAGATAAGAATTTTGAGAGCGAAAAAGCTGGATTTCGGTAGAAACAGTTAGGATATCTTGTTGTGTAGCAATGTCGTTTAGCTTTGATGAAATGCAATTATCTAAAAGCAACTTCAAATCGTCAATGTTCATATTTGCGACTGCCATGTAACCAGATGTCTCGGTGTTTGTGTATCGTTTATTAAATTTAACAGTCTCCGGTGAGGTTTCTGATAATTTGCGCTTGGAGCTCATATACAGCAAGTTTTCTTATGTAGGGGGTGCCTTGATCGTTTTAATATAAAGAAATAAACCATATCTTTTTCGAAAAGCAGAAAAAAAATTGTTTAGCAGTGCTTGTGCAGATAATAACGTTTGCAATCCACGCACTTTATTTTTTTTTTAGATACTTAATTATCGGAAAATAATAAATTTTAAGAGGAGCAACAGAGACACAACTTATTTGACAGCTGTCAATACTACGGACATTATGCGACTGGTTGGTCACTTTAGGGCTTACTTCCGAGCATGGGACATGGAAGTAACATTTGGAAGTAGCTTTCAGATACCTGGGTGGGTTGGCCACTGACGAGCGCTTGAAATTTAGTAGAACGGTACTTGGAGGGGAATAAAAAAGTAGTGTTTTAGTTATAGGGCTTAGAATAAGGTAAATTTATGATTTATATAAGCTTTTACTCGTTCCAACGAATTGAGCTTTGGTGGAGGGATCTATAATTTCATTTTTATTATCTGTTGAGAGAATTTAAATTTTTTTAATATTTTTGTTGATAAAAAGTCTCAATTTTTATTTATTTTTTTAACTTTAGGTAGGTTTTGTTTGGTTAGTTAGGTTTTTAAAAAGCACTATACTACATGTTCCCTCAGGAAAGTCTTTCAATTCGTGGTAAGTCTTCATACCCGTTAACGTATAGACATTCTTCTTCCAAACTCCTTTTCCTTTCCTTTAACATTATTTTTTTTCGGGCACGAAAATTTTTATTGTCGAGCAGAGGGGATAAATGGAAGCGCCAAAGAACCACCCCCAACTCCATCGAGCATAGCCATGTAACGAATATCCTTAAACAACCTGGCCTAGGGTTCAGGACCCACTTCTCTGGGAAACGAGGCATCTTTTGTTGTCCAGTATCGAAAACAGAAACTCTCACTTTTGCTTTTATTTGTTTATACATAGATAGAAATTTTCTTATTCATCTTTGCATTTTTAATGCTCACAGCACTTTAACACCATGTATACATGACCACGAATTGAACTTCCGTCGTTTAATTGATTTGTGGTGTAAAATCAACAACATCCCGAATGAACACTAAGTAGCACACAAATTTACTGCTGGAACACAATGGAGCCGGAGCCGGATCCGCAATCGCATCCGTATCGCATGTCAAAATATTGAATACACACGAATTCAATGTTGCGAACACAACGAGACGGATCCGCAAACGCAGCCGCAAACGGCGACGGACGAGTTGGCCAACTTTTAATAAATACGTGCGTATTTTTGACATTCCAAGAGCAACGTGCTAATAAAATCCTTTAAGAAATATTAGGTCAGGTAATTACAAATTTATAGAAAAGACTATACATGATGCGATGTATGTTTTATCATCTTTTATATGCATATATATGTATGTTTCTCAGTGGAAATTGTAAAAAAAACGTGGAGTACGTACGACTCCATTGTGGGCACTTCTAATTAGGTACGTACGGCATGCGATACGGTTGCGGCTGCGGTTCCGGCTGCGTTTTTCTATTGTGTTCCAGCAGTTACACGACACTTGCTAACGCATGGGCTCATTTGCCTGTTTTAGATACTTACTTACTTAAGGCCGCGGCTCCACTAGAAATATTTATTTCGGACATTATGTCAGACATTATTTCTGAAATTTATATTTCTGTACTATGTGGGCAGATAATGTCATGAAATTTTATTCTTCGTCATGATCTGACCGAGTGGAGCTCGTCGTTTAAGCTTAGAGCTTCAGGCTCTAGAAAAATAAGAAGAAGTGGAATACGAAAAAAGGAAACAAAAACACAATTTTTTGGTGAATCCATTCTCATTTGCTACAAGATATCATTCATTAGGATGAAAGTGAGTACAATTTTTTTTTTGTAGAATGTCATAAAAATGCAAACAATTAAAAAACATCAAATAATCAACAAACAAGAAATAAATGGGCAAATCATTAAAATGTCAAAATTTGTAACAAGAGTAAATGTTTTTTTTTTGTTATGTATGTAAACTATGTATGTTCAGTGAATTTAGAATATCATGAAATGTCAGATATATTTCCGAATTTATTTCTTCTCCGAAGACAAAAATAAAGACAGAAATCTATGAAGTAAGGGGACTCCACAAGAAATACTGACTGCATGACACATTTCTTGCAATCATTTATTTCTAGTGAAGGCCCAGGGTAAGGTGGCGCAGACAGTCCATTGTAGATAAAGATATTTTATCTAAAATAAGCAAAGCCTCTTTACGAATAAATAAATAAAAACACTTTTATACCAGGATAACCCACCACGACCATGCTTAATGAAATGAAAACAAACTTTTTATGAACATAAATTTTTTGCTGTCAGGTTGACATGAAAAGAAGTTAATTCTGAACGAACTTTACAGGAAAATTCATTGATAGACATGGTCACAATAGTTTTTATTATTAAGATCAAAGGGTCGGCGCTTGGCTAAGCAAAGGCATTTTGCTTAAACTCAAAGCTGCTGGTTATCGCGTCGAAGCAGGAGCATACTAAAATGTTGCCAGAGAGACAACGTTAAATTCGTACTGTATCTCAATTAGTCGAATTAATGAAAAGGCATAGGCTGGAGTAATGTTTCAAATCATTAATCGGCTAGTACCTATTTCTATACACTTACTAGAACTCAGCCACGACAGTAGTTTGGGCTAGGAAATAATTTTGTTTTACTGTGCAGTAAATACAAGCTAAAGTAGGTTAGAGTTTGGTCAAAAGTAAAAGCAGTTTTTGTTTTTAATTTAATTCTATTTTAGTTATAATCGTGCAGTATAAAAATAATATATAATAACAAGTGCCAGTGAAAAATCTTGCAGATAGGGGTAAAAAGTTTTTTTTATAGTGGAAAATAGAAACTACATTATGTTTTACATATAGGAATCGTCCAGAAACGATCTAAAAATATAGTGCTGCAAGTAGAAAAGCTGTAAAAAGTTCTGAACCAGCTGAAGTTTAACGCTATAAGCAAAAGGCCTTAACTGGTGAAGCAGACGGTGGAATCAAAAACTCCCGATAATTTGGTCATCTTCTCAGTTGGCGCAGAGGGTATCAGCCTGACCGCAAGACCGCTGATTTTAAATTTTAAATACAATTTCTCTCTTTCTTTGCGTATTGTTTATTATTTACATTGTTTATTTAAAATAACAAGAAAAGTCTTTTTGTGTCCACACAAGTACACATTGTCTTTTTTGTCGAGTTTTTTTAAATTATAAATTTAAATTTCAAGGGAAGTAAAATCAAGTTATTGGTTATAGACAATTAAGTAAAACACAAAGAAGGTTCAAGGGTAATCATCGCTGGAGCGATTGGATGATGTGGCAACAAAATCCTGATTTCTGCGTAAGAACGGTGAGTCTTTAAAGTTCCCTGTAACTTTAAAAAGAAAACTATATTGAACCTTTAAATTTTAATGTATCCTTTTGAAATTTCTCTATGACAATCTTGTAAAATTTTAAATTGCTTTAACTAGACAAAAAAGGATTGAAAATCCCAAACTTTTTGCCGCTGAGCTTCATTTAAAAGCATACAAGAATTTTTTTTAAATTATATTGCAATTTTTTTTTAATTAAGTAAATGCTTAAATATCATAAAAGAGAAATCCAGCCCTTTGTTATTTAAATAAAATACCAATACTGATTAGATACATAATATAAAGTTAGATGTAGTATACTATAAAAATAAGCATTATTTAAAAATGAAATTTAAATTAAATACATATAAATGTTGAACATGAATGTAAAGATGAATCTTGAGTAAATTTTTTGAATAGAGTGATGGGAGTAATGAGAGGAAAAGAAGCGAGATAAGAAAATTTGTATGCCAGCTAAAGGGGTGCCGAGGCGGATAAGGAAGGGAGGGTAGAGGCAACATTTCCGTTGACGAGAACACCAACGTCAAGATTGGTTTGGAAATTCTTGTGATGGGTCCACGGATCAGAGAACCTGCCTTACCGACGAGCTTCATATTGGGATAAAGCATACCAGCAACGATTTATGGAGAGCAAAAGACCCATTACAATTCATAGAACGTAGACTCATACAATGAAAGAGTTTGTGTTTATTGCCTATAGAGTCAGTAAAAACATCTTTTGGTGTCTATATGCAGCTTTATTTAATTCAAAATGTTTGTACAACTAAATAATGCACACAAATCTCAAATGGTTATGATGAAACACAGCTTAATATTTTGTTATTATTGTGTAAATTAGTTCTTGTCTGCTAAGATAAACGTTTAAAATGATACATTTTTTTTTATTTTTGTTTTTTTTTTCAAAACCCGTCTGTTCAAAATTTTAAAAATTTTTGTTTACTGATAAGAAATACAAACTGCTAGATGTTGACATACTCCAAGAAAATTTGGAATATGTTTACGAAAAGTTTTGCAAAAAAACAGTTTTTTGAAAAAACTGCGTTTTCAACTTTGCTTATCTAGCAAACCGTTGGTTCGCCACATCATTAGTTTACCGATTATCTATTTGCATTTTTTTTGCTAATAAAATATTGCTGTAAATGAAAGTACACAATTTTTCTGCGATATTTCTTAACATGTGATAAAATTAAAACGAAGAAAAAAAACACAATAATACTTTGCCAAATAAAATAAAACGAAATAAGGAAACGCGAAAAAATAAATGCGAATTAATCTTTCAGCGAGATGCACCCAAGATATACGGACATAATGTCCATGGACCTTATGTCTGTTTTAAATAGGCACAATGTCCACTGACACTGACCAATTGGAAATAGGAATAAGGTCAAAGATCGAAATTGATGCAATGTCCATAGACCTTATAACAAAATCAACGATTTGGACATTATGTCTAATTAGCAACTTTTAGAATAGACATAATGTCCATGGGTTGGGTTCGATATCCCGCTTTTTATAATCCCGTTTCTTAAAATCCCGATCTTGAAATCCCGCTTTTTATAATCCCGCTTTTTATTATCCCGCTTTTTTAAAATCCCGCTTTTTAAAATCCCGTCTGTTATAATCCCGTTTTTTACTATCCCGTTTCTTATTATCCCGCTTTTGCAATCAAAAGTAGTTGTTTTATTTTAAAAAATCGCGCGATTTTTTAAAATAAAACAACTGCTTTTGATTGCAAAAGCGGGATAATAAGAAAATTTAAATAAATTAAGCAATGAGTAATTTTTTTAAATGCATTTTATTTTAACAATGAATATGACAATCTTCAATAAATTACAAGAAAAAAGTATAAAGTAATGCGATATTATTCAAAAGGGGAAAAAAAACTTTAAACCATTAACAAATTTTTTTATTTTATTAGTTTTGTATATTATAAGCAATGCGACGCAAAAAACCTGTTTTACTCATATTTTTTTCTATTTCCCATTTTTTTTTTACGGCGCGTGACTTTATAACATTAGCTTATTTTATAAAAAAACGGGATTAGCGGGATTTGTCGGGATTTTAAAAAGCGGGATTATAATAGATCGGGATTTTGAACAAGCGGGATTTTAGAAGACGGGATTTTAAAAAAGCAGTATTTTAGCAGACGGGATTTTAATACTTTTTTTTCGGGATTTTTTAAAAGCGGGATTTTAAAAAGCGGGATTCCGATACGCTCCCAATGTCCATATATTGGAAATGCCAAAATAATCACTTATTCATAGAAAAGAGACGATTTACTGTTTTGGAACGTAACTTTTATGTTAATATTGTTATTGATATGAAACCACAATGCCGGTTTGAATAATTGTTTGTCCATAGTCAAATTTCTTTAGTTGACTAATTCCATTTGAAATGTCCATGGACATTGTGCCTATTTGAAGCAGACATAATGTCCATGGACGTTATGTCTGCGGACCTTATGTCATCCCGCCGCACCCAAGAGAAAATAAAAGTTTGCCAAATGAGAACTACGAAGCAACAAAATGCGAATTGTTGATACTCAAAATAATAAATTGCTTATTGACTGCAGCGAAATAACAACATACGAGTAAAAAACAGCGAGCTGTGCCATACCCATATAGATGAAATTACGATTTTTAGTAACTATTCAATGTAACCGCATTTACAGTTTTTTGCTTATAATGAAAACAATGTCAATCTGGCTTTAATGGTAATATTAAACTGGGCACAAAATTAAAACGACATTAAATGTTCTTAAATTTATTTCAACACTGTTTTTCATTAGTTTTAATATTACATTCAAAGAACGTAGAATCATACAATGAAAGAGTTTATGTTTATAGAGTTAGTAAAGACAACTTCTTGGTGTTGATAAATTTTCTTCAAAAATTGCTTTAATGATTTGTTTGCAGCTTAATTCAAAACAAGATGTTTGTATAAGCTGGGCCAAAAGAAATCATCCTATTGGAAGATGCTCTTATTTTTGCAAATGGTCGCCAATGTCCAATCTGTTTTTTCATTTGTGGACTAGACAGATGCAGAATACAAGTGAACAAGCCATGGAGTGATACATGAACCGACATGAACCGATATTCTGAAGGTCTCTTTTTGCCGATTTGCACTGGCCCGCAAGATCGCACGATTTAACCGTGTTAGACTTTTTTTGTGGGGTTTTTTAAGTCCCGTGTTTACGTGAACAAGCCCGAGACTCTAGAAGCCCTCGAGGACAACATTTGACACGATTGCGAGAATCTGTCGCCCGAAGTTGTCGCTGAAGTGATGAAGAATGCTATAAAACGAGCAATCAATTGTGCCGGCGCCCATTTGGCCGATATTATCTTCTCGACTTGACCAATACAAATCTAAAGGTCAAATAAATAATAAACATAATCAAAAAACAGAATCGAAGTTTTTCATTTAGAAAAAAAGAGAGCCAAACAACATCGACTTCTTTTGGCCCAACCTGTATAACGAAATAATGCACAAAAAGTACTAACGGGTTTTATAAATCTGTAAAGTGATGCCTTTAATCTCAAATGGTACTTTCGTTCAAAATATTGCAACCATAGTGCAAGTATGTGCGACATCGGTCGTGCATTTTATTTTTATTTATTCCCTCGTTCCCTTATAAAGCTTACACCTCGCTTCTTACGCCTTTGCTTTTGTTTTGTTTGTGACCTACATTAATAACTATGGATACTAATCGTTGTGATACTGCCCACTGTGACCTTGATAGCAAAACTGCTGAAAGGTTCTTTTGCAAAGGAATTTGTGGTAAATCATTCCACCCTATTTGCATTGGACTCAGCAAAAGGTCTTCTACATACATTAAAGAATACGCTAGTCATTTTGTGTATCTTTGTGATCAGTGTAAAAAAATATCCCTTTCGGACGTTTTTCTCGCGATAAAGTGCAATAGTGAAAACATTAACTCGGTCGAAGCTAAGCTAAACTCCCTTGAGTTTCAATTGACTGCATTAACCAATTTAATTAACAATATTAATGACAGTTCTCAGGTCAATTCACCCTCTGAAAGCATAAGCGCTGAACTTAAACGAGCCTTCAATCCTATCCTCGCTGACAATAATTCCTACCATAAAAGTACAATTAATCAGCTTCATAAAATGGATGATTTTTTGGTTAGGGCCTTCGACGATTTTAACAACACTATTGACAATTCAAATAAGCGTTGTGTTTTAAAATTATCTTCAATTGATAAGCAACTTTCTGTTATAACAGACTTGATAACGAACGACCCTCGCGTTAACAATTTTGATAAAGGTTGTGAATCACTAAAACTAGAAATTTCGTCTATGCTTAAATCTTTTTGTGATGCCAATTCCCTTGAATCCATTAACGAAAACCTTAGCTTTATCCGCTCTGATCTTGACAGTCATCTCCAAAGTACATCCAATATTGTCATCCCCGGGCTTCGCCAACCCCTCGCACTGCTAGAAAACGCCGTTGGTACAATTAACTCAATTAGTACCGAACTCATCGAAACCCGTTTATGCATTGGACTACTTGCAGACGACATCCAGACAGCCACTTGCAAAATCGACGGAATCCACCTTCAACCCAATGCTTCTGTTTACAACACATCTTTAATGGCTGAAATTATGGATACTTCTATTTGCCAACCAGCTCCCTTACCAGCTATTGAAGATGCTACACCACCTGCACCTGCTTGCCTACAACCTTTGTTTCCTCCCATCACCACTGCAGTGCCATCAACTCCCGCTACAGCAATTCACCCTCAATCAGGACTTAATTTATCACCTACTCACCAACCAACACTTTCACCTAGCTCAACACCACCTGCATTACCTACCTTAAACCGCTTTGGCACAACGTGGACTCTAACCGAATGGAACAACAGACTAAGGAAGTTAAACAACAATGCCGAGAGTGTGACATTCTTCATCACTAATGCTCCTGTAGATGCTGATGTCCCCTGGATAAGAAGACTATTTAGCCGTACTTTTGCAATAACCCTTAACGAGTGCCAGAAGATTTCGCCACCTCGCTCCAGACATCATAGCAACTTCAAAATTAGTTTTCCATCTAAATACGAATGGCTTCTTTGCTCCCATACTGATGATGTTTTCCGACTGGGAAAGATAATCATAACTAAATGGGAAGATAAGCTAGATTATCTTAGATCTAAAAATACTAATGTAAATTCCATCCATTTATCCTCGAACCGGAAAAACTTAAAAAATAAAACTCAGCCTTAACCAAACCTTGTAAATAAAGTTTACGCAAAACCAACACCTAAGTCCACTCTGCCTCGATCTAACTCTAACTAACATTTTCCCATCCTTCAATCGACACAATTTCATTTCTAACCCTGTTAAGCGTGTATCTTTCGATCTCAATCCTAACATGTCCATCAATGAAAACCGCGAACAAATCTCTCAAACCATTCCAAATCACTCCCCGCCCGCTTCTCAGACTGCGAACCCTAATCAATTATATCCCAACTTTATTCATTCACATACCCTTAACCCTAAATCCAATGCACAAACCAAATCCTATCCGATTCATTCTCATACTCTCAATCCTTCTTCCTCTACTTCTCCCTTATCTCAATCCAAATCTTATCCTGGAACTCATCCCCATGTTCCTACCCCTCTTGATTCTCAACCATCCCCAAGGTCAGCGTCTTTCATTGATCCTCTTTTCCCCCCTACTGCTAAGCTTACTAAACATCTCGTTGATCAAAACGAGCAACGAATCTATTCCAATGTTCGCCTCTACCTTGCTTATCTTCACGACAAAGATAATGTCTGCGTTAATGGTGTGACAAGGACTAATTTAATAGTTTCTATTAATCAAGAAGGGCTTCCCACCGATCATACTGAACTAAAAAAAATCTTTGTCCGCTTTCATGAGAAACTAAATCTCACCTCGTTCGATGTGGATAATGACCTCTCTACATATGCTTCATTTGTCAGCTCCAACAGAATATCTCATCTCCAAAGGACCAGGGCGGACCACAACAAATTTTTTCGTCCCTAATTTACCTTCTAAACTTCCTCTAACTTTTTATTATCAAAATGTTAGAGGCCTTCGCTCGAAAACCCATAAGGTCTTACAGCAATCTCACGCTCTTCCTTTCGACATCTATGTTCTAACCGAGACCAACTTAACTCCAAGCATCAACAGCCAAGAACTGTTCCCACCTTCCTTTAATGTTTTTCGCGATGACCTTAACAAAGAGCCCAATGTTTTCCCTTTTCGAATGTCTCATTTATTAAGTTATCAGCTTCCGCTGCAGGTCTCTAATATCCCCCAGGCAACATGGATTTCTCAAGTATAAATCCACGACCACCAATCTTATTGAATTTGTGTCTTTTTCTCTCTCTGCACCTGAATCAGGAATGGAAGTTGATGTAATTACCACCGATTTTAGTAAGGCCTTTGATAAAATTTCTCATCGCCTCATACTCTTTAAATTAACAGCCCTTGGTTTTGAACCTATCTCCTTAAAATGGTTGTCCTCTTACCTAAGCCAACGCTCCTACAGAGTGCGTTTCAGGAATTCACTTTCTAACCCATTTATAGCCACTTCGGGTGTCCCACAAGGTAGTCACTTAGGCCCTCTTCTTTTCATCCTTGCCATAAATGATATTGAAATTGTCATAAAGCATTCTAACATATCATTGTATGCTGACGATACTAAGTTTTTCAAAACGATATCTTCAGCAAATCATTCAACCCAATTACAATTTGATCTAGATAATTTCTCAATTTGGTGTCAAAAAAACTGTATGGAGTTGAATGTAGGCAAATGCCAGTCCATAACCTTTTCTCGTAAGCGCTCAGTACTGCCTCCCCGTAACTATTACCTTTCCAACCAATCTATACCTATCGTAAATTCAATCAGGGATCTTGGTGTGTTGTGCGATCGAGAGCTTAACTTCCTCTCTCACATAGATGAATTAATCCATAAATCCAACTCAGCTCTTGGATTTGTTAAACGATGGTCTAAAGAATTTACTAATCCTTATGTCACCCGCTCTTTATACATAACCTTCGTTAGACCATTACTTGAATATGCTTCTCAAGTTTGGTCTCCATTTCAACGTGTCCATATCTCAAGAATTGAAAGCATTCAAAGAAGGTTCCTCCATTTTGCCCTCCGTGGTTTACCTTGGCAAAACCCTCTCATACTTCCCCCCTATAATGATCGTCTTCAACTCATTAATCTTAACACTCTTGAAGATCGAAGAATTATTGCCGATATCCTCTTCATTCACCGACTTGTTTCTGGTTCTGTTGACTGTCCAACACTTTATAATTCCATTTCTTTTAATACTAATCCACGCAATCTCAGGAACCCACGTCTTTTCTATCTTCCCTATCACCGTACTTCCTATGGCTCAAACGAACCCCTAACCCGTATGCTTCACGAAACAAATATGAATGTTGACAGTTTCGATTTCAACTTAAGTACTTCGAATCTGAAAATTCTTCTCCTTAACCACCTAAATTCCCGCCCATAGCTATAAGTAACCTAGTTTTAAGTTAGATTAAGTTCATTTGTAGCTTGTTTTAAGCCGAATAAATGGGGGTGTTTGCCCCACCAAAATTAAATTAAAAACTTTTTAGTCTTAAAAATATCTATTTATTATATTTT
This sequence comes from Platycheirus albimanus, assembly GCA_916050605.2. Taxonomy (NCBI): domain Eukaryota; kingdom Metazoa; phylum Arthropoda; class Insecta; order Diptera; family Syrphidae; genus Platycheirus; species Platycheirus albimanus. Next base: position 227,172,390 of record OU696696.1, on the reverse strand, counting down.
TATATTTTTATTATGAACATCGAAACATTTTACTCTTTACAAAAATTAAAAAAAAAATTGTTCAAAACATGACAGTTCTTGTTTCGAAAACACCAAAAATTATGGAATCAACTTAATAAATTATTAGATTATTACAATCAGTTTAATTTTCATAATGAACTGTAAAATATCACCAACAAAATAACCTAGTTTAACAACATGATATCATGTTAAAAAAACGCTCTTACGATTTTGAAAAGCTACTAAAATTTCCAAAAACCCTGACTTCGACATTCTATTCGATTATCTCATGTTTTCTATTTCGTATTTAGGGTCGAATTTGACGCCTACCGAATGGACTTGGAAAACTCAAGACCAGAAATACCACAAAGTCCCATATCAGACGAGGCACAACAAAATTTCCTACGACAAAAAGAACTCTATGAGAAGCTTAGAACAGATGTAGCAGTAAAAATGCAATTCCTTGACGAAAACAGGGTAACATAAAAACTCTCTTATATTATAAATATTCGGAAGTAGGTAAATATTTCCGATCCTTAGATCAAAGTGATGCACAAACAACTTGTGCTTTTGCACAACGCGATCGCTGCTTATTTTTCAGGGAATGCGATTGCTTTAGAGAGTACTCTTAAGCAGTTCAACATAAAGGTATGGATATGTATGTAGTAGGAAAAAATATTTAATAATTTCTTTTTTTTTAGCAGTTGAAATCTCCAAACACTGCTACTTGTTCGTGGTTAGAGCAGTAGTGAGTAGTGTTCAGTCCAACACCCTCTAACGGTAACAATTCACTTAGAAATTAAAAGTGTATCCCATCCATAGTTTCTCCGGGGAACAACACCCGAATAAAACCATTTTTTAACACTAAGTATGTATGTTTTAATCTTCTTAAATGCAATAAAATTAAAATCCTCCTACTAAATGTAATAATCTAACCCATGATAAACTCACCTTTTTGTCCATTTGTACATTTTGAGCGTACATTTCATCTTTCTAGGCTACTAAAATTTTAAATAAAAATTCCAACTAAAATTTTATTTTTTTTAAAGAAATTCTTTCATGTTTTTAATTGCCGTCTGATAGCAAAACTCGTCACCGCACATTAAATGAAAAGCATTTGAAAAATATTTTTTAGGATACCGAATCATTTCCATGTGCCCCACCCGATTGGATTTCATACAATGTGGTAGCCCGAATCTTGCGTTTTGCAGATCAGTTTCCATGTTTATCATCAACAGTATTGTAATATTGGAACTCCTTAAAGTTAAGTAAGACAATATAAAAAGCGATGTTTAACCAAGTCAACGTATATAATTACATGTAACTTATGTTATCATTATTTATATATATACATATTAAACAAAATAGTAATAAAATTACTTATCTATCAAATCAAAGCGCGTTCGTTTTAGTTTAATTCTTTTACAGACTTAAAATCCTTAGCTTTTCATGTGGCTCCTTTTTCTCTTCTGCTTTGTTTTATAAATTTTATTAACTTACCCCCCTCTATTATGGTATCGGTTCGGAGAATCCTCCGCTCGGATAACATTCAAATTAAATTATAGTTTTGATATCAAACAGGTTAATATATATTGTTATCTTTAGATGCTTCTGATCTTCATATTTTATTTCAACCTCTTATTTTTACTTGCGATTATAGGCATGTACTACAATGTACTACATATAAGGCAAGTTATGCATTGGTAAAAAATTTTTTTTTTGGACAATCAAACATTACATAACGGTGATATAAAAGCCTAAAAGAGTGGGTCCGACAATTCTGTCTGTCTGTCTGTCCGTATGTATCGGCACCTACAGCCTAAACGGCTGGACCGATTGGCTTCAAACTTGGAACATAGTATTATTATGTCGTTCTACAGAGGTGTTTTTGGAATTAGCATTCTAGCTTCTAAACTAACGGTACCTGCCATACGATTCTTAGTGAAAAATTGATTTTTCTCAAAAACGGCTCCTACGATTTTAATAAAACTTTCTGAATGGTGTTTTTTGTGCAAACTTTGATTTGGTTGGAATAGATTTTTGAGGAAAAGTCTTATAACGGTACCTCCCATAGGACCGGAACTTACTCTAATGTGTTAAAATGGTCTTGGGGCTTCATATTTTGGGAAAAAAGCGTTGAAAAAATCATATGAAATTTTATAAATCACTTAAGAATCAATACCTAAACCGTTTTTTTGAGAAAATGAAGTTGTAACGTAAATTTAAGAAAAATAATGAAATTATGAAAATAATGAAAATTAATGAAACATTATGAATATTGAAAATATCCCAATATCCAACAACCCATTATCCTCATGGAAGAAGAAGAAGCGAGAAGAGACAAGCACTCCAACGTTTCCTGTATCCATACCAGGACACAGTATCTCCGTCCTCAACCAACCTTGTATCTATGTTTCCAGCGTCCCTAGAAATAGAGAAGACATACTTACACCTAGCAAACACGGCCTCCTGCTCTCCTCACTTCTCTTCCACCTCCCATCTATATTTCCTATCCATCCCCATCACAGAAGCACGAACCATCCAACTGTTTACCATAGGTACTGACTACAAAGCCCAGTAGAACAGCCTAGAGGGTATCTGTTGGCATGCTCGTGCCTATCCGCTACAAGCATACGATGTTCTCCTTGTAGCTCCATAGTAACGTAGCCTACACCTAAAAACCATGGACCCTACTCAAATCCCACAATTATACCTAGACCTGTGATGCTATAATAGAAACCAACAAAAATATTTCCGGAGACCACTCCAGTCCGCACCTATACATCTAGCTACAGCTACTGATTTCTGCTTCAATGGGATGGAAGCAATCCTAAGCCGGCAACGCCCCCTTTCTCGTTAACTGTTTGTTGAGAACAGTCAGTAAGAACGGCATGCGACAACGTAGAATCGTGGTTGAGATCGACCGTCGCGGTGGCCGGCAGTACCATAGCCATGACCAGCTCAGCCAGGCCGTGGGCCATTGAAGAAAAGACGTATAAGAATTGATTGAAAAGAAAGCACTGACTAGTTTGCACCCCCTATTACTAATGAGTGAACTCGTAGACCGAAAGAGAAGCCTCAAGATTGAACTATCATTGCTAACCCGTAGAACGCGACACGTAAGTATTCAAACAAAAGCGAGTCATAGATGTTCTTGACTGCGATGGCGTATTATTACCTTCCAATCCTTCTGCTGCCACGACGATGTGCAGAAGGTGGAAGAAGAGGTGTCTAACTTTGAGGGGAGGGAAGATCAAAGGTGTTTAATAGATCCCCCTGGTCTCACCCCGCCCAAAACGATCACAGAAATCAACTCTTCTGATCTCGACCTTGGCTGTCCCTGGACCTATGAGTCCCCAAGACTCAAAAATTATTATGGGCAGCCCATGAGATAATAAGCAAACAATAAAACTGCTTGCCTACATCTTTACTCCACCTAAAACATGGTACCTAACATCGAAACCTAACTCTATTCCGAGGTTGTACCTACTTCATCTCCACACACACCAACTTGTTCTGTTCAAAGGGTTTGCGAGGGTTACCACCCTCTCTACAAGTAACTCAACATATCATCCTGAAAATTCTATAAGTTCTTCAAGAAAAAGTGAATTCCAAAGAAATAAATCAACTACAAAAGTTTCTGAAATCTTATAAGCTAATGTATAATCTTATCTAAAAGTATTTAGTGATTTATAAAGAGATTCCACTAGATCTTCTTTTATTCTAATATCAATTCTTTATTATAAATGAATAAAGTTATTTCAAAGTTAGTTTCATTCAAAAGATTAAAGAAAAATAATTATCTGCGCTTTCTTATCATATGCTAATCAAGTTTAGCTATATGCTAAAATTTTTGCTTATATTCTATTATGAACTTTAAAGAAATATGAATCGTGAAATGCTATCATTAAGTTCAAGTAAATTTATAAAAGAACTTTATCTAAATTTTCGACTGCTATTCGATACGCGGATCGTGGTCTCTAACTGAAGAGGAACCGTATAGTGGCGCAATACCAAGAAAAAAATAAATTTCAAAAACAAAAAAAAATCCACCGACGGATAAAAGTTATTGTTATCTAAATCTGTTTCCTTAAAAATAGTTAAGAATTCTGGTACACCAAAAAGTACAATATCCAAACAAGAAGTAAAACAAGACAAACAAAAGGGATATGATCAGTCTTATCCACCCGAATCAGTATATAGGTCGACAATTTCAACAAGTACCATATATGTATGAATCCAATTCGCTTTCATACATATAATCGATCATTAATGTAATGTCAATATAAGTAAATGCAAATATATAATAAGATGTTTGATAAAATATGTTTATGAATATGAGATTTCTACCAATGGGGTAGTTAAAATCTCAATAATTCACTATACGTCGTTCCGCAAGTGCACTCCTGAAATTTCCTGTGAAATGTTAATTACATATGATGTTATAGCTATTATTGACACTATATTGTTATACGATCGCTCTTTTCTAGTTAGCTACCTTGAGCTATGGAGCGAGTGTTGATAGTTCGACGTTGATACCTAATTAAGGTGGCGTGTGTCTTTGCGATAAGGTCTGATTTGTCACCGATATAACCGACACAATCAATGATACGTGGTGCAAAAAAAAAAAAAAAAAAAAACAAAATGATTAACGCGCTTATAGGGTGTGGCGCGATTGCTGACACAAAACAAAAACAAAACGAAATCAATACAAATATCAAGAGTGAGTTTTTTTAAAGTGAGTAATAATTTGAAGCTGAAAGCTCTAAAGTGATTTTTAAATTCGTCGCGGCGTCGAAACGCGTTTATGGATGGTCGCTGCCGACGCTATAGTAAGATGTCTCGAAGACCAAGTGAGTGTATATAAAGAAAACGATTTGATAAGAAAACTGTTCGTAATAGAGGACCAAACATCAAATGTAGGGTCTTGGATGTTCGAATCCAAAAAATGTTCCTGGATCACCGAAAGGACTAAGACGATTTAATAGCACGTATCAAGTAAGTATCTATCACCGAATTTAATTTGAACGCAACGAAGCTACGGTATTATCTTTCAAAAACTATCGAAATTGAACTGTCGTCACTACTCGATTACAATCACAACACGATTACTGATAAAAGAAACGTTCCGAAGACACGGTTTAAGGTTTCTCCTATTTCAAAGAAGTAAGTATTTCACTTTTCATGCACGCTATGGATACCAATGCACTTTTAAATAAGTTTCTAAATACTTTAATAATTAAAAATATTTGTTCATGTACATAAAATCCAAGCAAAGCGATAGGGTGGAGGAGGCGTGAAGTCCTAGCACCGTTCCTTTATTGTACAAACAAGTAACTTTGAACGAACCACCGTCCGTGGATAGTGAATATGGAATCGACTTGGATATTTTACAGAGTGGTACTAGCTTGGCTGCTCCCACTCGGATGACAAACAAGAATCAAAAAAGGTAGAATAATTTTTGTTACCTGGGTCTATTGGTATAATCGTATACTAAAGGTCACTTAAATACATATATATATATAAATTCTGGAACTGATGCTCCTCGATGAGGATGTATATGGTGGAATCCTACAGCTGCTTCCCTCTTTGCTCCAAAACAAAATTTAAGTTGGAGTTGGTGAGTCGTTGGGGACCGGCATCCGTGCTCCTGCACGCGCCAAACGTCCTGTTGATTCGATAAAAAAGATTCCTTCTATCCACTGATGAGGGCCTTCAGCCTTTTCGAGACTGGGTACCCGAAGATTTTTCTCAAAAATGATGGGCCTAGCAGTAGGCGTTACAGATGGGTGTCCGCACGACACCAAAAGTAGCACAAGGGGGTGAGAAAATTCCCTGGACGTGACCGTGGCCGTCGACGAGCCGGCGAGCGGATCAACGTCGATCGGACGCACGTGAATAGCTTGCACAAATTTAGGAAGATGTCCTTGGCGCAGCATAGGAGCGTGCGTAGTAATGGCTTGGGTGTGGCCAATAAAAATGAAAACGACCACTTCATAGAATATAGCACAATTTGTGCTTATTAATATATTTTTGTACATATATATGCGAGTACCATGGGTCTGCACGTGTGGGCAGAAGTATATAAAAAAATTAAATCCACGATAAAAATGATGTGGTAAATTCCTTCTAGGTGAAAAAAATTCGGGGCAGCCTCGCCTGCCCTATCCAATTGGGGATAATGTTTGTCGCAGTTGCTTCTGCGGGATGGATATTCCTAAAGACAAAAAGAACTGAGTTATAGCGTGTCGCCATGTGTCGCCACTAAAATTGTATTCGTCGAAGCAAAAAAAAAAACTATTCTGCTCCGATAAAAATCTCAAATGGAATATTCTTACCTGGTATTTATAACGAAAATTCTATATACTGCGTTGAATTGACTAATTGCGTATGCAATTATAAGGATCCTTAGTAAAAAAAAAGAATACCTAAAGATAAAGATGGGCGCGGTTCAGCTGCGTATAAGAAAGTTCGGTTCTGTAAAGGAGTTGTTCTCTGGCCAATGTCTGTCTTCACAATGAAGTCCACAGACGATTCTCAATTCCACAATGCCATAGTCCAGGCAGCCAACGCCCTATTTTCCCGTTTTATTTCCTCTGGCAATGACAGTTTGGAGTAGCAAGTTTCCTGGCATGTCTGTCAGTTCTAGGAAATAGAGTTTTGACAGTACTAGTAACTTTATCCGGGTTATAAGTGGGTGCTTTTCGTTATGAGAGTTCTCAGAATGACACCGAATTAGTAGATCCGTTATGGCATGATACCTACTAGGTGCAGAGCATTGGAAATGATCTATTGGCTCATGCGAGATCGTGGATTACCTAAAGCTTTGGTATTATACCGTAAGTATCTGACATTATCTCACTTCTCGAATTGAGTGAACGACATTTCTGTAAGAAACGGTGAGAACTAGTTTCTGCAAGCTGTTGCTGTATGTGACATGGGTTCGATTTCCTTTTTCTATGGACGACAAAAAAAAATTTTTTTTTACGAATGCATAACTTGCCTTATATTACTATAATCGCAAGTATAAAATCACGCAACAAAATATCCTTTGTTTAAATTTTTGTTTGGTGACGACTACTGGTTAGCGTGGTGAGATGATCTTTGCGCTATTTTTCGCAATGCAAAATACAGGACGGTTAGGTAGTTCTCTGTATATCGGTCACTACAAAGACGGCCGCAGCGGCATGACGTTACAAATCGTATAACACTCACTATTCCGTCATGCCTGATGCCTGATTCACAACCTCGCGTCACGACGAGACGAGAGCGTCGCGAGGGTCTCGTTGACGTTGTCAAAAAATTTCCAATGTATGGAAGTGTATGAATCAATACACAATGTACCGATTCTCGTCGCGATAAAACGCGTTGAATTTCCAAAAAGTTGGAAAAAACTCGCGCGAGACGACGTGACACTTGTTAGTTACGATGGAATCATGCTAATAGGGCGCCCCCTTTAAGTGGATAGTAGAATAAAATCAAATGCTGGGGTTTGTTCACACGTGTATTTATTTCTTGCTGGCAATAAAAGTTTAAATATTCCTTTAATTGTGCAATATATTGGTGGAAAATGAAGGGAATATAGTATTTTATTGAAAATTCACTAAGTACAATTAATTTTGTTAGTTTATCTGTTAAATTTTCTAGAAATTTAGTTTGAATTATAACCGCAGTAGCGCCACACGCTTTCTATGGCGAAGTTGTCTCGTTTTGTTTTTTGTTTTACTTTGTATCTGTCAATACTAAATGTCCTAGCATATAAGCATTATAAGTGCAGTATGAGAATACAATAAAAGTGTAAGATTTATGAAAACGAACAAGTGTTGTCACAAAATGAAAGGAAATCATAACTCCACGCTATCCAATTATAAAAAACTAATTAGCTATGGACTAATTCCCGTGATCATAGCTCTGTAAATTGGTTTTTATTTGGACGGACGCATTCCACTTGTAATCTAATGTCTCAGGTAAGTTGAAAGAAAAACTAAAGACAGCAACAGGTCTCGGCGCAAGTCTATTGGTTTTAACCGCCCTTTGTGCGATTATTCCTAAAGGCATTCGGTCATTGTACTCATTGGATAGGGTTCCTGAACAACAATTTCTACCAAAGCAGTTCATTGCCAGCTCAGAACCAGAAGAAAATGCAAATACAGGTTTTGGTCTTGTTGCACCTGCTATCGCACATCACGAATAAGTAGACCATTCCAGCACAATTGGTTTGTATTTTTGTTTTTACCTTGCTTATAATTTTTATTTGAAATTCTTATCTATGCAGATTATGTTTTCGTGATGCTGGTTGATCAAATATCCCAAAGGAATAGCTCACCCAATCTTGAGAACTTCACTGCTTCACGGTTTAGAGCTCAAGACACTAGAATCCGGTCCGTTAAGGAGGTAAACGCCTGCAATTATTCTTATTTGACTTCATTGTTGTGCTTTGAAACCTTATTTGCTGTAATGCTTCAAAAAAAATTTGAAACTTGTATTTCAGCTATGCCTGGAGACGAAAAAACCAACTAAGCAAGTGTATGAGCCAGGCAAAACATAATGCCATTTTCTTGGAAGTCATCAGGATATCTAAATGATTGCCATAATGCACAAATGCATTTGCATGAACATGGCACGAAATATTCGCATACGAGAGCTGCTTAGCGGAATTATTAAATGGTTCTTTTCAGGACTTCAAAAAATGACAAAGAGATATTAATTCAATTTCGAATCCAATAATTTATGCTTAAATTGCTCTTATAGGTTTGGGAATGATGCATATATTTAATATTGTTGATTAGTTTTGATTAATTTCAATTCTGTACGTTGAACTACATTTGTTTTCTATAAGTGGAGCTTATACAATTGTGTGGAATATTTTTGTTAAAAATATCAATTTTTTTTTATGGTTTTCTACAGTTAAAAGTATTACTTGACTAGTTTATTGGTTTAATAGTATCAAAGGAAACAAGTAAAGAGTCAAGAAGATCATAATAGTGTATTTGTTTTCACAAATTAATATTTTGTTTATTTAAATTATTTTCTTGACCTAGAAAAAGTATAAAATATGATGTTTCAGTACTGGAATAATTTTATTTTTTCAGAAGAAAATTCATAAATATTTTTTAAAAACTAGGATATATTTTGTTGTAATAGAGTATATTCTGTGTAATGAGCATAGTTTTAAGTCCTTCATATGTGTAATTAATAAATTATAAGCATTCTTAGACATGAGTATTAACAAAAGTTGCATCAAACATTGACTTGAATAGACATTTCCTTAATTACTGACGGTTGTATTACCACAAAGTAATTAAAATAGTGATCTCTTATATTGTAAGAAGGGAAATAAGAAGTGATTTTATAGAATTCCACCAACTAACATGAAAATTCTTAAATTTTCCGAAGGAATCTAAAGAAAAAACTGTGAAAGATTTCACAGATATCAAAATTTTATGTACCTTCGTTCTATGTGATTCTCATAGATTCATGTGAGGTATCAGTTTTCAAAAATTTTCAAATATTGAAGTGATTTCTTTGCGACAGGTATATTTGTGAGATAAAGGTCAACAATGAATAAATTGAAAGGGGATCAGATTGAAAAACTAATCGAATTGGTACAAGCTCAACGGCTTTTATTTGATAAATCAAACAAATATTATAAATACACCCAAATGAAGGAAGATGCGTGGAAGTCTATTGCTGAGAGTGTAGGAGCTGAAGGTATAATTTTTTGTCTGCTTTGAAATTTTCACTTTTATCAAAATGAAAATGTTTTTGTTTCAGAAAACGATTGCCGAAATGCCTGGAAATCATTAAGAGACCAATTCGTAAAGGCACTAAGGGATTATAAAGGGACATCTGGCCAAGAGGCATTGGAGAAAAAAAGTTACAAGTACTTTGAACAACTTTTGTTCTTAAAAGACACCGTTGAAACAAGAAAGTAAGTAATAAATTAATCTTTTCGCACAATTTTTGTAAAAAAAATTTTTTATTTAAAAAGGCGCAGTTCGAACTACGACAATCTTATTGAAGAAGCCGAAGATCTTCTTCATGAATGCGATGCAATCGAGTTGGGTGAAGTGTTCTTTAATAGTGCTCCCGCAGAGACTCCAACGAGCACAAACAAAAGACTGTCTCAAGATGCAAATACTTCACATCTAAACACTTCTTCATCAAGGCCTTCCAAAAGAACAAAGTCGTGCTCCAATGATGACGACACGTTAAAAGTATTCCTAGACGGGATTCTAAAAGAAATACAAATATCCAACGAACCACAGCGGGAAGAGGACGACGTGGCTCAATTTTTTAATAGTATCGCCAACATGGTGAAAAATTCAAAATTGCAACCACATGAAAGACGGCAGTTACAACACAAAGTGTTTGGTTTAGTTTCTGAGGAATTACAAAAATTTGAAAAATAAAAAAAAAATACAGATTACTTATTCGTTTCGTTTTATTTACATATAATGCTTTAAGTATTCACACAGTTGTTTTCTTAAAACTATGGCTTGACGAGGATTGTTGTGACATCGGGAAGGCGGTAGCAATTCCAAATCTCGTTCATTTCGCCATTCTCCTGGTATAACTACATTGTTTTCTACCCGGTCAGCGTAATTGTAAGGGCAGTAGCTAATGCATTTTGCAAGCATCAGAAAGTTGTGTAGCAAGACCGTTGCTTTCACCATAGTGTCCACATTTGTAGGCAAAGCATGAATGTCATTTCGCAGAATTCTCCATCTTGCTGTCAAAATTCCAAAACTGTTCTCAATTGTCACACGAGCGTGAGAGATGCGTTCATTAAAACTTCGCTCATCAGCTCCGCATTTTCCTAAAAATAATAAGGTCCACATAGAGAAATTTAATTTTTTGTATTAACTTACCTGGGAAAGGTCGCATTATATTCCTTTTCAAAGGAAATGCATTATCTCCCACCAAGAATAGTGGGAATTCGGCATTGGTCCCTGGTAAAATCGCTGATTCAGGAATGCCCAATTTGTTGCCCAGAAAAAGCTTGGCAAAAGAGCTTTCTGCAAAAATACCTCCATCGCTTTGGCTTCCATAAGCTCCAATGTCAACCATGGTGAAACAGTATTGCGCATCACTTTTCTGGGATATTGAAAATGCTGCCATTTCAAAACTATTCTAGCTAGGAATATAATTTAAACGCATTTCAGTCATAAATAAGGTTCTCTTAACACTCACAGTGAGTTTATAAAATAAAAAAAATTATTTATGTTTTTCACTAAAAAAAAGTCATTGTGTCTTTCATTCGAAAAAATCACTTTTCTGGGATATTGAAAATGCTGCCATTTCAAAACTATTCTAGCTAGGAATATAATTTAAACGCATTTCAGTCATAAATAAGGTTCTCTTAACACTCACAGTGAGTTTATAAAATAAAAAAAATTATTTATGTTTTTCACTAAAAAAAAGTCATTGTGTCTTTCATTCGAAAAAATCACTTTTCTGGGATATTGAAAATGCTGCCATTTCAAAACTATTCTAGCTAGGAATATAATTTAAACGCATTTCAGTCATAAATAAGGTTCTCTTAACACTCACAGTGAGTTTATAAAATAAAAAAAATTATTTATGTTTTTCACTAAAAAAAAGTCATTGTGTCTTTTATTCGAAAAAATCACTTTTCTGGGATATTGAAAATGCTGCCATTTCAAAACTATTCTAGCTAGGAATATAATTTAAACACATTTCAGTCATAAATAAGGTTCTCTTAACACTCACAGTGAGTTTATAAAATAAAAAAAATTATTTATGTTTTTCACTAAAAAAAAGTCATTGTCTAATAAAATATTTCACTGTTTTCTTGACTTACATTAATGTTAAGAACAGGCGACATTCAGCCGAAATGGGTTTCCGATATGATTGCTTCTTCAAATGACATCCAATTAATTCGAAAAGCGTATCGAATTTTTGTGGGCTCATCCGGACAGCTTTTGTAAACATTTCTGGATCCATTGTTTTAATTTTTTCAAAAGAAGTTTCGTAAAAACCAATCTGATGTCGCGATTGGAAACTTGGTCGCACCCACCATCTTCTTCTATTCACTTTTGGGTTTTTTCTTGATTTTTTAAAGGCTATGATACCCACAATAGTTAGTAACAATATTTTTCTCACTTGTATATTCTTCATAATAAAAATGTTTGTTTGCCAATTTCAATTTCACAACACAACCGCTTTCTTCTCTAACTCAAAACGCAATGAAACCACATGTCAAAAAAACTAGTTGTCAAAAAAACTCGCGTCATTGTGAATTAGCGAACGATTTTTCAGAACGAGAAAAAGTGACAGCGATAATCGCGACGCTCTCGTCTCGTCGTGACGCGAGGTTGTGAATCATGATGATTCACAACCTCGCGTCACGACGAGACGAGAGCGTCGCGATTATCGCTGTCACTTTTTCTCGTTCTGAAAAATCGTTCGCTAATTCACAATGACGCGAGTTTTTTTGACAACTAGTTTTTTTGACATGTGGTTTCATTGCGTTTTGAGTTAGAGAAGAAAGCGGTTGTGTTGTGAAATTGAAATTGGCAAACAAACATTTTTATTATGAAGAATATACAAGTGAGAAAAATATTGTTACTAACTATTGTGGGTATCATAGCCTTTAAAAAATCAAGAAAAAACCCAAAAGTGAATAGAAGAAGATGGTGGGTGCGACCAAGTTTCCAATCGCGACATCAGATTGGTTTTTACGAAACTTCTTTTGAAAAAATTAAAACAATGGATCCAGAAATGTTTACAAAAGCTGTCCGGATGAGCCCACAAAAATTCGATACGCTTTTCGAATTAATTGGATGTCATTTGAAGAAGCAATCATATCGGAAACCCATTTCGGCTGAATGTCGCCTGTTCTTAACATTAATGTAAGTCAAGAAAACAGTGAAATATTTTATTAGACAATGACTTTTTTTTAGTGAAAAACATAAATAATTTTTTTTATTTTATAAACTCACTGTGAGTGTTAAGAGAACCTTATTTATGACTGAAATGTGTTTAAATTATATTCCTAGCTAGAATAGTTTTGAAATGGCAGCATTTTCAATATCCCAGAAAAGTGATTTTTTCGAATAAAAGACACAATGACTTTTTTTTAGTGAAAAACATAAATAATTTTTTTTATTTTATAAACTCACTGTGAGTGTTAAGAGAACCTTATTTATGACTGAAATGCGTTTAAATTATATTCCTAGCTAGAATAGTTTTGAAATGGCAGCATTTTCAATATCCCAGAAAAGTGATTTTTTCGAATGAAAGACACAATGACTTTTTTTTAGTGAAAAACATAAATAATTTTTTTTATTTTATAAACTCACTGTGAGTGTTAAGAGAACCTTATTTATGACTGAAATGCGTTTAAATTATATTCCTAGCTAGAATAGTTTTGAAATGGCAGCATTTTCAATATCCCAGAAAAGTGATTTTTTCGAATGAAAGACACAATGACTTTTTTTTAGTGAAAAACATAAATAATTTTTTTTATTTTATAAACTCACTGTGAGTGTTAAGAGAACCTTATTTATGACTGAAATGCGTTTAAATTATATTCCTAGCTAGAATAGTTTTGAAATGGCAGCATTTTCAATATCCCAGAAAAGTGATGCGCAATACTGTTTCACCATGGTTGACATTGGAGCTTATGGAAGCCAAAGCGATGGAGGTATTTTTGCAGAAAGCTCTTTTGCCAAGCTTTTTCTGGGCAACAAATTGGGCATTCCTGAATCAGCGATTTTACCAGGGACCAATGCCGAATTCCCACTATTCTTGGTGGGAGATAATGCATTTCCTTTGAAAAGGAATATAATGCGACCTTTCCCAGGTAAGTTAATACAAAAAATTAAATTTCTCTATGTGGACCTTATTATTTTTAGGAAAATGCGGAGCTGATGAGCGAAGTTTTAATGAACGCATCTCTCACGCTCGTGTGACAATTGAGAACAGTTTTGGAATTTTGACAGCAAGATGGAGAATTCTGCGAAATGACATTCATGCTTTGCCTACAAATGTGGACACTATGGTGAAAGCAACGGTCTTGCTACACAACTTTCTGATGCTTGCAAAATGCATTAGCTACTGCCCTTACAATTACGCTGACCGGGTAGAAAACAATGTAGTTATACCAGGAGAATGGCGAAATGAACGAGATTTGGAATTGCTACCGCCTTCCCGATGTCACAACAATCCTCGTCAAGCCATAGTTTTAAGAAAACAACTGTGTGAATACTTAAAGCATTATATGTAAATAAAACGAAACGAATAAGTAATCTGTATTTTTTTTTTATTTTTCAAATTTTTGTAATTCCTCAGAAACTAAACCAAACACTTTGTGTTGTAACTGCCGTCTTTCATGTGGTTGCAATTTTGAATTTTTCACCATGTTGGCGATACTATTAAAAAATTGAGCCACGTCGTCCTCTTCCCGCTGTGGTTCGTTGGATATTTGTATTTCTTTTAGAATCCCGTCTAGGAATACTTTTAACGTGTCGTCATCATTGGAGCACGACTTTGTTCTTTTGGAAGGCCTTGATGAAGAAGTGTTTAGATGTGAAGTATTTGCATCTTGAGACAGTCTTTTGTTTGTGCTCGTTGGAGTCTCTGCGGGAGCACTATTAAAGAACACTTCACCCAACTCGATTGCATCGCATTCATGAAGAAGATCTTCGGCTTCTTCAATAAGATTGTCGTAGTTCGAACTGCGCCTTTTTAAATAAAAAATTTTTTTTACAAAAATTGTGCGAAAAGATTAATTTATTACTTACTTTCTTGTTTCAACGGTGTCTTTTAAGAACAAAAGTTGTTCAAAGTACTTGTAACTTTTTTTCTCCAATGCCTCTTGGCCAGATGTCCCTTTATAATCCCTTAGTGCCTTTACGAATTGGTCTCTTAATGATTTCCAGGCATTTCGGCAATCGTTTTCTGAAACAAAAACATTTTCATTTTGATAAAAGTGAAAATTTCAAAGCAGACAAAAAATTATACCTTCAGCTCCTACACTCTCAGCAATAGACTTCCACGCATCTTCCTTCATTTGGGTGTATTTATAATATTTGTTTGATTTATCAAATAAAAGCCGTTGAGCTTGTACCAATTCGATTAGTTTTTCAATCTGATCCCCTTTCAATTTATTCATTGTTGACCTTTATCTCACAAATATACCTGTCGCAAAGAAATCACTTCAATATTTGAAAATTTTTGAAAACTGATACCTCACATGAATCTATGAGAATCACATAGAACGAAGGTACATAAAATTTTGATATCTGTGAAATCTTTCACAGTTTTTTCTTTAGATTCCTTCGGAAAATTTAAGAATTTTCATGTTAGTTGGTGGAATTCTATAAAATCACTTCTTATTTCCCTTCTTACAATATAAGAGATCACTATTTTAATTACTTTGTGGTAATACAACCGTCAGTAATTAAGGAAATGTCTATTCAAGTCAATGTTTGATGCAACTTTTGTTAATACTCATGTCTAAGAATGCTTATAATTTATTAATTACACATATGAAGGACTTAAAACTATGCTCATTACACAGAATATACTCTATTACAACAAAATATATCCTAGTTTTTAAAAAATATTTATGAATTTTCTTCTGAAAAAATAAAATTATTCCAGTACTGAAACATCATATTTTATACTTTTTCTAGGTCAAGAAAATAATTTAAATAAACAAAATATTAATTTGTGAAAACAAATACACTATTATGATCTTCTTGACTCTTTACTTGTTTCCTTTGATACTATTAAACCAATAAACTAGTCAAGTAATACTTTTAACTGTAGAAAACCATAAAAAAAAATTGATATTTTTAACAAAAATATTCCACACAATTGTATAAGCTCCACTTATAGAAAACAAATGTAGTTCAACGTACAGAATTGAAATTAATCAAAACTAATCAACAATATTAAATATATGCATCATTCCCAAACCTATAAGAGCAATTTAAGCATAAATTATTGGATTCGAAATTGAATTAATATCTCTTTGTCATTTTTTGAAGTCCTGAAAAGAACCATTTAATAATTCCGCTAAGCAGCTCTCGTATGCGAATATTTCGTGCCATGTTCATGCAAATGCATTTGTGCATTATGGCAATCATTTAGATATCCTGATGACTTCCAAGAAAATGGCATTATGTTTTGCCTGGCTCATACACTTGCTTAGTTGGTTTTTTCGTCTCCAGGCATAGCTGAAATACAAGTTTCAAATTTTTTTTGAAGCATTACAGCAAATAAGGTTTCAAAGCACAACAATGAAGTCAAATAAGAATAATTGCAGGCGTTTACCTCCTTAACGGACCGGATTCTAGTGTCTTGAGCTCTAAACCGTGAAGCAGTGAAGTTCTCAAGATTGGGTGAGCTATTCCTTTGGGATATTTGATCAACCAGCATCACGAAAACATAATCTGCATAGATAAGAATTTCAAATAAAAATTATAAGCAAGGTAAAAACAAAAATACAAACCAATTGTGCTGGAATGGTCTACTTATTCGTGATGTGCGATAGCAGGTGCAACAAGACCAAAACCTGTATTTGCATTTTCTTCTGGTTCTGAGCTGGCAATGAACTGCTTTGGTAGAAATTGTTGTTCAGGAACCCTATCCAATGAGTACAATGACCGAATGCCTTTAGGAATAATCGCACAAAGGGCGGTTAAAACCAATAGACTTGCGCCGAGACCTGTTGCTGTCTTTAGTTTTTCTTTCAACTTACCTGAGACATTAGATTACAAGTGGAATGCGTCCGTCCAAATAAAAACCAATTTACAGAGCTATGATCACGGGAATTAGTCCATAGCTAATTAGTTTTTTATAATTGGATAGCGTGGAGTTATGATTTCCTTTCATTTTGTGACAACACTTGTTCGTTTTCATAAATCTTACACTTTTATTGTATTCTCATACTGCACTTATAATGCTTATATGCTAGGACATTTAGTATTGACAGATACAAAGTAAAACAAAAAACAAAACGAGACAACTTCGCCATAGAAAGCGTGTGGCGCTACTGCGGTTATAATTCAAACTAAATTTCTAGAAAATTTAACAGATAAACTAACAAAATTAATTGTACTTAGTGAATTTTCAATAAAATACTATATTCCCTTCATTTTCCACCAATATATTGCACAATTAAAGGAATATTTAAACTTTTATTGCCAGCAAGAAATAAATACACGTGTGAACAAACCCCAGCATTTGATTTTATTCTACTATCCACTTAAAGGGGGCGCCCTATTAGCATGATTCCATCGTAACTAACAAGTGTCACGTCGTCTCGCGCGAGTTTTTTCCAACTTTTTGGAAATTCAACGCGTTTTATCGCGACGAGAATCGGTACATTGTGTATTGATTCATACACTTCCATACATTGGAAATTTTTTGACAACGTCAACGAGACCCTCGCGACGCTCTCGTCTCGTCGTGACGCGAGGTTGTGAATCAGGCATCAGGAAGTGAACTTGGTTGTCTAACGAAGTTTAATGCAGCGAAAACATTGAATACGGACGAAAAATACAACTCAACAAAATTATCTGTGGTAATTTTGATTGCCGAAACCATGGACCATGGACCTATTATATATATATATTATAGGTCCATGGCCGAAACGCACATCGTGTGCTCGTGACGTCATGTCATAGCCTAAGAAATGATAGTGAATAGTCGCCATGAAAAATTTGTCTCTGCTACCGATGACGTCAGGGGTAGCGAGTGAAAATGTCATGCAGTGGTTTTGTAGGTCGAATAGACTTCCATTCGTAGGTAGGAAATTCGTTCAGACGAATAAAACTGATGAAGTTCCTCACGATAGGTGGCAGCCGTGGTGCTTCATAGTTAAATACTGCGCCCAAAAAGTTTTCGCTACAAAGCTTGGAATTTTCGGCGGAGTACATTACTTCGTCAAAAGTCCAAGAAAAGGAGAACTAAAAAAAAGGAAATAATGTTTTAAAATCTGGGAAATCATTCAATTTGGTTCGGAACAAGTTCTGCGACTCTTACATCTAGTCGGTAGAAGATAAAAATAAGTACCTGACACAAGGTGTGACGTATAGTCATTTGTTGAGGTAGTCCTCAAATACATAAAAACATATAAACAAAGAGTCTCATGCACAGCTGAGAGCCGGGCATAAGTTATCAATGCTAAACAACATTAATCGCAAAGAAAAATAACAAGAACGGAATTTGACACATTGGCAAATGGTATCACAGGTTATTAAAAATACATTTTTAGGTAATGAATAAAATTGTTTAAACAGTCAGTCATCTTTTGGGGCCTTTGGTAGGATATGTCGATTTATGACCTCTCCTGTCGATTACTTCATATAGATTGTTGCCAATGATTCTGTTAAAGCGAACTTTTATGAATTTGGGAAACAACTTGGCACTTAAATGCATAGGTGCGTCGCTCAGAATTTGGTTCCTTTTGTAGAGTTCGTCACCCACTTTAAAATTGACTTTTCCACTACGTACGTTGTATGCCTTCTCGTAGGCGGCGTGGGTTTTCTCCAACGCTTGTTTGAGGTACGAGTGAAGAATGTCCATCCTCGCGACTTTGGGAAGCCAATCTATCTCCGAACAGTTCAGTCCATTTAACTCTTTCAAAAGGCGGTAGTCTGCCCCGGGCTCAATCATCTGTTGCCCGAATAAGGCTTCGTATGGAGACATTGAAAAAGTTGAATGCACTGTCGTGCGTAAAGCACTACTGATCGAAGACAGCTGTGCATCCCAATCCGTCTGCCGAGGATTAACGTAAGACCTGATGGCTGTTTGACCCCCAAAACATCTATCAGTTTCTGGAACTCCTTTCCAATGAACTGAGTTCCATTGTCGGAGAGAATACTCTCTGGCACTCCATATATCAAGAAAACGTCGTCTCAGGAATTTTACTTCATTCCCCCAGTTGCCTTGCACAGTGTTTTGATGAAGACAAACTTGGTCAGTTGATCCACTACGATCACGATATAGGCGTTTCCACATTTTGATCTTGGGTATGGCCCAAGGAAGTCAACATACAAGTGTTGAAATGGTCTTTCCACCTGGAAACTATTGCCCATCTCGGCTCGTAGGGTCATGTTTGATGCCTTACTGGTCTTGCATGCTTCACACAGATCAATGAAAATCTTGACCTGAGTGAACATACCTGGCCAATAAAACCTCTCCCTTAACTTATATAACGTTTTCACCACCCCACTATGCGTAGCGCGTGGGGGATTGTGAGCCAGTGAGACTAGAGAAGCAGTTATCTCCGAAGGAACCCACAACTTCCAAATCAGATCGTCGGCCAAGGGATTTCCAACCGTATGTTTAGTGCGTTTGTAAAGTACCCTTCCGACACTTTGAGGTCTGGTAACCGTTCCTGTTCCTTCCTGATATGACTGATGAGGTCAATGTAACTTTTGGACTTGAAGGCTGTGATAGACAAGAAAGGTATGCTGCGACGGTTAACTCTTCGTCTTCGTAAGCTCTGGACAGAGCGTCTGGTACAACATTTTACGTTCCTTTCCTGTGTTCTACCACAAAATCGAAACCCTGGAGACGCATGCTCCACCTGGCAAGTCTTCCGGTTGGATCCTTCATACTCATCAGCCATTTCAGGATGGAATGGTCCGTGATGACGCGGAAACGGTCAACGTAAGATCTGAATTTTTGGATACTTTCAAAAGCTGCTAAACACTCACGTCCCGTCACCGAATAATTTCTCTGAGCAGCGTTCAGTTTCCTGGAGTAGTAGTAGATGGGCTGCTCTGCTCCAGATTCGTCCCGCTGACAGAGAACGCATCCGATGCCGGAGGCTGATGCATCGCACAGAATGATGAACTCCTTGGTGAAGTCGGGATTGACTAATACAGGCGCTGAAGTCAAAGCCTATTTCATTAGCTGGAAAGCTTCAGTAGCTTCTGGACTGAGCTTGAACGCTTTTTCTTTCTTCAGGGTCTCGGTCAAGGGTGCGACTAGGGTGCTGAAGTCTTTAAAAAATCGACGATACCAACCTGCCATGCCTAGAAATCGGCGAACTTGGCGTGTTGTGGTTGGTAACGGAAAGTTAGTTATGGCCGCCATCTTGTCTTGATCGGCCTTCAGACATCCCTGACCGACCTTGTAAACGAGATAGTGAAGCTCATCGAAACAAAACTTAGACTTCTCGACGTTAATCGTCAGTCCTGCATCATTCAAACACTTGCTGACCAATCCCAGAGTCCTTAGGTGCTCGTCGAAATCCTTCGACACAAATAACAGATCGTCTAAGTATACAAATACTTGATCTTGTAATCCCGATGGGATTACTCGACTCATAAGATAGCTAAGACTTTGTGCCGTATTGCATAGACCGAAGGGCATGACCTAAAATTGGTACAGTGGTCGGCCGGGTAGCGTAAAAGCGATCTTCTCCCTCGAACTTTGCTCCAGCGGTATCTGCCAGAACGCAACTTTCAAATCCACGCTAGAGATATAACGTGTTTCTGAAAGGCGTGCTAACAATCCCTCTATATGCGCAATTGGTCTCGCGTCTTTCTTGGTTACCGAGTTAACCTTCCGAAAGTCCAAGCACAATCGGTTCTTAACAGGCTTGCGCACTAGCACAACTGGGGAACTCCATGCGCTGGAACTTTCTTCGATTACTCCCAACGAAAGCATACGATCCAATTCTGCGTATATTAGGGCTTGTATCGCTGGAGATACGGGATAGTACCTCTGCTTTATAGGTACGGCATCACCCATATCTATGAAATGCTGCACTGAATTCGTTTTCCCGGATCCGTTGACTTCGAACGAAGGAAAACTACGAACAACAGCTTGGAGTCGTCTGGACTCCTCATCATTCAACTTTATCTGCTTGGTGGGTCTCTCGTCTGGCCCACCGTTTAATATTCCTGATAGACCCGCAACTATGTGAGGTGCAATCTGGAACATTCGCCAAAAGTCCACGCCTAAATAAAGACGTTGGGCTAATGACGGCACAATGTATAAGTCGATATCTTTCCTTAGATTTGTATATTGGATCACAGTCGTGACCACCCCTATTATGGATTGCTTGTGTCCATCAGCCGTAAACACGGACACTACCTTCCTTATCGTAGCACCACCTTCAGGTAAGGAAGAATATTAGTGCCTAAGCAGCTAATGCTCGCCCCTGAATCGAGAAGACCCAAGAATTAATCCCCGAATAAGTCGACCGTCATATAAGGACGTGGATCATTTGTTTCTCACCGCCCTATCGGCGCAATGAAGGGAACAATAGGAATTCTGTTCCATCCTTGGACACTCAGTGCAGGGAACATAATCATTGCAGTCCATTAAGACACGTCGTGGGAGCTACAAGACATTTCGTCGAGGGTCTTCCAACCAATTTTTATACGCATCACGGGAACCAAGCATCAGGACGCCTGGCGAGTGCAGCAGCACAGATGCTGGTCCCCTAGCAGTAGCAGAACAACAATAATGAGATACGAGACAACAAAAGACATACTTACCAGTGGAATCAACATTCATCCGTTCCAGAATATCAAGTTTTGTTTTTAAAAAAAAGTAAACACCGTACACAGGTAACCTTTTTGTGTATTATTTGTGTATGTTTAATTGAGAGGGAGTGAAGCTCCAAGGCTTGTCCACAAATATATAAGTGGCAAGTCATATTCGTCTCTATACGCCGCGTTAAACGCAGACGTATAGAAAGAGAAACCACGGACCGTGGCACATATCTATATCTATTCATGATTCTGACTGCATGTTTATATATTTATATATGTAATTATTTATTTTTTATTTATTTTTCAATAGATATACTGAAAAGATTACACTAGTGATTTGATAGTAATTTCTAAAATTGAGAACGTGGTACATACCAGCTACCGAAGAGCTGAGATCGGTTTCCCTTAGAAGAAGTGGTAATTTCGGAGCCCGTGCTCCAAGATTTGTTTTACTTTGTGTGTTTTCACACCATACCTGCCACAACGGCAAACAATCCGTTCGCGTTTTAAGATGTGCTACTAAGATTTAATATTTTGTTTTGTGGTGCATTTATCTCTCGGTTATTGAACCAAATTATCCTCCATTTGTCAAGACAATTTTATCTTTCAGTCGTCAAGACATTCCATATCCTTTTTCGTATCGTGTCGGTAGCGACCATCAACGGCAGCGTTGAACGCCGCGTTGAAAGTTTTTTTTTGTTAATTTCTTCATTACGATCACTCATTCAGCGCAAGACTACACAGTCGCGCTTGATATTCACTCGCGTTAAAATATTCTTTTGTCCCTCTTGATAAATATCAGTCGTGTCAATCGCTAAGAGATTTTCAATACCATTCGTTCCGGTTGTACGCTTTTAGTAACTTTTTTTTTATCGTCGTTGATCGATTTCTTCAGAAACAAGACCAATCAAATAAGAACTATCGATAAATTGCCATACCTTAAGATAAGGTATCCGATAGTTTTGGTCTGTTCAAAAGTCATTTACAAGGTGATAGGTATATGAAAGCAATTTGATAGTGGATTAGTGTTTATAAGAAAGTAATTGAAATTTAAATAATCATTCTTTTACAGCAAGATCACTGGAGTGCACTTCCATAGCTTCGCTTAGTAAGTTTTATTTAAATCCCCACTGCCCCATTGGCAGTGCCGTATTGTTTATATTATATTGATATTTTTACTTTTATTGAACACTATATTGCTTTTAATACGTTATTTCAATCGATTATATATGAGGTAACGAACTGTGATCTCATATATTTGGTCAAATATATATTGATACCTTGATTGTGTTGTCCATTTTTGTGTTGTGGGAGGTAATATATACGCTCGACCACGGTTTTTGGTAGTAAATTTTGAAGTTCCCTGCGGTAGAATTATTTACTTTCATATCGTAATGAATATCGGTTACAGTATTCCAGACGTAATATGTAGGAATTTCTAGGTGATTCGAACTAAAGTCACCCGATTCGAGTTTTTTTTTTCAAAAGAAGATTTCGAAAATCCAATTTCGTTCATAGCGTTAGTGCTATTGGTACTTACCATCACTTCTCACTTTTAGTCTTCTGTAATTGTTTCAATTTATATGTTAAATCAAGATAATTTGAATAGTTTATCTACAAGAATATATATATATTTCTCAAGCCTTGAAGAAAAATAACTTTGTAACTTATTGAGATTTACGAAAGGGTCAACAAGAACCCTACATTTATGACAATAATAAAGAATTTTAAAGTTTGAAGATTAACTTTTACAATACGTCAATAATAATTTGATTCAAAATTGATTTTTGTTTTTGATAATTGCGATATCATCAGATTCCAATATTAATTAAGAGAAATTAATAAAGTTTATAATTTTAGGATTTGCTAGGTATAAGGTTTTCATTTATATCCTGTAAGGTAGACGTAAGTAATTTTTAAGAATTTAAAGATTTAATAAAAGAAACATTCTGTTTATAACGTTTTTACGAAAATTTTCGGTCTTCTTATTAATTTTGGAGAGACTTCACAGATTTTTTTTTGTAGAATGATGCAATTGTGTTTTTATACATGAAGTAAGTTTTTCTGAGGGAGGGTGGTACCCCTCTCATTTCCTTGGTGGAACATGTAGTGCGTGTGTGTGTAGGTTTTCTTTTCTTTAGTTTATTGGAGTTTTAGTGAATAGTATCTCGAGGTTAGATATTATGTCATTGTTAGGTTAATGGAGTAAGCAAGCTTTTCACGGCTTGCTTTTCATTTTAAGGGGTTGCCCAATAATCTTTATGAGTCGTAGGGACTCATTGGTCCAAGGACAACCATGGTCAGTGTTGGGAGAGTTGGTTCCTAACATTGAATTGGGTGGGTTGAGAGACCAGGAGGGTCAGATGTCAGCTTCGATCCTCCCTCCCTACAAAGTTAGACACCTCCACATCCGTGTTCAGCACATCATCGCGGCAGCTGTTCTCGTAGATAGTAGTAATAAGCCGCAGCAGCCACGACTATCTATGGTATGCTTGAGTTACAATACTTACGTGTAGCGTTCTACTGTGTTAAGACAATAGTTCAGACAGGGTTTCTCACTTACAGATTAGGCTTACTCTCAATGCGTTAAGAGGTGCAGCCTTGATTCGATTTACTCATCAATCAATTCACTACAATCGAGTCTTCGAAAGTTATGAGGGCCATCAAGCATTTTAAAATTCATATTCGAACTCGACCATCAGGGTTCAACGGCAAGATAATAAGAGGTAACACCGGTCGTGTAGATCCCGGAGCAAGTGCCCATGGCCTGGCTGAGCTAACTGTGGCATGAGTGCTGCCGGCCACCGCGACGGTCGATCTCGACCACGACCTTACGTTGTCGCATGCCGTCCTCACCGTCTACGCTTAACGGGTAACCGGCGAGGAAGGGGCGTTGCCGACATAAGGTTGCTTCCATCCCAATTCACGTCAAGTCAGTTGGCGATATCAAGACACATAGATGCTGACTGGAGCAAAGCCTCTGGGAAGTTGTTGCCACGATATTAAAGATAGCATTTCGTGTTCAGATTCATCAGCAGGGATATAAGTAAGGTCATTGGTTTACAGGTGTAGGCTACAAAGTGATTCAGCTGCGAGCGGAACAACTAGTACTCGCAGCGGATAGACGGGAATAGGTCATCCGATACCCTCTAGGCTGTTCTACGGTGTTTTGTAGTCAGTACCTATGGTAGGGTGATGGATAGTTCTCGTTTCTGTGATAGGGATTGATGGGAATTCTAGGAAATGGGAGAGGAGTAGAGAGAGCAAGAGGCTACCACATTGAGATGTAAGTATGTCATGGGTATAGGGGCATTGGATACATCAGTACACAGGCGATGGATAGTAGGGTTGCTGTTCCTTGGTATAAGAACCGAGGTATATTAGGTGCCTATCTCTTTCTACTTCCTCTTGGGTTCGGGTTGTTAATAGGTATCTGGTTTGGATCTTAGATATCCACAGGGTATTTAGGTGAAGAGGTTAGGTGACTTTTGGCGATTCGAACTCCATACTGTTTTCCGTATGCACCTTCTCATTAATATTAACGTTACAGATGGCGTGGGGCAAAGTTTCTTTTGGGTTGTCTCACGGGACCTGTTTTGGCGTTAGAGAAGATGGGAGCAGTATGCGAATTCATTTTCCTATATAAAATTCTCATTGAATAATAATTTAATTATTATTATTCTAATTATTTCGTTACAGATGGATCCCAACGTGGGGCCCGAATTAGCTTGAGAAGATCCGATTAGAATTGATTAGGTTTAGGTCGATTCAGAGTAACCTAGTTTGAGGTTAGAAATTTTTCAGATTTCTAAAATTTTTTTTTTGATTTTTCCTTTTTATTGGAGTACAGTTTGTATGTTGTTCAGGTTTCTTGGACAGAGGAATAACATCAAGAGCAGCGGAACAGGCACTATTTTGTCCAGTGATTTGGTGAAGTTTGTCCTAAGTCAGTCTGTTGCATTAGGTCTACCCGTTTCTCCTCTACCTCTTGTCACTTAGGCTTGTCTTCGATCTCTGTCCGGATTGAGCAGGAGTATTTGCTTGATCGTCAGTAGCTGAGGTGCTGACAAAGTCCTGTTGGTGAAGTCTGAAAACCTGAAGTGTGAGAGCAGTTTGAGCAGGTCTTCTGACCGGTGGTTGGTGCTTTTTGCCCGACTCACGTCAGCTGCAGAAGCTGGTCATTCACTAGAACACGACTCATTTGGTTCAGCTACAATTCGATTTATTTCTTTTTAACTACTGTTCTAGCCATATAGTTGTTTTAGATAGTTTCAGTCAGTTTTGATTTTCATCAGGAAGTGTTGATATTCAACGGGACTTGAAGCGCTAACCGGGAATTGATGTCTTTATACCCGATGTACGTCTGCAGTAGCGTAAAGTCTCCGTCGCATATCATATATATTGATTATAAGAATTGTTTTTTCTTTTACATCCAGAACGCCGTAAAGTATCAAGACCGCACACTCTAAGTTTTTTTTTGTGTTTACCTAATAATTTTTTTTTGAGTCGATTGTATATAGTACAACCGCGACCACACACACACAATGTTCCAAGGAAAGGAGGGTTACCACCTCCCGAATCCTTTATGATACCCCATAATATACATTTATAGCTTATAAAATTTTTTTTTGAGACATATTATAGTTCAGTTATAGAATGAGTTCTTTTTAGATAGTAGAAACTAATATCGTTTCTAAGGTATCTAGTTTTTTTTTGAGTTTCCGTCAATTGAGCTGAGACGTAAACTTCTCAATTGATGTGTAGTTTTGGGATAGTGCCCACATTTAGATATTTTTGAGATCATATGAGTAGAGTTAAGAATTGAGTTTTTTTTTGAGTTTTCCGTCAATCAAGTTGGGACGTAACTTCTTGGTTGGACGTGTAGTTTTGGGATAGAGCCCACCAATTTAGAATACAGTTTAGATTTATAGACATTATAGTATTTAGTTAAGTATTGAACACGATTTAATTATTGATTTCTGATATTGAATTCTCAGATATAGTTAAACATATATATATTATATTTCCTTTTAAGATTATATTTAAGTATCCAGTCGAATATAGGTTTCTGAAAACATTTTTGAAGTATTGTTTTTGATAAACGAATAGACTATACATTATATATTTATCTTTATTATTAAGCACTTTTAGATTAACAGATTCGTTTTTTTTTTAAATTATTTGATTGATTAAATATCGGTTGGAGGTTTCTTACTCACGGATTATTTTGAATTTTCCCTTTTTGATTAGATCAAATTAGCTTTACTTACCCCAAGTAGTAACCGTCTGAGGATTTCTCACGGGCTACTTGAATTATTTTTATTCACCGGATTTTACAATTTACACTGATTCGTACAGACGATTACCCGTTGGAGTAATTACTCACGGGATATTCGCCAACTTCCATACCTTGACTTACTTTGTTTTTTTTTATTGTTATACTGCTTGAGTAGGAACCGTTTGAGGAATTTCTCACGGCCTGCAAAACTTTTTTGAATTACATACCCGACTTTATCCGTCCGTTTACTTTCGCGGTTGAATGACCGACAGAAGTCTTAGAAGAGCTATCAGAAGTACTTATCTTACTAAGTACAAAGACTTCGTAGACATGGCTCCTACAGCTCCAAAATCTAAACCTGGTCGTAGTCAAGACGATAACGTGGAGAATATCTCTGAAGACGAAGGCAGTTTAGCCGAGAGTTTACCTAGAGATAATGTCGGTAACAGAAGTGTCATAGTAGATGACGACGAAGTAGCGAGAGCCGAAGAACAACTTCGGAAAGATGCAGCTGACCATTCAGCCTACATCCAGCAAGTAGTTTCTGCCACCATTTACCTGCATAGGGTCAATGATAGACAATTTATGGCAGAAGAGCTAGAAAAAAGTCATGCCCGTCTACTTGATCAAGTTGCGCAATTACTTCAAAAACGCACCGTCAAAACTACTCATGCTTCTGCCCCTGCAAGACCACTTGTCCCTGATGCGACTTCAACGCAGAAAGCTACACGGCAAGTCAATTTAGTTGACCAAGACAATACACGTGTCATAAATCACATTGTCCCTTCTGGTCCAGCTATGTCCAGAAATGTCCAGTCCGCGTATAGACCAAACAATGAAATTGATTTGGCAGACCGATACACGCCGCATTATGAGCCAACTAGAGTGCCACCTTTGCCGGATGTCAATCCAGCCCAAATGCGTCTAGGCTCCAGTTTAGACGAGCTTATGACTCGTTTAAATGCTTTTAATTTCGACGACGAGTCCGCTATGTCGCCACCTAGGCCACCACCTTCGAATGTCACATCTGTGAACCGCAACCACCAATTCCATAAGTGGGGATTAAAATTCGATGGGAGGAATATGTTGGTTGACGATTTCCTGTTCCGCGTGGGGTGCATACGCAATAGTTATGGTGTATCGTGGTATGAGATTACCGCAAATTTCTACCACTTCGTGTCAGGTTCTGTTGAATCATGGTACTGGGTGTACCTAAAAAGCAACAAACACACGACGTGGGACGAACTGAAAACTGCCTTGGTAGAACAGTACCGCAGTTTAGAAAGCGACACCGAGCTATTCCGCAAATTGTCCGATCGTAAGATGATGAATGGCGAGTCTTTCAATGACTTTTTCGACGCTATTCAATATTTGAATTCCAGGATGCGAGTTCCTAGACCCGAAAAGGAACTGATAGAAATTATTAAAACAAATGTCCGTAGGCGTATGAGTGAACTCCTCATTACCTACAGTCCGTCCAGTCTAAGGCAATTGGCCTACTACTGTCGAGCCATAGAGAAGGCTCAATCTCAATACGAGAACTACTGTCCGAATTTTGTGCCAAACGCACAACGTCCACCTGCAAGGCGATTCGTTAACGAAATCGCGGGACAACCTTTTCAGGACCTAACTGTAGCATTATCCGATACCAGCGTAGAAGCGATCCAGAGGGATCGAAAGCTGCAAAAATGCTGGAATTGTCAAGTCCTGGGCCACAATTTTCGCGATTGCGCAAAGCCAATCGATAAAATTTTCTGTTTCCGATGTGGTCTACCAGAAGCATATAGTCCGTCCTATCCAAAATGTCTAACGGGAAACGAGAGGAGGAACAACCCAGTAACCGGGGGGGTTCGCTCCGATTAGATAAACCCGGAAGTCAAGTGTCCGCGCCAAAAGAGCCTCTTGAGCTTCCTAAAATTAAGATATTACAACCGATTAAGAAACCCAATAATTTATCGAACAATATTACACATGATTGTAGAACAATCCCGATCTTGAATACAGAAATCAAACCAGTAACAAATTTGAATTTGAATGAAAACTTTACAGAACCCTTATACCGTAAACATTTTCATGAAAGGTTACGCAATTACAATGAAGTGCGAAGGAGAATAGTCACCTTCCCTGATTTATCCAAACGGATACGACGAGTAAGGGAGCGCTTCCATCGGAAGCGGACTACTTACCGTAACATTGCGTCGGCAACCATAGGTCGAGAATCAAATGACCCACGTCCTTATGTGACGGTCGGTTTATTTGGTGACAATTTCCTAGGTCTTCTCGATTCCGGGGCCACCATCAGTTGCTTAGGCACTAATATATTGCCCTATCTGAAAGACAAAAATGTTGCGGTAAGGAAGGTAGAGACTACCGCGTCCACGGCCGATGGACAAAAGCAATCCATAGTGGGAGTGGTCACTACATCGATCACATATAAAAATGTGACTAAAGATATAGACTTGTATATCGTGCCATCTTTAAGCCAACGTCGTCTATATTTAGGCGTGGACTTTTGGCAAAAGTTATAAATCGCACCGAACGTAATTGCGGGTCTATCAGGAATAACGACCGGTGAGCTAGATGTAAGGCCCACCAACCAAATAAAGTTGAGTGATGAAGAGTCTAAACGACTAGAAGCTGTTGTTCGTAGATTTCCCTCTTTCGCAGTCCATGGACTCGGGAAGACGAATCTAGTGCAACACTACATAGATACAGGCGATGCCGTACCTATAAAGCAAAGGTACTATCCCGTATCTCCGGCGATACAAACTCTCATGTATGCGGAGTTGGACCGCATGCTTTCGTTAGGAGTCATCGAGGAAAGTTCCAGCGCATGGAGTTCCCCAGTGGTGCTTGTACGCAAACCTGGTAAGAACCGATTGTGTCTGGACTTTCGGAAGGTGAACTCAGTGACAAAGAAAGATGCTCGTCCTATTGCGCATATTGAGGGGCTGCTTGCACGTCTGACAGAAACACGTTATATTTTTAGCGTGGATCTGAAGGATGCGTTTTGGCAGATACTGCTGGAGCAAAGTTCGAGGGAGAAGACCGCTTTTACGGTACCTGGCCGACTACTGTACCAATTTAAGGTCATGCCCTTCGGTCTATTTTATGTGGCACAAAGTTTGAGCTACCTGATGAGTCGCGTAATCCCCTCGGGATTACGAGATCAAGTATTCGTTTACTTAGACGATTTATTGGTTGTGTCAAGGGACTTCGACGAACACATACAGACTCTGGAGATAGTCGGAAAGTGCTTGACTGATGCAGGTCTGACGATTAACGTCGAGAAGTCGAAGTTTTGTTTTGACGAGCTTCACTATCTCGGTTATAAGGTCGGTCAGGGTTGTCTGAAAGCTGATCCTGGCAAGATTACAGCAATCACTAACTTCCCTTTACCAACCACAACTCGCCAAGTCCGCCGATTTCTCGGTATGGCAGGTTGGTATTGGCGATTTGTTAAGGATTTCAGCACCCTAGCCGCACCCTTGACCGAGACACTGAAAAAGGGAAAAGTCTTCAAGCTAGGTCCAGAAGCTATTGAAGCATTCCTGCAGATCAAGCAGGTTTTGACTTCAGCGCCTGTATTGGTCAATCCAGACTTCTCCAAAGAATTCATCATTCTCTGCGACGCATTCGCGACTGGCATCGGATGTGTACTCTGTCAACGGGACGAATCCGGAGCGGAGCAGCCTATATACTACTTCTCCCGCAAACTGAATGCTGCACAGAGAAACTATTCGGTGACAGAGCGCGAGTGCTTAGCAGCTTTTGAGGGTATCCAGAAATTCAGATCATACGTTGAGGGATACCATTTTCGCGTGATTACAGATCATTCCAGCCTGAAATGGCTGATGACTATGAAGGATCCAACCGGAAGATTAGCGAGGTGGAGTTTGCGTCTCCAAGGTTTCGATTTTGTGGTAGAGCATAGGAAGGGAACTTTGAATGTCGTCCCAGACGCTCTATCCAGAGCTTATGAAGACGATGAGTTGACAGTGTCAGCTTTCCTTTCATGTCTACCGCAGATCGGTGCCTCGGAGGTACTCCACATTGATCTTGAGGATCCGTCCCTTAAGTCTGAAGGTTATCTTGATATCATCAGTCATGTCAGGAAGGAACAGGAACGACTACCTGATTTCAAAGTGTCGGAAGGATATGTTTACAAACATACCAACCGCACTAAACATGCGGTTGGTAATCCCTTGGCGGATGATCTAATTTGGAAGTTGTGGGTCCCATCAGAGATGACTGAATCTCTAATCTCATTGGCTCACAATCCGCCGCGAGCTTCGCATGGGGGAGTGGTAAAAACTATTTATCGGTTGAGAGATAGATTTTACTGGCCCGGTATGTACACGCAGGTCAAACTTTACGTAGACCGGTGTGAAACATGTAAGACCAGTAAAGCGACCAACATGACGTTACGAGCAGAGATGGGAGACAGTTTTGAAGTGGATAGACCATTTCAACATCTATACGTCGACTTTCTCGATCCGTATCCCAGATCGAAATCTGGTTATGCTTACATCGCAATCGTGTTGGATCAACTAACGAAGTTCGTCTTTATCAAACCGCTACGCAAGACGAGAGCCGCGAGCGTGGTCAGATTCCTAAAGGACGAAATATTTTTGGTATATGGAGTGCCGGAGAGTCTTCTCTCTGACAACGGCACGCAATTCATTGGTAAAGAATTTCAAAAGTTTTAGGATGTTTTCGGGGTCAAACACTACCGAACGGCAGTGTATGCTCCCCAGTCGAACAAGTGAACAGGTGAACCGTTCTATCCTTGCGGCCATCAGGTCGTATGTCAATCCTCGACAAACGGATTGGGATGCCCATCTGTCTTCGATCAGTAGTGCGCTACGTACGACAGTGCATTCAACATTTTCCATGTCCCCATACGAAGCCTTGTTTGGTCAACGTATGATAGAACATGGGGCAGACTATCGTCTGTTGAGAGAGTTGGGTGGACTGAACTGTTCGGAGATAGATTGGCTGCCTAAGGTCGCTAGGATGAACATCATACATTCATATCTAAAACAAGCGTTAGCCAAAACTCACGAAGCCTACGAGAAGAATTACAATCTTCGCAGTAGAAAAGTGATGTTCAAGGTAGGTGACGAGATCTACAAGAGAAACCAAATTCTGAGTGACGCAACCAAGCATCTGAGTGCAAAGTTGTGTCCGAAGTTCATCAAAGTTCGTGTGAACAAAATAATCGGTAACAACCTATACGAAGTAGAGGATAGGCGAGGCCACAAATCCACCTGCCATACCAAAGACCTAAAGAGGTAGTTTAATAACTCAAGAACTTTTATTCCACCCGTTCTAAAAAACCCTCTCATTTACAATTAACGTAATTAGACTTGTACGTATTTTTTTTTCGGACATAACATACAGGTACCTTGTAGTACTATAAGACACATAACCCAGATTTACAAATTTTGAACTGATGCCCGGCGCTCAGCTGTGCATGAGACACTTGGTTCAAATTATTTCCCTGACGTAACTATATATATTTTTGTTTTGTTTTCAGATATTTGATAGAATATCTACACGATGACTTAACATCATGCATAACATTTATTTTTGTCTTCGACCGACTAGACGTTAAAGAGTCGCATTGTCATTTCGATACGAAGAACAAGAAGATTCTAGACGCGAGGATTCAATTGCAAGAAGTTCTCCTTTTTCTTGGAAGTTAGACTAAGCAGACTTAGTCGAAATTCCAAGCTTTGTAGGGAAAACTTTCTTGCCCTCCAATTGCAAATAATGTTTGCAACCGGTGCCATCTATCGGAGAAACCGAACGTCATCTCACATGTTGCTGAACGCACTAAATATGGTCCGCCATTAAAAAAGAATCCACACCTAGAATCCACCCCGACGAACAAATTCCACTTCCCTTGGAATCTACTTGGTCTCCATTTTGAAAAGAGAATTTCCAAGTCATGCCCAGTTTGCCATTCCTTTGGAAGTATGATATTTTTGAGCAATAGGCGACTGGAAGTTGTCGCTATGGACACTACGCTTGGTTTACACAGAAAACTGCAGAAGATGTGGTTTACACAGAAAACTGCAGAATTATGTGTTTACACCAACTAATGTGCATAAGCAAGAGAAATTTCTGTCTGACAGATGATTGTCAAATTATTGGTTATATTCAAAGTAGGAACTTGATAACTCTCTTTCAATCCAGCTGAATTACCTGAATACAATATTTCTCATTGATGTGAGCAATTTATCTGACAGATACTCTAGTAGTAATCCCGAAGTCGTTCGGTAATATGCACATCTATAAGTAACGTTCAAGATGCGTATGAGTGATAATATGATCACTAATGACGTCATCGGTGACTCTAGATTCGTTCCATTCTATGACTTTCACTGACAAGCAGATATTTATGCTTAAGTCCCTTTTTCTGTACAAATAGCTACTTCTTAATAGGTAAAAGATAGTTCGACTCAAGATACTGCCGAGTGCGAACAGATTTAAAATGACAGGTGGGTTCTTGTCATGAAATTTGGTAGCCATTGACATACTATACATGGACTGCTAGTGAAATGTCATTTTCATACAAATCGCTTGGAAAAATTGACTCCGATACAAGTGCTTCCACTAACTCAAAAGCGGCAAAAGTTGTAATTATATTTTCAAAAACATGTAGCGACATCTATTGCCACTTGCCGAAAGCATAACAAAATCCTTAGATGTGTCTATTCATACGTAGCCAATAAGATGAGTGATGTGATTGAAAATTTTTCTTTCACCTTTCAATACAAAATTATATGACTGGACATACGCGTAGTGCAGGTAGAATGTTGCGTGCGTGGGACTGACTACGCAAAAGTAATAAAAATCTTTATTCCACAATGCTGTAAGTGTCATACTGTCGAAACTATCAGAAGAATGCGTGCGAATAGACAGTATCAAACAGGGACATCTATTGTCATTTTTATAAAGTGCAAAGAAGAAATGACAAATGTCAAAAGACTTCTGCCAAAGTGAATTTAGAATAAATAAAATTTGGTGTTATTTTTCTTTTATTTTCGAATTTTACTTTTAATTCAGATTTCAGATATTTTTTTTAAGTAGTGTCGGCTTCCACACACCTCGTAGTAATTTTTGTCGATGTTAACAATACAAAAAAATAATGTTGTTTTTATAAGACACATAATTTTGGTTTAGTTTTGTTTTGGAAGTATGACGGCCTTTAACAAAGGTGATTTAAGCATTCCTCAATTGATTACTTAAGGTGTGGTGCGGACAGTCCATTGTGGACCACGGCCTCAACCAACAATCCTCGCTAGCTAGGCCGAACCCTAGCCAGTGGCCTCCACCTAAGATGGGGTTTTCCAGAACTTCGTCGGCCTTCCGGGTTGGAGTTGAAGACTCGGCGGGCTGGTGTGTTTGCGTCCATACGCTCCACGTGGCCCAGCCCTATAAGCATGACCGAATATCACCCGAAAAATCTTTCTTTCAAAGCACCCCCACCTGTATAAATTCGATTGTGTGAGTGTCCACGCTTCTGCCCCACACAGCAGGTCTGGAATGATTACTGTCTTGTATAGTGTCTCCATGGTCCTTTGAGAGTGGGCTTTGGTAGTAGGATTCCTTCTTTCTTTCTTTCTTTGACAGCTCACCTTCCAGTGGCTTCCAGTGGAAACCGAAAACAATTGGATTGAAACAGCAAAGACTTATTTGTTCCATTTTGGTGGAATTGTCAATCAGCTGTGGCGAAAAACCAAATTTAACCATAAAAAAGAATAAATACATTATTAACAAAAAATATTAGTTCAATTGGAATTTTTATTAGCAAAAAAAATTCTCTGAGTTATTTAGCATCGATCAGTGTAGCATTTGTGTTTAAAATCGATTTATAACATACAAAATTTTCCATCTGAAAATTTTTCCGGTTTGGGTTTCCGTGTCGCTATGGGGCCAGTTATAGCGATTCAGAAAACCAAACCGAAAAGGGTGGAACGAGATGAAAATAATATTTTTTTCGGTTTTAGCGTTTATAGCGATCAAGAAAACGATGCCAGAAAAAATATTTTACTCTGACATTTCACAAAACAGGCGTTTATCTACACGCACGCAGTGTATTAATTTTCTGCACTGTGTAAAAATGAAATTTTCAATAAAGATGAAAAAAAAAACTACTAAAAAATTATTTCGTGGTGAAACGAAGTCGGATGAGTGAGAGTGAGCAAGAAAAAAGATTTTAAATGAAATTATAGTAGCTTTGTTTGTTGAGCCCTGAAGTCACCCTGGGGTCGCCACAGCGTTTTTTTTGAATTACCTCAACTCGCGCTCAATACAAAATTCTCTGTTTTTTTAAACCTGGGGTCGCCCTGAAGTCACCCTGAAGTCGATCTTGCTATTTAGCTGGTTCGAGTTGAGGTAACGAATCAGCTGTTGAAGTGACTTTTGCTGTCAAGCATTTCTTGTGTATTTTTCTTCTGTATTTGATTTTTCATGTCTTTTTTCTATAAAACTAAATGAAATGCAAGTGAATGCATTTATTTTGATGAAAGTAAATACAAATCGAACAAATAAAGCAAAATGGAAACTTTTGATTTTGTGCGTTGTGAAAAATATACAATCAGCAGCCGTCATGCGTTTTTTT
Organism: Platycheirus albimanus; assembly: GCA_916050605.2. NCBI lineage: Eukaryota > Metazoa > Arthropoda > Insecta > Diptera > Syrphidae > Platycheirus > Platycheirus albimanus. The sequence continues at coordinate 227,136,992 of OU696696.1, read as the reverse complement.
GAGAACCGAAAAACCCTGGGTAGAGTTCAACAAACAAAGCTAGTGTGAATCGATTCTTATGTGATTTTTGTTGGTGCGTCGGTTCATTTTTTTCTTGATCTCAGATCAGACCAGATCAAATTTAACACACATTTGCACATATACTTAAATAATTTAACATTTCTCAAGCGTCAAATCTGTTTTTTTTTTTTAAATTCTGTGAAATTCATTGTGGAAGATTTTTTTTTGTAGAAAAGTGATTAAAGTTTTTAAATAAATAAAGGAGTGTTATGAATTGATTAATGTATTTTTCCGCAAGTGAACAAATAAATGTGAATTAAAATCATTATTTTTCTTAAATTTTTACAGTTTAGATATTAAGAACGTCAAAAGAACACAAATAAAGCAATAACAAAAACAGACCAAATCTGTTAAAATTTCTTTTGGACGGGAAATCAGATCAAATCTACATTTCCAAGAAAAAACCACATACAATTGATTTGATCTGTTTTTGTTATTGCTTTATTTGTGTTCTTTTGACGTTCTTAATATCTAAACTTTAAAAATATAAGAAAATTAATGATTTTAATTAACATTTATTTGTTCACTTGCGGAAAAATACATTAATCAATTCATTAATTAAATTAAATTAATTAAATTATGTTTGTATGTTTCTCCTAAAAAAATAAAAATAAAATATTTATGAATCCAAAATTAATTCTCTTTCCACAAATCTGCATTTACCAAAAAAATCACATTACAAATCATTACGACACTGCGTTGCTGGCGACACTGGTGGCTCGGTGCGTGTGAATAAACAACTTCCTTGATAAATGTCAAACAGAAGTCAGTGGTCAGTGCCTCTGTCTCAGTCTGACTTATGATATTTTGTTCAAAAATTGCAACGAAAAACTTTTCATGGCCCAATTTACAACGAAAACAATGTTTTGACAGCTCAAATTCCAGTGGAAAGCGAAAACAATTGGATTGAAACAGCAAAGACTATTTGTTCCATTTTGGTGGAATTGTCAATCAGCTGTGGCGAAAAACCAAATTTAACCATAAAAAAGAATAAATACATTTTTAACAAAAAATATTAGTCCAATTGAAACTTTTATTAGCAAAAAAAATTCTCTGAGTTATTTAGCATCGATCAGTGTAGCATTCGTGTTTAAAATCGATTTATAACATACAAAATTTTCCATCTGAAAATTTGTCCGGTTTGGGTTTCCGTGTCGCTATAACTGGCCCCTATAACTGGCCCCTAAGAACGAAGAAACAGCGATTGGCAAGAGTGATTCTTCAACTGATCTCTTCACTGATGTTGTTCTGAGAGGTAGTAGTGGAACAGTGGAACCCAAACAGACAAAGTCCTTGACAACTTTAAAGTTATATCGTTCGATCGTGACTTTTTGCCCGAGCTTACGGTGATGATGTTCCGCACTTGAGGACAGCATATACTTTGTTTTATCTTCATTTATGGCCAGACCCATTTTTGCCACCTTCACTTCAATATTTGCTAATACATAATGCTCTATTGGCAGCGCGCATCGTTCTTCCAATAATGTCAATAACATCAGCATAGCCAAGTAATTGAACGGATTACAAAAAAAAAAATATCGAACAGCTGGTGTTGAAATGCGAGTTGCGTATGATTGACTCAAGAAAGATGTTGAAGAGTGCATGTCACCTTGTCTTAAGCCCTTCTCGACACAAAATGTGTCGGTGGTGTTCTTACCAACCTTCATGGAGCAGCGCGAGTTCTCCATGTCAGGGATGGCAAGAAGTGACATGGCTCTGTATAGCTCCATCCTATTCTTGCTATCATATGCGACTTTAAAATCGATAAAGAAGTGGTGAGTATTGATCTGGAATTCTTGGGTCTTTTGTAAAGTCTATCAAAGTGTGAAAATTTGGTCGACGTTTGACTTACCGGACCTGAAACCACACTGATAGGGACCAATCAGTTCACGTGGAAAAGGGTTCACGTTCAGGCGTTCACACAGAATGACTGAAAAAATTATATAGGCGACATTTATGAGACTTTTTTTCCTTTCTAGTTGGCATCGTATGTTTTTGTTTAAGTTATGAGATGCAAATCGAGAAAACTTCACAAAGACAAGGTCTAGGAAAATTCATGATGACTGCTTTAGAAAATTGTGCCAAACACTGGGACATGGAGAAAGTTGTCCTGGCGGTACTTAAAAATAACCCAATTGCAGCGGAATTCTTTAGCAAAATTGGATTCACCGTTGACGAATCCACTCCAGATATCCTGGAGAAGGCTGAATATGAAATCTTAAGTAAACAAATAAGGTAGTTTTAAGTACATTACATATATTTTTTTATTCATTTTATTATTAATAAATATACAATCATTGCATTATTGTTGCTTTACAATAGTTTCTTTGCCTGGGCTTCCATGAAAGTGGCGGCTCTAATGTTCTTTGCACTTAAGCCACCTTTATCGTGGGTAGACATTGTGACTTGAACCTTGTTGTAGACGTTGAACCATTCTGGGTGGTGATTGGTTTTCTCTGCCAGCAGAGCAATAGCTGTCATGAAACTGAACGCTTGGGTGAAATCAGCGAAGAGGTACTCCTTGTAGATTGCATCGCGTCCAGCAACCATAGACCAACCAGCATCGAGAAGAGGTTGCAGTTTTTCTGTGCGCTCTGCTTCAGTTAGTTTTGTCTGCAAAAAGGGGGTAATAAAATATTTGTTTTTAGGATTTGATTAGCTTTAGTTAGGCAAACACTTCGAAAGACTCTTCGGATATGGTTGGTTACATTTTTTGGTTACATTGCACTTAGTTTTGATAAGCAGATAAACTTGTGTATTTATCAAAGGGAGAAGTGAATTCCCACCTAAATTTTACTTTTGAGGCATAATACCAGTGTGTTGAGATCGTTAACGTTAATTACCTGATTTACATTCTCAGTACTCAGATTAGTTTCATTTTTTTTTACATGTTTCGTGTCATTATCCAGATTTTTAACATTAGAATATCTTCCGTCAGATATTATTGAATTTTCCCTTTTTGAATTTGTCCGTACATCTCGGCGATGAGATTTTAACGCCGCGGTAAACAACTTTTCGTTTTCATTCTTGAATATCAAGCGAAAACATAATCGGTCCACATTTTAGAAATTCGATTATGCAAGCGATCAGGTTCTCTCTACCATTTTAGATCACTTAGATAAAGAAACCGATCTCGTCTTTATTAGTAGTAGTTTAAACAAAAACTTATCTATTAAGAAACATTAGTTTGATTGAATAATAACAATCACTAAATAGAATAGGCAGAAGCGTGGACACTGACACAATCGGATGAATACAGGCTGGGGTGCTTTGAGAGAAAGATTCTTCGGGTGATATTCGGTCCTGTATGTATCAATGGAGTATGGAGGAGAAGATTCAATGACGAACTGTACGGGCTATACAGCGACATTGACTTGGTTAAGAAGCTGAAAATTCAGCGGCTTAGATGGCTGGGTCATGTGGAGCGTATGGACGAAAACGCTCCTGCCCGACGAGTCTTCAATTCCAACCCGGAGGGCCGACGCAGTTCTGGAAGACCCCATCTAAGGTGGCGCGATCAAGTGGTAAACGACCTCAACCAACTTGGTGTGCGCAACTGGAGGCCACTGGCTAGGGACCGGCCTAGCTGGCGAGGAATGTTGGTTGAGGCCGTGGTCCACAATGGACTGTCTGCGCCACCTTAAGTAAGTAAGTAAGTAAATAGAATAGGTATTTGATGATAGGTATATATTTGATCATTTTTCCTTGTAAGAAATTTTACAATCAAGTTTAGTTTTAGACTAAGATAATATTTCGATTAACTATTAGTGAAGATACAGATAAAGTATCTATTCTTTAATTGAAAAGAAAACAAATCCTTTGAGTAAAATAATACTTTGTTAGTTTTAAGATTTTATTCAATAAATAAGCTCTTGGCTATAACGATTTAGAAATCCCTGACTTTGGAATTTATTTATATTTTGGAAATTTTCTTGAAGATCCTTTTTGACTTTTCCGGATGATTGAGTAAGTTATCGTAGGGAGGGTGGTACCCCTCACTTTACTTCGTGGAACAAGGCGGCGAACATGTAGCAATGCCCATTGGGGGTATTGTTTATGGCAACGACGGTGTAGTTAAGATAATATTTCGATTAACTATTAGTGAAGATACAGATAAAGTATCTATTCTTTAATTGAAAAGAAAACAAATCCTTTGAGTAAAATAATACTTTGTTAGTTTTAAGATTTTATTCAATAAATAAGCTCTTGGCTATAACGATTTAGAAATCCCTGACTTTGGAATTTATTTATATTTTGGAAATTTTCTTGAAGATCCTTTTTGACTTTTCCGGATGATTGAGTAAGTTATCGTAGGGAGGGTGGTACCCCTCACTTTACTTCGTGGAACAAGGCGGCGAACATGTAGCAATGCCCATTGGGGGTATTGTTTATGGCAACGACGGTGTAGTTATAGGTTAGTGTCATGTTTAAGTTCAATAGTTGAGATAGGTCAGTAATGCGAGCAGGCAATCTTTTGCTTGCTTGTTATATCTGGGGCTGTCCATTAATAATGTTGAGTCGTAGGGACTCATAGGTACGCGGTCAGCCAAGGTCATAATCGAGAGAGATGATTTTCGGTTATGAATTGGGTGGGTTGAGATACCAAGGGGGATCGATCTACACCTCTGATCCTCCCTCCCTACAGTGTTAGTCACCTCTCCTTCATTCTGTAATACATCGTGGCAGCAGAATGATAGGAAGGCGAAGAGTTAGCCACGCAGCCACGATCATCTATGGTCTGCGATCACGCCCATACTTACGAATTGTGTTCGAGGAATTAGTATAGTAATTCTGTCCGGATTCTTTTCCTCTAAACTATGTTCACTCATACTGAGAGGTGCGATTTAGAAACTTCCTTTCTTTTCAATCATTTCTGCATGGTCTTGTTGACAGAGGTTATGAGGGCCCTTAAGCATTATAAGTTTTTATTCGAACTCGCACACCATGAGTTCACAGTTCGGCAGTGAAAAATAGAGGTAACACCGGTCAAGTAGATCCCGGAGCAAGTGCCCACGGCCTGGCTGAGCTGGTCATGGCTATGGTACTGCCGGCCACCGCGACGGTCGATCTCGACCACGGTTCTACGTTGTCGCATGCCGTTCTTACTGACTGTTCTCTACGAGCAGTTGATGAGAAAGGAGGCGTTGCCGGCATAGGATCGCTTCCGTCCCTTCAATACAGAATATAGGTAGCCATAGCTAGTGCAGTGGATGCGATCTGAAGCGAACTCTTCGAAAAGGTAATTGTCAGTCGTGTTTTAAGCATTCCGATACTAGTCATGAGTGAGGGATCTAAGTAGAGTCCATGGTTTCAGGTGTAGGCTACATCATGATACAGCTGCAAGAAGAACACCGATTACTTGCAGCGGATAGGCGCGAACATGCTGCCAGGTACCCTCTAGGCTGTTCCACGGTGTTTTGTGGTCAGCACCTATGGTATGCTGCTAGATGGTTCGTGCTTCTGTGATGGGGATGGATAGGGGATTTATGAAGGAAGGTAAAAGGAGCGGGAAAAGCAAGATACCATGTTAGCGATGTGTAAGTATTTCTGGTTATGGATGCTAGGTACACCGATACATGGGAAGTCGACGTTGGAGATGCAGTTCCTTGGTATAGGAGTCAAGGATGGTTGGAGGATCTTGTCTCTTCTGGCTTCTTCTGCGGTTTGTGTTGTCGATGGGACATTGGTATGGAACTTGGATAACCATAGGATATTTGGGTGAGGATGATCAGTGTCTGTTGGCAGTTCAAATTTACTTTATATAATCTCAATAATTTTCATACGTTACAAAATAATCAACATATTATTTATTATCGAAGGCAGATGTATTAATAATACATCCCCTATGTCGAAGCGAAACGAGAGATATTATTATAAGTGAAAAGCACCATATCTCATAAATGACACCTACCCATACAACAACGTAGAAGAAGAAACGAGAAGAGATCAACCCACCAACTACCATGATATCCACACCCTCACACAGCATCAACATCCTAGTCCAAACGTTTACCCATGGCTCCAGTACCTGTATAACAAATATAAACAGAACATACTTACACCTAGGAAACACGGTTTCCTGCTCTTCTCATTTCCCTCCTATCCCTCGCTTCCAACTCTCTCAATTTCTACATTACCTTCTTCATCGCCATTACAGAAGCACGAACCAACTAACAGTGTACCATAGGTACTGACTACAAAGCACCGTAGAACAGCCTAGAGGGTACTGGTTAGCATGTCCGCGCCTATCCGCTACAAAGCTTAGATGTTCTCTTCGTAACAATTCTTGTCGTAGTCTACACCAAAAACCAAGGACTCTTCTTAGACCCTACGCTCATAACTAGAACTGAAATGCTAAAGATTAGGTTCAGTACACACTCTTCCAGAGAATTCACCCCAGATCGCATTTTCTACTCTAGCTATGGCTACTTATTCCTGTATAGAAGGGATGGAAGCGATTATATGCCGGCAACGCCCCTTTCTTGTCAACTTTCAATAAGAACACTCAACGAAAACGGCATGCGACAACGTAGAAAGGTGGTTGAGATCGACCGTCGATCAATTTTAGTTAATTAGTACCAGAAGATGGAAATTTTATTTCCGAAACCAGTAGCACGTAAAATATAATATAAGTTGTGATATAAATTTATAATAAATACAAAATAAATTGATTTAAGTTTTTATTAACATAATCTCTTTTATTTCTCACATTTATTTTAAATTGATCTTGTTTTTAAAAAAACATATTTATTTGATTCTTTGGTGCCTTTTGATATGGATAAGGAGCCAGGATATAGTTGCAGTTTGTCGAGTTGTCAAAGAAAGGACGATGACTCTATGGTCAGCTGTGACAAATGTAAGCGTTGGTATCACTTTAATTGCCACGATTTTGATCCTAATCAATATTATACGGCCACCCCTTGGTACTGCCAGGAAACTGACTGCATTTTTAGGGAAGAAGAAGATGCGGATGCTGCCTTAGGAAAGGAAAATGAAGATCAATTGGAGATGGTTATGGAAGCTGCTGCAGTAACACAGGCTGCGGTTGCACAACGAGATAAAGAGCTGATGGAGTTACGTGCTTAGCTCGCGCAGATGAAGTTAAGGCTATCAAAGAAATCTCCCGTCAAAAACAAACCCGTTGGTCTTTCCAGCTTTCCAAGTAAAAACGCTACTACTTCTAAGTCCGCTGAGAAGTTGGAAATAATAAAAAGGATACAAGCCAATCACAAGGCATTGTTGAATAGTTCTGCGCGAACTGGTCAGTCGACTCCGAAAAAAAGTCGTCCAACAGCGTCACGTTTTTGGTGTGCTCCACAAAAGCATACTAAATATCGGGATTTTAGTACTTTAAAAAAAAAACAGTTAGCGAATACGGGAAATAAGTTTTGTGCGTGGTTTCATTCATTCATTTAATCGGAATAATGGATGCCGAGTGTTTAAAACGTAAAAATAAAATTGAAAGAAATGAAAAGTCAATTAAATGTAGCGGAATATGTGATTCTATGTTCCATCAAAAGTGCATTGGCGGTGAATACGTCATTAATTTAATAAGAGAAAATGAGTTTATTCATTTAATGTGCAGTAAATGCAAGAATAGATTAGATGCAGTGTCTAATAATACAAAGGCAATTGAAGAAAATGTAAAAGAGATAAGAGATTCTATTGAAAAGCAAAACAGTAAGCTAAAAGAAATTAGTGATAATGTAAACAAAGTAAATAAAAGTTAGCAAAATATTGCAAAAGAAGCCACCAGTGTTGTTATAAAAAAACCCTCATATTCTGATGTTGCTAGAGTAATTAAAAATCCATGTCCTGTAGTCATTCTTAAGCCTAAGTCAAAACAAAATTCAACTGCAACAGAAAGTGAAATAATTCAAAAGATTAACCCAACTGGAATAGAAGTTTCTGAAATCAAAAAGCAGAATAATGGTGGATTGATCGTTTCGTGTCATGATGAGCAATCCACCTTAAAATTAAAAAACGCGATAGAGGAAAAAATTGGTAACAAATATGAAATCACACTGCCGAAAAAAAGAGAATTAAAAGTAAAAATTGTTGGTATGTCTAAAGCGTGGTCTGAAAATGAAATCTTAAGCCAAATCAAGGCTAAAAATGAGTTTTTGAAATATGAAGATATTAAACTAAAAACAATGTTAGAGTAAAACCTGAGAGGTTTAAAAAAATATAGTGCTATAATTGAAGTTAAGTATGAAGCTTATAAAAAAATAATGGATAATGAATTTATTCGAGTTGGTTGGGAAAAATGTAGAGTGATGGAAGCTATATTTGTGAAAAGATGTTTAATCATGTAAAAAGTGAATGTAGAAATAAAATGTCCTGTATTCATTGTGGTGAAGAACATAGTTATAATTTATGTGAAGCTAAAAAATGTGGAAATGGGCCACATGTGTAAATTGTTCCATTGCTAATGAAAGGTATAATTTAAATCTTAACATTGATCATAGTGCCTTAGATAAAAACTGTCAAATCTATATTTAAAAAATTAAGAATAGAAAGAAACACATTTTACTAGCAATTAAAACATAATAACAATTGCATTTACATCAATGCTCAAAGTGTTTTAAGTAATTTTCCAGAAATTGAAGAATTATGGTGGATTTACACTAATCTGCATCCTTACTTCTTCAAAAAAGAAGGATACAACATATAAAAGTCATACGCGTGTGATAGAGAGGGGAGATAAAAATGAAGAACATCTTCATAAATCAAGATTATAGGAAATAGGAGAAATGAAGATGAAGATTATGGTGAAGACAAACATGTTCATCTTCATTATAGCATGTTCTTCTGCATATCGAGGTTCCTATAATTTCTATAGTTCAGGCCAACAGTTTTTCTCGTTTTGACACCAATTTTTGAATTTTTTTGTTCCAAATTGAAAACTTCGCCTCTGAATCCTAATTACCTGAACGCAACAGAAGTCAAAAATTCTTCTGTCATTTTTTTTTTTTATTAAATGTCATTTGCCAAACAACAAGGAAATAGCCAGCTGCAAAAAGCAAAAAAAAAAAAAAATACGAAAATGTTAAAATGTAAGTAATAATAAATTATAATTATTAACTATTATTCAATATTCACAACCTTTTTTTTTATTTCAGAAAATAATAAACGTCTGATGCCGCATTTTGTATCACTCTGAAGTTGTTAAGTTATTTATTAGATAAAAGTAAAATAAAATGTTACGAAATTTATCAAATTTTATCCAAAACTCTTCAACCCGAGCATACACTGTCGTAGCTCCAGCTGCCAAGCTCACAAAATCACCCAAACCAAAGAAAATCCCTCTGATAGAGTGCAAAAAACGCGAGCTAAATGTCCCTTTCGGAAGGCCCTTAGTTGAAGCCAAATTTGGAACAATCCCACTGGCTTCAAAAGGCTGGATGCACCGCAGATCAAAAGGTGATTATTTCATAGTTCATCCTTCAGTGAATGAAGATGATATCCTGAGCCAGATGCAAGATATAAAAACACTTCAAGGATCTCTTCAACTATCTGAGGATTTAATAAATAACTTGAGTTCCGAGTTGGAAATAACTCAACTAACAAAAATCCAATCCGATGCTATTCCGATCATTCGTGACTGCAATCATGCACTCATTGCCGCTGAGACTGGCTGCGGCAAGACACTCGCCTATCTGTTGCCAATTGTCCAACAAATCCTTGAAAGAAATTATCGATTTGAAGAGAGACAACTAAACAGTCCGCTTGTGCTGATTCTCACCCCGGGAAGGGAACTGGCCCTACAAATTGCAGATGTTGCACAAAAACTAACCAAATCCACTGGGTTGAGTGTCAAGTGTATTCTGGGAGGGAACACGAAACAAAAGATGGTAAACCCAGAGTTCGAGCATGTCGATATTCTCGTGGGCAGTATAGGAGCGATAAGTAAACTCGTCACTACAGGCATATATCGCATGGACAAAGCTTGGCATGTAGTTCTGGATGAAGCAGATACTCTGCTGGATGATAGCTTCTCTGATAAGCTGTGTTATTTCTTGAAAAGATTTCCGGTAAGTGAAAAGCAAATCTCATTTTACTAATGAACTAATAGATCTTTTCTTTGCTACCAGTTCCACAAGAACCACATTCAAGATGACAAAGTTGTGGGTAGCCAAATTATTCTCGCCTCGGCGACAATGGCCACAAACACACGGCGATATGTTGATGAAAATCCGAATGGGAAGATTTGAACAGTTCCAACAGGGCAATGTCGATGTTCTCTCTACGACAGACGTTGGCTCTCGTGGTCTGGACACAACTCGCGCGCGACAGGTCATCAATTTTGATTTTCCCCTCCATGTGGCTGACTATATCCATCGCTGTGGACGAATAGGACGTGTGGGTAGCCAACAAAAGTGTCTAGTCACGAATTTCGTTTCAAGCCAGCGTGAAATCAATCTGGTGCAGAAGATCGAGCATGCAGCACGAACCGGCACTCTCCTGCCCAATGTCAATGCGAATATCACAAACATCATTCAAACCCGCATAATTGGCGACATGAAGAAGTATGGAATCGACGAGCCGGCCTTTTAGTGATACAAAATAGAAACAGCAAAAGTTTAAGACAAAAAAAAACAAAGACTTTTATTCCAAGAAACACTTTTAGATCCTTAAGAGATGATAGTTACTTAGATGGACACACTTTTGTTCATCAGTTAGGGGTTTGAAGAGTTTTCTTCTCGCGATGACAATCTCTTTGGATGAGTCGGTAGCTTTTGAGCCGTTTGTATCCACCACATTGGTGGTAGGTTTGACTTTAACGGGAATTTGTCGGCAGCCAGAGAATTTAAAACGGATCGCAACACGTGATTTGGCAGGAATCTCTAGATCTGGGAAGTAGTTGTCGATTGGTGTGTGTTTCTTTTCAGGAGGCGACCTAGACGATGACGAGATGATAATTCGCTTTGCTAAGACCTTAGGTATGATTTTAAAGGTGGCTGCGCGTCGTTTGAGATGGCGAAGGCGTATGAGCTTTTGATGGTAATCTGTTAACAGGGGAATGATGAAGAATCATTGACGCGATGTTTTAAAATTGTGTTGTTGGGGTGTACTTACGTGCATAGTGGGTCACGAAAGGCAGGAGTCTATTTGAGCAGAGTTCGTTGAGCCATTCGTAGAGGAAAATGTCATCATGGCCGCGTAGGAAGATGGCACAGCGCTAAAAGAAATTGATTAAATTTATTATTGCAAAGAGGAACGTTTAGATCTTTTCAAAGCTACTGTTTCACAGAGTCTATGAATGACAGCACCTTTGTCAGCCGCTTGATATATTTTTTTTGACATGCATTTTAGCCCAATCCTAACCCTAAATAATTGCAAAACCCATCCCTTAACACAAAAAAAACTTCCCCGAATCTTTGAAACCAAATTTCAAAAGCTTAGAGTGAATCTCCCATTCCCACGACCTCATTTCATCATTACTTACAGCGAATTCAACCCTAAGACTGTCCGGGATAGCATCATTTTCCAAGATGTTCATCTTCTCCATGAAAGCTATGAATTCCCGGAAAGCATACTCGCCCAACGCAAACAATCCCCGGACGACAACGTAATCGACGACGACAACAACCACGACGGATTCAGATTTATGAATTGATCATCACCGCCGAACACAACACGACGACCAACGAATAGTTTTGGAATAGAGAAAATGTTGACGACCATTCTTCTGCGATCGCGATTAACTAGGATATATAAAACTATATTGTCCTATTCCAGAATTAATTCAACGAAACATTTTTTGTAAACAAATTTTAGACAAAAAATCATTTTAATTTAAACTCATCTTTATTTATTATTTCAATTGAAATCTGTAATATTTTTTGACAGCAAAATAATATGACTTTGACTTCTGTCAAAGGGCTATAAAAAATTATAGCAAGGAAAAATGAGTACGTATATTGTGTATTCTTTCACTCTTCTGTATAATCACGTATATCTCCCCCGCTTTACTTTTCTTGAAATTTGAAGACGAAGATGTCGCAGAATAATGTGAATCCACCATTAGTTATAAGAGAAAAGCCTGAAATAGTCTTTCCAAGTGAAACGCGTATAACAAAAGATATTGAGACTAGTGAGTATTATTTAAAGAATTATAATGTTATTCAATGTGAATCGAACTCGAGGCACACAGGTGGTGTCCTTATTTATTAAAAAAAAGAAATTCAATTTGAAAATATTGGAAAGTTTTGTGATGATTATAAAATGTGGCTTATTGCGGTTAAAACTTGCATAAATGGAGTTCCGTGGAAACTTCTAACAGTGTATAGAACTCCGAATTCTTCTGTAAATGACTTTATTTTAAATGTTAATGAGTGGTTTGATGACAATGTAAACGAATGTGATAATGTGATTTTTGTTGGAGATGTAAATGTAGATTTTTTAACAACATCAAGTGATAAAACAAAGATATGTAAGTTTTTGGAAGAAAGATCTTATAAACAATTAGTTACTGAACCAACAAGAATCACAAACAACTCGCAAACACTGATTGATTATGTTGTTACTAATAAAACAAATATTAAAGTAAAAGTCAAAGTCGATAAAACAATTAATATATCTGGACATGAGAGTATAAGAATAATTATAGAATGTAAAAGAACGAAAACTAATACTTTTAAAACTGTAACAAAATCAAGGTATTCTCAGGAAGCTTTTTGGCGTATCTGGTTGATTGATCACTATATACAACCCAATTCTTTTGATGTTAACTGTAATACAGAGTTTTTCCATAACAAGATTGTAGATGTAATGAATAAACTAAGTTACAAGAAAACAATAAAATTTGAAGATCACAATCCTTGGTTCAGTCCATCATTAAATGAAATGCAAAAATCAAAAGTGATATTATACCAAAGAGCTGTGATAAGTAAGAACATACAAGACTGTGTAACGTAAAAAAAATAAATGTTAAATTGATGAAATTATTATTAATAAATAATCAACATATTATTTATTATCGAAGGCAGATGTATTAATAATACATCCCCTATGTCGAAGCGAAACGAGAGATATTATTATAAGTGAAAAGCACCATATCTCATAAATGACACCTACCCATACAACAACGTAGAAGAAGAAACGAGAAGAGATCAACCCACCAACTACCATGATATCCACACCCTCACACAGCATCAACATCCTAGTCCAAACGTTTACCCATGGCTCCAGTACCTGTATAACAAATATAAACAGAACATACTTACACCTAGCAAACACGGTTTCCTGCTCTTCTCATTTCCCTCCTATCCCTCGCTTCCAACTCTCTCAATTTCTACATTACCTTCTTCATCGCCATTACAGAAGCACGAACCAACTAACAGTGTACCATAGGTACTGACTACAAAGCACCGTAGAACAGCCTAGAGGGTACTGGTTAGCATGTCCGCGCCTATCCGCTACAAAGCTTAGATGTTCTCTTCGTAGCAATGTCTTGTCGTAGTCTACACCAAAAACCAAGGACTCTACTTAGACCCTACGCTCATAACTAGAACTGAAATGCTAAAGACTAGGTTCAGTACACACTCTTCCAGAGAATTCACCCCAGATCGCATTTTCTACTCTAGCTATGGCTACTTATTCCTGTATAGAAGGGATGGAAGCGATTATATGCCGGCAACGCCCCCTTTCTCGTCAACTGTCAATAAGAACACTCAACGAAAACGGCATGCGACAACGTAGAACCGTGGTTGGGATCGACCGTCGCGGTGGCCGGCAGTACCCTTAGCCGCAACCAGCTCAGCCAGGCCGTGGGCACTTGCTCCGGGATCTATACAACTGGTGTTACCTCTTATTTTTCACAGCCGACCGTTGAACTTATGATGTGCAAGTTCGAATAATAAATTTTAAAATGCTTAAGGGCCCTCATAGCCGTTGAAGCAAAGACGTATAAGAATTGATTAGAAAGAAAAGTTGATTCATGTTCGCACCTCCTTTTGCAATGAGTGAAAACGTAAAGGAAAAGCAAAAACTTCGAGGTTGAATTATTCTGCCGACCCAATGAACGGAACACGTAAGTAATTCAACGCAAGCGAGTCATAGATGTGCGTGACCGCTGTGGCGTTTTCTTAACTTCCGCCCCTTTTGCTGCCACGATGATGTGCAGAAGGTGGAAGAAGAGGTGTCTAACTATGTGGGGAGGGAGGATATAAGGTAGTAAACAGATCCCCCTCTTGTTCCGAAACAACCAACTGCCTCGGATATGGATGACCCTACTGATGACGACCCTAGCAAACGAAACAAGGACAACGAATTTCGGTTCTGCACGTGGAATGTCCGGACCCTTAACAGACCACGTGCAGCCGAACAATTAGTGGAAGCCCTAGATGGTGTCAAAGCCGACATCACAGCCATCCAAGAAGTGCGATGGGATGGTGAAGGCACAAGGAGGATGAAAAACTGTGACATCTACTACGGCAAGTGCTACAGGACAAGGAAACAGCGGCTATTTGGATGCGGATTTGTGAGAAGAGGAAGGCTTAGGCAAGAAGTCTTGGGGTTTCGTGGCATAAGCGAACGCATTGTCACAATCCGCATTAAATCCAAATTCAGCAACATCTCGCTGATCTGCGTCCACGCCCCCACGGAGGAAAAAGATGACACGACCAAAGAAGAATTCTACGATCTTCTCGAGAAGACGTATGATGAATGCCCGAAGTACGACACTAAGTTTATTCTTGGTGACTTCAACGCCAAAATCGGAAAGGAGGGTAACTTTGGCTCGACAGTCGGAAAGCATAGCCTGTACGACAACACTTCCGGTAACGGACACAGGCTAATCGACTTTGCTGCGGGCGAAGTGTCATCTTAGCTAGCACATACTTCCCACACCTCAATATTCACAAGGGGACCTGGCGGTCTCCTGATCAAAATACCGTCAACCAAATTGATCACATTGCGATTGATAGCAGACATGCGTCCAGTGTCATGGATGTCCGCACTTTCCGAGGGGCAACATAGACTCGGACCACTACCTTGTTGTAGCTAAAGTGCGAATGCGGATCTCCACCAGACCGCAGAACCGAACATCCACTGTGAGAAAGTTTGATGTTGCTAAGTTACAATCGCAAGAGACCGCCACAACCTTTGCCAATCATGTCTCCTCTTATCTCTTGACAAGCCCGGCGCCTGCGCCAAACCCAGAGGCCCAGTGGCAACATTGCAAAATGGCCATCAAAACCGCTGCCACGGATGTTTTGGGTTTCATTAGGCGACCACAACGAAACACCTGGTTTGATGATGAGTGCAGGCTCGCACACTTGGCCAAAGACGAAGCCTATCATGCAGTTCTGAATGCCAGAACTAGAGCTGCCAAGAGCGCTTTCCGTGCGGTGTACCAGCAAAAGAGGAAAGAGGAACATCGGCTTTTCAGAAGAAAAAAAAGAGAACTGTAAAAACGAATGGTTGAATCTATTGAGGGGTGCTACGGCAGAAGCAATGTTCGAAAGTTCTACCAAAGGGTAAAGCATTCGTCCAAGGGTTACAAAGCCCGAGCGGAAGCATGTAGAGACGAGGGTGGGATCGCTGTCAGGCAGAATAATCCATTCGATTTGGATGATGATGAACAAAATTTCCGTCCTCCCGACCAAGAAGAAGTTCGGATAGCAATATCTAAACTAAAGTCCAACAAGGCTGCTGGAGCTGATGGCCTTACGGCTGAACTCTTCAAAGCAGCGGGAGATGACTTGGTGAGGAGCATACACCAACTCATCTGTACTATCTGGTCGGATGAAAGTATGCCTGACGAATGGAACCTCAGCATTGTGTGCCCTATCCACAAGAAAGGAGATACTCTAAGCTGCGCCAACTACAGAGGTATAAGTCTCCTAAATGTCGCCTATAAAATCTTGTCGGCCATTCTGTGTGAACGTCTGAACCCTTTCGCACGTGAACTGATTGGCCCCTATCAGTGTGGTTTCAGACCCGGTAAGTCAACCGTCGACCAAATTTTCACACTTCGGCAGATTTTGGAAAAGACCCAAGAATTCCAGATCGATACTCACCACCTCTTTATCGATTTTAAAGTCGCCTATGACAGCGTAAACAGGAACGAGCTATACAGAGCCATGTCGCTTCTTGGCATCCCTGCCAAACTCGTTCGATTGTGCAGGATGACTATGGAGAACTCGCGCTGCTCCGTCAAGGTTGGTAAGAACACCACCGACTCATTTAATGTCGAGAAAGGCTTACGACAGGGTGACGCGCTGTCATGTAACCTCTTCAACATCATTCTTGAGGCAATCGTACGCAACTCGCATGTCAACACTAGCGGTACGATTTTTTTAGATCCGTTCAATTACTTGGCTATGCTGATGATATTGACATTATTGGAAGAACGAAGCGCGCTGTCAGTGGAGCATTCGCAAGTATTGAAGTGGAAGCGGCTCGAATGGGTCTGGCTGTAAATGAAGATAAAACAAAGTATATGCTGTCCTCGGGTGAAGTAGATCATCACCGTAGGCTCGGACAAAACGTCACAATGGACAGATATAACTTTGAGGTTGTCAAGGACTTTGTCTATTTGGGTTCCACTATAACCTCTCAGAACAACATCAGTGAAGAGATCAGTCGAAGAATCACTCTTGCCAATCGCTGTTTCTTCGGGCTAAGAAGGCATCTTAGTAGTAAAGCCCTCTCTCAAAGGACCAAGGAGACACTATACAAGACCCTTATCATCCCAGTCCTGCTGTATGGGGCAGAAGCGTGGACACTGACACAATCGGATGAATACAGGCTGGGGTGCTTTGAGAGAAAGATTCTTCGGGTGATATTCGGGCCTGTATGTATCAATGGAGTATGGAGGAGAAGATTCAATGACGAACTGTACGGGCTATACAGCGACATTGACTTGGTTAAGAAGCTGAAAATTCAGCGGCTTAGATGGCTGGGTCATGTGGAGCGTATGGACGAAAACGCTCCTGCCCGACGAGTCTTCAATTCCAACCCGGAGGGCCGACGCAGTTCTGGAAGACCCCATCTAAGGTGGCGCGATCAAGTGGTAAACGACCTCAACCAACTTGGTGTGCGCAACTGGAGGCCACTGGCTAGGGACCGGCCTAGCTGGCGAGGATTGTTGGTTGAGGCCGTGGTCCACAATGGACTGTCTGCGCCACCTTAAGTAAGTAAGTAAGTAAGTAAACAGATCCCCCTGGTCTCACAACGCGCCCAAAACGATCACAGAAATCATCTCTTCTGATCTCGACCTTGGCTGTCCCTGGACCCATGAGTCCCCATGACTCAAAAATGATTGTGGGCAGCCCCTAATATAGCAAGCAAACTATAAAACCGCTTGCCTGAAACTCTACTCTACTTATAACATGATACCTACCGTCGAAAACTAACTCTATTCGATGTTACACCATATTACATCCTCGAAGAAAATAAGAATAGAACACACACCCACTTACTCCGTCCGAAGGGTTTGCGAGGGTTACCACCCCCCCCCTATTATTTACTCAAACAGCCATCCTGAAAACTCTATAATATC
Organism: Platycheirus albimanus; assembly: GCA_916050605.2. Taxonomy (NCBI): domain Eukaryota; kingdom Metazoa; phylum Arthropoda; class Insecta; order Diptera; family Syrphidae; genus Platycheirus; species Platycheirus albimanus. Next base: position 227,119,423 of record OU696696.1, on the reverse strand, counting down.
TCCAAGAAAAATTACCAAAGAAATAAGTTTAACTACGAGGGTTTTCTGATATCGTTATAATTACTTGTCTTATTTATTAAATTATCAAATTATATCTTACAAATCGTAAGGTAGTAATCTTTACTAACGATAATACTTAAATCTGAAAAAGGGATCTCATTAGATCTTCACTTACTATACGCTCTGTAGTATGCTTACGATTGCATATCTATGCCATAACGACGTTCGTATTGGATAACGAGAATTACTCGTCACCCGATGCGTCGCGACGCTGATATGCGACGATGTGCACATCGGCATACTATACTTCCCACGAAATATATTTCTCACGATTTAATGATGACTCCACAAATGTATATCAATTTATTCTGTCCTAAGAAATATTCTTTTTGATATCTTCAATTCAATAAAGCTTTAACCCTAATATAAAACGGACGTGTTTTCATTATATGTAAAAATTGTTTTACATGGCGACCGTGATCAGTGAATTTTAGATATCGAATCATAATGACCATTTTAAGTAAAATAAAAACCTTGTTTAAATTCTCCCCTTTGTTTAGTTTAAGTGCAAATAAAGTCTAAGTGAAAATCAAGTAACATAAAAATGGGCATGAATTTAGTAACAAAAGAATAGGTGAAGATTAAAGTGAGATTGAATCTTGGTGTCGAAAACAAAAATAAATAAAGTGCAACTACTTAAGCGGTTTCAATAAACGCCAAAATAAAAATAAAAACAAGTGAAATTCAGCGATATGATACACAATCAGCGATATCACACAAAATATGAATGAACAAAATTGTTTTACATAAGTTAAATTGTTTTACATTGTTGAAAGAATTGTTTTACATGACCGCCAAATATGAATGGAAAACTAAACGGACTTACATTCACTAAACGGAAATATGGAACGAAGCTGGAAAGTGTAATCTCATCATGCTACCTGGTTCCCGTTATTTTATTAAGTATCCTTTTTTTTTACTATTTATTTATAACAATTCTTAAAAAAAATAATAAGTAGTAAATAAAAAAAAAAAAAAAATGGGAGGTAAAAATTCGAAAAATGAAAATGCCAAGGCAAACGTAATAAATGAAGTGAAGTTAGAGGAAAAAATAGAACAAATGCCAGAAATGGAAAGTATTAAAATAATGTTATTTATAATAACAGCACTATTGTGTGCAAATTTTATTTTTAAAATATATAAAATACAAAAGAAAAAATTAAAAATAAAATACTTACAAAGAGCGGCTTCAGTTAATACATTAGCTTAAAATAAAAAACAATCAAAACTATTATTCAAAAAAAATGTGTTTTAGGTAATATTTTATGTACCTACACTAAATGGATTCTTGGACAGACGTCCTAAAAAAACTAAAAGTATTTAAAGAAAAATTTGACAAATCATATAAATCGGTTTATAGAAAGCAAAACGTTTCAGAACTAACTTTTACTAAACATTATCAAATATTGCTAGGTAGTTATAGACAAGCAAAAAATTTAATTGACAAACATAAAAATAATTTTAGTTCAAAAGAGCAATTAGCTTCAGTTGTAATAATAAAAGGGTATAAACAAAAATTAAAAAAATTACTAAGGCATAGAAATTTAAAAGTTAAACCTGAATTCGATAGCTCTGAAGAAACCATAAGCTCGGAGGAAGAATTAGTTGAGGAATCTCCAACATTAAAAAATAAAAAAGACATGCCTCAGACCAATGTAGAATTTTTAAGTACGGCATCCAAAATCATACCAGATTTTGATGGCTCTGCCGAAAATTTGCAAAGTTTTATTGATGCTTTAGATCTTGTTAATCAATTTAAGGGCGAACATGATGGGTTAGCTGTCTCCTTGGTAAAATTAAATTGAAAGGAGCAGCTAGAAATCTTATAACTAGCGAGTCGACGCTTTCCGCTATAAGAGATAAAATTAAATTGTCAGTGAAAGGTGAGTCAGTCCAGGTATTGGTGGCTAAGCTGATGAACATTCAACAGCGAAATAAAACAGCCAACCAATACACAAAAGAGATTGAACAACTCACAAAATCACTACAAGGTGCCTATGCCTATATATCAGATGGTCTAACCGCAGACCAAGCTGATAAATATTCAACTGAGCAGGCAGTTAATGCCATGACACAAAACTGCTCCGATGAAAAAGTTAAATTAATAATGGAGGCGGGACAATTCACTAATATGAATGAAGCCGTCTCCAAATTCGTAAGTAGTTGTACGAAGGCTAGCGGACAAGCCGATAAGGTATTGTTCAGTAAATGTCGATATAATGGGCAGCCTCGCGGTAGTTTTCGTGGAAACTACCGTGGTAATTCTTTTCGCGGAGGTCGCAGTAGTTATAATCACAATAATTACAACAGACCAAATAACAATTACAGAAGAGGCGGCCAAAACAACAGAATCTATAATGGCAACCGATCTCAAAATGTGCGAGTCACTGCACAAAGCCTAGACTCGGAAAACTTGAATCTCCCCTTGGGAAATTAAAAAATCTTAATAAAAAAGTATACAATCTTAACTTAAGTCTTAGCATATTTGTAAACGCATACAACAACAATTCTAATAACCTTTTAACACTCTTAGTTGACACGGGTGCAGACATTTCATTATTAAAACAAATAAATAATGAATATAATTCCTTAAATATATTCCACACCACCAATATTAGTGGCATAGGACAAGGCACGATACAATCACTAGGATCACTACAGTTAGATCTTAGAATCGAAAATTTTTTGGTACCTCATGAATTTCACGTGGTAGATAATAATTTTCCGATACCTTGTGACGGAATACTGGGTATGGATTTTATAAAAAAATATAATTGCATATTAGACTTCACCAAAGAACACAGTTGGTTCATACTTAGACCTCAAAATTTTCATACTAGTATTCAAATGCCTATAGTCTACCCAAACAATAGGATAATATTACCAGCTCGATCTGAGGTAATCAGACATGTCAATATTAAATCAAACGAAGATGAAGTTCTGGTTTTTAACCAAGAACCACAACCAGGAATTATAATAGCTAGTGCTATAGTTAATAGTAGAAATGCATATATTCGCATTATAAACAAAATCAAGTAGCCGACGCTCTCTCTCGTATAACTATCAATGAACTCAAAGAGCAAAATACAAAAATAAATAACATTATTTATAAAGTGACAACACGATCAGTGACTCAACAAAATAGGCAGACCTGTACAGGTAATGATTTATTTAAATCAAATAAAATACAATATAATGATAAGCCCAACGTTTATGAAGTCATTAAATATAATGACGTTAAAAAATTCGTAAAATTAAAATTTTCTTACAATAAGTGCTTCTTGAAGCAAGGGAAAAAAGTTTTAACACGAATAAATGTTGATGACCTATACATTAATGGAAAATTTGACCTAAATCAATTTTTCCAAAGGCTTGAAAAAGAGGCCGGTGTTCTCAAAGTCATTCAACTGCAAATGGTACCTAGTGAAGAAATCTTCGAATTTATTTCACTAAAATCATTCAAAGAAATGGGCAATAAAGTATTAAAAAATTTAAAAGTAGCGCTACTACCAAAGGTAACCATCATAAACGATAAGCAAGAAATTGAAGCCATATTGTTGAGATACCATGACGACCCCATAGAAGGAGGTCATACAGGCATTACACGAACGTTCGGAAAAATTAAAAGATATTTTTATTGGAAAAAAATGAAACAAGATATAACAAAATATATAAAAGCATGCAAGCAATGCCAACTGGCAAAAACTACGCAAAATACGAAGTCACAAATGACCATAACGCCAACACCTACAACAGCCTTCGACATTGTATTGGTGGATACAATAGGTCCTTTCCCGAAATCAGAAAACGGTAATGAGTATGCTGTCACACTAATATGTGACCTTACAAAATATCTTGTTACCGTACCAATACCAAACAAAAGTTCAAAAACTGTTGCAAAGGCCATATTTGAATCTTATATATTAACATACGGTCCAATGAAGACGTTCATTACGGACATGGGTACTGAATATAAGAATTCAATAATAAATGACCTCTGTCAATATCTTAAAATAGATAATATAACATCAACAGCCCATCATCACCAAACCCTTGGGACTGTAGAACGAAGTCATCGCACTTTTAATGAGTATATACGCTCATATATATCTGTTGATAAGAATGACTGGGATGTATGGCTAATGTACTTTACGTACTGTTTTAATACAACACCCTCAGTTGTACACGAATATTGTCCTTATGAATTGGTCTTTGGCAGAATCCCCAACGGATTTAAAGTCTTTAACACAATAAACGAGATATCACCTCTTTATAATGTAGACGACTATTCAAAAGAAGTAAGGTATAGATTAGAAATAGCATATAAAAGAGCTAGATTAATGCTCGAGCGAGCAAAGCTAAAACAAAAAGAAATCTTCGACAAACAAAGTAGAGAGATACAATTACAACTAGGTGACCTAGTTCTTCTAAAAAATGAAGCAGGACACAAATTAGAAAATAGATATTTAGGACCTTTCAAGGTAATAGAATTAAAAAATAATAATAATGTAAAAATAGAAGATAATAAAAAGAAAAAAATTCAAACTGTGCACAGGGATAGATTAAAACATTATAGCTCGTAAGAAGGATCAATTTGGCAAGTATATAATTATAATAATTTTTGTATTCATTCTTTTATAATTCATCTTAAATAAAAATCCATTAATAAAGTTTAAAATATTTAAGCTAATGTAATAAATATTCAAAAAAAAATATCTAAAATCATCATTGTAAACACATTTTATTTACAAAAAAAAAAAAAAAAAAAAAAAACTAGTTTAAGGAAATTTATTTCAAAAAAAAACTATAATTTTTTCATAATAACATTTATTTTCAACTTTATGCATTTTTACGAATAAAAACTATGAGAATGATCTAACACAAAAAAAAAAAACATACATTTATATAATAATAAGATCATTCTTTGTAAAATAGGAGGTGTAGTATGCTTACGATTGCATATCTATGCCATAACGACGTTCGTATTGGATAACGAGAATTACTCGTCACCCGATGCGTCGCGACGCTGATATGCGACGATGTGCACATCGGCATACTATACTTCCCACGAAATATATTTCTCACGATTTAATGATGACTCCACAAATGTATATCAATTTATTCTGTCCTAAGAAATATTCTTTTTGATATCTTCAATTCAATAAAGCTTTAACCCTAATATAAAACGGACGTGTTTTCATTATATGTAAAAATTGTTTTACAGCTCAACCAATTACTATTGATACATATACAAAACTATTTCAAATTCAGTTTTTTTCAAAAAAAAGTTTAAAGAAAATTATCAAAATTGCGCTTTCTTATCGGGCGCTTCTTAAGCTAAATCAACTATTATATCTCTACTTATTCACTAATATTGAGGATAAGGGATTATAAAACGTGAAATATTAATATTTAGTTCATGTAAGTTCATTGAAAAAGTGACTTAAATCGTTCGCTAAACGATATCCGGATCGTTATCTTTTATTTCATTTGGTTTATATATGTTCGTATCAAATCTTTGAGCTTCTTTCCGCGGCAATATCAAAAATCCGCACTGCATATTTGCGTACTATCGGAGACAACGAAATTTCAAAAGAACGTTTCCACCGTTTGATACGAATCAAAGGCGCGGTATTCTTTTCCGCGATGTTAAATTATACCAATCTTGTATGCGGATAGGACAATACTGAGACAAAGGTAAAACACGACAAACAAAACGTCGATGGTTAAGTTTCCCACCCAAAACAATGTATAGGTCAACAATATCAAAGAGGTACCATATATATATGATTTCAGTTCGGCTTCATATATATAATCGATCGATATATGCTAATATAGTGGAATGATCAATATAATGTAATATAGTCAATATAATATAATTAAAAAAAAAATGAGATTTCTACCAATATGGTAGTTAAAATCCCAAAGATTCACTTAGCGTCGTTCCGGAAGTGCACTCCTGAAAGTTTCTGTGAAGTGTTAAGTATATATGTATATTGAATTAGTTTCTACCAGCACTATATTTTTATATGATTGCTCCACTTTACATAACTTCCTTGAGCTATGGAGCAAATGTTGACGAACTATAGTAAATCCTTATCTTATCTAAGCGCGTATCCTTTCGTTGAGGGTTGGTATACTATTCATATAGTCGTATCGATCAACGATACGAGGTGTAAAACAATAAAAAAAAAATTTTATCACGCTTAAATGTTGTGACCCGACGGACAAAATGTAACAAAAACAAGACGATGTTGTATAGCATTATTATAATGAAGTATAAATGGCTGGTGAATACTCTCTCTCTCTCTCTCTCTTTAAATATATATAATGTACATAGAATTAAGTATTAGGTTAAGCTTGAATTGAAATTGAATAAAATGTCACTTTTGATCTAAACGTGCTTCTCATCAATACCACATGGCGCAGTCGTAAAAGTCGTAAAGTGAAGATAAATTAAAATTGGAATTAAGTTATTATTTAATGACATAAAAAAAAAAAAAAAAAAAAAATAAAAAAAAAAAAAAATAATCATGGATTTTACAAGACCAGAACCATTAAATTTGGATGGAAACATAAAAGAAAATTGGAAACGATTTAAATTGCAATTCGACATATATTCAACAGCAACAAAAACAGACAAAGAAGAAGGTCAAGTTCAAGTGGCTAGATTGCTTAGCTGTGCTGGACGAGAAGCCATCGAACTATTCCAGACCTTTAGTTTGACCGAAACTGATAAAAAAGTGCTTAAAAAGGTGGTGGAGCAATTTGAGCAATATTGCAACCCACGCACCAATGTGGTATACGAACGATACTTATTCTATAAAAGGGCACAAAAGGAAGGTGAACCATTTGACCATTTTTTAAAAGACATTGCAACTTTGGTGGAGAGCTGCGACTTTGAGTGCCAAAAAGATGACATGCTGAGAGATAGAATTGTTATTGGGATCAATAGTCAGAACACCCAGACGCAGCTACTCAAGATTGATAAGCTGACATTGCAGAAAGCAATTGAAACATGCCGAATCGCAGAGACAACAATGGAGCAGAGTAAGGTTATGCAGAGAGCAACGGGGGAATCAAAATCGGAGGTTTACGCTGTCAAAAATGCAAATTTAAGCTATAATAAATTTAAGAATGCTAATGAAAATAATAATAAATTTAAAAAATTTCAGAATTCACATTTTAATCAATCTGTTCAGAGACGTATGCAACAGCCATCAGGAAATTATCGACATAACGCTGGACCAGGAGGCATATGCAAGTACTGTAATTTGAGTCACGTGAGAGGTAAATGTCCAGCTTATGGAAAGAAATGTAATTGCTGTGGTAAATTCAATCATTATGCAACAGCATGCAAAAGTAAGAATCGCCAGGTAAGTGATCTTGCTTGTGAAAATGTTGAAGAGAGTGACGATTCATTAATTTACATTGATCACGTGGTAAATTCAATCCGCACAAATAAATTAGAGTGCTGGACAGAAGTGCTGCACATAGAAAACGTGCCAATTGAATTTAAATTAGACAGTGGCTCACAAGTTAATATTCTTCCAAAAATTATTTTTGAAAAATTTAAAGATTTATTGAATTTGAAAGCATTTAATCAGAAACTTGAAGCATATGGTGGTTTTAGATTGTGTGCTCTGGGAATGGCGACCTGTAAAACGATTTATAGGACGAAAAGTTTTAATCTTGATTTTGTTATTGTTGACTGCCATTCAAAACCACTTTTAGGTCTTGAATCTTGCATTAAGCTAGGACTAATAAACCGCGTTAATTCAGTCGAGGCTGGACAGCCAGAATTACAAGATTTTATTCAGAGAAATAAGGATGTTTTCATGGGTCAGGGTCGATTTCCTGATAAATGTTCATTGGAACTAGATAGCTCAACATGTCCGGTTAGTAAGCCACCCCGTAGAATTCCACTTAGTATAAGAGGAAAGGTTTATGATACTCTTCTGAAAATGGAAGAGAAAAATATTATTACAAAGGTGGAAACTCCTTCTGACTGGTCACATAATATGGTTATAGTAGAGAAGGGTGACAAGTCAATTCGTATCTGCTTAGATCCAAGGGATTTAAACGTGGGATTAAAACAGGAACATCATTTAATTCCTAAAATAGAAGATTTTATTTTTAAAATGCAGGGCATGAAGTTCTTTTCTATATTGGATTTTAAAGAGGGATTCTGGCAACTAGAACTTAATGAAGAATCGAAGAAACTTACTGTATTTAGTACGCCGTTTGGAACTTACCGGTATGAAGTTTTACCTTTTGGTATAAAAACCGCCCCAGAAAAATTTCAGAAGCTCAATGACAAATATTTTAGAAACTTACCGGGTGTATTTGGCTACATTGATGATTTGATTATTGGTGGGAAGACTTTAGTAGAGCATGATGAGAATCTGGAAAGGGTATTACAAAGAGCCAGGGAAATAAATATAAAATTTAATGAAAAAAAAGTTCAATACAGAGTTGAGAAAGTGAAGTACTTAGGGCATATCTTTTCCTCAGATGGAATATCGCCGGATCCAAAACGAGTTGAAACTATAAAGCATATTCAAACACCTTCAAGCAAAAATGAACTTCAAAAAATATTAGGGACGATTAACTATTTGCGCTCGTTTATTCCAAATTTAGCTGAGTTGTCAGCTCCGATGAGGGAACTACTGAAGAAAGAAAGTTTGTTTCACTGGTCATCTGCACATGAGAAAGCACTGACAGATATTAAAAAGGCCATCGTTAATGCTAGCACCCTACGTTCTTTTGAGATTGATTTGCCTATTACTATACAAACGGACGCTTCAAAGAACGGATTGGGCTGTTGCTTACTTCAAGAAGGGAGGCCAATTTCTTTTGGTTCAAAAAGTTTAACTGCAACAGAAACTTCTTATGCACAGATTGAAAAAGAGTTCTTAGCGATCGTGTATGCTTGCCAAAAATTTCATGATTATATCTATGGCCAACATGTTACGATTCATACGGACCACAAGCCACTTGTGTCCATTATAAATAGGCCTTTGGAAAAGACATATTCTGTCAGATTGCAACGTATGAAAGTGAAACTTTTTAAATATGATCTTGAAATAAAGTATGTGCCGGGGAAGGATCTTCATATCGCTGATTTGCTTTCTCGAAACTCACACCCTGATTCAGAAATAAATTTGGAAAATATTTTGACAGATGTTGTTCACAGTGTCAGCATGAGTGACTCTAAGAAAAAACAATATCAAGAACATACAACAAGAGATGAAATTTTAACTAATTTAATAAAACTACTTAGAGGAGGCTGGCCCAACTCTAAAAACAAGTTACCAGACTATATGAAATTTTATTGGAACATAAAAGATAAAATATTTTATGAAGATGGATTAGTATTTTACGAAAATCGAATATATGTTCCTAAAACTCTAAAATATGAAACATTAAAAGCTTTACATGAAAATCATTTTGGTATTACCAAAACAATTTCACGTGCAAAAACATTATTTTACTGGCCAACGATGGCACAGGATATTGAAAATATGATTTACAGGTGTCCAGTCTGTGAAAAATTTCGTAGTTCAAACACAAAGCAAAGACTACATCCACATGAAGTCCCAGAATATCCGTACCAAAAGGTCGGTTGTGATATTTTGGAATTTGGAGGAAAATCATTTTTAGTAGTTATTGATTATTTTTCGCGTTGGTTTGATTTGAAAAAACTACCGAACAAATCAGCTAAGAGCGTTGTAAGAGTTTTAAAAGAAATTTTTGCCACTCATGGCATCCCAGAAATGGTGGTTTGTGATAACCAACCATTTAATTCTTTTGAATGCCATAATTTTGAAAACAATTGGGGTATAAAGTTCATTTATTCAAGTCCATATTATCCTCGCTCTAATGGATTAGCAGAGAAGGCAGTTCATATAGCCAAAACTATGATGAGGAAATCTAAAGAAAGTAATAAGGACATTAACATTTTTCTACTTGAATATCGAACAACAATTATTCCAAGTCTAGGTTATACACCATCTCAGTTATTAAACAGCAAGCTACTTAGAACAAAACATCCTGTCTCTAAAAGCCTTCTTATACCTAAGGCAATACCTTGCGAGGTAAGGGACAAGATGTGCCAAATAAAAGAGAAACAAAAGAATTGGTATAACAAAAGCAGTCGACCTTACGAATTAAATCTTAAGAAAGGGAGCAATGTTGTTTATAGGAGAGATAGAAGATGGGAGCCAGCTAGGATTGAAGGAGCAGCAGAATCTCCTAGGTCTTATTTTATACGCAATGAAAACAATCACATATTACGCAGAAATACTTTACACTTACGCCAATCGTTTAATGAGCCACACTTTAAGCCACCTGAAGATTCAGTTACTGAAACTAAAACTCAAGTAGAGCCTACCTTACCAGTGCCACAACAGAATGAAAAGCCAATGACTTCGACAACACATAACCACAAGCAAGATCACTATATTACCAGGTATGGACGTACAAGTGTAAAACCTAATTTATATAAAGCGTAAATCGTACAGATGCATATGTCTCGTCTGAAGCCAGTTGTTGAGGGAGATGTTGTATAGCATTATTATAATGAAGTATAAATGGCTGGTGAATACTCTCTCTCTCTCTCTCTCTTTAAATATATATAATGTACATAGAATTAAGTATTAGGTTAAGCTTGAATTGAAATTGAATAAAATGTCACTTTTGATCTAAACGTGCTTCTCATCAATACCACAGACGAGATCAATACAAAAGGAAAAGTGAGTATATCAAAGTGAGAGTTAGTGAAAGTAAGTATTGGTTTACCGCAGAAAGGTAAATTCAAGTAACCGACGCGGCGTTGAAATGCGTATAAGAATGGTCGCTACCGACGCTATAGCAAACAAAAATTTTGTCACGAAGACCGAGTGAGTATAAAGTATGTAGCTAGCAGCCACGAAAGCTGATTGCCGCAGAGGAATATATGATATCCGAAGGATCTTGATTGGTGCGGTCCAACACTGTTATTTGGTCACATCGACGGTCAATGATTCGCGTAGCGCGTACCAACAAAAGAAAGTGTTACAGAATCTATATTACCCACGTCAAAACTCTGAATTCGCGATATAATATTATCGGTTTAAGCTCATGTCAACTCTGATATCGATTTCAACACAAAAACTCGTAAAACAAATCTCGATGACGCGAATTTTACTATTGCTCAATTCAAAAAAAAGTATCACACATTTAATGCGCACTGTTGACACCAATGCACTTTATAGATAGGATAAAAATATACTTGATATTCTTAAATAATATAAAACATATGCTTTGCATTATCAAAATTATTCTCATGCATGTGGGTGGAGGAAAACACAGCCTGCACCACACCACCTCCGACAACGGACTCAGGCTCATCGATTTTGCAGCGGGAAAAAGTATGGTGCTGAGCAGCACGCGATTCCCACGTCCCGACATCCACAAGGGCACATGGCGATCCCCAGATGGTCGAACCTGTGATTGATGGAAGACACTCCTCCAGCATTATGAATGTCCGTACATTCCGAGGAGCAAACATCGATTCGGACCACTACCTAGTCGGTGCAAAACTTAGGGTACGGATCTCCATGGAAGTTCTTAGGCGAACACCGACTACACCTAGGAAATTCAATGTTGGACGTCTTCAATCGGAAGAGAGCGCCGCTGCCTATGCCGACCGCGTATCCCTTGAGCTTGCGAGAAATCCTTCGACTGATGACATGAACCCGGAAGACCAATGGCAGCTATGTCAACAAGCCATAAGAAGTGCTGCGTCAGAGGTATTGGGCTTCTCACATCCACCCCCCAGAAACCCCTGGTTCGACTCCGAATGTGCTCAGGCAAACAAAGCCAAACAAAGCCAAAACGGAGGCATACAAGTCGTGGCTCCAGAGAGATACTAGAGCATCCAGAAATCTCTATCTTGAGCGAAGGAATGTTGAGAAACGTTTACTCAGGAGAAAGAAAAAAGAACACCAGCAACGCGAAGTCGAGGAGATGCAGAGATGTTTTTGCAGAAAACAGGTACGAAACTTCTATAAAAAGGTGAAACAGTCTACATCCGGTTTCACAAGCCGCCCTGGGCCCTGCAAAGATCAGGATGGAAATACCATAGTGGAAACGCAGGCGATGTTAGTCATCTGGAGAGACTACTTTAACTGGTTGCTAAATGGCGATGACAGCCAAGATCCCGCCTAAGATCAACTTGTTCCAGTTAATCTAGATGACGACCACGAACTACACCCGCCCGACCAAAATGAAATCAAAGTAGCCATCACCAGACTAAAGATGAATAAGACAGCTGGATGTGATGGCCTTCAAGCGGAGCTTTTTAAACACGCTGGAGATGACCTGGTCAGGAACATACACCAAATCATCTGCAAAATATGGTCGGAGGAAAGTATGCCCGATGAGTGGAATCTCAGTACCATCTGCCCGATTCACAAAAAAGGAGACCGCCTACTCTGCGCCAACTATAGAGGCATAAGCCTTTTAAACATCGCCTATAAGATCCTGTCCAGCGTTTTATGTGAACGTCTCAAGCCGTTTGCTGACGACCTGATAGGTCCTTACCAATGCGGCTTCAGACCTGGAAAATCTACCACCGACCAAATATTCACATTACGCCAGATCCTGGAAACCCAAGATGACGATGACGCGAATTTTACTATTGCTCAATTCAAAAAAAAGTATCACACATTTAATGCGCACTGTTGACACCAATGCACTTTATAGATAGGATAAAAATATACTTGATATTCTTAAATAATATAAAACATATGCTTTGCATTATCAAAATTATTCTCATGCATGTGGGTGGAGGAAAACACAGCCTGCACCACACCACCTCCGACAACGGACTCAGGCTCATCGATTTTGCAGCGGGAAAAAGTATGGTGCTGAGCAGCACGCGATTCCCACGTCCCGACATCCACAAGGGCACATGGCGATCCCCAGATGGTCGAACCTGTGATTGATGGAAGACACTCCTCCAGCATTATGAATGTCCGTACATTCCGAGGAGCAAACATCGATTCGGACCACTACCTAGTCGGTGCAAAACTTAGGGTACAGATCTCCATGGAAGTTCTTAGGCGAACACCGACTACACCTAGGAAATTCAATGTTGGACGTCTTCAATCGGAAGAGAGCGCCGCTGCCTATGCCGACCGCGTATCCCTTGAGCTTGCGAGAAATCCTTCGACTGATGACATGAACCCGGAAGACCAATGGCAGCTATGTCAACAAGCCATAAGAAGTGCTGCGTCAGAGGTATTGGGCTTCTCACATCCACCCCCCAGAAACCCCTGGTTCGACTCCGAATGTGCTCAGGCAAACAAAGCCAAACAAAGCCAAAACGGAGGCATACAAGTCGTGGCTCCAGAGAGATACTAGAGCATCCAGAAATCTCTATCTTGAGCGAAGGAATGTTGAGAAACGTTTACTCAGGAGAAAGAAAAAAGAACACCAGCAACGCGAAGTCGAGGAGATGCAGAGATGTTTTTGCAGAAAACAGGTACGAAACTTCTATAAAAAGGTGAAACAGTCTACATCCGGTTTCACAAGCCGCCCTGGGCCCTGCAAAGATCAGGATGGAAATACCATAGTGGAAACGCAGGCGATGTTAGTCATCTGGAGAGACTACTTTAACTGGTTGCTAAATGGCGATGACAGCCAAGATCCCGCCTAAGATCAACTTGTTCCAGTTAATCTAGATGACGACCACGAACTACACCCGCCCGACCAAAATGAAATCAAAGTAGCCATCACCAGACTAAAGATGAATAAGACAGCTGGATGTGATGGCCTTCAAGCGGAGCTTTTTAAACACGCTGGAGATGACCTGGTCAGGAACATACACCAAATCATCTGCAAAATATGGTCGGAGGAAAGTATGCCCGATGAGTGGAATCTCAGTACCATCTGCCCGATTCACAAAAAAGGAGACCGCCTACTCTGCGCCAACTATAGAGGCATAAGCCTTTTAAACATCGCCTATAAGATCCTGTCCAGCGTTTTATGTGAACGTCTCAAGCCGTTTGCTGACGACCTGATAGGTCCTTACCAATGCGGCTTCAGACCTGGAAAATCTACCACCGACCAAATATTCACATTACGCCAGATCCTGGAAACCCAAGAGTATAACATCGACACCCACCACCTGTTCGTCGATTTTAAAGCCGCCTACGACAGTGTTAATAGAGTTGAACTGTATCGTGCCATGTCTAACTTTAGAATCCATGCTAAACTGATACGCCTTATCAGGATGACGTTGGAGAATGCTCGCTGCTCCGTCCAAGTTGGTAGACACTCTACTGAAACCTTCGAAACCACCAGAGGGCTAAGACAAGGTGACGCACTGTCATGCAGCTGTTTTAATATTGTGCTTGAAAATGTAATACGGAGCACCCATGCCAGCACATCAGGCACCATTTTCAATAGATCGACTCAATTACTTGGGTTTGGTGGGTTGGTGCTTTCACTACTATGGAGTCAGCAGCAAGCAGAATGGGGCTGAAAATAAACGAGGACAAGACGAAGTATATGCTTTCATCAACAAAAGTCCAATTCCACCACCGACTTGGTCAGAACGTAACCGTTGATAGGTATAACTTCGAGGTAGTCAGTGAATGTCTACCTGGGCACTGCTGTAAACACAGGCAACAACATCAGCGCTGAAATCAAACGCAGACTAACTCTTGCTAATCGCTGTTTCTTTGGGCTGAGTAAGCAATTGAGGAGTAAAGCCCTATCGAGAAGAACCAAGGTGACACTGTATAAAACACTCATCATCCAGGTCCTGCTATATGGTGCGGAAGCATGAACCCTCTCCCAATCGGATGAAAATTCACTTGGAGTCTTCGAGAGAAAAGTTCTGCGTACGATCTATGGTCCTGTCTGCGTAAATCTCGAAAACAACGTTTGGAGAAGAAGATATAACAATGAACTGTACGAGCTGTACAGCGACATAAGCCTAGCCAGAAAAATTCGAATCCAAAGACTAAGAAAGCTGGGCCATGTAGAGCGAATGGATGTCGACGCTCCAGCTCGTAAAGTCTTCAACGCCAAACCCGAGGGAGTCAGAAGCCAAGGTAGACCTCATCTTCGATGGAGTGACCAGGTAGAGGGAGACATCCGTCAACTTGGAGTTCGAAATTGGAGACAGCAGGCTAGAGATCGAGCCGGCTGGAGGGGCATTCTCAGCAAGGCTTTGGAGTACCACGCTCCAGTGGCGCCAACATAAGTAAGTAAGTAAGTATGTGGGTGGAGGAGGCGTGAGGTCCTCGCACTATGGTTCAGCATGTATAATCAAAAATTTAAGTTTTAAAACCACAGCCCGTGGTTGTCTGACGTTTGTCGCTGGTGTTAACCGCAGCGACAATCGTGACGTCGATCTTCAATGTAGATCCGAAGGATATATGTGGTGGCGTGGTATGAGCTTACTGCTCCCACTCAAAACACGGATAAGAATAAAAAAATTAAATAATTTTTGTTACCTGGCTTATAATGGTTTTCACAAAAAAAAAAACACTTTTTGGTTTCTTAAATACACTGATATATATATATATACATACATAAGTCGGATCTGATGCTGCTGCTGGTGAATATAGGATGCAGTAGCTCTGTTGCTTCCCACGTAGCTCCAACAGGGAATCTGTATTGGAGTTCTTGTTTTGTAAAGCGCCGAAACGTCCTGGAGACTGGAGGAAAAATCTTCTTTCTCAATATTGATGAGGTCTTCAGCCTTTTCGAGACTGGGTGTCCGTCATTGAGTGATAAAAAGTTGGGCCTAGAAGCCAATATTAAAGATGAGGTGACCAGTATATCTTACTGGGATCGTTGGGCCTAGTAGCCAAAGCTGAAGCGGGGTGCCCGCGTGGCACGATAAAGAAAAGTGAATCCAAAGTCGTGGGAAAAATACCCAGTGAAGAAAAAAAAACGTGGCCGTCGACGCGCTGGCGATCGGATCGCCGCCGATCGGACGCACGCGGATAGCTCGCCTAGATTTCGGGCGAGAACCTTGGCGCTGCGCAGAAACGTGCGTAGCCGTGGTTTCGACACAGTCGGTCGATGTGATAGGAGTAAAAGTATCCGCTTTGCATTACAAGACGCAAATCGTGCTAATGAGAGTGTATTTGTTTATATAATTTTAGGTGTACAATCACTTCGCACATGTGGAAAAAGTGTGAAAAAAATATGGCGTGTACAGGTCCTTCCACGTGAAGAGTATAAATGATGAGGTATCAATGAAATTTGGCGCAGCCTCGCCTTACCTGCCCCAATTGGGAGTAATGATGGCCGCAGTTGCTTCTGCTGAATGGATAATCCTGAAGACAAAGAAAGAGGAACGAAGTTATAGCGTGTCGCCATGTGTCGCCCATGAGAATGTTCTCAATGAAGCAAAAAAAAAAACTTCTGCTCCTTGAACAATCTCTAATTAAAATAATCTTACCTGATGTGTATAATGAAAAATTCCAAATAATAAGTTTGATTATCTAATTGCTATTGCAATTAGCATAATCCGAAGTGATAATAAGAGTGGGCGCGGTTCAGCTGCATAAAAAAAAATTATTTTCGGTTCTGTGATGGAGCTGTTCTTACACTGGCGTCTGTCTTCAAAATGAAGTTTGCATTGCAGACGAATTTGAGTTCCACAGTAGTCTATTCCAATTGGACAACGCCCTGTTTTCCCGTCATATTTCTGCTTTCAAGGATGCCGTTCCAGTTGACATAGCGAGTTAGATGGGCTGAAGTAACGAATGTTAACATTCTGTTCACACTACGTCATCTCTGCCAAGACGTGAATTACACGTAATACAATCGTGTTATGGCAAGTATTTGAACGAAATGATGTCAAATGAGGCTCTGATTACACTAGAGGATCGGAATTTCGTTTGGTGACTATTATACTGGTGGCATACATACTGAATTATGGCGACATTTCGGAGTAGCTAATTAACTGGCATTCTTGTCAGTTCTAAGTAATTGCGTTTTTGACAGCGTTAGTAATTTTTGTTCAAGTTACTAATGGATATTTTCAAATAATAGAAACCTCACATGACATGAACTTAGATCGTTATGTCATGATGCCTGATTGGTATCATCTGGTAAGTATCTGTCATTACTCTATTTCTTGACCTAAGCGTATGACAATTTTGCAAGAAAAAGTAGGTATCAGACTTTCAGCTTTTACAACGTGTAGCAGTATAGAATAAGGGTTTGATGTTTGTTATTTCATGGGCGATGCTTATTCCATATGCTGTCGGGTCACTTATGTCATATTTCTGGGCAGACCGGAAATGAAATTAAAAAATTTCAAGTAGCAACCTGACAGCTCAGGCATGGATTCAGATTGACAATTTACATAAATAATCGGCCACATCGACTATTCTTTTTAAATTGGTTCTCTGACAGCTATCTGTCAATTTTGTGTTGCTGATATGCGTTGTGACGTGACTGACAGTACTTACTGTAATATTCCCTAGTGTGACCACTACGCTTGTGAATTCAGTGTGTACACTACCTAATCCAAACTAACGAGTACTTGTTTCATGATGTCCAATTTCGCTTCTACTGACTTTATTGGAAACCAGACCATACTGGAAGTCAGTTTTCAACTGGAAAATTGGTGGACTGTAATTTTGAAGTGGGATCTAATTCCCATAATGGGTGCCTTTTGTGGAACCTTCTCTGGTGGATCTCATTGGGTGTGTTCAGCACATCGCGAGTAAAGTTGGAGTTTCACCCATAGATGGCACCAGTGACATTTACTTTATGCCAGTGATTGGCGAGAAAGTTTTCCCTACAACTGGAACAATTATAAGACTCTACGAAATATTTATAAGACTGAAATTAACAAAGCCAAAAATCAATATGTGCAATATAGAATATCTACTAAAATCGGTGATCAAAAGGGACTATGGAGTGCAATAAAAGAGTTAGTTTTAAGATCAAATACCAAAGACATAACAGAAATAATGATAAACGGAGTGATTGAACGAAATTTAATTGCAATAGTTAACCACCTAAATGTGTTTTTCGTTGAAAGTATAGTTGAGATTAACCAGTCCATACCATATGTTCCGTTTGTGTTAAATGTACAACAAGTTGAAACAGTTTTTCATTTTAGAAGTTTAAATATATTAGAGCTTAAGAATATTATCAAATCAATGAACAATAAAAAAAGACACTTTCGGGCTTAATACAAAAATTATTCTTGAAAATTATGATGTTCTTGGAAACGAAATAGTCAATATAGTTAATGGATCATTGAGTAATGGAATTTTTCCAGACATATTGAAAATTTCGACATTTGTACCAGTTCCTAAAATTGATAATTCAAATGAACCGAAAGACTTAAGGCCTATAAAAACCATACCAATAATTGAAAAAATAATTGAGAAAGTAGTTAGTCAACAATTAGTGCAATACTTAAGTGAAAATAATCTTATAATAAAGGAACAATCAGGATTCAGAAAGAACCACTCATGTGAGACTGCGTTAAAATGAACTATAACCGAATGGAAAAAACAAATCGATGACGGAAAATTTATAATAGTTGTCTTCCTAGACTTTAAAAGGGCTTTCGAGACAATTTCTAGAGAAATTCTATTAAGGAAACTGGAAGAATATGGAGTTACTGAACGTGAGCTGTCATGGTTTAAGACGTATCTTTCTGGAAGACTTGAAAAAACCAAAATATTAGATAAAGAATCTCTGGCTATAAATGTTAATCTGGGCGTTCCCCAAGGTTCAAATTTGGGAGTAGATCTTTTTCTGCTTCATATAAATGACATTGCAAAAGTTTTAAAGTGGTGTAGAGTTGGTCTGTTTGCCGATGATTCTCTTTTGTACATTGAGGGTAAAAATTTAATGGAAACGAAAACAAATTTACAACAAGACCTAGATAGTTTATTTAAATGGCTGTGTATGAATAAATTAAAAATTAATATTGATAAAACAAAATTCATGGTGATAAGATCGGGACAAGAAAACATTGTACTTAATATCGGTAATGAAAACATTAAAGAAGTTATGTCAATAAAGTATCTGGGAGTAGTTATCGACAATCGCTTAGACTTTAAAGAACATGCTAATTTTATTTGCTCAAAAATAAGTAAAAAAGTAGGTTTTTTCGGACGAATAAGAAAAAGTTTGAATTTTCAAAATGCTACAATGGTATATAATACAATTAGCCCAGTCATTTTAGGCATTTTAAACCCCAATCTGCGGAAAAATTCGAATCAAGCTGAATTTTGGTCCACACCTTTATTACGGCGTTGTTATGAAGATGTGAAAAATCGACATTGATATCGTGCCGGCAAAAAAAGTTATGAAGGTCAAAAGGTCACGAAAACCTAAAAAAAAACCGTTTTTCGCAAATATCTCGGTTTCTATAGCTCCAATGATTTTAACGTGTATGACAAAATTGTAGAACATAAAATTTTCTACAATTTCGTTAGTACAATCACTTTTGTATGTCGATTAGTTACCGAGATATGGCACTTTGAAAAACAGGTCATTTTTCAAAATTCGCCAAAAAATGCCAAAAAATGAAGAATTGCACCTTATTTCTTCGGATATACCCGAGAAATCATGAAATATTGCTGTTTTTATGGCTTCTTGTTAAAATCACCAACTTTTTACACCCCCCAACGATCCCCGCTTGCCCACCAGGTACCAGGCCATGCCCATTACTATTGTCATTCCGCCGTAATTTTTATATATTACTTTGTTCTAAGTATACAGTGGGCAGGTAGAAAAAAGTCGGAAGTTAATCAAACTTTGAGATATTGTTCACGAATATTGAATTAACATTTGACGAAGTTTTGGACCTCACCAGCCCTGTTGAAAAAGAGGAGGAGGGGAAACTGCAAACTTTTCGAGTTCGCTCCGGTTTTCGCTCTATAACTTTTTTTGCTTACGTTCTACGGCAAAAGTGTAATAGACTTTTTTGTAGAGCGTTAAATTTACTTAAATATTGTTGGTACAAAAATAGTTGTATGTCATTTCGTTACCGAGATACGGAAAAAGAGGAAAAGGGGGAATTGCAAAATGTTCGACTTTGCTCCGGTTTTCCCTCAATAACTTGTTTTCCTTACTTAAAACGGCAAAAGTATTTAAGACCTTTTTTGTAAGACATTAAATTTCCTACAATATAAATGGGGCGAAAATTGTTGTATGTCAATTCGTTACCAAGAAATGGAATTTGAAAAAGAGGGTGGAACTGCAAAATTTTTGATTTGCTCTGGTTTTCCCCCAATAACTTTTTTTACTTACACTTTACGGAAAAAACGTTTTTCGATTTTCTTGTAGAGCATTAAATTTTCTATAATTTTAATAGTTCAAAAGTTCAGTATGTCAATTCTTTATGAAGAAATGGAATGGAATGGAAGGTCAAAAATGAAGCTGTTCCACCCTCCTTTTCAAATTCCATTTCTTGGTAACGAATTGACATACAACAATTTTCGCCCTATTTATATTGTAGGAAATTTAATGTCTTACAAAAAAGGTCTTGTATACTTTTGCCGTATTAAGTAAGGAAAAAAAGTTATTGAGGGAAAACCGGAGCAAAGTCGAACATTTTGCAATTCCCCCTTTTCCTCTTTTTCCGTATCTCGGTAACGAAATGACATACAACTATTTTTGTACCAACAATATTTTAGTAAATTTAACGCTCTACAAAAAAGTCTATTACACTTTTGCCGTAGAACGTAAGCAAAAAAAGTTATAGAGCGAAAACCGGAGCGAACTCGAAAAGTTTGCAGTTTCCCCTCCTCCTCTTTTTCAACAGGGCCGGTGAGGTCCAAAACTTCGTCAAATGTTAATTCAATATTCCTGAACAATATCTCAAAGTTTGATTAACTTCCGACCTTTTTCTACCTGCCCACAGTATACTAAGAACAAAGTAATATATAAAAATTAGGGCGGAATGACAATAGTAATGGGCATGGCCTGGCACCTGGTGGGCAAGCGGGGATCGTTGGGGGTGTAAAAAGTTGGTGATCTTAACAAGAAGCCATAAAAACAGCAATATTTCATGATTTCTCGGGTATATCCGAAGAAATAAGGTACAATTCTTCATTTTTTGGCATTTTTTGCCGAATTTTGAAAAATGACCTGTTTTTCAAAGTGCCATATCTCGGTAACTAATCGACATACAAAATTGATTGTACTAACGAAATTGTAGAAAATTTTATGTTCTACAATTTTGTCATACACCTTAAAATCATTGGAGCTATAGAAACCGAGATATTTGCGAAAAACGGTTTTTTTTTAGGTTTTCGTGACTTTTTGACCTTCATAACTTTTTTTGCCGGCACGATATCAATGTCGATTTTTTACATCTTCATTACAACGCCATAATAAAGGTGTGTACCAAAATTCAGCTTGGTTGGAATTTTTCCGCAGATAAAACCTAAAATTACTGGGCTAAATAATTCCTCCACACTTCGACTATTGTGCTTCAATATTATTCATGTGTAATGAAGAGACAAAATCTAGACTACAAGTTCTACAGAATCGTGCTATGCCCTCTTTGCTTAAATGTAATATTTACACGAGATCCGCATTTATGTTGGAGGCACTACAGTGGCTAAATGTAAGACAACGTCTTTGTTTAAAAGTTTTAATTTTTATTTTCAAGGTCAAATACAGCCTGTTCCCCATTTACCTGTCGGAAAATATACAGTATGTGCATGAAGTGCAACCTTACAGTTTAAGATCAGCAAATGACTTTATACTGGAGAGATACAACCTTACCAGGACCCAAAACTTAGTGATGTATCGCGGATTGCAGCTTTTTAACAACTTATCAATGAATATAAAAAATGAGTCAAATTTTTATACTTTTAAAAAACTTGTAACTAAACTTGTTAAAGAATCCCAACAATTTGTTTGCTAACTAAATTTCTAAATTTAAGTTTGTGAAAATTGTAAATTTGAAAGTTATTTTATAACTAATAAATATATATAATAATAATAATTCGTAAAGCACCTGAGCACCATGAAGGCAATAGTGCTTCTTCCGTTAAAGACCATGATATGGCTAATCTTCTCACGATTCTTAATCGCAGTAACGTTCAAGAGTTGCCAGCCTTCTCGGGTGAGAACAAAAGAAAGTGGCCTTATTTCGAGAAGGTTTTGAAGTCTACAACAGACGAAGG
Organism: Platycheirus albimanus; assembly: GCA_916050605.2. Lineage (NCBI taxonomy): Eukaryota > Metazoa > Arthropoda > Insecta > Diptera > Syrphidae > Platycheirus > Platycheirus albimanus. The sequence goes on along the minus strand of OU696696.1, from coordinate 227,097,185 downwards.
CAGATTCAGCGATAAAGAGAATGTTGTGCATTTACGTAAGGCTTTAAAGGGGGAGGCGTATCAACTTGTTAGTGATCGTCTAAAGTATTCATCGGATGCCGATGCAATAAAAGACTCCCTTCGTACCTTGTTTGAAACAAAGTTTGATCAATAAAAAACCCAAAGTTCAATAATTATATTCAAGATTTATTATAAAGAGAGAGGTAACTTACTCAAATGGAGGTTAAATGACAAGTGAAGTTTTAATAGAAAATTGAAAATTACTTTACAAATAGACTAAACAATATGCTTAGTAAGAAAGAGAAAAAGATATAGATATTAAGTAATAGATTAATGTAAGTTTTCGTTAAGTTACACTGTAAGAAATAGTAATTCAAATAATAGAAATTCAACATCCTCCGCACCACAAAAATAAAGTTATAAAATTTCAAAAATAAAGTTATACAATCTCAAGGTTATATAATAATTGCACTGGACGTCGTAGCCTTGTTCCATCGGCTTATCAGATAATACAAGCACGAATTTTTCCATCGCGACTAGGATACACCTCTTCTACTACTGCTAGTTTCCAAAACAGCTTGGATACGGATGAATCATGTAAAATGACGACATCATTTGTTTGTATCTTCGTGGAACCTCCAATCTTATATTGGTGAAGAGATCGAAGTTGTTGAAGATATTCAAGCTTCCAACGTTTCCAAAAAGCTTTCAAAGTTTTCAGTCTAGCGTCCCATTTAACTCGAAGATTATGACTGGTTTCCCCCTCATCGAAACGTGGCATATCTAAGAAAAAATTAAAACCAGTTAAAAAATGAGAAGGTGTAAGAGGACTAATGTCCTTAGCTTCATCAGAAATATAAGTTAAAGGTCTGGCATTAATAACGCTTTCAACTTCGACCAGAAGTGTTCGAAGCTCTTCAAAGTTAAGCACTGCTTTACGCTACGAACAAGGCGTTCACAGAAACCTCCCCACCAGACTGCTCTTTCAGCTATGCACTTCCATCGGATGCCTTCGTTATTCGCAAAACCTTGTACCAACTCGGATCCCAGTATATCGTTCAAAACCTTTAATTCCTTTGACGCGCACTTAAAGGTCTTGGCGTTGTCGGAATAAATTATTCTAGGTTTGCCTCTCCTAGCAAAAAAACGTCTTAGAGCCAGCACACAGCATTCTGTCGTTAAGTCCGTCACCAGCTCCAAGTGCACAGCTCTGATGGCACCACAAGTCAACAGCAGAATGTACGTTTTCAATGGTGAACCATTGCCAGCAGGATTTTTGATATACAAGGGGCCAGCGTAATCTATACCCGTCATCTCGAATGGCTTTGAGGTCAGCATCCGTTCTCCGATCCAAAATTTCCTCCTTAGCTCTGCAAACGTAGTACCTGTACCACTGTGCAACATTTGCTTATGAGCATGCAACACAATAAGCTTAGTGAAATGAGACTTTTTTGGTAAGATAATTGGAAAAGCTGTAATATCTTCTTCGTTACAGTCTCCAAGTCGACTATGAACTCGAAGTACACCATTTTCAAACATAGGATTAAAAGTATATATATCAGGAGAATTATTAACTTTCCTACCCTTTTTTATCGCCTCAATTTCTTCAGGAAATTCATAATGCTGGGCGTATGTAATCTAATAATCCTCAGCCCTTTGTAACTCCACTGCAGTTATCACATGGCCTCTTGTTTCAAGTCTCAGTTTATCGTTAGGTGTTATTTGAAATTTCGATCCAACGAACCTTTTTCTCGAACGAGGTATGGCACGAGCTACCAATGACGTCACTCTGAGAAGTTTAATCCAAGTGCTATAGTTCTCAGCTGGTAAAAGCGCTTCCAAAGGTTCAACAGGTAAGGTTTCGTTTACTTTCGGATTATCAATTGTTACCTGAAGAGAAAGCAATGAGTTAGAAATATTGTAATTCAGAACATTTTCCATGAGCCAAGATTTGGATTCGCTACGCAACCAAGTAGGTCCTTGCAGCCAAGATTCAGAACTTGCTAAGGTTGATGAAGTCACACCTCGAGTTAGCAAATCCGCGGGATTATCCCTTCCAGGACAATGGCTCCACTGAAATCCAGCTGTTAGTTTTTTAATTTCAGCCACCCTATGTTCGACATAGGGCTTCCACTTCTTATTCGACACATTTGTAATCCAAAACAGAGTGATCTTGGAATCACTCCAAAGCCAAACGTTACTGAAAGATACCCTGAGATTATTCAAAAGATATGAGCAAGGCCTTGCTGCGATGAGTGCTGCAGTAAGTTCCAGTCTCGGAAGATATAATTCTGAAGATTTATCGATTTCTTTCAAAGGTGAAACAATATTTTTAGCAGAAAGAAACCGTACAGTCGTCTCACTCTTGTCGTTTGAAGCTCTTACATAAGCTACTGCTCCGTAACCACTTTTACTTGCCTCTGCAAAAATATGAAGGTCTCGGCTCTGGATATCTTTGCCTTGGAAAATACATCTCGGAATAGAAATTTCCTTCAGAACAGCAATACCATCATAAAAAGAATAAAAAGCTTTTAAAATGTCATCCGGGAGCTCTTCATCCCAAGCTATTTTTCGTTTCCAAATCATTTGAAATAATATTTTAAAATTAATAAGAAATGGGCTTAAAAGGCCCAAGGGATCATAAAAGCGAGATATTACCATTGAGTTTATATACATAGAGGAACCACCTCGTTGAAAACAGAATAGTGCGTTACTTCGTCATTTAGGTGGCGTTATGATTTAGCATAAGCACGAACCATTTTTGGATTCCATGTGGAATGTGGATATATTATCGACAAGCAGATGTGGACTGCTATCCTGCATCCTCCCTTAACGATCAACATGTGTGTATCTTACCAACACAAAACAACAATAATGGGCTGGAGTTGAAATTGATAGGTACATTTGTTTTTGTGTGAATTCTTGTTTTTTTTGTAGGTTCCCTGTTATTTGTGCTGATATTTTTGTCTGGTTGCTATATCCAGAAAGCCTTTAAGGGATTGGCACAAAACTCACACACACAATTAAAAAAATTTGGTATACCTGCGACCTGTGAGCTCACAGTCACGTGAGGCGAGTCTGTCCATGTCCCTTCAGCCCGCACCATGCTTGTCCTTTACTTTGTTTCGAAATTTTTTTATACAAATATGTATGAGTCTGTGTATGCATTTACGTTTTTGCTATCTCAACTAAAAGAAAATACCGTAAGGAATAGGTATGGATATTCCATAAAAATATACAATCTCGGTCAAGAAATGGATTAACAAAAATGCAGAAAGTGAAAACTAATTTCACTTTGCAATTAGGTACATAGTACATTATGTATATTGATCGTAATTAATTTTATAAAAATTGTTCAAAATAGAGGAAAACTATTTTGAGAAACTTTGCAATGAAAAAAAATATTGCTTTGAAATGAGGATTTTTGTAATAAAATATTTGCAACTTTCGTTGAAATTGGTCCAAACCGAGTGTTAAGCTTGTACCATGCAAATGAAGAGACGGGTTCTATACAGGGTGATTCACGAGCGTTGTGCCAAAAAGCTAGAGCGTGAAGGTTGGGTTGAGACAAGAAAAAAATCGTATAGGAGGGGGGGTCTATTCCCCTCCGTTTAGACGGGAGGGGCAATTTTCTAAAAACATGACTTAAATTTGAAAAAAAATTATTAAAAAATAACGGTAGCTCTTACAATGCCATGCTATACCTTTTTGTAAAGCCAAAGACTTGTTTTTTATTGTAATTTTAAATGAAGTTATTTTATTGAACCGTTTTTAAAATATTAATTTTCAAACTCAAAATTATGAAAAAAAATTTAAAAAAATAATTTAAAAAATTTTTTTTTTCAAAATTTTACGTAATTAAGTACTATTTTTGTACTCCAAATTCAATGCTCCTTTTAATTTTAAATCCAACACTGAAAACCGTATGGCTCTATGACTTTTTGTTGCCAAGCTATTCAAAAGTAACCGAACCTACTTCTTCACAAAAACACGAACAAAATGGCTAAATGATACCTTGTGCCATCCAGTATGGCTAGATTTTCTTGTTTTTGTGAAGAAGTAGGTTCGGTTATTTTTCAATATCTTGGCAACAAAAAGTCATAAAACCAAACGATTTTCAGTGTTAAATTTAAAATTCATTGAAGTATTGAATTCTGAGAGCAAAAATAATACCTAATTACGTAAAATTTTGAAAAAAATTAGTTTTAAAATTATTTTTTTAAATTTTTTTTCCAAATTTTGAGTTTGAAAATTAATATTTTGAAAACGGTTCAATAAAAAATTTTCATTTAAAATTACAATAAAAAAAACAAGTTTTTGGCTTTACAAAAAGGTATAGCATGGCACTGTAAGAGCTACCGTTATTTTTTAATAATTTTTTTTTTTAAATTTAAGTCATGTTCTTAGAAAATTAACCCTCCTGGCTAAACGGAGGGGAATAGACCCCTCCCTCCCATACGATTTTTCTCTTGTCTCAACCCAACCTACACGCTCTAACTTATTGGCACAACGCTCGTGAATCACCCTGTATATAATCAGATATAGGTACCTACTATTTTATGTACCTTATCTGTCTATATGCTTAATTCACCCGAAAATATGAATCTAAGAAACCTACTTATGTTATTATACATATGTTAAAAAAAAAAAATTAAATCCTTCCGAATTTGTATAAAGTCCAAGTTTCAATTTCTACCCTTAAGCTTATGCTCTTATACTGACTTAAGCACACATTGAATCGCAATCTACGCAAAATAAATAAACAACAAAATATCATGACCTTAAACCAAATATGAACGAGTATCTAGGTATAGGTACCTACAATTTGCAAAAGTAATAAAAAAAATACCAACCCCTCGAAATCACATTCATTTTTTGTTTTGCTTTTTTCACAAGTCAATGGGTTCCACAAAAAAATATAAAAGATCTACAAAAATATAAAATCTTGATTTGGTGTACCTGGTGCCACCTAGTGACGTAGTAACGTAATGTTTCGTGATTCCTCTATGTATATAAACTCAATGATATTACCTGCAATATTATCCGCTTCGTTGGTTTCGTTTTCAAAAAAACGTTTGAATTTAACACCGTCTCGATGTCCACACAGAGCTCATCTGTGTGAATGTACCACATGATTCCCAGAATCTTCTGCCGATCAGGTGGTATTTCGTTGAACGATTCTCTTAGAGACTTATGGCTTATGCTATTCCATTTGCGCAATTTCATCGAAGCTCGGTTCAATTGATTGTAGACCTTGTAGGCCAAATCTTCATCATCAACACTCATCACAAAATCGTCGACGTAGTAGCTTGACTCCAAGACTTGGCAAATCTCGCTATGATTTTGCGATTCCGACTTAAAATGTTTTCTGAGAGTAGCTGCTAGTATAAAAGGGCTCGATGTTACACCGAACGTTACACGTTTCATTCTAAAAACTGCTGGTTCAGGTAGATAGCTGGTCTCATCAATTTTGCTTCTAAACCAAAAGAACCGAGGAGAATCGCGATCCCTTTTAGCCAGAGCAACTTGATAAAGGGCCTTTTTAATGTCTGCAACCAAAGCAATTAAACCGATTCTGAAATTTAGAACAATCATTAGTAAATAAGGCAGTAAATTAGAACCAGATTTTAGGCAGTCATTGAGCGATACACAATCTTCTGCATGTGCAAAGGCGTCGTAAATAACTCGAAGCTTCGTAGTTTCCTTGTCTTCACGATATACACCTCGATGAGGTAGGTAGTAAGTACGAAGTTGTTCTGCTGCAGATTCGTCTTCTACAATCTCAGCTACGCTGCTTAAAATGAGTTCTCTTATCGCACTGTCATACCGTAGTAGATCTGCGGGTGATCTGGAGAGACGTTTAACTAACGATTGGAAGCGCGAAAAGGCACTGGCGCGGTTACTATTCTAATCACTGTACTCGTCTTTCCATGGCAAACTAGCCTCGTATTGAGTGGATTTTTTTACGATGCATTTTTCGATATAATCTTGAGTAAAGGAATTATGTTCGTTTTGAATTCGTTTAATGCCTATCGATTCAAGGTCCCATAACGTTTTTTCTTCAAACGAGCTAATTAGTAAACTATTCGCGTACGATGACTAACAACTAGTAAACATATTGTTCGCTGGACCTTGCAGCGTCCACCCGAATAATGTATCAATCGCCATTGGAGTGTCATTAATGCGGATTGTACTTTCTGAAACAACGCGCCAGTAATTATCCGCTCCGATTAAAACAGATATGCCTTCATCTGGATGGCAATCAAAGGGACGAACATCAGAAAGGACAAGATTATAATTTTCGACACATCTTTCCGATGGAATGGTTGAGACATCGACACATATTGAAGGGACAACAACCGCGTTTATTTGTATCATTTTCTCACCGTACTGACTTTTTAAATATAATTCCACAATTTTATAATTGCGAGCCAACAACCGGTAAACAGAGTTTTTCCACGAGCGATTCTTTAATAAAAGTGATTTGACTACCACCATCAATGATTAATCTTACGTAAATGCTCAGCTCTTTATTTTTATTTAACGCGAATACCGATGCCGTTTGTAAAAAAACATTTGATGGATTGGCTTTATTCATCGACGCATAAAAACTTAATGATTTTCGGCTAATCGCACTATCGACATTATCGTTCGCTTTCGACACCTGTTTTCGATAATCTGGATCGCACATCGACTTTGCATGTTTTCCCCCGCAAGCACCACACTTAAAGTTTTTAACAAAACACCGTTTAGAAGAATGCCCTTTTAAAGTGCAACGATAGCATCGATTGTCTCGTTTAAGTAAATTTTTTCGTTGTGCTATAGTCAACTGGTTATCACATTCACTTGTATGATGTGCGACCGACTTACAAAAAAACATGATGCGGGAGTGTTAGACGTTGTAAGTAAGCCAGCTGCAGTGGATATATAATTCGTTTGCTTTCTCTGATTATTGGCTTCTTCTTTTTCATCAACCGAATTTTCAAGAGCTATAATTTCTCTTTTGATGAATTTAAGAAGGCCCGTTAGCTGTTTGTCACCATCAAACATAAAGGAGCGTTCACTTTCTGACGACACATTATTACCGTTTTCTTGATTAAAATCATGTGATTCATCGGTAGAACTATGACCCTGAGTCCAAAAATAATTTGCACGAAGTTCATTAGGTAAACTACTCAGTAATTTGGTCTAAAGCATTATAGAATGTAGGGAAGACTTTTGCCACCATAAGAATTGATAATGAAATACTTACCTATATCTGAAAACCAAATATAAAATGATTACTTACCATCGTCGCAATACCAAAAACTCATTTATTTCACCACATCCTACGACAGCATCAGCAAATATAAATCATACTGATGTAAACCGCCCTTAAGGCGCATAAAAATTCACCTAATGATTGAATGACGTAAACCTAAATTCCTCAAACTGTCGTTATACCAAATGACAGCTGACTCCTTTTCGCTATTCGAATACTTCCTGGCAGACAAACCTCCATCATTATTTCTCTTTGCCATTCAACCACCGAGCAGACAACATCTGCTACTTTGTTCATCACGGGTTATTAACAAAAAATATAATCCGACTGCCCAACATCTACATTGGGTAATCTCAAAATATTTGAGGAATCAGCATCCATCAACACCAGGAAAGCCGATAGAAGGTAAGAAGAATGAATATTGGATATAGTGGAGTAGTTATTTAGGATTTATCAAGTTGGATTAGTGGTGTAAAAACCCCAATTCTTAAAGATTAGGTAGTCTTCTTGTGGTTTGGCAAAAATTCTTCCACCCCATCTTCTTTGTCCTTTTAGGTATGTTTAACAAGGGAAATCTGTAAAGCGGGACGAGCCGCGCCGATAATAGAATCCAAATTGTAATCAGAGATCACCGTGGGAGCATCAGACGCCAATCTTGGAAGCGTCCAACGCGGGAGCAACCCAACAAGATGTGCAAAAACGCATATCCAACGCGGGAGCATCACACCAATAATGTGTAATAAGAATTCACATTCAACGCGGGAGCACCTTTTAAATCGATCTACATTTGTGTTCTGGAGCACCTAATAATAAAATTAAAGAAACAGCATTTGCGAGGACAGGATTTATTTGTGTTGGTATTTTTGACCAGGAGTCAAATAAAGGATTTGGTTTTGGAAAAGTATTTATAACCAGTGGTAATCTACACGCTGGAATACCAGGTAACTGAGATATATACCTTTTTTTTTGCAATCTAAATACCTAAATCAGTGGAACTGCTCCGAACGACAAAAAAATCTGTGCCAAAGTGTGTGTGTAGTGCTCCCTTCAATTTTAAATTCAAATATTCGATCTTACGCTTCGAAAGTTTTCTTCGATTTTCATTCGTTATTCTGCGAATTTTATTCTTCGATTTTTCGAGTTTATTCGTCGATTAAAACGCCACCGCAGACGGTTAACGTCAACGCGGCATTTTTGGAATTCTTTTTTTTGTCAACGCCCTAACCCTACGCACGAATTGGTTTCAAATTTTGTTCTGCATATTACAACCATCATCCTAATAGCAGAATCATATTCGACAAGCACGATAAGATACTACGCAAACGATACCTACCTGGATTTACCCATCCCGATACATTGGGGATAATAATATTGAGTGGATATACCTACAGTTTTTTTTTTGTTTTGTCCCTTCGATTACGCACAAATATGCACACCGACACCACGCACAATTCAAGAGCACATAATAAATAAACGCATAACATACACATGCGTATGAATCCTTGCCGAGCGCACAATCAACGCAACAAAATCTACGTAATATAAAGATACTGTTCGCCGCAACAAACATATTCTGGTTCGAGCAGCGTTATTCGTCGAAAAGCAAATCTCTCCAGTGGAGTTATTTTGTGAATGCCGACCAAATCCCTGTTTGTATTTCGTCATCGTCGTCGTCGAATCTACGCAGTAAATCTTCTGAGATTAAGTTAGTTTTAAGATAGGATTTCCTTCTTATTTTAGCATCTAAGTTTTTTTTTCTCTTTCTCGTTACGGATGTAAATGTGGTCATTTTTATTGAAAAGCCTAATCAATCAAATCAAATATCAGTGCGAACTATTAGTGCCTAATTTTGAGAAAACATTTTATTTTCGAATCAAATCACGAACAATAGTGTTGAACACGAGAACGACAGAAATCGTATAAATAAACAATTATTTAACCAAAAGAGAAGAATCGCAACGAAAAGAAGTAACGAAAGTCATATCGAAACCAAACATCAATGACCTACCCCAACTTTTTTTTTATTGCCCATACATTTTCATTTGACATACATAATATAATACCTTTCATTTAACAGCAATTGCTTTTCAGCTAGTACCTGGACGAGAGCAGTGCACTACCCTCCGGAAGGTCTGGTTTAGTTTTTTTTTATTAAATTTCATTTCCATACATAATTACATTAATCATATACATATATATTTATTGAACATATATATTTCATCCTCATTTTTATACCTTTCCCTTCCCATCCTACTACATCTGAGTGACGGTGCCGAATTGGAATCGTACACGGAATCCTAAATAACGTACCCTTGGACAAACGGTCCATAATTTTTTTTGAGGGTGCTTGGGTTTCATTTGGTTTTGTTGTTGGAATTTTTGATCGCGTAGCTATACGTTAAAGTCTCATTCGTTTTGCTTCGGGTTTTTGAGAAAAGATTCTTTTCTCAAAATTTAACGCGAATACCGATGCCGTTTGTAAAAAAACATTTGATGGATTGGCTTTATTCATCGACGCATAAAAACTTAATGATTTTCGGCTACTCGCACTATCGACATTATCGTTCGCTTTCGACACCTGTTTTCGATAATCTGGATCGCACATCGACTTTGCATGTTTTCCCCCGCAAGCACCACACTTAAAGTTTTTAACAAAACACCGTTTAGAAGAATGCCCTTTTAAAGTGCAACGATAGCATCGATTGTCTCGTTTAAGTAAATTTTTTCGTTGTGCTATAGTCAACTGGTTATCACATTCACTTGTATGATGTGCGACCGACTTACAAAAAAACATGATGCGGGAGTGTTAGACGTTGTAAGTAAGCCAGCTGCAGTGGATATATAATTCGTTTGCTTTCTCTGATTATTGGCTTCTTCTTTTTCATCAACCGAATTTTCAAGAGCTATAATTTCTCTTTTGATGAATTTAAGAAGGCCCGTTAGCTGTTTGTCACCATCAAACATAAAGGAGCGTTCACTTTCTGACGACACATTATTACCGTTTTCTTGATTAAAATCATGTGATTCATCGGTAGAACTATGACCCTGAGTCCAAAAATAATTTGCACGAAGTTCATTAGGTAAACTACTCAGTAATTTGGTCTAAAGCATTATAGAATGTAGGGAAGACTTTTGCCACCATAAGAATTGATAATGAAATACTTACCTATATCTGAAAACCAAAAATAAAATGATTACTTACCATCGTCGCAATACCAAAAACTCATTTTATTTCACCACATCCTACGACAGCATCAGCAAATATAAATCATACTGATGTAAACCGCCCTTAAGGCGCATAAAAATTCACCTAATGATTGAATGACGTAAACCTAAATTCCTCAAACTGTCGTTATACCAAATGACAGCTGACTCCTTTTCGCTATTCGAATACTTCCTGGCAGACAAACCTCCATCATTATTTCTCTTTGCCATTCAACCACCGAGCAGACAACATCTGCTACTTTGTTCATCACGGGTTATTAACAAAAAATATAATCCGACTGCCCAACATCTACATTGGGTAATCTCAAAATATTTGAGGAATCAGCATCCATCAACACCAGGAAAGCCGATAGAAGGTAAGAAGAATGAATATTGGATATAGTGGAGTAGTTATTTAGGATTTATCAAGTTGGATTAGTGGTGTAAAAACCCCAATTCTTAAAGATTAGGTAGTCTTCTTGTGGTTTGGCAAAAATTCTTCCACCCCATCTTCTTTGTCCTTTTAGGTATGTTTAACAAGGGAAATCTGTAAAGCGGGACGAGCCGCGCCGATAATAGAATCCAAATTGTAATCAGAGATCACCGTGGGAGCATCAGACGCCAATCTTGGAAGCGTCCAACGCGGGAGCAACCCAACAAGATGTGCAAAAACGCATATCCAACGCGGGAGCATCACACCAATAATGTGTAATAAGAATTCACATTCAACGCGGGAGCACCTTTTAAATCGATCTACATTTGTGTTCTGGAGCACCTAATAATAAAATTAAAGAAACAGCATTTGCGAGGACAGGATTTATTTGTGTTGGTATTTTTGACCAGGAGTCAAATAAAGGATTTGGTTTTGGAAAAGTATTTATAACCAGTGGTAATCTACACGCTGGAATACCAGGTAACTGAGATATATACCTTTTTTTTTGCAATCTAAATACCTAAATCAGTGGAACTGCTCCGAACGACAAAAAAATCTGTGCCAAAGTGTGTGTGTAGTGCTCCCTTCAATTTTAAATTCAAATATTCGATCTTACGCTTCGAAAGTTTTCTTCGATTTTCATTCGTTATTCTGCGAATTTTATTCTTCGATTTTTCGAGTTTATTCGTCGATTAAAACGCCACCGCAGACGGTTAACGTCAACGCGGCATTTTTGGAATTCTTTTTTTTGTCAACGCCCTAACCCTACGCACGAATTGGTTTCAAATTTTGTTCTGCATATTACAACCATCATCCTAATAGCAGAATCATATTCGACAAGCACGATAAGATACTACGCAAACGATACCTACCTGGATTTACCCATCCCGATACATTGGGGATAATAATATTGAGTGGATATACCTACAGTTTTTTTTTTGTTTTGTCCCTTCGATTACGCACAAATATGCACACCGACACCACGCACAATTCAAGAGCACATAATAAATAAACGCATAACATACACATGCGTATGAATCCTTGCCGAGCGCACAATCAACGCAACAAAATCTACGTAATATAAAGATACTGTTCGCCGCAACAAACATATTCTGGTTCGAGCAGCGTTATTCGTCGAAAAGCAAATCTCTCCAGTGGAGTTATTTTGTGAATGCCGACCAAATCCCTGTTTGTATTTCGTCATCGTCGTCGTCGAATCTACGCAGTAAATCTTCTGAGATTAAGTTAGTTTTAAGATAGGATTTCCTTCTTATTTTAGCATCTAAGTTTTTTTTTCTCTTTCTCGTTACGGATGTAAATGTGGTCATTTTTATTGAAAAGCCTAATCAATCAAATCAAATATCAGTGCGAACTATTAGTGCCTAATTTTGAGAAAACATTTTATTTTCGAATCAAATCACGAACAATAGTGTTGAACACGAGAACGACAGAAATCGTATAAATAAACAATTATTTAACCAAAAGAGAAGAATCGCAACGAAAAGAAGTAACGAAAGTCATATCGAAACCAAACATCAATGACCTACCCCAACTTTTTTTTTATTGCCCATACATTTTCATTTGACATACATAATATAATACCTTTCATTTAACAGCAATTGCTTTTCAGCTAGTACCTGGACGAGAGCAGTGCACTACCCTCCGGAAGGTCTGGTTTAGTTTTTTTTTATTAAATTTCATTTCCATACATAATTACATTAATCATATACATATATATTTATTGAACATATATATTTCATCCTCATTTTTATACCTTTCCCTTCCCATCCTACTACATCTGAGTGACGGTGCCGAATTGGAATCGTACACGGAATCCTAAATAACGTACCCTTGGACAAACGGTCCATAATTTTTTTTGAGGGTGCTTGGGTTTCATTTAGTTTTGTTGTTGGAATTTTTGATCGCGTAGCTATACGTTAAAGTCTCATTCGTTTTGCTTCGGGTTTTTGAGAAAAGATTCTTTTCGTTTGTTTTTGAAGAAGTATATGCATACATATACGCAACAGTCGTCTGTAAATAAAGTAAATTCGGTAAATAAATGAATATAAGTCAATGTGATTAGCTTTGGTAGATAATTATATTATTATCAGTCACATTATTGAATGGAATCGGACGGAATCCGATATTTTTATTTTCAAAGAGACAATACGTGTTTGAAACAATTAATTTTTTTTTGTATTGAGTAAATTTTCGCTACATAATAATTACCTATCGGTCGCGAACAGTAAGGCTAGAAAGTAGTGATACTTTTTCGTGTCCTTGATAGTTTTTTTTTTTATGACAGTTCGCTTAGTTCAGTTTTATATGGAGTTTAGTTATTCATATACTTTTTAATTAACAAGATTAAAGTTCATTCAGACCATATTAGATTTAATTACGAATATAGTATTTCATGATTATATTTCTTTTTAGAAGTAGCGTATGTAAGATTTTTAGAGTTAAGTAAAGTAAAAATAATTAAGTTTCTTTTTAAGAATTTTGTTATTTAGATGAATAAATAAGTTAATTAATACGTTTTATTTTATAACGTTGATGAAAATTTTGCTTTTCATTTTCTTTTTGAAGTTTTGAGTCGTGGACTTCCCGTTATTGAGACAGGACGTTTGGAATTTATTATCCTTGGTTGTACATAGTTATTTCTGATGGACTAAGGTAATATTTTCGTGGGGGATGGGACATTTCGCTGAGTGAACAACGTAGGAACGGACAGTTTAGGATGGTAGCAGTACGCAACGGAGTTATGTGAGCTAGTGAGTTTACATTGTTTGAGTTAGTTTGGAGTTAGGAGTTTATAGGATGTTTTGGAGTTAAAGTAACTCGCTTCGGCGGGTTTTCTTTGGTTAAGGGGTTTCGTAAACATTGTTTTTGGTTAAGGTCATACACGGAACCATGGATCCAGTGGTGAAGGAGTTGGTATAATTCCCTCCTCATTGGATATGGGTGGGTTTAGAGACCTTGGGGGTTACATTTCCATCTTCAGTATCCCCCCCCCCTCTTTGGACAAATTCAGTCACCCTGTCCAGGAGATCTTCCTATATTAACCGATACTAGGGAAGAATAGATAAATAGGGTATCGCATTATTAATTACATCATTATAGTGCACAATGGTAGCTGAAGGGGCCATGTAGATAGAGATTGTTTATTCGAAAGAGACGTCATTTAGGGTGTTTAAGCTTCAACCGGTAGACTTGATACCTGTCGCCACAAGCGGTGTTTGTATGGGCAGCCCTAGGATTCATAGAAGTAAAGGAGGTTCGGAACATCAGAACCATATGGTCTGCGATATCAAAACGAGGTAACAACCGTCGTGATCGCATTGCAAGTTTCCACCCCTGGACTGAGCATGGCAGGGTGAAGCGCAGGCCAGCCGCGGTGCTAGATCCACGACACCCTTTCGCTGTCCGACGACTTTATAGACCTTCGATTGAGGAAGCTACTCTTGAGATGAGTGTTCTATGTTGTCGTGGGATTGAAGGGGCATGATTAAATGGAATGTAAGGATGCAGCTTCGGGACTCTTTCGGACTACGAACGGGACATGTACGTACTAACCTCGTCTCTATAATTGCCTATTTGGTCGGGAGGATACGTAGGTATGTCTCCTAGGTGTTCACAGGACTGGGCGTGGTTCGAGTTAGGAAAGTATATGATCTTGTTTAAAGTTCGTGGAGGTTTGTTAGTGGTTTTTCCAGTTCAGTTTAGTTATGGTTTAGTAAGAATTAAGGATACCTGAACATCGGAGGTATAGGAGAGAGTGTGGTCTGGGGGCTAGCCTTCGCCTAGTTATACGATTCTAGTAGCTTGATCGGGTGTATGACAGGTGGGACTAGGTCTCAGCCCGCTCGAAACATTTCGGTAGTGAGATAATTTTTGAGTTAAATTTTAGTTTGAGGTTTGATGCCCTTGGTCCGAGGTGACTTCGGGATCAGTTTTAGTGCTTTGGTCTATGTCTGGTCACATTAGTCACAGGTATGGTGGTCTGCCGTACACGTGATTGAATGGGACCGTCCTCTTACATTTGTATTCTGTTTATTATCTACGTTACAGGTGGCGCTCAACTTGGGCATAAGATTTATATGCCCTACCAGCCCTATTTGTGCGCTCAGATATAATTATCTTAGTTACAGATGGCGCTCAAGGTGAGGCTAAGTTTTCAAGTCTCATGGGCCCCGTTTGTGCGTTGGATGATGGATAGAAGCATCTGTTCTGTTCATAATTTCAATTTCCATTTATTATCTTAGTTACAGATGGCGCCCAACGTGGGGCTGCCTAACAATTACATTAAGGTTTCAAGTTTTGAGATCTACCAATATCATTTTAATCGAGTTTTGAAGTTATGAAGTTTTTTTTTGAGTAAACAATTTTTGGGTGATTTGAGCGATTTTCGCTTTGATCAATAGTAGTTGAAGTTTTGTTGTGGAGTTTTGTGATTTTCATTTGCTAGAGGTAGCACATCGAAGCTGTGTAGAGGATGCCATTTTGTCCGGAAGATTGGTGACTATTCCCGATCTTTGTCTGTTGCATTGGATCCACTCGCAGTCTCTCAGCCTCTCGAGTAGGAACTTCTCTTCCCTTGTCCGGATTTAGACGCATTTTGGTTTTAAATTGTCTGTTGCTAGGTCAGTGAGTTCCGATTCGTTAGCAGGAAATAGGTTTCCGTGTGAAGAAGTGTTTTGTCGTTCGACCGGTGGTTGGTGATATTTTCCTGACGCACGTCTGTTGCGAAGACAATACGTCTCTTCCACAATTCCTTACTCCAAATTCACTTTCAATTCTTCAGAGATGAAGTATATTTAAGTATTATTCCAGTAATACAAGAATACAATAATTCTTAATCTACATATTTATGGAATTAGTTTGTTCAAGTTTTTTTTTGAGTTGTTGGAGGTAGAGTAGTAGTCATGAAGTGCTATCCGGTGGTTGGGGACGTTTACCCGACGCACGTCTGTAGTAGCATAATGACCTATTCTCTTTCCTACAAAGTCAAACGATTTGAGTTATAGTATTTCTGTCCTGTTTAGTGAAGACGTATTTTTTTTCTTTTGGGCTAAGTAGTTGCCTTAGTCCGCCGTTCCTTCGAAGTTGCTTAGGGGAGTGTCCGTCCCCCGGTATTTTTGATGAAATTTTTGAGATTTTTGAGTTATTTTTGAGTATTTTTGAGATTATAGTTATTTATGAGATTTTTGAGATTTTTGAGTTATTCTTGAGTACATTTTTGGGATAGTGCCCGCCTATATTTTTGAGTTTTGAGTTCATTACATTTTTGGGATAGTGCCCGCCTATATTTTTGAGTTTTTTTTTTGAAGTAAAGTTCAAGTTTAAGTATCTTTAAGTAAGTTTTTGAATTATTATTTTCGAGTAAAGAGTTAAGTTTTTGGTTGAAGTATTTTGAAGGATAGTGTAGTTTTTTTTTGATTTATTTTAGCTATTTTTAGTTTTTTTTTTGAAGTTTAAGTTTAGAGTTTAGTTATTCAGTTTGAGTTTTTTTTTGCTATAGTTTAGATTTTCTTTCATTAAGTTAAGTATTGTATTGAGAGTTAGTAATCTATCTTTAGAGTTTTGGAGTATATAGTTAGGAAGTTCATTTTGAGTTATTAAGTCTATAGTTAAGTTTAAATTCAATTTTTTTTTAAGGAATTATTTCTGGTTTAGGTTCTTACAATTTTTTTTTATATATATTAAGTCGCAGAGTCTCTAAGCACAGCTGAGATATGGTGCGACCACCAAATAGAAAACAAATTGCCGCTGGGGTGCAAGGCCAGGCAATAGACGTTGTTATTTCATCACCACCTGTACCACCAGAAAGGGGGGAAGATAATGCGCCCGCACAGGTAATAATTCCAGTCGATCCTGTTACTGATAGGTCGGCGGACGAAGACTCTGAAGGTCAAGTTTTAGACGAAGGAGGCACTACTGGACGCGATGAAGATCGTCAAGCAGCCATACGAATGGTCGCCGAAAATTCTTCGTACATACAAAATGTAGTTTCTGCTTCCATCGAACTTCATCGTGTCGATGAACGTAGGTTCATCCAAGAACAATTGGCTCTTAGCCAGAAGGCTCTGTACGAGCAAGTCGCTAAATTGTTCAAAGCAAATAGCAACAAACCAGAACTTCCGTCTACTTCAAAAGGCATTCAGCCTAGATCGAATGCTGCATTTCATGGACCCCAGGTTCGCCCTAGTAGCGTTCCACAGAGAACAGTAGCTCGAGACATTACAGTCTCTTTACCTAAAACTCAAGCGCCAGGTCAGCCTGACCTTGCTGATTTACTGACACCAACGTATGATCCAATACCGCCTAGGCCCACGGAACATGTTCTTCCTCCGGAGACTATGGAACAAGGAGCTAGCGTTGATGATTTCTTGAAACAACTAAGTGAATTCAATTTCAATGACCATCCTTCTTCATCGCCACTTCGACCAACACCATCCAACTCCAATTCCAATTCAAGGTTACTGCAATACCACAAGTGGGGAATCAAATTCGACAGTAAAGGTATGTCTGTCGATGATTTCCTATTTCGATTAGACCGAATACGATCTAGTTATGGCGTAACTTGGGATGAAGTAGTTGGAAATTTTCACCACTTTGTGGGAGGCAACGCGGAGTCTTGGTACTGGATGTACGTGAAAAGTAATCCAGACGCTCCTTGGAGAGCACTCAAATCGGCTTTAATTGAACAGTTCCGAAGCCTTGAGACCGACTCAGAGTTGTCTCGTAAGATTGCTGATAGGAAGCAGTTGCCAGGGGAGTCGTTTTCTGACTTTTATGACGCATTGATGCTTCTTAACAGTCGTATGCGTGTTCCAAAGTCGGAGAAGGAACTTATCGAAACCATCAAGCTCAACGTTAGACGTAAAATGGGAGAGTTACTGATGACTTATAGTACCCATAGTCTTAGGCAGCTGGCCTATATTTGCCGCTTGATCGAGAAGTCCCTTGACCGACCGGAGAGCACGCGTGGCCCTTTTGTGCCGAACACGCAACGACCACCAGTGAGACGTTACGTAAACGAAGTAAATGATGAACCGAATATTAAATTGGCTGTTGCCACTCCAACTCAAATCGAAGCGCTCAAACGAGATCCGAGCCAAAATAAGTGCTGGAATTGCCAGGGCGTGGGTCATGGTTTCCGGGATTGTAGAGAGCCTAGAGACAAAGACAAGATTTTCTGTTTCCGTTGTGGTCTCGCTGATGTCTACAGTCCAGATTGTCCTCGTTGTGCGGGAAACGCATATCGGAACAATCCACCATCCGGGGGGATTCGTTCCGTGAAAACCGAACCGGAGTTTTAAACGCGGACGAACCGTCATCTAAAACTCCTATATCCATATTAAGTAGAGATAAGAATAAGTTACCAGTTGTAAATGCTACAACAACACGTTTTATGAATTCTAACAAACCAACTAATGAAATTTTAAGAAAACCTTTCCACGAAAGGTTACAAAACTATTATGAAGTCCGAAAACGCATAGTGACGTTTCCGGAAATATCCAAACGCATTAGGCGCACTAGAGATCGATTTATTGAGAAACGAATGTTATATCGTAATATAGCTTCGACGACATTGGGCGATTCTGGTGATCCCCGTCCCTATGTCACCGTCGAGCTTTTGGGGGACAAAATACTAGGTCTATTAGATTCGGGGGCCAGTATTAGTTGTATAGGCAACGACGCCTTAGAATATTTATCTGGTAAAGGTGTTTCTCTTAAAACGATCGAATCAAGTGTGTCCACCGCGGATGGCAAGAAACAAAAGATCTGCGGAATGATTACGACCGACGTTAAGTACAAGGGTGTCATTCACAAAATGAATTTTTATGTCGTTCCGACATTGGCACAGAGACTATACTTAGGCGTAGATTTCTGGCAGAAATTTAAGATTGCACCGAACATTATTTCGGGATTGTCACTAGACGTGACAGATAAATTGAACGATAGACTAGTCAACCAGGTTAAGCTGACTAGTGATGAGTACACCAAACTCGATCGAGTGATCCGAAGTTTCCCTTCGTTCACTGCCAGAGGGCTAGGTAAAACGAGTTTGGTTGAACATTATATAGATACAGGTGATGCCACTCCTATCAAACAGCGGTATTATCCTGTCTCTCCAGCGATTCAAACCCTGATGTATGCGGAATTGGATCGCATGCTTTCTTTGGGAGTAATCGAGGAAAGTACAAGCGCGTGGAGTTCCCCGGTTGTGCTAGTGCGCAAACCCGGTAAGAACCGCCTGTGCTTGGACTTTCGCAAGGTGAATAGTGTGACCAAGAAAGATGCGAGGCCAATTGCGCATATAGAGGGGTTGCTGGCGCGCCTTTCAGAAACACGCTTCATTTCTAGCGTGGATCTGAAGGACGCGTTTTGGCAAATACCGCTGGAGAGGAGTTCTCGGGAGAAGACTGCCTTCACGGTACCAGGGCGTCCCCTGTATCAATTTAAGGTGATGCCATTTGGTCTCTGCAACGCTCCGCAAAGTTTGACTTATCTGATGAACTTGGTAGTTCCTTCGGAGTTGCGAGACCAGGTTTTCGTCTACCTAGACGACCTTTTGGTAGTGTCGAAGACCTTCGACGATCACTTAAGAGTTTTAGATATTGTAAGTCGACGGTTGAGTCATGCAGGACTCACCATCAATGTCGAGAAATCTAAGTTTTGTTTTAGCGAGCTTCAGTATCTCGGCTATAAGGTAGGACAAGGTTGTCTGAAGGCGGATCCAGACAAAGTCGCCGCCATCATTGACTTCCCGGTGCCAACAACCACCCGCCAGGTGAGGCGATTCTTAGGAATGGCAGGTTGGTACCGGCGATTCGTCAAGGACTTCTCCACCTTGGCCGCTCCTTTGACCGATACGCTGAAGAAAGGCAAAACTTTCGCACTCAACGAAGATGCAAAGACTGCTTTCAATAGTATCAAGCAGGCTCTAACTACTGCTCCTGTGTTGACTAATCCTGACTTCAATAAAGAATTTGTCATTTTATGCGATGCATCCGCGTCCGGTATCGGATGTGTTCTCTGCCAGCGGGACGAAGACGGGGCTGAACGCCCGATCTATTACTTCTCCCGGAAGCTGAACGCTGCGCAGAGAAACTATTCGGTCACCGAACGCGAATGCCTCGCTGCATTTTTGGGGATTCATAAGTTCCGTTCCTATGTGGAAGGGTATCACTTCAAGGTAATAACCGATCACTCCTCATTGAAGTGGTTGATGAGCCTGAAGGACCCTACTGGTAGACTGGCCAGGTGGAGTATGAGACTCCAAGGTTTCGATTTCAAGGTAGAGCACAGAAAGGGTACACTTAATGTGGTCCCTGACGCTCTTTCGAGGGTGTACGAATCTGATGCCTTAACGACAGAAAGCTACATGGCATGTATTGCTCAAGTCGAAACCGAGGAGGTGCTCCACATTGACCTGGAGGACCCAGCGTTCAAGTCTGAAGAGTACCTTCAGCTCATCAGCCGCATCAAGGAGGAGCAGGAGAGATTACCCGACCTCAAAATTTCTGAGGGTTTCATATATAAGAGAATCAAACATTCAGTGGGAAATCCGTTGTTGGACGATTTGACATGGAAGTTATGGATTCCGACAAAGTTGACGGAATCCTTGATTTCCTTGGCACACCGTCCACCAAGAGCTTCGCACGGGGGAGTGGTAAAGACCATTTATAGGCTCAGGCAGCAGTTTTATTGGCCAGGCTTGTATTCGCAGGTCAAGCAGTTTGTGGACAGATGCGAAACATGCAAGACAACGAAAGCCTCCAATATGACTTTGCGAGCGGAGATGGGGGAGAGCTTTAAGGTAGAACGTCCATTCCAACACCTCTACGTGGACTTCCTCGGCCCCTATCCCAGATCCAGAAGCGGGAATGTGTATATTGTCATAGTTGTAGACCAACTCACAAAATTTGTGTTCATAAAACCCCTTCGGAAGGCCACTGCTGTAAATGTTATTAAATTCCTCCGGGACGAGATCTTCCTAATCTATGGAGTACCCGAGAGTTTACTCTCGGACAATGGTTCTCAGTTTCTGAGCCACGATTTCAAACAGTTGTTGGAAAAGTTTGGAGTAAAGCATTACCGAACTGCAGTATATGCTCCACAATCTAACGCCAGCGAGAGGGTGAACCGATCAATTTTGGCTGCGATTAGAGCATATATCGACCCTCGACAAACAAATTGGGATGCCCATTTGTCGTCGATTAGCAGCGCGTTAAGGACCACGGTACATTCGACTTTAACAATGTCCCCATATGAGGCTCTTTTCGGCCAAAGGATGATAGAGCATGGTGCAGACTATCGCCTACTAAAAGACCTGGGTGGTTTGAACCATTCAGAAATCGATTGGTTGCCGAAAGTGGCCAAGATGAATATCTTGCACACATATCTGAAAACCGCTCTCGAAAAGACTCATGACGCATACGAAAAAACTTATAACCTTCGTAGTCGCAAGGTTGATTTTAAAGTGGGAGATATAATTTATAAACGTAACACTGTGTTGAGCGACGCCACTAAGCATTTTAATGCTAAGTTGGGGCCGAAATTTGTGAAAGTCACCGTAACAAATGTAATTGGTAATAACTTATTTGAAGTTGAAGATAATACGGGGTATAGGACGACGTCCCATACAAAAGATTTAAAAAGATAGTAAAGTGTGATATAAGCAGAGGTAGTTATGCCCGGCGCTCAGCTGTGCATGAGACTCTGTTTCCATTTATAGAAATTAAGTAGGTTAAGTTAATATTAAGTTATAAATAGGTATTAGCTCATATCATATATTGGGTATACCTAAGTCTATGTATATTGTTTTATCAGTCTTCGTTTTCTTGTGTTTTTGTCACGAGCGGGGCTCATGTCAAAGTCACAAGCTTTGTAGGGAAGACTTTTGCCACCATAAGAATTGATAATGAAATACTTACCTATATCTGAAAACCAAAAATAAAATGATTACTTACCATCGTCGCAATACCAAAAACTCATTTTATTTCACCACATCCGACGACAGCATCAGCAAATATAAATCATACTGATGTAAACCGCCCTTAAGGCGCATAAAAATTCACCTAATGATTGAATGACGTAAACCTAAATTCCTCAAACTGTCGTTATACCAAATGACAGCTGACTCCTTTTCGCTATTCGAATACTTCCTGGCAGACAAACCTCCATCATTATTTCTCTTTGCCATTCAACCACCGAGCAGACAACATCTGCTACTTTGTTCATCACGGGTTATTAACAAAAAATATAATCCGACTGCCCAACATCTACATTGGGTAATCTCAAAATATTTGAGGAATCAGCATCCATCAACACCAGGAAAGCCGATAGAAGGTAAGAAGAATGAATATTGGATATAGTGGAGTAGTTATTTAGGATTTATCAAGTTGGATTAGTGGTGTAAAAACCCCAATTCTTAAAGATTAGGTAGTCTTCTTGTGGTTTGGCAAAAATTCTTCCACCCCATCTTCTTTGTCCTTTTAGGTATGTTTAACAAGGGAAATCTGTAAAGCGGGACGAGCCGCGCCGATAATAGAATCCAAATTGTAATCAGAGATCACCGTGGGAGCATCAGACGCCAATCTTGGAAGCGTCCAACGCGGGAGCAACCCAACAAGATGTGCAAAAACGCATATCCAACGCGGGAGCATCACACCAATAATGTGTAATAAGAATTCACATTCAACGCGGGAGCACCTTTTAAATCGATCTACATTTGTGTTCTGGAGCACCTAATAATAAAATTAAAGAAACAGCATTTGCGAGGACAGGATTTATTTGTGTTGGTATTTTTGACCAGGAGTCAAATAAAGGATTTGGTTTTGGAAAAGTATTTATAACCAGTGGTAATCTACACGCTGGAATACCAGGTAACTGAGATATATACCTTTTTTTTTGCAATCTAAATACCTAAATCAGTGGAACTGCTCCGAACGACAAAAAAATCTGTGCCAAAGTGTGTGTGTAGTGCTCCCTTCAATTTCAAATTCAAATATTCGATCTTACGCTTCGAAAGTTTTCTTCGATTTTCATTCGTTATTCTGCGAATTTTATTCTTCGATTTTTCGAGTTTATTCGTCGATTAAAACGCCACCGCAGACGGTTAACGTCAACGCGGCATTTTTGGAATTCTTTTTTTTGTCAACGCCCTAACCCTACGCACGAATTGGTTTCAAATTTTGTTCTGCATATTACAACCATCATCCTAATAGCAGAATCATATTCGACAAGCACGATAAGATACTACGCAAACGATACCTACCTGGATTTACCCATCCCGATACATTGGGGATAATAATATTGAGTGGATATACCTACAGTTTTTTTTTTGTTTTGTCCCTTCGATTACGCACAAATATGCACACCGACACCACGCACAATTCAAGAGCACATAATAAATAAACGCATAACATACACATGCGTATGAATCCTTGCCGAGCGCACAATCAACGCAACAAAATCTACGTAATATAAAGATACTGTTCGCCGCAACAAACATATTCTGGTTCGAGCAGCGTTATTCGTCGAAAAGCAAATCTCTCCAGTGGAGTTATTTTGTGAATGCCGACCAAATCCCTGTTTGTATTTCGTCATCGTCGTCGTCGAATCTACGCAGTAAATCTTCTGAGATTAAGTTAGTTTTAAGATAGGATTTCCTTCTTATTTTAGCATCTAAGTTTTTTTTTCTCTTTCTCGTTACGGATGTAAATGTGGTCATTTTTATTGAAAAGCCTAATCAATCAAATCAAATATCAGTGCGAACTATTAGTGCCTAATTTTGAGAAAACATTTTATTTTCGAATCAAATCACGAACAATAGTGTTGAACACGAGAACGACAGAAATCGTATAAATAAACAATTATTTAACCAAAAGAGAAGAATCGCAACGAAAAGAAGTAACGAAAGTCATATCGAAACCAAACATCAATGACCTACCCCAACTTTTTTTTTATTGCCCATACATTTTCATTTGACATACATAATATAATACCTTTCATTTAACAGCAATTGCTTTTCAGCTAGTACCTGGACGAGAGCAGTGCACTACCCTCCGGAAGGTCTGGTTTAGTTTTTTTTTATTAAATTTCATTTCCATACATAATTACATTAATCATATACATATATATTTATTGAACATATATATTTCATCCTCATTTTTATACCTTTCCCTTCCCATCCTACTACATCTGAGTGACGGTGCCGAATTGGAATCGTACACGGAATCCTAAATAACGTACCCTTGGACAAACGGTCCATAATTTTTTTTGAGGGTGCTTGGGTTTCATTTGGTTTTGTTGTTGGAATTTTTGATCGCGTAGCTATACGTTAAAGTCTCATTCGTTTTGCTTCGGTTTTTTGAGAAAAGATTCTTTTCGTTTGTTTTTGAAGAAGTATGTGCATACATATACGCAACAGTCGTCTGTAAATAAAGTAAATTCGGTAAATAAATGAATATAAGTCAATGTGATTAGCTTTGGTAGATAATTATATTATTATCAGTCACATTATTGAATGGAATCGGACGGAATCCGATATTTTTATTTTCAAAGAGACAATACGTGTTTGAAACAATTAATTTTTTTTTGTATTGAGTAAATTTTCGCTACATAATAATTACCTATCGGTCGCGAACAGTAAGGCTAGAAAGTAGTGATACTTTTTCGTGTCCTTGATAGTTTTTTTTTATGACAGTTCGCTTAGTTCAGTTTTATATGGAGTTTAGTTATTCATATACTTTTTAATTAACAAGATTAAAGTTCATTCAGACCATATTCGATTTAATTACGAATATAGTATTTCATGATTATATTTCTTTTTAGAAGTAGCGTATGTAAGATTTTTAGAGTTAAGTAAAGTAAAAATAATTAAGTTTCTTTTTAAGAATTTTGTTATTTAGATGAATAAATAAGTTAATTAATACGTTTTATTTTATAACGTTGATGAAAATTTTGCTTTTCATTTTCTTTTTGAAGTTTTGAGTCGTGGACTTCCCGTTATTGAGACAGGACGTTTGGAATTTATTATCCTTGGTTGTACATAGTTATTTCTGATGGACTAAGGTAATATTTTCGTGGGGGATGGGACATTTCGCTGAGTGAACAACGTAGGAACGGACAGTTTAGGATGGTAGCAGTACGCAACGGAGTTATGTGAGCTAGTGAGTTTACATTGTTTGAGTTAGTTTGGAGTTAGGTGTTTATAGGATGTTTTGGAGTTAAAGTAACTCGCTTCGGCGGGTTTTCTTTGGTTAAGGGGTTTCGTAAACATTGTTTTTGGTTAAGGTCATACACGGAACCATGGATCCAGTGGTGAAGGAGTTGGTATAATTCCCTCCTCATTGGATATGGGTGGGTTTAGAGACCTTGGGGGTTACATTTCCATCTTCAGTATCCCCCCCCCCCTCTTTGGACAAATTCAGTCACCCTGTCCAGGAGATCTTCCTATATTAACCGATACTAGGGAAGAATAGATAAATAGGGTATCGCATTATTAATTACATCATTATAGTGCACAATGGTAGCTGAAGGGGCCATGTAGATAGAGATTGTTTATTCGAAAGAGACGTCATTTAGGGTGTTTAAGCTTCAACCGGTAGACTTGATACCTGTCGCCACAAGCGGTGTTTGTATGGGCAGCCCTAGGATTCATAGAAGTAAAGGAGGTTCGGAACATCAGAACCATATGGTCTGCGATATCAAAACGAGGTAACAACCGTCGTGATCGCATTGCAAGTTTCCACCCCTGGACTGAGCATGGCAGGGTGAAGCGCAGGCCAGCCGCGGTGCTAGATCCACGACACCCTTTCGCTGTCCGACGACTTTATAGACCTTCGATTGAGGAAGCTACTCTTGAGATGAGTGTTCTATGTTGTCGTGGGATTGAAGGGACATGATTAAATGGAATGTAAGGATGCAGCTTCGGGACTCTTTCGGACTACGAACGGGACATGTACGTACTAACCTCGTCTCTATAATTGCCTATTTGGTCGGGAGGATACGTAGGTATGTCTCCTAGGTGTTCACAGGACTGGGCGTGGTTCGAGTTAGGAAAGTATATGATCTTGTTTAAAGTTCGTGGAGGTTTGTTAGTGGTTTTTCCAGTTCAGTTTAGTTATGGTTTAGTAAGAATTAAGGATACCTGAACATCGGAGGTATAGGAGAGAGTGTGGTCTGGGGGCTAGCCTTCGCCTAGTTATACGATTCTAGTAGCTTGATCGGGTGTATGACAGGTGGGACTAGGTCTCAGCCCGCTCGAAACATTTCGGTAGTGAGATAATTTTTGAGTTAAATTTTAGTTTGAGGTTTGATGCCCTTGGTCCGAGGTGACTTCGGGATCAGTTTTAGTGCTTTGGTCTATGTCTGGTCACATTAGTCACAGGTATGGTGGTCTGCCGTACACGTGATTGAATGGGACCGTCCTCTTACATTTGTATTCTGTTTATTATCTACGTTACAGGTGGCGCTCAACTTGGGCATAAGATTTATATGCCCTACCAGCCCTATTTGTGCGCTCAGATATAATTATCTTAGTTACAGATGGCGCTCAAGGTGAGGCTAAGTTTTCAAGTCTCATGGGCCCCGTTTGTGCGTTGGATGATGGATAGAAGCATCTGTTCTGTTCATAATTTCAATTTCCATTTATTATCTTAGTTACAAGAATAATTACTCGAAGGAATACTGAGAGCCGTCAATGATCGTATAGACGAGGTTACCGTATTATAAATGTTTCTTAGACCACGAATATCAGTTTTTGATTTAAACAATGAAATAGACATTAGAGCGTGTATATTTTTATCGATTAATTTATCTGCATTCCCAGACTGGAGATAATTAAATTTATCTGTCCCAGATAGAAGTTCACTATCATGTACCGTAGTTTTGAATTGCTCCCAAAAAGGAAGCCATTCCTTAAAATCCCCAGAAAATGATTTTAAAGGCAGCTTGGGTAACCTTACTCCGTTAATACGATCGCGTGAAAGAGAAGTGTTTGTAACGTTAACGTAAGCTGTTTCCGAACCGTTAGGATTTCTTAAACGATTTAACCGTTCGAGCCCTTGATTCAACCGCGTGATAAGGGAGGTGGCTTTATCCTCATACTCGACTACTTGCTCCATATCTCTAGTTGCAGTTTCGAGATTAGAATTAGAACTAGGAACAAACTCGTTATTAGCCTTTATAAGCCCTTCATGAGCTACTTTTACACGATTAAGATACACTAGGAGTTCTTCCTCAACGTTCTCTAAATTTTCTTCGTTCGTGGACAAAGGATTCGAGTCAAGAGTTCGCAAATATTCGATTGCACTATTAACAACACGAGTTACTTGTCCCCTATACGCTGCACGACTTGCGTTCTCCATTTCGATATAAAAAATATATTCTTACACAACAATTATTGTCTCTCACGTCTTGATTCCCGGGTTTCGGCACCATGAAATAAAGTTCGATCAATAAAAACCCAAAGTTCAATAATTATATTCAAGATTTATTATAAAGAGAGGTAACTTACTCAAATGGAGGTTAAATCGCAAGTGAAGTTTTAATAGAAAATTGAAAATTACTTTACAATTAGACTGAACAATATGCTTAGTAAGAAAGAGAAAAATATATAGATATTAAGTAATAGATTAATGTAAGTTTTCGTTAAATTACACTGTAAGAAATAATAGTTCAAATAATAGAAAATCAACAGTGTTTGGCCGGTATGATGTCCTCATACATGACTTAACATCGGATTTATTATGTCTTCCCAAGCTTTCGTCAAAATGCGATCCAAAACTACGCTTATGGGCAGTGAAGCTAAATGGTTTCGTAGCCGACTTCAATTCTATGAACAGAGAAGAGGATCTAATGAATGGATATGTCCTCAGTTATCTAGATTCTATGTTAGGAGCAGGAATTTAACAAGATTGGCAAAAAAGAAAGTCAGTTTTGCCACGAGTCAACTTTCAACATTTTGCTGAGTTCTTGACGGAAAAGGTTATCGATTTACCTCCAGACCTGATGAGAACGGGTGGACTATCTGGTCAAAAGAAGCCTCAGTCAGCTGGTAATTCTAAATTTTCTCGAGTGCTGCACCATCAACCCCTTACGCCATCTGCATCAACAGCTTTATGTTGCAAGTGCAACAAAAAGCAACATGCTTTGTATCAATGCGAAGAGTTTTTGTCCTTAACTCCGGCTTTAAGTAAACGTTTGCTAAAGAAATGTCGATTTGTTTCTCATGTCTGGATCCATCAAAGCATCAGTGGAAAGCATGCTCTAAAAAAAGATCTTGTGGTTCCGATGGATGCAACTGACGTCACCATCCGTTATTGCACTCGACATCAAATAGCAGCAACTCTGAGTTGAATTCTGCGGCAGTTCCTTTCGTTCCACCACCACATATTCGCTCTTCTCATGTAGGGGCTGATGTCACAATGATGTTCAAGATAGTGCCGATTCGGATTTATGGAAATGGGGATTTGTTTGTGGATACCTATGCTTTCCTAGATGATGGGTCTTCATTGTCGATGATTGAGGAAGAGCTTTTTTATGCACTCGGTCTGAATGGACAACCTGAACAACTCACTTTGCAGTGGACTAAAGGGGTGTCTCGCGATGAGGATTCTAAACGCGCTTCATTATATGCAGTATATTTTAAACAATTTCTACATCATCAAGGACTTGGGTCTTGCTAGCCAGTTGATCGATGTTGCCTACCTGAATATATATAAATATTGCTTGGTTTGGATCAAGCAAAATTCCTATTAGGGCACGGTCAGCGCCATGGCAAGGATGAGGAACCTCACGCCTTAAAGACCCTGCTAGGATGGATAGTGTACGGGAAATCAGCTCCATCGATAAATGTTTCCTGCTTGCATCAGGTATCGAAAGCTTCTATGAAACTCATGTTCCACGATGCTATTAAAGATGAAGTTGGCCTACACGATCTTGTACGGCGTCATTTCACCACCGAAGAATTTGGTGTCATGTATCCAAAAGGTGAATTGCTTAGTCGAGAAGTAAGTCGTTCCTTCAATATAATGGAACTTTCCTTGAAATTGGTGAGCAGGCAATATGAGATTCGACTTTTTTGGGATTCAGATGATGTCAGACTGCCCGACAGCTATAAACGCGGCTTTTAACGTCTTCTTGGCTTAGAGAAATCCTTAAGGAAGAAGCCCCATCTTCTGGAGTGGCAAAACAATTATTTCCAGGATCTTCTATCTAAGGTTTACGCTAGAATCACTTCACAGGAGGAGCTGGAGAAGGACTGGCCTCAAGTTTGGTACTCGCCAACCTTAACCATCGTAAATCCAAACAAATTTCCTACAAACCCCAGATGTGTGCCGGACATGGCTGCGGAAGTCAACGGCATATCCTTAAACACTCATTTGTTGAAGGGTCCAGAAAATCTTGTTCCATTACATGCTGGTCTCTTCAAATTTCGGGAGCGTAAAGAAGCTGTAAATGCCGATGTAAGAGAAATGTTCCACAGAATCAAAATCAAGGCTGAGGATCAGCAGTGCCAGCGCATTCTATGGAGAGAAGTAGACAGTGTAGGGAATGCTTTGGTGCCACCAGCGACAAATGTCACCGTAGCGGCACATATGGGCATTTCTACCTCCTCACTATACCAAAGTGACATTGGTTTAGAAAAATAATGTTGAGCAACTGGAGTTCCTCAGTTGCTTAATCTCGCCTCTAGAGGGATTGAAGTTGTAGGAAATTATTTGATTGAGTATAAACCGACCTGAGGTGCTGCACTAAAAGTGTAACAAATGACATCCAGTATATTTTGTTGTTGTATTGCAAGAAAACGTAGCACTTCTACACTTTTACAATTATGCAAGACAAGTTACACCAGGTCGTGAATACCCCTAGTATGACATTTAAGTGAGTTCAGGTGCACTCATTTCCTGCATACCTACCATCTTACTCGATACGTGTGTCAGCAAAAGGGTAATGGCGTACAAACACTTCCGGCATTTTCGTTTGCCTTTTGTTAACTGTATTCGCCAAACCGACGCCTCGCTGATTCTCTTTCAACATTTTTCTTTCTCAGTACTTCTCGAATCGTCCAGAAAATGAATGAGCGTGTAAACCCATGATCTGGACAAAATGATTCGTTCACGATAAGTTTATGAAAGTATAACACTTTCTGACTCAGAATCTGTTTTCCAACAGATGTGGCATAATGTAATTAATTTCTAAGCGATATGACCTGCAAACGAGGTTTTACAGCTCAGATTCACTATCCAAAATAGAAATAATGAGTATTCCATTTTTGACGTCTATGAAAAAGACAGGTGTCAAAATCCAAAATCTGTTGACACCGAAGATAGTGATATCAGTCATTAAACATACTTACCTGATCTGAAACACGTGAAAACGTCATATCTACACTTTTATCTGAGGTAGTGAGCGGAACTGTCAGTTTGACAGTACTTAACAAAAAAAGTCATGACATTTTTATAAAATGACAGATGTACCTAAAACTCAGGAAATATACTGATTAAAGAAATAAAACAAGTCGTCATATGGTTGTACATCATTTATTTCTTAAAATAAACGTCAAATCTGAAAGAAAACAATTCAAATGTCATTAGTTAATTTCAGTGTAGGAAAAGAGAAGTGTTATAAGATATAACAGATAAACGGAACGAGCCACCGGCAAACTATCAGATAGCAATATTTTACTTACCGAACGTATCCAGACATAGGCGTTGGCTTTGCTGATGTCTATATTCTCGGCCATTCATTTTTCAACCTCTCTAACATTAACTTCGTTCAATAAAAAGTTCTTAGAAAAGGAATTCTGATAAAAGTCAGAAAGTCATAGAATCATCCTAAATATAATTATCAAACGCGAGTGTTATTATATACATTCAATTTAATGGCAACAGCAATATTTGTAGCAGAAAATTCACAGCATCACCCTGAATAGGTAAGGCGAGTTTTTTTATGTCGGCCATATATGTAGATGGATGGCGACATAGTTCTTTTTAATTTTCACACGTTGCTTGAGGTTTTCCCTCAAAAGAAAACGTGTACCTACACGTAATAAAGATTAGTGATTTATAAAAGTTTTATTTTATTCTTCGCTAGGGTTCAAGTGTGGAGCACAATTTACGTGCCATTTCAAGTGCTGGGTGCAAGACGCATCAAACCAAGCACATTTCATGTGCGGGGCATAAATATATGCACTATTCAAAGTGCCAGGTGCGGTATAAGCGCCAAACCTAGTACTAAGCAAAAATTTCTGCCCGTCCACAAATTTTTATGTGCATCCCAATTGGAAAACATATACGGGGAGCGAACCACGAGGGATTTCTCTCGCCCAATCAATACATATATAATTCATCAGTAGCTAAGGAGCTATCGACATCTTTAACTCCAAAAATCAGGAGCATCGAGGGACGTATACATTCATATCGTGCGAAAAACGTGGACACGGATTGATCCGCATGGCACTCCGTCTGTTTGACATGATCTATACCACTCACACGAATTATCCTACGTCTTGTTTCATAATAAAAATCTGAAAAGCACCTTTTTTTACCAGTCAAATGAAGATTTGGCACACAGGTAAAGCTTTTTATATGTATTTATATATGTCGAGAAGGACCAGTTCTCCTTTGAGAGGAGACCATTATACTGACCTTGGCGCCAGAGAACGCCCGCCCCAAATAAATCAGAACATCTTGAGGATCTATATATATATTGAATCGCAATCAGAGTCGCCCAAGGGAGCATTATATGCAAACGCCCACGGACGGTGGTGACGTAGCACATTGTCATCGAAATATTCGCCAGCATTTATGAAAGAATCTATCCTCATTACTATATATACATAAATATTGCATATTATCATAGTGATATTTAAGTGAACTTACCATTTATTAATATAAAAGTGAATCTGCATGTTTTAAGAGTAATTCTTATCAAGTAAAAGCATTGTATATACAAACTATAGTATTCCCACTTGAGGTGCGCCATCTATTGACGAAAAACTAAGCTCGATAATAGTATGGGAAGCAACAACAACAATTTCCACCATTTTAATTGTTGTTGTTGCTTCCCATATTATTCTCGAGCTTAGTTTTTCGTCGATAGATGGCGCAACTAAGGTGATAGTACTATAGTTTATATATACAATGGTAAAAGTGGAATACTTACTTTAATTATTTTCACGTGTCGTCCTCATTTCTATGTAATAGTGATCGAACCAAGAAAATTAAGATTTAAAAGAATCCTAAAGAATACTTACCAGCATCTGCTTGGAAGTTGTGTTGAAGTTTTTTTTTTTAAACAAACTAATTTGTATGTGTGCTTCACTCGTTCGATACAGTCGTGGATCGATTGGATTCCATAGTTCGATCGGAAGAATATTCTTCCGTTAGTTTACGGAGCATACTTTATGGTCCATACTACCAGCTCTCGGTTGGAACCCAGCCAACTTTCTTCACTTAAACACTTTACGTGTAACATACTTTGACTTTTTTTTTGTCACTTCGCTTTTGAGGAACTATTTCTACTTACTACTATTGAGTAGAGACTGCATATACACTCGTCCTTTGAGACAAAATGCCCTTTCATTAATCTTTTTTTTCCTTCGTTATACACTTTTTGATTTTTTACTCACTTTTCACAATTATTTCAGGGCATAGACCCAAAGTTATTGAGCCTTAGCGTTCAAAACTACACTTACTTTAGATCACTCAATTCTTTGTTATATGAACATTCATATGGATAAGACTTTACGTCATTTCCTGAAGACTTTTTCTTCAGTGGTTAAATCAACCCTCTTATCATTGGTGCATAATTGCACTAGATCACTTCTATGTTATGCGTTATAACTTGTTTGTTTGTTTTGAGATTTGTACTCAAAAGTACATGGTGACTGAGAATTTAGATTGACTCTATTGATAGTCAAGGTTGTGGGAGAATACACTATTGAGTGTCTATTAGAACAAGATATAGTTTGTTCAGAGTAACAAATATAATCATCATGTTACATAAGATTCATGGTAACATACGATTACTGATATAGTTATATTCAAACTTAAGACCTTTACTTAATCATTTTTGTTTCAGCGTCTGGTTCCAGTGGTGCACTTCTGCGTTCCCTTCGTTTTGATTTGAATTTATGTTTTGACAAAAATTTTTATATATACATATATTTTCGATATTTTATTACTTAATGCTATATTTTCGAATAACTATATTGATAATATTACTACTCTATCTGTCCTATCATCCCCTGAATCTCCTTCAAATAAAATAAACCCATGGGCTAACGTCCCATATTTTTTTTTTGGTTTGTTAGTTTCGATAAAGTCACTACACCTATTCGTTACTTGGATAGTACATTTGTGCGTTTAGTCATAGTTTCTATCGTTCCGTGTTTCGTCCATTTTCTTTTTTTTTCGAAAAACTTTGTTTCATTCTTAAAAACATGACGATTTTTAATTTGAGAAAACAATCAGTAAATATTTTACAGTCATTTGACGTTATTTTTTTTCTAAGCGAGTCTGGAGTTCCGATAGGGAAATATATGCTCCTCTTTGACGATTTAATTCTTTTTTTTTTGATTTTAATTGATGCTTGATTTTCTTAGAGACATTTAAGAATCGTCTTAAACGATAAGCTTATACTTTTGTAAGCTCAATATAGAATTACAAGTTATAAAAACAAAACTTTAATAAGGAAAACATTTATAAGATTTGCGATATATAGATACTTGGCATTAAGAATATTTTAGGCATCTAAATAGATACTAAATTTTGAATAGGTTTAAGAAACTTTAATAAAATAAGACAATTTATAAGGTTGAAGAAAATTTGAAATAGTTTTTCTTGCTGTCGATGGACAGTAGTTTATTCAGTATTAGAACATTTGATTTTTCAGATATGGAGATGTTGCAGTAAGTTACGTCTTGAGAGGGTGAACAACTTCCAGCAAGGATGGATTGATTGATAACATTGAAGAGGTGGTAGGAATGAAGAATTGGTCTCTCTTATTCCGGTGTGTGTGAATAGCGTGTTAGGGTTTAAGATATGGATAAGCTTTTAGGTCTATTCCTACTTTTTTTGAGTCAGGGGTCCTATAAAAAATGATATTTCGGAGTTTTTACTCCAAGGGCAGTATAGGACAATCGGTGAAGGTATTCTGGGACGAACAGATACTTTCTCTTGGGTGGGTATAAAGATGGCAGAAGAGTCGAATAAAATCTAAGATTTCCTCCCCCATATAAGTGGTACGGTGCTAGTCATCAACCACTAGTCAACTCAAAGCGATAATTTCAGCGTAAAGCAGGGTTGACAGAGCTACAGTGGCGCTCATATTCATGAACAACTATGAATATTTCTATAGGATCACATAGTCGTGTAGTCTTTCTATTTCATCTCACTTATCCGTTATTTTTAGTAACAAACATTTTTCAATCTTCTCTTCTCGTACAAGAACGTAGTTGATCAGGCCCCCAGCAAATAATATTTAGACATTTTCTTTTTGAGTTTTCACCACCTAAACTCAACAGGTTCGCAGACGTTAAAAATATGTGACAACGCTAGTAGATCCTAAAGCAAGGACTCGCGACCCAACTGAGCTAGACAGTGGTCTCGACGTGCAAACCGAATTGCGATAGTAGATCTCGGTCCTCCCTTTGAATTTCAGGTTTGTTGAATCTCTGATTGCTCATGGTTGAGATAAATCTCAATCATGGACGTCATGACGATCCAAGCTTGGAGTTCCGCCTTCCGCTTTGAACTCTCTGAGGAGATGATGGGACAATGTGTCCATGGCGACCGTCCTAAAGTTTACTTGGTAGAGTTGAGTATTGTTGTGGTTGTGTTATTGAGTAGGGTTTAGTTGTTTACACTTGGTAGTGTATGGCAAGCAGGAAAAACGATGCTTGTTGGTTAGCGGATATCTTGAGTTTCTCGATGGTGTAGTTATAGAGTAGGGTAGTAGCTTGTCCTGTTTCAAAGTGGTGAGAGGCAGTGTGCTACAAGAATGGTAAGCATTTGTTGGTTCACCATGAGTAGTGCTCAAGATATTGGATAGTGAAGAGTTCTGTTAGTGGAAGTAGAAAAGAGGAAGATACTTACTACAACATAGATGGTGCTTAACGTGAGTTAGAGTGTTTTAGACTCACGTGAGGTGACCGGGTGAGGTGTTGCAGAGTATCTATTGGTTTCCTCGTTGTAAAAGTTAGTCTTTTACGTCACAGATGGCGCCCAACGTGGGACCTGAATTCGTTTTTGAGATTTGTTAGATTTGAATTTTGTTGTTTTAAGTCGATTCGAAATTTTGTCTGAAAATTTTTTTTTGGAAATTTTTCATTGGTGAAGTAGTACTTTTCTTTTGTTAGAGGAACAATATCGAGGTTAGTAGTGAATACTATACGACCGGGAAGTTGGTGAATGGTTTTCTGATTTCCGTCTGCTGCGTAAGGTTCAGTGTTAATTCTCTCCCTCTCGTTGATAAGTACATTTTGGTCATTTGTCCGGACTGGATAGTTGGTACTTCAAGTCGTCTGTTGCGAAGGGTCCATAGTACTTTAGACGATAACAAAAGAAGATTTTGAAGTGATAGGTAATTTTGTCTTTTGACCGGTGGTGGGTGATTCCAGTCCCTAAGCACGTCTGCTGCAGAAGCTAAGTTGCGTTTTTTAAGTAAAGTAAAGCTTAGTGATTTTTCTTAGAGACGTAACTAAGGAAGATTTGGTAGGGGTTTTTTCTTTTAGAGACGTAACTTGAAGGAAGTCCTGATTGAATTGATTGAATGTAGGATTATTTTAGGAGACGTAAACTTAAAATTATTCAGGTTGGTAGTTTAGTTTAGATTTGTGCAGTGGTGCAATTAAGAAAGTTTAAGTTATAAAAACAAGTTGAGTTAAGTATCATTGAGGAAGTTTATTTAGTTTTCCAGAATTAGTATTTGTTGAAGTAAATTACGATTCGAAAACTGGAAGTAATTAAGTATAATTATTTGAGAAGTAATATTATCTTACACATAATTGAAGATAATATTCCGAATCAAATAATTAGTTAAAGTTAAGTAAAATACTTTCGACTTTTAAGAATTTTAAAGTAGTATCTTTAGCAGTCGAAGTAATTTTTTTTTGTAGGATCTGCTAGCCTACAAGGAGCCTTTTCTTTGTAATGAAGTAACTTCCTATTCTCACCACTCATTCAACTGTGTAAAAAATCTCTTGTAACAACAAAGTAACAAACAAAGTCAGTGTAACAAATCAAAAAAAAAAAATAAAAATAGTGCTTAAAACTAAAATATGTGTGTAGTGATTCAATTCACTAAGTAAATTCAAGACTAGTGTCTTGAATTAATTTTTTTTTGATTTGTTACACTGACTTTGTTTGTTACTTTGTTGTTACAAGAGATCTTGTACACAGTTTAATGAGTGGTGGGAATAGGAAGTTACTTCATCCAAGCACTTACAATTCTAATGCTCTAGAAGTTGTAAGCATGTCACCCACCTTACCTGCATATAGTGGCAATCAAGGCCAAGAAGATGTTAGATTAGAGGATGAGTCTAGTCTGTTGTTGGATCAATCAGGAGTTAATGCGGGAGATGCGCCTCGTGTTAACCCTGAGAATAATGCAAGCAACGAGAGCCAAGGATTGGGTCGTGCAATCAATAACTCTCTCACGCTCCAAGAGGTAGTTTCAGCAGCGGTTGAACTACATCGTGAAGAAGACAGACGCTTTATGAGAGAGGAAATAGCTCAAACTCAAGCTTTACTCCTTGAGCAGTTATTCAACCTTTTTCAAAGCCAGCCCCCATCTACTAATCAACCTTCGACTTCTCAAAACCTTGTGCCTAGACAAACACTTAGTCAACCACAAGCCAAAGTAAAAATAGCCAATGTTCCAAATGGAATAACTGCGGTAAATCCTGCAACACAACGTGTAGATTTAAGGAATTTTGATTCTTATCCAACGCCAAATAATGAACCAGCAGCTACATTGAATGTTCCGAATGTTCAAACATAGATGATTGTCTCACGCGTATGAACGCGATTAATCTAGATGGTTCTCCTGAAACTTCATCTCCACGGAGACAAGTACCATCCAATGCAACGTCTTAATACGGTCGTAATATGTCCGTCGATGACTTTTTGTTCAGACTCGAATGCGTTAGGTACAGTTATGGTGTCCCATGGGATGAGCTGACGGTGAACTTTCATCACTTTGTTTTCGGCCCAGCTGAGTCGTGGTACTGGGTGTACCTTAAGGCTAACCGAAAAGAAAAACCTGGAGTTTTAAGTGCTGAAAAGTCTTCAAACCTCAAAACTCCTGTTACCATATTAAAACCAATAATAAAACCCGTTGTTAGTGTAACAACACCCAAACCGAATTTGAATTTAAATATTAAGAAAAATGAATTACTGAGAAAACCTTTTCACGAAAGTTTAAAGAATTATTATGAAGTCCGTAAACGTATATTGACGTTTTCGGAATTGTCCAACCGTATTAGGAAATTACGAGATAGGTTCAATGAGAAGAGAAACGCTTATCGTAATATTGCTTCTACAACGTTAGAGAGTGAATCAAATGATCCACGACCGTATATAACAGTAGAAATCCTAGGAGATAAACTACTAGGACTACTAGATTCTGGTGCTAGCATTAGTTGCTTTGGAGCAGACGCGCTAGATTACCTATCAATGAAGAATATTACGTGTAAGAAAATCAATTCAAATGTATCTACTGCGGACGGACAGAAGTTAAAGATTTGCGGAATGTCATAGACCGAAATCAAGTACAAGGGTGTTAAGCAGACTATCAATTTTTATGTCGTGCCAACCTTAACACTGAAATTGTACTTGTGAGTCGATTTTTGGCAAAAGTTCCAAAGTGCTCCTAAAATTATTTCGGGAATGTCATTCCAGCTAGATAACGAAGTAAAAGAAAAGTTGATTAAACAGTGCAAGTTAAATAAGTTAGAATTAAATAAACTCAATCAAGTTATTCAGAGTTTTCCTTCATTTGCGTTAGAAGGGCTAGGAAAAACAGATTGGGTGAAACATAGCATTGATACAGGAGATGCTATGCCTATTAAGCAAAGGTTTTATCCGGTCTCCCCGGTGGTACAAAACCTGATGTATGCGGAAGTGGACCGTATGCTTTCTTAAGGTGTGATAGAGGAAAGCACAAGTCCGTGGTCATCGCCAGTAGTGCTTGTCCGCAAGCCAGGCAAAGACCACTTGTGCCTCGATTTTCGTAAAGTAAATGCTGTCACGAAGAAAGATGCAAGGCCCCTTGCGCATATTGAAGGGCTGCTATCACGTCTTTCGGAGACACGCTTTATTTCAAGCGTGGATCTGAAAGATGCGTACTGGCAGATACCACTGGAGGAGAGCGCTAAGGAGAAAACCGCTTTTACGGTACCTGGTCGTCCCCTGTACCAGTTCAATGTTATGCCATTTGGTCTTTGTAACGCCGCCCAGAGTTTGACATATCTAATGAACTTAGTTGTCCCTAGGGAGTTACAAGTTTACTTAGACGACCTTCTAGTCGTAACGAAGACCTTTGAAGACCATTTGAGAGTATTGAGTATTATTAGTAGAGAGTTAAAGCGAGCAGGTTTAACTATCAATGTCGAGAAGTCGAAGTTCTGCATCGCAGAATTGCAGTATCTAGGATACAAAGTAGGACAGGGTTGCTTGAAAGTAGACCCAGACAAAATTACGGCAATAGTTAACTTCCCGGTACCAGCTACCACTCGTCAAGTAAGACGGTTTTTAGGTATGGCTGGAT
Organism: Platycheirus albimanus; assembly: GCA_916050605.2. Classification (NCBI taxonomy): domain Eukaryota; kingdom Metazoa; phylum Arthropoda; class Insecta; order Diptera; family Syrphidae; genus Platycheirus; species Platycheirus albimanus. Next base: position 227,058,501 of record OU696696.1, on the reverse strand, counting down.
GGTACCAAATGCGTTTCGCCCAGGTACAACAGTTGGGCTCATCAGTTAGATGCTGTTGTACCCTTCTAAGACGCAAAATTTTGGTCGATGGTTACCGACATTTGATAAAATTACAGCATGAATACACTGTGAATTCTATTTTTAGGGGAATTCGTTTGAATTCATGCACCTAAAACTATACATATATAAATATATATATACACCCGTGGTCTAGCCGAAGTTAACGAAGTAGTTTTTGTTTTTAGTGGACTTTTTTGAATTGAAATTCAAAATAAAAGTTTAGTGACCTTTAGTCCAAATGCGTTTCGCCCAGGTACAACAGTTGGGCTCATCAGTTAGATGCTGTTGTACCCTTCTAAGACGCAAAATTTTGGTCGATGGTTACCGACATTTGATAAAATTACAGCATGAATACACTGTGAATTCTATTTTTAGGGGAATTCGTTTGAATTCATGCACCTAAAACTATACATATATAAATATATATATACACCCGTGGTCTAGCCGAAGTTAACGAAGTAGTTTTTGTTTTTAGTGGACTTTTTTGAATTGAAATTCAAAATAAAAGTTTAGTGACCTTTAGTCCAAATGCGTTTCGCCCAGGTACAACAGTTGGGCTCATCAGTTAGATGCTGTTGTACCCTTCTAAGACGCAAAATTTTGGTCGATGGTTACCGACATTTGATAAAATTACAGCATGAATACACTGTGAATTCTATTTTTAGGGGAATTCGTTTGAATTCATGCACCTAAAACTATACATATATAAATATATATATACACCCGTGGTCTAGCCGAAGTTAACGAAGTAGTTTTTGTTTTTAGTGGACTTTTTTGAATTGAAATTCAAAATAAAAGTTTAGTGACCTTTAGTCCAAATGCGTTTCGCCCAGGTACAACAGTTGGGCTCATCAGTTAGATGCTGTTGTACCCTTCTAAGACGCAAAATTTTGGTCGATGGTTACCGACATTTGATAAAATTACAGCATGAATACACTGTGAATTCTATTTTTAGGGGAATTCGTTTGAATTCATGCACCTAAAACTATACATATATAAATATATATATACACCCGTGGTCTAGCCGAAGTTAACGAAGTAGTTTTTGTTTTTAGTGGACTTTTTTGAATTGAAATTCAAAATAAAAGTTTAGTGACCTTTAGTCCAAATGCGTTTCGCCCAGGTACAACAGTTGGGCTCATCAGTTAGATGCTGTTGTACCCTTCTAAGACGCAAAATTTTGGTCGATGGTTACCGACATTTGATAAAATTACAGCATGAATACACTGTGAATTCTATTTTTAGGGGAATTCGTTTGAATTCATGCACCTAAAACTATACATATATAAATATATATATACACTCGTGGTCTAGCCGAAGTTAACGAAGTAGTTTTTGTTTTTAGTGGACTAAACTTTTATTTTGAATTTCAATTCAAAAAAGTCCACTAAAAACAAAAACTACTTCGCTGGATGGTACCGGCAATTTGTTGAAAACTTCTCAACTTTAGCTGCACCTCTCACTGATACCCTCAAGAAAGGAAAAACTTTTGTTTTTAGCGAAGAAGCTAAAACAGCATTCGAAGACATTAAGCGTGCTTTAACGACTGCGCCTGTTTTAATCAACCCAGATTTTGAAAAAAATTTATCATATTATGTGATGCATCCACGTCTGGTATCGGATGTGTACTCTGCCAGCGAGATGAGAATGGAGCTATTACTATTACTATTCTCAAAAGTTAAATGCTGCGCAGAGGAACTATTCCATTACCGAACGCGAATGCCTCGCTGCGTTTTTGGGCATTCAAAAGCTCAGAGCCTATGTTGAAGGTTATAGGTTCAAGGTAATAACGGATCACTCCAGCCTGAAGTGGCTGATGAGTATGAAAGACCCTACCGGTCGTCTGGCCAGGTGGAGTATGAGACTCCAAGGTTTTGACTTCGTGGTGGAACATAGGAAAGGTACACTGAATGTAGTGCCCAATGCTCTTTCGAGAGTATATGAAGCAGATACCTTAACGGTAGAGAGTTATGTTTCAAGTGTAGCACAAGTCCAAACCGAGGAGGTGCTCCACATTGACTTGGACGATCCGGAGTTTAAGTCTGAGGAGTATTTGCAACTCATCAATCACATCAGGCAGGAGCAGGATCAGTTACCGGATCTGAAAGTATCTGAAGGATACATTTATAAGGGGTCTACCACGAAATCTAGAAAACCAAAATCTGGAAAGCAAAAATTTCGAAAAAAAAATTTAGAATGAAAAAATCTCGAAAAAAGAAATCAGGAAAGAAAAAAATCACGAAATACAAAAATCTAGAAAAAAAAAAATCTCGAATGCAAAAATCTCGAAAAAAATTCGCGCACGCGAATAGAAACATTGTCTCAAGAATTGATATTTTAACTCATGGTAAGTAAATTATTTACTCTCTTTTGTAAAAAAAAAACGACCTCTCTGAACTTTAGGTAGGTATAATGCAACTGTAAAAACAGGTTGCAGAGATTAGTTAAACTATTTATGGTGCGGTGTTCACATCGTTACTTGAAGAAAATAAAAAAAAATAAGAAGAAAATAAAAATGAAGGTGAACGAAATAACATCGATCAAAGGGTTTACAAAAATTGAAATCGATGGATTTATTTATCACTCAAATAAATGTTTAAAAAATAAGGTCTATTGGATCTGCGAGCTTAATAAAACTCACAACTGTCGGGGAAGAGTGATTACGGTGAAAAATAGTGGTAAACACAGTGTTGTTAAACTTCCCAGTGAGCATTCCCATACCCCAGCTGCATATAAAAAAAACATATAAAACACGTGTTGAAATGTAATTCATCTGTCAAAAATAAAGGAAAGTCAGCTTGTGATGCACCATCTCAAATAGTGTTAAACACGAAAATAGAAACCCCATCAGAATGTAGGGTCTATTTACCTTCTGATGTTGCTCAGAAACGAAAAATCACTCGTGTTAGACGTCAAAACGAGAGAGAGCCTACTGATCTAAGCGAAATCAATATACCGCAACGCCTACGGTAATTCCTAACGGAAATTAAATACAAATTATAAAAACAAATCTTGTGTTCGTCTGTAGAAACTAATTTATATACATGTTCTTTGTTCGTCAATATTGTTTATGTCTAATACTTTTTTTTAATATAATCCCAAATTTAAAAAAATATATTTTAATCTGCTATGAAATGATTCTCATTATTTGTGTCTTAAAGGTACGTTGATGGGAAGCTTTTTGTCCTTTCCGAAAAAGATTACGAGGGAAACAAACTCATAATTTTAGGAACAACAGAGAGTCTAAACCTTCTCGGCTCTTCAAGAGTTTGGTTGATGGATGGGACGTTTGAAGTAGTGCCATCGATTATGAGGCAACTATTTTCCCTACATTGCATGGTGAAGGATGATATTGTTCCAGTAATATTTTGTATCATGAGTTCAAAATCACGGGCTTCATACGACGTTTTTTTTCTGAAATAATTAAATTGTCTGCCGAAAACAACATAATCCTTAATCCATCAATGATAATTTCAGATTTCGAAAAAGCAGGCTACAAATCGGCACAATCTTTTTTTCCGGAAGCCCAGCCTAAAGGCTGTTTTTTTCATTTAGGACAAATCCTCTATAGAAAAATTCAGAAAGAAGGTTTTACCAAGAAGTACTGAAGAGATGAGAACTTCAGTTTACAAATGCGAATGTTAAAATGTTTGGCGTTTGTTCCAGCACACGAAATTCCTGACTACTTCAATTCGTTGAACTATCAATTTTGCGTAAGTAGCCGAAAAATTGGAAAATGGTTTGATAAGAACTATATTGGATCGACAAGATGTAAGCCCTTATATTCCCCTTCATTTTGGTCTTGTGCTGACCAAATAAAGCAGAACTTACCCAGGACACAAAACAAAGTTGAGTCGTGGCACAGAAGGCTGAAAGTCTTAGTGGGAAGGTCACACATTGGCCTCTATAAATTGATTGAAATTTTAGGCAAGGAATCAGTGCAACTTCCTTTGCCAAGTTGAAAAGATGCACAAAGGAGAAGAAACAAGAGTCAGGCGAGAGGTTATAAAAAAAGAAAAACAAATATTGAAGGTTTTGAACGAAAAAGAAGAGAGGGGTCATGTGGGATACTTAAAAAGTCTTGCATACAACTCTCACTTATAGTTTTGTTGGCTATAGATACTTATATTTATGTATATAAAACTGAATAATATTCTTGTGTTTTTTGCTTTTTGTATATTGAATTTTTTTGTTCTTTTTAAGTTCAGAAAATAAATAATTTTTTAACTACCTGAAGAGCTGTCTTTAACTTGAGTATTAACTTTTAATACAAAATCTCGAATCTACAATTTATTCGAGATTTTTTTTCGAGATTTTCTCTTTCGAGATTATAATTCATTCGAGATTTTTGTGCATTCGAGATTTTTGCATTCTAGATTATAAGATTTTGTATTCTAGATTTTTGTCATTCGAGATTTTTGTCCTTCGATATTAAGACATGCTCCCATTTATAAGAGAGTGAAGCATGCTGTTGGCAATTAATTATTGGATGACCTAGCATGGAAGTTGTGGATACCATCCGGTATGACTGAAACGTTGATTTCATTAGCCCACAACCCACCTAGAGCTTCACATGGAGGAGTCGTCAAAACTTTATATAGATTACGACAGAGGACATATTGGCCTGGAATGTTCGCGCAAGTGAAACATTTTGTGGATCTTTGTGAAACATGTAAGATGACCAAAGCCTCTAACACTACTTTGAGAGCAGAGATGGGAGATAGCTTTACAGTAGAAAGACCATTTCAGCATATTTATGTAGATTTCTTAGGTCCTTATCCTAGATCTAGAAGTGGTAATTCTTTTATTGTAATAGCCCTAGATCAACTCACAAAGTTCGTGTTTATCAAACCTTTAAAGAAAGCTACAGCGGCTGAAGTAATCAAATTTTTGCGAGACGACATCTTTCTTATTTATGGTGTTCCTGAGAGTCTATTATCCGACAATGGTTCTCAGTTTATTTCAAAAGATTTTCAAGAATTATTAAAGACGTTTGTTGTTAAGCATTATAGGACAGCGATTTATGCTCCTTAAGCTAACGCCAGTGAAAGGGTCAATAGATTCATCCTTGCGGCTATAAGATCTTATGTTGATCCTAGACAGTTTAATTTGGACGCTTCTTTGTCTACTATTAGTAGTGCATTGCGTACAACAGTCCATTCCACTTTAGCAATATCGCCATACGAGGCTTTATTTGGCCAAAGGATGGTTGAGCATGGTGATGATTATAAACTGTTAAAGAAACTAGGAATACTCAACAACTCAGAGATCGACTGGCTGCCGAAAGTAGCGAAGATGAATATTCTTCACACCTATCTAAAGTCTGCTTTAGCGAAAGCACACGAAGCGTACGAAAATCTATACAATTTACGTAGTCGTGCTGTAGAATACAAGGTAGGAGATGTTCTCTTCAAAAGAAATATAGTTTTGAGTGACGCTAATAAGCATTTTAATGCTATATTATCACCTAAATTTATTAAGGGGACAGTAGTTAGGAAACACGGAAACAATTTATACGAGGTAAAAGATAAAAAGGGATATAGGTCAACATCCCATACAAAAGACTTGAAGAAATGAAATTCAACTGTGATAAGAATTTAATTCTTTTTTTTATATTATTCTATGCCCGGTTCTCAGCTGTGCATGAGACTCTTGTTTAGTTTTCGTTATAAATGTTTTATGTTATTTATGTTGTAACGTAGAATGAAGACGAGATGTCACATCCTGTAAAGTAGAACAAAACAGAATGTCAAATCTCCGACGGAATTACTGATCTCAAATGCACAGAGTGAGGCCAAATGAAGAATACAAATAAAAACCAATTGTATGTCTCACCATTGACATCGACCCCGATGCGTCAGCAATCCCTGCCTACTAACGAAAGGAAGTATATCCTCTCGCTAGGACATGTATGATGATGATGGTATTCATGATGACACGTTCACCCGGTAGAGGGCATCAAACCAAAAGACCAACTTACAGATAGTCCTAGAGGACCCCTACCGCTAGCCCGTGCTTCATCCACAATATCGCCTGGTGTTGGTAGTAGAACGCAGTACCCATACTATCATCTCTATTGGGCATCATGTCTCTACTAGGAATATCTTCACCATACAAATCCTTGTCCTCTTTTTCTCCATACACAGACTTATCCACCACAGCATTCTGGTTCTTTCGTTTCTCTCATAGTTATATGACAGGACCAAATAGGTATCTAGATGTATACATACACAACGATTACGCATTCTGCAAAGTTCCACCATAAATGGGAACATACACCAATACACCCAAATACCATAGACACGATCAGTAAGAGAGATAGGTCCGCACACAGATCACAACCTACATCCCTTAGAACATAAAACTTACCATGCCGATCACCTCAGAACTAGTTTTGTAACAACCAGAGGAAACCAGAATGCGGGTGGATAATTTATTATTATTTTTAATTGGTAGCTTCGATGACCTGCAATACCTAAAATTATTCAACACATGCTCAAAACTAAACTCACCAGAGAAATTATCTTAAACTTCAAAAAAGAAAACTCATACCGAAGATCCACGCGGAAACAGAATTTATCCACCACGAGACCACTACTACACTCAAAAGATCCGAAGCCGACCCAATCACTATAGTGTTCGTAGAAGAAAAGAAGATTCCGGAACCCCTAATCCTCGCCGGTCACAAAGGCCTATTGCCTTCATGCGTCATGGGAAATGACATAAGCAGAATCTCTTGTCCATCACGAACTCGGTTGGTATAGAAGAAAAATATAAATAGTAAGTCGAATTTCATATTCCTCAATTCCCCTACCCCGTACTACTCTTCAGTCCACTACACGTACTGAAGGGTATTGACCCGAGAGGCAAATTGAGGTTGTCGCCGATCGACCACCGCGTCGATATGCAGCATTGCCCCGCTCCACTCAAGAGCAGAAGGGAGGTGAGTCCTTGCTGTGGGATCGCGACGGTGCTACAAGTTTTTACCCTGCATATCTAGATATGGATGTTAATATATCCCTTTCTTTCTAAAAGACTAACGCCTGTGGCACAAGATACTTTGTTCATTAGGATGCGTAGATTTATTTCTCTCAGACCCTCGTAGTCTGAGACACTCACGTAGGAGTACTAATATTTTGATTGATTGAGAAGAAGATTTAGTCCTGCACTTCATATGGAGTTCCAAGTAGAAAAATTTCCTTCACCACAAATATCATTAACCACACACAATAGTTTCTAACTATGATGTCTTTGGATGTTAGAAGACATCTAGAGCTGTTTATACCCTCGTCTCTACCATGCTCATATGTTATGTAGAGTGCAGGAGCGAAGTGTCTGACTTGGTGTCGGGTTGTCTGAGGTGTAGACGACAACCCCTGTCTCTTAACCCACCCATTTCCGAAGAAGATCAACTCCCTCTTCGAACCATGGCTTCTCTATGACAGAAAAAAAGGAATATTATTAAGAAGCCCCTTAACATGAATGTAGGTCAAGCCTGACCTACATTACTAAATCACCATTATATACTAAACTCACTAAACTAACCCAAACATCCTATACCAAAAATGTTCCACCGTTCATGAATATGTAAAGGAGAGAGAGAGTTCTGTACAACCCCCATCGGACCTAAATAACCTATTCCATCTTTACTAAATTCCTATAACTCTTAGAAAAGAAATCGGTAAGAAAGTCTGCATCAATAATTAAATCAATAAATGAAGACTGCAAAAAAAATGTTTCAATTTCTATAATCATACCAAAAGTTTATTTAATAAAGTCTTATAACTAACAGGATAATTATGTCCTAAATACTTAAGTTATATTTAAGTCAAAATTCTTAATATTTTATTCGACCGAAATTAACAACCGTTATCAAAACGATTACAAAAGTAAAGTTACCAATTAAGAAATCGATAATCAAGATTCAATCTTGATATTACCGAATTGAAATACCAGAAGGGTAAAGTGTTTTTGTAAATCTCAAAAGTTGAAAAGGTCGATAATCTTTTAAAATTCAATTAAAGTAAAAATTAATACTAATACTAAAGATAATCACGCATACAAAAAGTAGATCACGACAATGAAACAAATTTAAATCAACACGAAGTAAAAACAATTAGGTCACAGCAGCTTGTAAATGCTGTCAATATTGCAATTATATTAAAGTAAACCGATTCCGAAATAGAATTTTTCGAATGTATATATATCGAATTTCAAATCGAGATATTCAACCGCCAGAAATTGTAGTCAAAACTAGATAAGATTTCTCAAATTAAGTCATATATAATTTACTAACAATAGGCGGGAATAACGAAGTCATACATCGTTACTTCCGTTTGACCTAAACCGAAACATAGAACAATCACGACAAAGGATCAACAAAATATCTATTATTGACTGTTGAAAGAATAATAGATTGTTAAGTGTGAACACAGGTAGTGTATTAACACAGGATAACGTAAAGTCATAAACGAATTCCAAAGCCAACGAAGGGCTGAATACAAAAACGTTTCAAGTATGAATACTTGGGAAAAGTATATTGAAACCGAGAAGGTTACCAGTGATTAACATCACACAAGGAGGTTTGTTGGCATCAGGTAGGTATACCACACAAATAAAACCATAGCAAGATGGCAAATAGTACCTTACTAATTGAAGTAAAAAGGTAAGTGAAAACTCAAAGGAAGCAAATCCAATGGGTGGAGTGAATTGCAAACAATTCAGAAAAACATACAAGTGAGGAAGGGATAAACAAGTAATGTGTACTAGAAAACAACAATGTTTCTTAAGATACCAATTAAAATTGTTAATATGATTACCGTATAGAAGTAAATACTATTACAGGATCGAAAATTATGCAGGCCAATATCAGGGAGGGTCGCTGAAAAGTAAAAGTTGGAAATAAATGCATATACAGTTCGTATATGATATCAATAAATGCAATATAGTTAAATATGTTTCAAAAATCAATATAGTTTAAAAATCTTAAATACCTAGATGAAGAAGTGCACTGCTCCTATCTAATATCGTATTTTCAAAAATATTTATCTGTATTTTCAAAATTTAACTCTATAATTTATTTATGGTTGCAACTTGATATCATGTATTCACAAGGTGCAGTTTCCCAGCTATACAGCGGGGTAGGGAGTTTGTATCCCTAGCGAGATAGTTGATAATTGGCGTAAGGAGTCTTAGTGACTCTGGGGTTGGTTGCCAATTGAGTATTTGGACACACCAAAGTAAGGAAAACACAAATTCACAAAACATACTACACTAAAGGACGAAGATAATTCTTAGATAGTTCCAGACTATCTGTGATTGATTTCAGATAATTTTAGCAATATATTTCAAAGTTTCGCCAAAATTTGTTCGAAGTTCAAGAAAAATTATCGCGAAGGTAAGTATTTAATATTGAAAAATTCGTAATCTTTCTGATCATATAGCACCAGCAAATAATTTACGTTAATGTAGGCAGCAAAAAAAAAAATTTAACCGCGTTAATATTAGGTAATTAAGTTTCGAAAATCACGTCTAAAGATTTTTTTTATATTATTTCAAGGATCAAAATTAATAAGCACTTTCATATTTCAATATAGAATACTTCTACCATACATATATACTAATAATAATAAAGAAAAATTGAAAAATAATACTCAAGTGAATTTTGTTTTTGTTGAGATGGATTTTGTAATCGCACTCCTTTATATCCTCAATGTTGATAATAATAACTCGAACTGATGTAGCTGAAGACTCGATGAGAACCAAAACGTAACTCCAGTTGTAGGGATGCAATCGTATCGCTAGATTGGAGGCATGAGCGTCCAAATCCAATGCGGATCCGCAACTGAGCTGAGGTGCGCTTGGTGAATACACCGCGCGTGGTGTCTATAGGACAGAAGTAAACTGATGATATAACCAATCTGAGGAACAATCGTCCAAACAGATGGTTATGTAGTGATGATTGATCTTAAAGATTTCCTGCTCACAGTAGAGGTTATAATACCAAGTGTAGGTGCCCGCAGGTGGGCTTTCTTGGCACCGCAGGTGGTGCTTCAGAAACCGTACAACCTGACCATAGATATAGTGGAAGAAGTTCTGCAACCGTGGCGTCAGGACGGTGCAATAAATGCTTCACGAATTCCACGTCGTCTGCGAGAAAGTATGCGGAAGGGTGAGGTATGCTACCAGCAATAACACGCCGCTTCCTCGAGGAACAAATCTCCAGGCAACAATGAAAATCCGGAACTAAGGTGCGGGACTGCGTCAGCCGCACGTGGCCTTAGCAGAAGAATATTCTTCCTGATGAGTGGACTAGCGTCCGCCCACAAAACAAATCACAAAAAAGTACAACACTTTCCAACAGGTAGATTTCATGGAGTTTCTTTAATTAAATCCTTCTGGAAACCGCCGCAGAAAATGCAAAAACTCAAAGTTGATAATTAAGTATGGATGTAACAAGAATTCTAGGGATTAAATGATGATCCTGCCCTTGATGCGTCGATGGCCACATGGATTGCCAATGCCAGCACCATGTCCTCTGGCGTTTCCTAAGGGAAAACCATGCCATATAACATCTTTTATATATACATATATTGAAAATTTCAGACACATACCTTTAAAATCAGTCAAAATTCTTTTCAAATCCTACCGAAAGGATTTCAGGGATCGTACAATAACGAAGAATATAACGCCACGTCGTGTAAGCCACGTTGTGTGGTACCACCGACGCGTAAAAGTAAAAAAAAATTGCCTCTGGGGAAAATTTTTTGAAGGGTTGAAAGAAAAATTACCTGGAATGTGAAGATTAAGTGTAAAAATATTGAATATAATAACGAATAAACGTGCTGAATATATTCGGCACAGTTATTCGGATATATTCTATGATTTACATACCTTTTTTATACGGAAATAATCCAATTTGTCGAATATATTTGGTGGCTTGTACAGGAACTTTCAAAAAAACTTAAAGTGACTGGTAGGTTGGCTGGCCGTAAATGAAATATTCAGAAATATGATCTCGATCATATTTTTATATGGCTGGCCATAGAATATCAAAATACTCAAAGTAGCGATAGGGAAATTTCTCTATGGCTGGGGCATGTTCAAAGAGTATTGTTCTTATTATTAGTTTATCTAGTTCACGCCTAGATGTCACCACCGTCATGGAACTTGGAATAATCCAACTAATCAATTAGATTATGACTCCCAATTTGTCCAACCGACGTGTGTCAACCATTCCATCAGATGAGGGATGCTGGACATACGTTAGGGAAAATAAATTCCACACTCAATAAAAATTATTATGCCATTACAACTTCATGACAAGTCACTTTGTCACATCGTTCTCAATTCTGATGTATGTATTTTCATCGCTTTTAAGGCGGTGGTTACACAGCAAAAAAAAAATTTTGGGGTGAAGTCACACTGACATTACAGTTGTCCAAATATTTTCCCTACAAAACTTGTGCTTTTGGAACAAATCTTATTTGTTCCCAAAGCAGAAGGAAAAGGAGAATATTTCCTATATTGCTACAAAAAAAAAGAAATTGTTTTGTCCGTTGTGAGGATGGCTCACAGATAATCTGATATTCAATCAAACCAAACGTAAAAAACATCAAACGTAAATGGTTCTTCCTGCAAAAAAAAAATTTTGCCTGAAGAAGGACAAAGAACAATAATGGACAAGCACAAGGGTCTCATGCACAGCTGAGCATACGCCGGGCACAATGATGAAAAAAATATCACAGTAGAAAATTGTTTGTGAATAAACATAATAGAGTGTGAAGAGAAGGAGAGTGTAGTCACCACTAACACTACCTTCACTAACACATCATCATCTCACACTACCTCTTAAGGTCTTTAGTGTGCACCGTCGATTTATAGCCTTTGCTATCCACTACCTCATATAAATTATCACCGATAATTCTTACAATTCTAACCTTAATGAATTTAGGGCTGAGTTTCGCATTAAAGTGCTTAGATGAATCGCTAAGCACGAAATTCCGTTTATAAACCTCGTCATCCACCCTATAGTTGACCTTGTGACTACGCACATTATAACCTCTCTCATAGTCAGCATGGGCCTTAGCTAATGCTTCCTTCAAATAGGAGTGGAGAATATTCATTTTCGCCGTTTTAGGCAGCCAATCTATCTCCGAGTTGTTTAAACCTCCTAACTCTCTCAACAAACGATAATCCGCCCCATGCTCAATCATTCTCTGACCAAACAGAGCTTCATAGGGGGACATCTTGTGAGTAGAATGTACAGTGGTGCGGAGTGCACTACTTATGGATGATAGATGGGCATCCCAATTAGATTGTCTAGGATTTATATACGCGCGAATAGCCGCTAAAATTGAGCGATTTACTCTTTCACTTGCATTCGCTTGTGGCGAGTAAACAGCCGTTTTGTAATGCTTAACACCGTATGCATTCAAATAACTCTGAAATTCCTTACTTAGGAATTGAGTGCCGTTATCAGAGAGTATGCTCTCTGGCACACCATATACTAAAAATACATCCTCCTGCAAGAACTTAACTACGTTGGTAGCCGTGGCTCTTCTCATAGGTTTAATCAGAACGAACTTCGTTAACTGATCGACAACAATGATTATGAAAACGTTACCGCTCCTCGACTTTGGATAGGGACCCAAGAAATCTATATATAGATGTTGGAATGGTCGATCGACCACAAAACTTCTTCCCATCTCCGTCCGAAGCGTCATATTCGAGGCTTTAGTTGTCTTACAAACCTCACATGTATCCACAAAATGTTTGACCTGGGTATACATACTCGGCCAATAAAAACGTTGTCTCAACCTATAAAGAGTTTTCACGACACCGCCGTGAGAAGATCTTGGAGGATTATGCGCTAACTCAATTAAAGATTTCGTCATCTCAGATGGAACCCACAGTTTCCACGTTAAGTCGTCTGCGAGGGGATTACCAATGGAGTGTTTGGTACGTTTGTACACGTATCCCTCGGATACCTTGAGATCTGGTAATCGGTCCTGCTCCTTCTTGATGTGGTTGATGAGGTCCAGGTATCCTGCTGACTGGAAAGACGAATCCTCTAAGTCCAAGTGGAGTACCTCCTCGGGTTCGACCCGTGTTAGGCATGAAAGGAAGGCTTCTACCGTCAAATTGTCTGCCTCATATACTCTTGACAGAGCGTCTGGCACGACATTCAAAGTTCCCTTTCGATGCTCTACCACGAAATCGAATCCTTGGAGACGCATGCTCCACCTGGCCAACCTGCCAGTAGGATCCTTTAAATTCATCAGCCACTTCAAGCTGGAGTGGTCTGTGATTACTTTAAAATGATATCCCTCGACATACGATCGAAACTTCTGGATACCAAGTACAGCTGCAAGGCATTCACGTTCGGTGACGGAGTAATTTCTTTGCGCAGCGTTCAGCTTCTGGGAGAAGTAATAGATTGGGCGTTCAGCCCCATCTTCGTCCCGCTGACAAAGAACACACCCGATACCGGACGCGGATGCATCACACAAAATCACGAATTCCTTGCTAAAGTCGGGGTTGACCAGCACCGGAGCTGTCGTCAACGCCTGTTTGATGGAATTAAAGGCTTCTAGAGCCTTTTGGTTAAGCTCGAACGCTTTACCTTTCTTCAGTACATCTGTCAAAGGAGAGGCAAGCGTAGAAAAATCTTTAACGAATCGCCGGTACCATCCCGCCATTCCTAAGAAACGTCTTACTTGACGAGTTGTGGTAGGTACCGGAAATTCATTAATTGCTGCAATTTTGTCGGGGTCAGCTTTCAAACAGCCTTGCCCAACCTTATAACCTAGATACTGAAGCTCATCAAAACAGAACTTGGATTTCTCCACGTTGATCGTCAGTCCTGCCCTGGTCAATTCCTGACTTACTCGCCTCAATATCGCCAAGTGTTCGTCGAATGTTTCAGACACGACCAAAAGGTCATCGAGATAAACGAACACTAGATCCCGCAATTCTGTCGGAATTACCTTAGACATAAGATAACTCAGACTCTGCGGCGCATTACACAAACCGAATGGCATGACCTTGAAATGGTACAAAGGCCTACCAGGTACTGTAAAAGCAGTCTTTTCCCTCGATGTTTTCTCCAACGGTATCTGCCAGAATGCGTCTTTCAAATCCACACTAGAAATATAGCGAGTTTTTGAAAGGCGTGCTAACAGACCCTCAATATGGGCAATTGGCCTCGCATCCTTCTTTGTAACCGAGTTCACCTTCCGAAAGTCTAGGCATAGGCGGTTCTTCCCAGGCTTGCGCACTAGCACAGCTGGTGTAGACCATGCACTAGAACTTTCTTCGATGACCCCCAAAGACGACATACGATCCAATTCCTCATACATCATTGCTTGTACCGCAGGAGAAACAGGATAATATCTCTGCTTAATTGGTATAGCATCACCCGTATCGATGTAATGCTCTACCAGTGTCGTTTTCCCGAGCCCCTTGCTCGTGAAAGAAGGAAAACCACGAATCACATCACGAAGTTGAGTGGACTCTTCGTGACTGAGCTTCACTTGGTTTGTGGAGTTTCCATCCGATGGAAAATCCGATATGGAAGAAATCAAATGAGGTGCCAGTCCAAATTTACGCCAAAAGTCAACGCCATAATATAAACGCTGAGAAAGTGTTGGCACGACGTAAAAATCCATGCTGAACAGCATGCCATTGTACTGGACATCAGTAGTAAACATTCCTTTAATTTTCTGCTGTTTCCCGTCCGCAGTGGACACCGTAGACTCGACGTTCCTAACCTTAACGTGCTTCGCTTTTAAGCAGTCTACGCAATCTGTACCCAAGCAACTAATGCTCGCACCGGAATCCAGAAGACCAAGAAACTTGTCTCCCAACATCTCCACAGTCACGTATGGACGGGGATCATTGGATTCCTTGCCTAATCTAGCGGCAGCAACGTTACGGTAGGTCCGCTTTAATTGAAAACGATCTCGTGTTCTACGAATCCGTTTCGAAATTTCAGGAAATGCTACTACTCTTTTCCTAACCTCATAATAATTGAGTAGCCTTTCATGAAATGGTTTCTTATAAAGTAAATCAAATTTATTCTTAATTTCAGGTAAATTCTAAAGTGTATTTGTTTGGGTATCAGTCAAAAATTCTTTAGGGTTTCTTTTTAAAATACTAATTTGAGGAGTGTTAAGCAAAGGTTCTTCCTTCCTGGTGCTTACAACTCCGGGTTTGCTTTTATCGAGCGCATCCCCCCGGATGGTGGATTTGCTCGCTTCGGGTTTCCCGCACATCTAGGACAATTCGGACTATAGACATTAGGTAACCCACATCTAAAACAGAAAATAATTTGTCTTGGATCTGCACAATCGCGGAACCCATGGCCCACAGTTTGGCATTTCCAGCATTTCATTAATTCAGGGTGGAACGCGTCCACCTGCTCAGGCAGTGCAATTGCTAATTCATCTCCAGGAGTTTCCTCATCCAACGCGTTGATGAAGCGTCTGGGTGGGTGAGGTTGCTTGTACGCATTAGGTACGAAAGATTGTCGCGGGTTTTCTGAACTACCAAAGAACTTTTCAATAGTGCGACATTGGTATGCTAATTCTTGAAGACTATAAGTGCTAAAGGAAATGAATGACTGACCTAGTTGTCGTTTCACATTAGCTTTAATGATTTCAATCATTTCCCTGTCGTTCTTAGGGATTCGCAAGTTGGAGTTCATATGCATCATAGCATCAAAGAAGTCATTGAAGGACTCCCCTGATTGTTGCTTACGATCATACAACCTGCGAGACAGTTCCGCATCCGTTTCAAGGCTGCGGAATTGCTCAATTAACGCCAATTGAAGCGTTTGCCAGGACGCGTGCAGATTTTGCTTGCGGTACCTCCAGTACCACTGTTCAGCAGGTCCAGATAAAAATTGGTGGAAACCACCAGACACTTCTTCCCAAGAAAAGCGATAACTAGCTCTAATAAGATCCAACCGGAACAAAAAGTCATCTACTGGCATATTCCTCCCATCAAACTTTATTCCCCATTTGTGGAATAGTGGGTAGGTACCAGACGTAGAATTACTAGAGTGTATTGCCTTCGGCTGAGAAGCCGCAGACTGATCGTTATCCAAACGAATAGAATTCATGCGCGTCATGAACTCGTCCACGTTCACGCCCTGAGCCATGTTCGAAGGATGTACCGGAGGGGTACTTGAACTTGCTCCAGGAGGAACGGGTTGTGATGCAGGTTGTGTAGCCAAAGGAGGCGCAACCGGCACGAAGCTTGTTAAATCAACAAAATCGCCAGCCACAGTTCTGGCTGGAAAATTGACAGGCCTACCTTGAGGAGTAGGCATGTCGACGTAGGGAATTACTGCGGAATTAGGAGGCCGACTAACTTGAAAAGCCGCAGTTGGCTGTGAACGTGGTGGATGATTAACATTATCATCAACATTACTATTGCTATTATTAGCATTACTCGCATAACTCACATTTTGATTATTAGCATTATTCTCCCTACTATGTAACAACTCAGTTACATGTCTTAACAAAATAGCTTGACTTTCAGCGAGACCTCGCGAAAGTTCTTCAACAAAAAATTTCCTGTCATCCATCCGGTGTAAGTCTACCGTTGCCGAGATCATCTCTTGCATATAGGCAGATTGATTGGCCGCTTGCTGTGCTCTTCTTTGCTCTTCAGGAGTCAAAGGTGAGCCTAAAGGTTGCCCTTCATTCGCTGGAACGCGAGCGGGTGGGCTTGAATGATCCGTGCCTACACCAGAGTGGTAGGCTGAATGTACGGAATCATCCTGAGGATAAGCGGGTGCAACTCGTGACATTTCGTCAGCTACACGTGCGTAGTACTCCGGGTTGTAAGGACCAGGATTAAAGAATTTCCTAGCAGAGCCGGGCATTGGGCTGTGCTACGAAAATAACACAAAACAAAGAAAAAGAAAGTCTTAAAATTATAGAAAAGTGGGGTGTGCAGTGATTCGTTCACTATTTCACACCAAGTAAAAATTCAAAAATGTATCAAAAGGTAATATTCAAAACTTATTGAATATTGAATTTGGAGAGAAGTTGATAAAATCAAACTTCCTACAAAACTTCAAAAATCTTAAAAATAAAGTAGTGAAGGTAAATTTATGTTGGTCTAAGGTAAACTTCTTCCTTAGACTTCGCAAAAATTGAGTTTCGAAACAATCGTATCGAAAATCAAGCTCAATAACAAAAAAAATTTAATTATACTTAAATACGTAAGATAAGCTAAATACTCATAAACTTCAAAACTGAATATCTGTACTTAATCTTCAATAGATACTTAATCTCTACAAAAACCTAATATAGCTCTTTGTTAACTAATGAACTTCTTCTAGTTCAAGTTTTCAAAGACTATAATCTCAAAACTAAGTATAGAAAAAATGTAAGGTATACTAAACTAAAGAGTGCTTAATCTAAACTCAAAACTAAAGCGTTTCGATGACCCGTGAAACACGCAAAATTCCACGACCTCACCAAACGAAGATACTAAACTCAAAAAATGGAACCTTCGGGATTACGTCTTCCCTATTTTCCGAAAAATTACTCAAAAATCTCAAAAATGGAATCTTCAGGATTACGTCTTCCTTATCTTCCGAAAAATTACTCAAAAAGTGCAACACTGCAAAATACTCAAAAATACTCAAAAGGGTGCAACACTGCAAAAATCTTAAATATACTCATAAGGTGCAACACTGCAAAATCTATACTATAATCAATAATATTTAACTTCAAAAATACTTAACTGTCTTAACATCAAAATACGGTCCGGGGGCTGGAAAGAATCTCCCCCCATAAACATGAACGGAAAGTGGAAGTATTGCGCCTAGCGACTAACTTCCCCAAAAAAAAACTGAAAAAAAACTTTAAAAATAATTAGCGGATGTGGTCTAACTATTGGGTCAATAAATGTACAGCATCAATCAATGAGTAATGGGAAATTCGTTCAGTTATCAGGAGTCTCATTACGCTACTGCAGACGTGCGTTAGGAACATGTTCACCAACTACCGGTTAGCGCTTCATGAGAGTTCCATCAACTTGACGAACTCTGACAAAAACCATAACTGAATGAAAACATCATAATATATTTGGGCTTGTAATTTTACTCAATACAAAAACTGAAAGATCCGAATATAAGCGTTAAAGGTGAGTGAGTGGATTCTCTTGGAGTGTTAATAGCTTCTGCAACAGACGTGCATCAGGAATTTGTTCACCAACCACCGGTCAAAAGATCTATCAACAACATCCTTGAGGAATTCAAAATTCTACTAAACTCAAAAGAAAAAAGTTTCAGTACTCTCGCAACAGACGACCAGACTCAAAAACGTCTAAATCCTGGACAATAAAGTTACCGAAAACCTTAATCAAAAGCAAAACAGAAGGTAAAGTACTACGAATGAATCCTATGCAACAGACGAAGATTAGGAACTTGATCACCAATCTCCCGGACAATAAGGCATCCAAAACATAGACTAGATGTTATTCCTCCAGCAGAATAACTCTACCAAAAGCAACTTAAACTCAGAAAAGAATTCGATCAAAAAAAAAATTTTGCTCGAACACCAAAAAAAAAATTTCTAACATCAAAACTTCAAAAACTAAATTTCTCCATAATCAAAATATACATCATAACAAAGCATCGGGTACGTGCTCCAGGCCCCACGTTGGGCCCCATTCTGTAACGTAGAATGAAGACGAGATGTCACATCCTGTAAAGTAGAACAAAACAGAATGTCAAATCTCCGACGGAATTACTGATCTCAAACGCACAGAGTGAGGCCAAATGAAGAATACAAATAAAAACAAATTGTATGTCTCACCATTGACATCGACCCCGATGCGTCAGCAATCCCTGCCTACTAACGAATGGAAGTATATCCTCTCGCTAGGACATGTATGATGATGATGGTATTCATGATGACACGTTCACCCGGTAGAGGGCATCAAACCAAAAGACCAACTTACAGATAGTCCTAGAGGACCCCTACCGCTAGCCCGTGCTTCATCCACAATATCGCCTGGTGTTGGTAGTAGAACGCAGTACCCATACTATCATCTCTATTGGGCATCATGTCTCTACTAGGAATATCTTCACCATACAAATCCTTGTCCTCTTTTTCTCCATACACAGACTTATCCACCACAGCATTCTGGTTCTTTCGTTTCCATCACGAACTCGGTTGGTATAGAAGAAAAATATAAATAGTAAGTCGAATTTCATATTCCTCAATTCCCCTACCCCGTACTACTCTTCAGTCCACTACACGTACTGAAGGGTATTGACCCGAGAGGCAAATTGAGGTTGTCGCCGATCGACCACCGCGTCGATATGCAGCATTGCCCCGCTCCACTCAAGAGCAGAAGGGAGGTGAGTCCTTGCTGTGGGATCGCGACGGTGCTACAAGTTTTTACCCTGCATATCTAGATATGGATGTTAATATATCCCTTTCTTTCTAAAAGACTAAGGCCTGTGGCACAAGATACTTTGTTCATTAGGATGCGTAGATTTATTTCTCTCAGACCCTCGTTGTCTGAGACACTCACGTAGGAGTACTAATATTTTGATTGATTGAGAAGAAGATTTAGTCCTGCACTTCATATGGAGTTCCAAGTAGAAAAATTTCCTTCACCACAAATATCATTAACCACACACAATAGTTTCTAACTATGATGTCTTTGGATGTTAGAAGACATCTAGAGCTGTTTATACCCTCGTCTCTACCATGCTCATATGTTATGTAGAGTGCAGGAGCGAAGTGTCTGACTTGGTGTCGGGTTGTCTGAGGTGTAGACGACAACCCCTGTCTCTTAACCCACCCATTTCCGAAGAAGATCAACTCCCTCTTCGAACCATGGCTTCTCTATGACAGAAAAAAAGGAATATTATTAAGAAGCCCCTTAACATGAATGTAGGTCAAGCCTGACCTACATTACTAAATCACCATTATATACTAAACTCACTAAACTAACCCAAACATCCTATACCAAAAATGTTCCACCGTTCATGAATATGTAAAGGAGAGAGAGAGTTCTGTACAACCCCCATCGGACCTAAATAACCTATTCCATCTTTACTAAATTCCTATAACTCTTAGAAAAGAAATCTGTAAGAAAGTCTGCATCAATAATTAAATCAATAAATGAAGACTGCAAAAAAAATGTTTCAATTTCTATAATCATACCAAAAGTTTATTTAATAAAGTCTTATAACTAACAGGATAATTATGTCCTAAATACTTAAGTTATATTTAAGTCAAAATTCTTAATATTTTATTCGACCGAAATTAACAACCGTTATCAAAACGATTACAAAAGTAAAGTTACCAATTAAGAAATCGATAATCAAGATTCAATCTTGATATTACCGAATTGAAATACCAGAAGGGTAAAGTGTTTTTGTAAATCTCAAAAGTTGAAAAGGTCGATAATCTTTTAAAATTCAATTAAAGTAAAAATTAATACTAATACTAAAGATAATCACGCATACAAAAAGTAGATCACGACAATGAAACAAATTTAAATCAACACGAAGTAAAAACAATTAGGTCACAGCAGCTTGTAAATGCTGTCAATATTGCAATTATATTAAAGTAAACCGATTCCGAAATAGAATTTTTCGAATGTATATATATCGAATTTCAAATCGAGATATTCAACCGCCAGAAATTGTAGTCAAAACTAGATAAGATTTCTCAAATTAAGTCATATATAATTTACTAACAATAGGCGGGAATAACGAAGTCATACATCGTTACTTCCGTTTGACCTAAACCGAAACATAGAACAATCACGACAAAGGATCAACAAAATATCTATTATTGACTGTTGAAAGAATAATAGATTGTTAAGTGTGAACACAGGTAGTGTATTAACACAGGATAACGTAAAGTCATAAACGAATTCCAAAGCCAACGAAGGGCTGAATACAAAAACGTTTCAAGTATGAATACTTGGGAAAAGTATATTGAAACCGAGAAGGTTACCAGTGATTAACATCACACAAGGAGGTTTGTTGGCATCAGGTAGGTATACCACACAAATAAAACCATAGCAAGATGGCAAATAGTACCTTACTAATTGAAGTAAAAAGGTAAGTGAAAACTCAAAGGAAGCAAATCCAATGGGTGGAGTGAATTGCAAACAATTCAGAAAAACATACAAGTGAGGAAGGGATAAACAAGTAATGTGTACTAGAAAACAACAATGTTTCTTAAAATACCAATTAAAATTGTTAATATGATTACCGTATAGAAGTAAATACTATTACAGGATCGAAAATTATGCAGGCCAATATCAGGGAGGGTCGCTGAAAAGTAAAAGTTGGAAATAAATGCATATACAGTTCGTATATGATATCAATAAATGCAATATAGTTAAATATGTTTCAAAAATCAATATAGTTTAAAAATCTTAAATACCTAGATGAAGAAGTGCACTGCTCCTATCTAATATCGTATTTTCAAAAATATTTATCTGTATTTTCAAAATTTAACTCTATAATTTATTTATGGTTGCAACTTGATATCATGTATTCACAAGGTGCAGTTTCCCAGCTATACAGCGGGGTAGGGAGTTTGTATCCCTAGCGAGATAGTTGATAATTGGCGTAAGGAGTCTTAGTGACTCTGGGGTTGGTTGCCAATTGAGTATTTGGACACACCAAAGTAAGGAAAACACAAATTCACAAAACATACTACACTAAAGGACGAAGATAATTGTTAGATAGTTCCAGACTATCTGTGATTGATTTCAGATAATTTTAGCAATATATTTCAAAGTTTCGCCAAAATTTGTTCAAAGTTCAAGAAAAATTATCGCGAAGGTAAGTATTTAATATTCAAAAATTCGTAATCTTTCTGATCATATAGCACCAGCAAATAATTTACGTTAATGTAGGCAGCAAAAAAAAATGTTAACCGCGTTAATATTAGGTAATTAAGTTTCAAAAATCACGTCTAAAGATTATCTTTTATATTATTTCAAGGATCAAAATTAATAAGCACTTTCATATATCAATATAGAATACTTCTACCATACATATATACTAATAATAATAAAGAAAAATTGAAAAATAATACTCAAGTGAATTTTGTTTTTGTTGAGATGGATTTTGTAATCGCACTCCTTTATATCCTCAATGTTGATAATAATAACTCGAACTGATGTAGCTGAAGACTCGATGAGAACCAAAACGTAACTCCAGTTATAGGGATGCAAACGTATCGCTAGATTGGAGGCATGAGCGTCCAAATCCAATGCGGATCCGCAACAGAGCTGAGGTGCGCTTGGTGAATACACCGCGCGTGGTGTCTATAGGACAGAAGTAAACTGATGATATAACCAATCTGAGGAACAATCGTCCAAACAGATGGTTATGTAGTGATGATTGATCTTAAAGATCTCCTGCTCACAGTAGAGGTTATAATACCAAGTGTAGGTGCCCGCAGGTGGGCTTTCTTGGCACCACAGGTGGTGCTTCAGAAACCGTACAACCTGACCGTAGATATAGTGGAAGAAGTTCTGCAACCGTGGCGTCAGGACGGTGCAATAAATGCTTCACGAATTCCACGTCGTCTGCGAGAAAGTATGCGGAAGGGTGAGGTATGCTACCAGCAATAACACGCCGCTTCCTCGAGGAACAAATCTCCAGGCAACAATGAAAATCCGGAACTAAGGTGCGGGACTGCGTCAGCCGCACGTGGCCTTAGCAGAAGAATATTCTTCCTGATGAGTGGACTAGCGTCCGTCCACAAAACAAATCACAAAAAAGTACAAAACTTTCCAACAGGTAGATTTCATGGAGTTTCTTTAATTAAATCCTTCTGGAAACCACCGCAGAAAATGCAAAAACTCAAAGTTGATAATTAAGTATGGATGTAACAAGAATTCTAGGGATTAAATGATGATCCTGCCCTTGATGCGTCGATGGCCACATGGATTGCCAATGCCAGCACCATGTGCTCTGGCGTTTCCTAAGGGAAAACCATGCCATATAACATCTTTTATATATACATATATTGAAAATTTCAGACACATACCTTTAAAATCAGTCAAAATTCTTTTCAAATCCTACCGAAAGGATTTCAGGGATCGTACAATAACGAAGAATATAACGCCACGTCGTGTAAGCCACGTTGTGTGGTACCACCGACGCGTAAAAGTAAAAAAAAATTGCCTCTGGCGAAAATTTTTTGAAGGGTTGAAAGAAAAATTACCTGGAATGTGAAGATTAAGTGTAAAAATATTGAATATAATAACGAATAAACGTGCTGAATATATTCGGCACAGTTATTCGGATATATTCTATGATTTACATACCTTTTTTATACGGAAATAATCCAATTTGTCGAATATATTTGGTGGCTTGTACAGGAACTTTCAAAAAAACTTAAAGTGACTGGTAGGTTGGCTGGCCGTAAATGAAATAGGCAGAAATATGATCTCGATCATATTTTTATATGGCTGGCCATAGAATATCAAAATACTCAAAGTAGCGATAGGGAAATTTCTCTATGGCTGGGGCATGTTCAAAGAGTATTGTTCTTATTATTAGTTTATCTAGTTCACGCCTAGATGTCACCACCGTCATGGAACTTGGAATAATCCAACTAATCAATTAGATTATGACTCCCAATTTGTCCAACCGACGTGTGTCAACCATTCCATCAGATGAGGGATGCTGGACATACGTTAGGGAAAATAAATTCCACACTCAATAAAAATTATTATGCCATTACAACTTCATGACAAGTCACTTTGTCACATCGTTCTCAATTCTGATGAATGTATTGGTTAGTCTGTGTAATAATAAAACATTTATTACTCCGAAACTGACCTCGCCATGGGGAAATATAAACCAGACAATTACGTCATCAGAAATAATTAGTATCGAAATTCCTGTTTCTTTTCCGTGTGGTGTAATTGTTATACAAATTAATCTCACCACCAGTCGGTCTGGTGAATGACATACCGACACTAATACATGGATCCAATTCGGATTCCAGTTTGGAAACTCTCTATCGTTAGTGGCGCAAATGTCAGATTGGACATAAAAAGCCGAAGAGATAATTTCAACAGGATCGATTTCACGATAACTTCTGTCAGAGTAGAAAGGAACTGTTCCGTGAAGGAATTTATTCTGACAGGCAAAATTTCCTACAAAAGGGAACAATTTTGACCAGGGAAATTTCTCCAAAAGTGGGAATTAATAGAAAACGGAAATCTGTCGCCATTAAATTGAGCATCTGTAATGTGGGATGAGCGCCATCTAGTGACTGGTGTGAACCTATAAGTAAGTATTTTCATCGCTTTTAAGGCGGTGGTTACACAGCAAAAAAAAAATTTTGGGGTGAAGTCACACTGACATTACAGTTGTTCAAATATTTTCCCTACAAAACTTGTGCTTTTGGAACAAATCTTATTTGTTCCCAAAGCAGAAGGAAAAGGAGAATATTTCCTATATTGCTACAAAAAAAAAGAAATTGTTTTGTCCGTTGTGAGGATGGCTCACAGATAATCTGATATTCAATCAAACCAAACGTAAGAAACATCAAACGTAAATGGTTCTTCCTGCAAAAAAAAATGTTTGCCTGAAGAAGGACAAAGAACAATAATGGACAAGCACAAGGATCTCATGCACAGCTGAGCATACGCCGGGCACAATGATGAAAAAAATATCACAGTAGAAAATTGTTTGTGAATAAACATAATAGAGTGTGAAGAGAAGGAGAGTGTAGTCACCACTAACACTACCTTCACTAACACATCATCATCTCACACTACCTCTTAAGGTCTTTAGTGTGCACCGTCGATTTATAGCCTTTGCTATCCACTACCTCATATAAATTATCACCGATAATTCTTACAATTCTAACCTTAATGAATTTAGGGCTGAGTTTCGCATTAAAGTGCTTAGATGAATCGCTAAGCACGAAATTCCGTTTATAAACCTCGTCATCCACCCTATAGTTGACCTTGTGACTACGCACATTATAAACTCTCTCATAGTCAGCATGGGCCTTAGCTAATGCTTCCTTTAAATAGGAGTGGAGAATATTCATTTTCGCCGTTTTAGGCAGCCAATCTATCTCCGAGTTGTTTAAACCTCCTAACTCTCTCAACAAACGATAATCCGCCCCATGCTCAATCATTATCTGACCAAACAGAGCTTCATAGGGGGACATCTTGTGAGTAGAATGTACAGTGGTGCGGAGTGCACTACTTATGGATGATAGATGGGCATCCCAATTAGATTGTCTAGGATTTATATACGCGCGAATAGCCGATAAAATTGAGCGATTTACTCTTTCACTAGCATTCGCTTGTAACGAGTAAACAGCCGTTTTGTAATGCTTAACACCGTATGCATTCAAATAACTCTGAAATTCCTTACTTAGGAATTGAGTGCCGTTATCAGAGAGTATGCTCTCTGGCACACCATATACTAAAAATACATCCTCCTGCAAGAACTTAACTACGTTGGTAGCCGTGGCTCTTCTCATAGGTTTAATCAGAACGAACTTCGTTAACTGATCGACAACAATGATTATGAAAACGTTACCGCTCCTCGACTTTGGATAGGGACCCAAGAAATCTATATATAGATGTTGGAATGGTCGATCGACCACAAAACTTCTTCCCATCTCCGTCCGAAGCGTCATATTCGAGGCTTTAGTTGTCTTACAAACCTCACATGTATCCACAAAATGTTTGACCTGGGTATACATACTCGGCCAATAAAAACGTTGTCTCAACCTATAAAGAGTTTTCACGACACCGCCGTGAGAAGATCTTGGAGGATTATGCGCTAACTCAATTAAAGATTTCGTCATCTCAGATGGAACCCACAGTTTCCACGTTAAGTCGTCTGCGAGGGGATTACCAATGGAGTGTTTGGTACGTTTGTACACGTATCCCTCGGATACCTTGAGATCTGGTAATCGCTCCTGCTCCTTCTTGATGTGGTTGATGAGGTCCAGGTATCCTGCTGACTGGAAAGAGGAATCCTCTAAGTCCAAGTGGAGTACCTCCTCGGGTTCGACCCGTGTTAGGCATGAAAGGAAGGCTTCTACCGTCAAATTGTCTGCCTCATATACTCTTGACAGAGCGTCTGGCACGACATTCAAAGTTCCCTTTCGATGCTCTACCACGAAATCGAATCCTTGGAGACGCATGCTCCACCTGGCCAACCTGCCAGTAGGATCCTTTAAATTCATCAGCCACTTCAAGCTGGAGTGGTCTGTGATTACTTTAAAATGATATCCCTCGACATACGATCGAAACTTCTGGATACCAAGTACAGCTGCAAGGCATTCACGTTCGGTGACGGAGTAATTTCTTTGCGCAGCGTTCAGCTTCTGGGAGAAGTAATAGATTGGGCGTTCAGCCCGCTGACAAAGAACACACCCGATACCGGACGCGGATGCATCACACAAAATCACGAATTCCTTGCTAAAGTCGGGGTTGACCAGCACCGGAGCTGTCGTCAACGCCTGTTTGATGGAATTAAAGGCTTCTAGAGCCTTTTGGTTAAGCTCGAACGCTTTACCTTTCTTCAGTACATCTGTCAAAGGAGAGGCAAGCGTAGAAAAATCTTTAACGAATCGCCGGTACCATCCCGCCATTCCTAAGAAACGTCTTACTTGACGAGTTGTGGTAGGTACCGGAAATTCATTAATTGCTGCAATTTTGTCGGGGTCAGCTTTCAAACAGCCTTGCCCAACCTTATAACCTAGATACTGAAGCTCATCAAAACAGAACTTGGATTTCTCCACGTTGATCGTCAGTCCTGCCCTGGTCAATTCCTGACTTACTCGCCTCAATATCGCCAAGTGTTCGTCGAATGTTTCAGACACGACCAAAAGGTCATCGAGATAAACGAACACTAGATCCCGCAATTCTGTCGGAATTACCTTAGACATAAGATAACTCAGACTCTGCGGCGCATTACACAAACCGAATGGCATGACCTTGAAATGGTACAAAGGCCTACCAGGTACTGTAAAAGCAGTCTTTTCCCTCGATGTTTTCTCCAACGGTATCTGCCAGAATGCGTCTTTCAAATCCACACTAGAAATATAGCGAGTTTTTGAAAGGCGTGCTAACAGACCCTCAATATGGGCAATTGGCCTCGCATCCTTCTTTGTAACCGAGTTCACCTTCCGAAAGTCTAGGCATAGGCGGTTCTTCCCAGGCTTGCGCACTAGCACAGCTGGTGAAGACCATGCACTAGAACTTTCTTCGATGACCCCCAAAGACAACATACGATCCAATTCCTCATACATCATTGCTTGTACCGCAGGAGAAACAGGATAATATCTCTGCTTAATTGGTATAGCATCACCCGTATCGATGTAATGCTCTACCAGTGTCGTTTTCCCGAGCCCCTTGCTCGTGAAAGAAGGAAAACCACGAATCACATCACGAAGTTGAGTGGACTCTTCGTGACTGAGCTTCACTTGGTTTGTGGAGTTTCCATCCGATGGAAAATCCGATATGGAAGAAATCAAATGAGGTGCCAGTCCAAATTTACGCCAAAAGTCAACGCCTAAATATAAACGCTGAGAAAGTGTTGGCACGACGTAAAAATCCATGCTGAACAGCATGCCATTGTACTGGACATCAGTAGTAAACATTCCTTTAATTTTCTGCTGTTTCCCGTCCGCAGTGGACACCGTAGACTCGACGTTCCTAACCTTAACGTGCTTCGCTTTTAAGTAGTCTACGCAATTTGTACCCAAGCAACTAATGCTCGCACCGGAATACAGAAGACCAAGAAACTTGTCTCCCAACATCTCCACAGTCACGTATGGACGAGGATCATTGGATTCCTTGCCTAATCTAGCGGCAGCAACGTTACGGTAGGTTGTCCGCTTTAATTGAAAACGATCTCGTGTTCTACGAATTCGTTTCGAAATTTCAGGAAATGCTACTACTCTTTTCCTAACCTCATAATAATTGAGTAGCCTTTCATGAAATGGTTTCTTATAAAGTAAATCAAATTTATTCTTAATTTCAGGTAAATTCAAAAGTGTATTTCTTTGGGTATCAGTCAAAAATTCATTAGGGTTTCTTTTTAAAATACTAATTTGAGGAGTGTTAAGCAAAGGTTCTTCCTTCCTGGTGCTTACAACTCCGGGCTTGCTTTTATCGAGCGCATCCCCCCGAATGGTGGATTTGCTCGCTTCGGGTTTCCCGCACATCTAGGACAATTCGGACTATAGACATTAGGTAACCCACATCTAAAACAGAAAATAATTTGTCTTGGATCTGCACAATCGCGGAACCCATGGCCCACAGTTTGGCATTTCCAGCATTTCATTAATTCAGGGTGGAACGCGTCCACCTGCTCAGGCAGTGCAACTGCTAATTCATCTCCAGGAGTTTCCTCATCCAACGCGTTGATGAAGCGTCTGGGTGGGTGAGGTTGCTTGTACGCATTAGGTACGAAAGGTTGTCGCGGGTTTTCTGAACTACCAAAGAACTTTTCAATAGTGCGACATTGGTATGCTAATTCTTGAAGACTATAAGTGCTAAAGGAAATCAATGACTGACCTAGTTGTCGTTTCACATTAGCTTTAATGATTTCAATAATTTCCCTGTCGTTCTTAGGGATTCGCAAGTTGGAGTTCATATGCATCATAGCATCAAAGAAGTCATTGAAGGACTCCCCTGATTGTTGCTTACGATCATACAACCTGCGAGACAGTTCCGCATCCATTTCAAGGCTGCGGAATTGCTCAATTAACGCCAATTGAAGCGTTTGCCAGGACGCGTGCAGATTTTGCTTGCGGTACCTCCAGTACCACTGTAAAAATTGGTGGAAACCACCAGACACTTCTTCCCAAGAAAAGCGATAACTAGCTCTAATAAGATCCAACCGGAACAAAAAGTCATCTACTGGCATATTCCTCCCATCAAACTTTATTCCCCATTTGTGGAATAGTGGGTAGGTACCAGACGTAGAATTACTAGAGTGTATTGCCTTCGGCTGAGAAGCCGCAGACTGATCGTTATCCAAACGAATAGAATTCATGCGCGTCATGAACTCGTCCACGTTCACGCCCTGAGCCATGTTCGAAGGATGTACTGGAGGGGTACTTGAACTTGCTCCAGGAGGAACGGGTTGTGATGCAGGTTGTGTAGCCAAAGGAGGCGCAACCGGCACGAAGCTTGTTAAATCAACAAAATCGCCAGCCACAGTTCTGGCTGGAAAATTGACAGGCCTACCTTGAGGAGTAGGCATGTCGACGTAGGGAATTACTGCGGAATTAGGAGGCCGACTAACTTGAAAAGCCGCAGTTGGCTGTGAACGTGGTGGATGATTAACATTATCATCAACATTACTATTGCTATTATTAGCATTACTCGCATAACTCACATTTTGATTATTAGCATTATTCTCCCTACTATGTAACAACTCAGTTACATGTCTTAACAAAATAGCTTGACTTTCAGCGAGACCTCGCGAAAGTTCTTCAACAAAAAATTTCCTGTCATCCATCCGGTGTAAGTCTACCGTTGCCGAGATCATCTCTTGCATATAGGCAGATTGATTGGCCGCTTGCTGTGCTCTTCTTTGCTCTTCAGGAGTCAAAGGTGAGCCTAAAGGTTGCCCTTCATTCGCTGGAACGCGAGCGGGTGGGCTTGAATGATCCGTGCCTACACCAGAGTGGTAGGCTGAATGTACGGAATCATCCTGAGGATTAGCGGGTGCAACTCGTGACATTTCGTCAGCTACACGTGCGTAGTACTCCGGGTTGTAAGGACCAGGATTAAAGAATTTCCTAGCAGAGCCGGGCATTGGGCTGTGCTACGAAAATAACACAAAACAAAGAAAAAGAAAGTCTTAAAATTATAGAAAAGTGGGGTGTGCAGTGATTCGTTCACTATTTCACACCAAGTAAAAATTCAAAAATGTATCAAAAGGTAATATTCAAAACTTATTGAATATTGAATTTGGAGAGAAGTTGATAAAATCAAACTTCCTACAAAACTTCAAAAATCTTAAAAATAAAGTAGTGAAGGTAAATTTATGTTGGTCTAAGGTAAACTTCTTCCTTAGACTTCGCAAAAATTGAGTTTCGAAACAATCGTATCGAAAATCAAGCTCAATAACAAAAAAAATTTAATTATACTTAAATACGTAAGATAAGCTAAATACTCATAAACTTCAAAACTGAATATCTGTACTTAATCTTCAATAGATACTTAATCTCTACAAAAACCTAATATAGCTCTTTGTTAACTAATGAACTTCTTCTAGTTCAAGTTTTCAAAGACTATAATCTCAAAACTAAATATAGAAAAAATGTAAGGTATACTAAACTAAAGAGTGCTTAATCTAAACTCAAAACTAAAGCGTTTCGATGACCCGTGAAACACGCAAAATTCCACGACCTCACCAAACGAAGATACTAAACTCAAAAAATGGAACCTTCGGGATTACGTCTTCCCTATTTTCCGAAAAATTACTCAAAAATCTCAAAAATGCAATCTTCAGGATTACGTCTTCCTTATCTTCCGAAAAATTACTCAAAAAGTGCAACACTGCAAAATACTCAAAAATACTCAAAAGGGTGCAACACTGCAAAAATCTTAAATATACTCATAAGGTGCAACACTGCAAAATCTATACTATAATCAATAATATTTAACTTCAAAAATACTTAACTGTCTTAACATCAAAATACGGTCCGGGGGCTGGAAAGAATCTCCCCCCATAAACATGAACGGAAAGTGGAAGTATTGCGCCTAGCGACTAACTTCCCCAAAAAAAAACTGAAAAAAAACTTTAAAAATAATTAGCGGATGTGGTCTAACTATTGGGTCAATTAATGTACAGCATCAATCAATGAGTAATGGGAAATTCGTTCAGTTATCAGGAGTCTCATTACGCTACTGCAGACGTGCGTTAGGAACATGTTCACCAACTACCGGTTAGCGCTTCATGAGAGTTCCATCAACTTGACGAACTCTGACAAAAACCATAACTGAATGAAAACATCATAATATATTTGGGCTTGTAATTTTACTCAATACAAAAACTGAAAGATCCGAATATAAGCATTAAAGGTGAGTGAGTGGATTCTCTTGGAGTGTTAATAGCTTCTGCAACAGACGTGCATCAGGAATTTGTTCACCAACCACCGGTCAAAAGATCTATCAACAACATCCTTGAGGAATTCAAAATTCTACTAAACTCAAAAGAAAAAAGTTTCAGTACTCTCGCAACAGACGACCAGACTCAAAAACGTCTAAATCCTGGACAATAAAGTTACCGAAAACCTTAATCAAAAGCAAAACAGAAGGTAAAGTACTACGAATGAATCCTATGCAACAGACGAAGATTAGGAACTTGATCACCAATCTCCCGGACAATAAGGCATCCAAAACATAGACTAGATGTTATTCCTCCAGCAGAATAACTCTACCAAAAGCAACTTAAACTCAGAAAAGAATTCGATCAAAAAAAAAATTTTGCTCGAACACCAAAAAAAAAATTTCTAACATCAAAACTTCAAAAACTAAATTTCTCCATAATCAAAATATACATCATAACAAAGCATCGGGTACGTGCTCCAGGCCCCACGTTGGGCCCCATTCTGTAACGTAGAATGAAGACGAGATGTCACATCCTGTAAAGTAGAACAAAACAGAATGTCAAATCTCCGACGGAATTACTGATCTCAAACGCACAGAGTGAGGCCAAATGAAGAATACAAATAAAAACAAATTGTATGTCTCACCATTGACATCGACCCCGATGCGTCAGCAATCCCTGCCTACTAACGAAAAGAAGTATATCCTCTCGCTAGGACATGTATGATGATGATGGTATTCATGATGACACGTTCACCCGGTAGAGGGCATCAAACCAAAAGACCAACTTACAGATAGTCCTAGAGGACCCCTACCGCTAGCCCGTGCTTCATCCACAATATCGCCTGGTGTTGGTAGTAGAACGCAGTACCCATACTATCATCTCTATTGGGCATCATGTCTCTACTAGGAATATCTTCACCATACAAATCCTTGTCCTCTTTTTCTCCATACACAGACTTATCCACCACAGCATTCTGGTTCTTTCGTTTCTCTCATAGTTATATGACAGGACCAAATAGGTATCTAGATGTATACATACACAACGATTACGCATTCTGCAAAGTTCCACCATAAATGGGAACATACACCAATACACCCAAATACCATAGACACGATCAGTAAGAGAGATAGGTCCGCACACAGATCACAACCTACATCCCTTAGAACATAAAACTTACCATGCCGATCACCTCAGAACTAGTTTTGTAACAACCAGAGGAAACCAGAATGCGGGTGGATAATTTATTATTATTTTTAATTGGTAGCTTCGATGACCTGCAATACCTAAAATTATTCAACACATGCTCAAAACTAAACTCACCAGAGAAATTATCTTAAACTTCAAAAAAGAAAACTCATACCGAAGATCCACGCGGAAACAGAATTTATCCACCACGAGACCACTACTACACTCAAAAGATCCGAAGCCGACCCAATCATTATAGTGTTCGTAGAAGAAAAGAAGATTCCGGAACCCCTAATCCTCGCCGGTCACAAAGGCCTATTGCCTTCATGCGTCATGGGAAATGACATAAGCAGAATCTCTTGTCCATCACGAACTCGGTTGGTATAGAAGAAAAATATAAATAGTAAGTCGAATTTCATATTCCTCAATTCCCCTACCCCGTACTACTCTTCAGTCCACTACACGTACTGAAGGGTATTGACCCGAGAGGCAAATTGAGGTTGTCGCCGATCGACCACCGCGTCGATATGCAGCATTGCCCCGCTCCACTCAAGAGCAGAAGGGAGGTGAGTCCTTGCTGTGGGATCGCGACGGTGCTACAAGTTTTTACCCTGCATATCTAGATATGGATGTTAATATATCCCTTTCTTTCTAAAAGACTAAGGCCTGTGGCACAAGATACTTTGTTCATTAGGATGCGTAGATTTATTTCTCTCAGACCCTCGTAGTCTGAGACACTCACGTAGGAGTACTAATATTTTGATTGATTGAGAAGAAGATTTAGTCCTGCACTTCATATGGAGTTCCAAGTAGAAAAATTTCCTTCACCAAAAATATCATTAACCACACACAATAGTTTCTAACTATGATGTCTTTGGATGTTAGAAGACATCTAGAGCTGTTTATACCCTCGTCTCTACCATGCTCATATGTTATGTAGAGTGCAGGAGCGAAGTGTCTGACTTGGTGTCGGGTTGTCTGAGGTGTAGACGACAACCCCTGTCTCTTAACCCACCCATTTCCGAAGAAGATCAACTCCCTCTTCGAACCATGGCTTCTCTATGACAGAAAAAAAGGAATATTATTAAGAAGCCCCTTAACATGAATGTAGGTCAAGCCTGACCTACATTACTAAATCACCATTATATACTAAACTCACTAAACTAACCCAAACATCCTATACCAAAAATGTTCCACCGTTCATGAATATGTAAAGGAGAGAGAGAGTTCTGTACAACCCCCATCGGACCTAAATAACCTATTCCATCTTTACTAAATTCCTATAACTCTTAGAAAAGAAATCTGTAAGAAAGTCTGCATCAATAATTAAATCAATAAATGAAGACTGCAAAAAAAATGTTTCAATTTCTATAATCATACCAAAAGTTTATTTAATAAAGTCTTATAACTAACAGGATAATTATGTCCTAAATACTTAAGTTATATTTAAGTCAAAATTCTTAATATTTTATTCGGCCGAAATTAACAACCGTTATCAAAACGATTACAAAAGTAAAGTTACCAATTAAGAAATCGATAATCAAGATTCAATCTTGATATTACCGAATTGAAATACCAGAAGGGTAAAGTGTTTTTGTAAATCTCAAAAGTTGAAAAGGTCGATAATCTTTTAAAATTCAATTAAAGTAAAAATTAATACTAATACTAAAGATAATCACGCATACAAAAAGTAGATCACGACAATGAAACAAATTTAAATCAACACGAAGTAAAAACAATTAGGTCACAGCAGCTTGTAAATGCTGTCAATATTGCAATTATATTAAAGTAAACCGATTCCGAAATAGAATTTTTCGAATGTATATATATCGAATTTCAAATCGAGATATTCAACCGCCAGAAATTGTAGTCAAAACTAGATAAGATTTCTCAAATTAAGTCATATATAATTTACTAACAATAGGCGGGAATAACGAAGTCATACATCGTTACTTCCGTTTGACCTAAGCCGAAACATAGAACAATCACGACAAAGGATCAACAAAATATCTATTATTGACTGTTGAAAGAATAATAGATTGTTAAGTGTGAACACAGGTAGTGTATTAACACAGGATAACGTAAGGTCATAAACGAATTCCAAAGCCAACGAAGGGCTGAATACAAAAACGTTTCAAGTATGAATACTTGGGAAAAGTATATTGAAACCGAGAAGGTTACCAGTGATTAACATCACACAAGGAGGTTTGTTGGCATCAGGTAGGTATACCACACAAATAAAACCATAGCAAGATGGCAAATAGTACCTTACTAATTGAAGTAAAAAGGTAAGTGAAAACTCAAAGGAAGCAAATCCAATGGGTGGAGTGAATTGCAAACAATTCAGAAAAACATACAAGTGAGGAAGGGATAAACAAGTAATGTGTACTAGAAAACAACAATGTTTCTTAAGATACCAATTAAAATTGTTAATATGATTACCGTATAGAAGTAAATACTATTACAGGATCGAAAATTATGCAGGCCAATATCAGGGAGGGTCGCTGAAAAGTAAAAGTTGGAAATAAATGCATATACAGTTCGTATATGATATCAATAAATGCAATATAGTTAAATATGTTTCAAAAATCAATATAGTTTAAAAATCTTAAATACCTAGATGAAGAAGTGCACTGCTCCTATCTAATATCGTATTTTCAAAAATATTTATCTGTATTTTCAAAATTTAACTCTATAATTTATTTATGGTTGCAACTTGATATCATGTATTCACAAGGTGCAGTTTCCCAGCTATACAGCGGGGTAGGGAGTTTGTATCCCTAGCGAGATAGTTGATAATTGGCGTAAGGAGTCTTAGTGACTCTGGGGTTGGTTGCCAATTGAGTATTTGGACACACCAAAGTAAGGGAAACACAAATTCACAAAACATACTACACTAAAGGACGAAGATAATTGTTAGATAGTTCCAGACTATCTGTGATTGATTTCAGATAATTTAAGCAATATATTTCAAAGTTTCGCCAAAATTTGTTCGAAGTTCAAGAAAAATTATCGCATTTAATATTCAAAAATTCGTAATCTTTCTGATCATATAGCACCAGCAAATAATTTACGTTAATGTAGGCAGCAAAAAAAAAATGTTAACCGCGTTAATATTAGGTAATTAAGTTTCGAAAATCACGTCTAAAGATTATCTTTTATATTATTTCAAGGATCAAAATTAATAAGCACTTTCATATATCAATATAGAATACTTCTACCATACATATATACTAATAATAATAAAGAAAAATTGAAAAATAATACTCAAGTGAATTTTGTTTTTGTTGAGATGGATTTTGTAATCGCACTCCTTTATATCCTCAATGTTGATAATAATAACTCGAACTGATGTAGCTGAACACTCGATGAGAACCAAAACGTAACTCCAGTTGTAGGGATGCAAACGTATCGCTAGATTGGAGGCATGAGCGTCCAAATCCAATGCGGATCCGCAACAGAGCTGAGGTGCGCTTGGTGAATACACCGCGCGTGGTGTCTATAGGACAGAAGTAAACTGATGATATAATCAATCTGAGGAACAATCGTCCAAACAGATGGTTATGTAGTGATGATTGATCTTAAAGATCTCCTGCTCACAGTAGAGGTTATAATACCAAGTGTAGGTGCCCGCAGGTGGGCTTTCTTGGCACCGCAGGTGGTGCTTCAGAAACCGTACAACCTGACCGTAGATATAGTGGAAGAAGTTCTGCAACCGTGGCGTCAGGACGGTGCAATAAATGCTTCACGAATTCCACGTCGTCTGCGAGAAAGTATGCGGAAGGGTGAGGTATGCTACCAGCAATAACACGCCGCTTCCTCGAGGAACAAATCTCCAGGCAACAATGAAAATCCGGAACTAAGGTGCGGGACTGCGTCAGCCGCACGTGGCCTTAGCAGAAGAATATTCTTCCTGATGAGTGGACTAGCGTCCGTTCACAAAACAAATCACAAAAAAGTACAACACTTTCCAACAGGTAGATTTCATGGAGTTTCTTTAATTAAATCCTTCTGGAAACCGCCGCAGAAAATGCAAAAACTTAAAGTTGATAATTAAGTATGGATGTAACAAGAATTCTAGGGATTAAATGATGATCCTGCCCTTGATGCGTCGATGGCCACATGGATTGCCAATGCCAGCACCATGTGCTCTGGCGTTTCCTAAGGGAAAACCATGCCATATAACATCTTTTATATATATATTGAAAATTTCAGACACATACCTTTAAAATCAGTCAAAATTCTTTTCAAATCCTACCGAAAGGATTTCAGGGATCGTACAATAACGAAGAATATAACGCCACGTCGTGTAAGCCACGTTGTGTGGTACCACCGACGCGTAAAAGTAAAAAAAAATTTCCTCTGGCGAAAATTTTTTGAAGGGTTGAAAGAAAAATTACCTGGAATGTGAAGATTAAGTGTAAAAATATTGAATATAATAACGAATAAACGTGATGAATATATTCGGCACAGTTATTCGGATATATTTTATGATTTACATACCTTTTTTATACGAAAATAATCCAATTTGTCGAATATATTTGGTGGCTTGTACAGGAACTTTCAAAAAAACTTAAAGTGACTGGTAGGTTGGCTGGCCGTAAATGAAATAGGCAGAAATATGATCTCGATCATATTTTTATATGGCTGGCCATAGAATATCAAAATACTCAAAGTAGCGATAGGGAAATTTCTCTATGGCTGGGGCATGTTCAAAGAGTATTGTTCTTATTATTAGTTTATCTAGTTCACGCCTAGATGTCACCACCGTCATGGAACTTGGAATAATCCAACTAATCAATTAGATTATGACTCCCAATTTGTCCAACCGACGTGTGTCAACCATTCCATCAGATGAGGGATGCTGGACATACGTTAGGGAAAATAAATTCCACACTCAATAAAAATTATTATGCCACTACAACTTCATGACAAGTCACTTTGTCACATCGTTCTCAATTCTGATGAATGTATTGGTTAGTCTGTGTAATAATAAAACATTTATTACTCCGAAACTGACCTCGCCATGGGGAAATCTAAACCAGACAATTACGTCATCAGAAATAATTAGTATCGAAATTCCTGTTTCTTTTCCGTGTGGTGTAATTGTTATACAAATTAATCTCACCACCAGTCGGTCTGGTGAATGACATACCGACACTTATACATGGATCCAATTCGGATTCCAGTTTGGAAACTCTCTATAGTTAGTGGCGCAAATGTCAGATTGGACATAAAAAGCCGAAGAGATAATTTCAACAGGATCGATTTCACGATAACTTCTGTCAGAGTAGAAAGGAACTGTTCCGTGAAGGAATTTATTCTGACAGGCAAAATTTCCTACAAAAGGGAACAATTTTGACCAGGGAAATTTCTCCAAAAGTGGGAATTAATAGAAAACGGAAATCTGTCGCCATTAAATTGAGCATCTGTAATGTGGGATGAGCGCCATCTAGTGACTGGTGTGAACCTATAAGTAAGTATTTTCATCGCTTTTAAGGCGGTGGTTACACAGCAAAAAAAAAATTTTGGGGTGAAGTCACACTGACATTACAGTTGTCCAAATATTTTCCCTACAAAACTTGTGCTTTTGGAACAAATCTTATTTGTTCCCAAAGCAGAAGGAAAAGGAGAATATTTCCTATATTGCTACAAAAAAAAAGAAATTGTTTTGTCCGTTGTGAGGATGGCTCACAGATAATCTGATATTCAATCAAACCAAACGTAAAAAACATCAAACGTAAATGGTTCTTCCTGCAAAAAAAAATTTTTGCCTGAAGAAGGACAAAGAACAATAATGGACAAGCACAAGGGTCTCATGCACAGCTGAGCATACGCCGGGCACAATGATGAAAAAAATATCACAGTAGAAAATTGTTTGTGAATAAACATAATAGAGTGTGAAGAGAAGGAGAGTGTAGTCACCACTAACACTACCTTCACTAACACATCATCATCTCACACTACCTCTTAAGGTCTTTAGTGTGCACCGTCGATTTATAGCCTTTGCTATCCACTACCTCATATAAATTATCACCGATAATTCTTACAATTCTAACCTTAATGAATTTAGGGCTGAGTTTCGCATTAAAGTGCTTAGATGAATCGCTAAGCACGAAATTCCGTTTATAAACCTCGTCATCCACCTAGGGAAGCCAGACGTCCCGCCACGCGCGGGACTGTCCCGCAAAATGACTTTTGTCCCGCAAGTGTCTCGCTGGAAAATTATGTCCCGCAATTCGATTTAATGTCCCGCTAAACCCCAAAAAACCAAGGTCAAGATAAACATGTTCTGTTCATCTTGATGAGTACGTTTATGTTTTAATTTTCACTCTTCTGTATAGTGATGTAAGACTCTCTCCCGCTTTACTTTTATTGGAATTTTCAAGATGTTGCAGAACAATATAAATCCACTATTAATCATAAATGTTATATTTTGTTATTTTGTACTTGAAGTACACTATAGTTTTATGTGAATGTTGGTTCCATTTCGGGCGAGCATAGAGACTGATATCTCGCGAATAACACGAGTAATGTTGGCCTCCAAACCGTCAATCATAGCTGGCGTATCCCTGAAGGCCTGAGACTACATATCCCCAGAGAAAATAGCCCACAGGTGTGATATCGATCTAGTCAGCAAATTTACCGGAGCTCACCAAAATGATTTCTCAATAAGGCGTCGGTTATAGCGATCAGTAAAATGCATCAGTAAAAATTTTCATTTGTAGTATGTATATTTAATATGTTTGAATGCGTTTTGAAAGAAAAAGTAATTATATTAAAAAAATAATATTGATTCGGAAATGTATTTTTTGCTGAAAACCAATAATTAGATTTTACTGACAAAACACCATTTTACGTATCAGCTGATTGTCATGTCACTCAAAATGAGACAATAATTCATTCTAGATTCTTACAGGGTTTTCACTACGAGCTGAAAACACGGTTTTCGTTGAAAACCCCTAAAACCTGAACGAAAACACAAGTTTTACCATACATTTTTGCTAACCAAAAGTTTTCGAAAACAACTAGTTTTATACAGGGTGATTCACCAGCGTTGTGCCAAAAAGCTAGAGCGTATAGGTTAAGTTGAGACAAGAAAAAAATCGTATGGGAGGGGGGGAGTCTATTCCCCTCCGTTTAGCCGGGAGGGGCAATTTTCTGAAAAATTGACTTATTTTGTAAAAAAAATATTTAAAATCAACGGGTTCGTTTACAACACCGTGTTATACCTTTTTGGAAAGCCAAAAACTTCTCCTTTTATTTTGTTTTTAAATTAAATTGTTTTAACGAATAGTTTAAAAAATATAAATTTTCAAACTCAAAATTTTGAAAAAAAATTTGAAAAAATAATTTTAAAACTAAAAATCTCAGAATTCAACGCTTCCATTAATCTTTAATCTAACACTGAAAACCGTATGGCTCTACGACTTTTTGTTGCCAAGGTATTCAAAAATAACCGAACCTACTTTTTCACAAAAACACGAAAAAATTGGCTAAATGGTCACTTGTGCCATCCCGTAAGGCTAGGTTTTCTTGTTTTTGTGAAGAAGTAGGTTTTTTTTTACAAAATAAGTCAATTTTTCAGAAAATTGCCCCTCCCGGCTAAACGGAGGGGAATAGACCGCCCTCCCATACGATTTTTTTCTTGTCTCAACTTAACCTACA
Source organism: Platycheirus albimanus (assembly GCA_916050605.2). Lineage (NCBI taxonomy): Eukaryota > Metazoa > Arthropoda > Insecta > Diptera > Syrphidae > Platycheirus > Platycheirus albimanus. The sequence goes on along the minus strand of OU696696.1, from coordinate 227,018,468 downwards.
CGCTCTAGCTTTTTGGCACAACGCTGGTGAATCACCCTGTATAAAACCTGACGAAAACACACCTTAGTTTTTAGTGATTGTTTTCAAACACACCTAAAAAGCGCATAAACGTAAAAAAAAATCAATCATAGGAGCCGAAAATATTTTCATTTCAAAATTTGATAATCTATATATATAAAAATGGATGTGTGTATGTTTGTATGTATGTTGTCTATGGACTCCTAAACCGCCCAATGGATCTTTATGAAATTTTCAGAGTAAATATAGTTTAGTCCAGGGATGGTTCCTGTGAAGGTTTGGTTCCGATCGGGTGGAAGACAAAAATAAACTTTTTTTTTTTTGTCAATTTTTTTTGGTTTTTTCATAAATTTTTTAGAGGTTTAAAACATCGGCGAAAACTCCGCAATGGCCAATCGGGTGGAAGACAAAAATAAAATGCAGACTTTTAAAATTTTTTTTATCATTTTCTTTTTTTTTGATTTTTGATTTTTTTTCATACATTTTTTATAGCTGTTTGAAACATCAGCGAAAATTCCGGAATGGCCGATCGGGTCGAAGACAAAAAAAAAATGCAGGACTTAACCAAAAATATTGTTTATCCGCTAGCTTTGATATGAAATAAAAAATAAATTTAATTTCACATTAAATAAGTGTTTTTTGTTTGTACATTTGCGACCAGAAAGAAGAAGAAACAGACAGGATGCGTTGCTATTACCACTTTTTTTACCGACATAATTTTACTGATCGCTATAAACGGCCATTAGTAAAAAAAATGTCTAATTGATTTGTTTTAAATTTTTAATGGTCGCTATTACTGACGCCTTAGTCCATTGTTTCACGCGCTGTATGGCTCGTATCGTCGACCGTCTTATTGGAACCAGAGCTCACCAAGACCATGGGCTTGAGTTTTTCTGAGCCTATTCACAGAAAATATAGACGTTGTTATGGTGCGATAGTTTTTCCATGATGAATTGTCACACGATACTGAACAAAAATGACAAAGTAGTTTGATTGGAGTCACGCGTGATCTGACAAGAAAAGCCTGTTGAATAACCCATTAGAACCTATGTATGTCCTTAATGTTAAAAGACGTTTAAAAAATAAAAAAAAGTAACTTAATAACAAGAATTTTAAAGGATTTATACTTTGGCTTGATATGTTAAAAAAAATTGTCCCGCAAATAATTTTTTCAAATCTGGCATCCCTACATCCACCCTATAGTTGACCTTGTGACTACGCACATTATAACCTCTCTCATAGTCAGCATGGGCCTTAGCTAATGCTTCCTTCAAATAGGAGTGGAGAATATTCATTTTCGCCGTTTTAGGCAGCCAATCTATCTCCGAGTTGTTTAAACCTCCTAACTCTCTCAACAAACGATAATCCGCCCCATGCTCAATCATTCTCTGACCAAACAGAGCTTCATAGGGGGACATCTTGTGAGTAGAATGTACAGTGGTGCGGAGTGCACTACTTATGGATGATAGATGGGCATCCCAATTAGATTGTCTAGGATTTATATACGCGCGAATAGCCGCTAAAATTGAGCGATTTACTCTTTCACTTGCATTCGCTTGTGGCGAGTAAACAGCCGTTTTGTAATGCTTAACACCGTATGCATTCAAATAACTCTGAAATTCCTTACTTAGGAATTGAGTGCCGTTATCAGAGAGTATGCTCTCTGGCACACCATATACTAAAAATACATCCTCCTGCAAGAACTTAACTACGTTGGTAGCCGTGGCTCTTCTCATAGGTTTAATCAGAACGAACTTCGTTAACTGATCGACAACAATGATTATGAAAACGTTACCGCTCCTCGACTTTGGATAGGGACCCAAGAAATCTATATATAGATGTTGGAATGGTCGATCGACCACAAAACTTCTTCCCATCTCCGTCCGAAGCGTCATATTCGAGGCTTTAGTTGTCTTACAAACCTCACATGTATCCACAAAATGTTTGACCTGGGTATACATACTCGGCCAATAAAAACGTTGTCTCAACCTATAAAGAGTTTTCACGACACCGCCGTGAGAAGATTTTGGAGGATTATGCGCTAACTCAATTAAAGATTTCGTCATCTCAGATGGAACCCACAGTTTCCACGTTAAGTCGTCTGCGAGGGGATTACCAATGGAGTGTTTGGTACGTTTGTACACGTATCCCTCGGATACCTTGAGATCTGGTAATCGGTCCTGCTCCTTCTTGATGTGGTTGATGAGGTCCAGGTATCCTGCTGACTGGAAAGAGGAATCCTCTAAGTCCAAGTGGAGTACCTCCTCGGGTTCGACCCGTGTTAGGCATGAAAGGAAGGCTTCTACCGTCAAATTGTCTGCCTCATATACTCTTGACAGAGCGTCTGGCACGACATTCAAAGTTCCCTTTCGATGCTCTACCACGAAATCGAATCCTTGGAGACGCATGCTCCACCTGGCCAACCTGCCAGTAGGATCCTTTAAATTCATCAGCCACTTCAAGCTGGAGTGGTCTGTGATTACTTTAAAATGATATCCCTCGACATACGATCGAAACTTCTGGATACCAAGTACAGCTGCAAGGCATTCACGTTCGGTGACGGAGTAATTTCTTTGCGCAGCGTTCAGCTTCTGGGAGAAGTAATAGATTGGGCGTTCAGCCCCATATTCGTCCCGCTGACAAAGAACACACCCGATACCGGACGCGGATGCATCACACAAAATCACGAATTCCTTGCTAAAGTCGGGGTTGACCAGCACCGGAGCTGTCGTCAACGCCTGTTTGATGGAATTAAAGGCTTCTAGAGCCTTTTGGTTAAGCTCGAACGCTTTACCTTTCTTCAGTACATCTGTCAAAGGAGAGGCAAGCGTAGAAAAATCTTTAACGAATCGCCGGTACCATCCCGCCATTCCTAAGAAACGTCTTACTTGACGAGTTGTGGTAGGTACCGGAAATTCATTAATTGCTGCAATTTTGTCGGGGTCAGCTTTCAAACAGCCTTGCCCAACCTTATAACCTAGATACTGAAGCTCATCAAAACAGAACTTGGATTTCTCCACGTTGATCGTCAGTCCTGCCCTGGTCAATTCCTGACTTACTCGCCTCAATATCGCCAAGTGTTCGTCGAATGTTTCAGACACGACCAAAAGGTCATCGAGATAAACGAACACTAGATCCCGCAATTCTGTCGGAATTACCTTAGACATAAGATAACTCAGACTCTGCGGCGCATTACACAAACCGAATGGCATGACCTTGAAATGGTACAAAGGCCTACCAGGTACTGTAAAAGCAGTCTTTTCCCTCGATGTTTTCTCCAACGGTATCTGCCAGAATGCGTCTTTCAAATCCACACTAGAAATATAGCGAGTTTTTGAAAGGCGTGCTAACAGACCCTCAATATGGGCAATTGGCCTCGCATCCTTCTTTGTAACCGAGTTCACCTTCCGAAAGTCTAGGCATAGGCGGTTCTTCCCAGGCTTGCGCACTAGCACAGCTGGTGTAGACCATGCACTAGAACTTTCTTCGATGACCCCCAAAGACAACATACGATCCAATTCCTCATACATCATTGCTTGTACCGCAGGAGAAACAGGATAATATCTCTGCTTAATTGGTATAGCATCACCCGTATCGATGTAATGCTCTACCAGTGTCGTTTTCCCGAGCCCCTTGCTCGTGAAAGAAGGAAAACCACGAATCACATCACGAAGTTGAGTGGACTCTTCGTGACTGAGCTTCACTTGGTTTGTGGAGTTTCCATCCGATGGAAAATCCGATATGGAAGAAATCAAATGAGGTGCCAGTCCAAATTTACGCCAAAAGTCAACGCCTAAATATAAACGCTGAGAAAGTGTTGGCACGACGTAAAAATCCATGCTGAACAGCATGCCATTGTACGGGACATCAGTAGTAAACATTCCTTTAATTTTCTGCTGTTTCCCGTCCGCAGTGGACACCGTAGACTCGACGTTCCTAACCTTAACGTGCTTCGCTTTTAAGCAGTCTACGCAATCTGTACCCAAGCAACTAATGCTCGCACCGGAATCCAGAAGACCAAGAAACTTGTCTCCTAACATCTCCACAGTCACGTATGGACGGGGATCATTGGATTCCTTGCCTAATCTAGCGGCAGCAACGTTACGGTAGGTCCGCTTTAATTGAAAACGATCTCGTGTTCTACGAATCCGTTTCGAAATTTCAGGAAATGCTACTACTCTTTTCCTAACCTCATAATAATTGAGTAGCCTTTCATGAAATGGTTTCTTATAAAGTAAATCAAATTTATTCTTAATTTCAGGTAAATTCTAAAGTGTATTTGTTTGGGTATCAGTCAAAAATTCTTTAGGGTTTCTTTTTAAAATACTAATTTGAGGAGTGTTAAGCAAAGGTTCTTCCTTCCTGGTGCTTACAACTCCGGGTTTGCTTTTATCGAGCGCATCCCCCCGGATGGTGGATTTGCTCGCTTCGGGTTTCCCGCACATCTAGGACAATTCGGACTATAGACATTAGGTAACCCACATCTAAAACAGAAAATAATTTGTCTTGGATCTGCACAATCGCGGAACCCATGGCCCACAGTTTGGCATTTCCAGCATTTCATTAATTCAGGGTGGAACGCGTCCACCTGCTCAGGCAGTGCAATTGCTAATTCATCTCCAGGAGTTTCCTCATCCAACGCGTTGATGAAGCGTCTGGGTGGGTGAGGTTGCTTGTACGCATTAGGTACGAAAGGTTGTCGCGGGTTTTCTGAACTACCAAAGAACTTTTCAATAGTGCGACATTGGTATGCTAATTCTTGGAAGACTATAAGTGCTAAAGGAAATCAATGACTGACCTAGTTGTCGTTTCACATTAGTTTTAATGATTTCAATCATTTCCCTGTCGTTCTTAGGGATTCGCAAGTTGGAGTTCATATGCATCATAGCATCAAAGAAGTCATTGAAGGACTCCCCTGATTGTTGCTTACGATCATACAACCTGCGAGACAGTTCCGCATCCGTTTCAAGGCTGCGGAATTGCTCAATTAACGCCAATTGAAGCGTTTGCCAGGACGCGTGCAGATTTTGCTTGCGGTACCTCCAGTACCACTGTTCAGCAGGTCCAGATAAAAATTGGTGGAAACCACCAGACACTTCTTCCCAAGAAAAGCGATAACTAGCTCTAATAAGATCCAACCGGAACAAAAAGTCATCTACTGGCATATTCCTCCCATCAAACTTTATTCCCCATTTGTGGAATAGTGGGTAGGTACCAGACGTAGAATTACTAGAGTGTATTGCCTTCGGCTGAGAAGCCGCAGACTGATCGTTATCCAAACGAATAGAATTCATGCGCGTCATGAACTCGTCCACGTTCACGCCCTGAGCCATGTTCGAAGGATGTACCGGAGGGGTACTTGAACTTGCTCCAGGAGGAACGGGTTGTGATGCAGGTTGTGTAGCCAAAGGAGGCGCAACCGGCACGAAGCTTGTTAAATCAACAAAATCGCCAGCCACAGTTCTGGCTGGAAAATTGACAGGCCTACCTTGAGGAGTAGGCATGTCGACGTAGGGAATTACTGCGGAATTAGGAGGCCGACTAACTTGAAAAGCCGCAGTTGGCTGTGAACGTGGTGGATGATTAACATTATCATCAACATTACTATTGCTATTATTAGCATTACTCGCATAACTCACATTTTGATTATTAGCATTATTCTCCCTACTATGTAACAACTCAGTTACATGTCTTAACAAAATAGCTTGACTTTCAGCGAGACCTCGCGAAAGTTCTTCAACAAAAAATTTCCTGTCATCCATCCGGTGTAAGTCTACCGTTGCCGAGATCATCTCTTGCATATAGGCAGATTGATTGGCCGCTTGCTGTGCTCTTCTTTGCTCTTCAGGAGTCAAAGGTGAGCCTAAAGGTTGCCCTTCATTCGCTGGAACGCGAGCGGGTGGGCTTGAATGATCCGTGCCTACACCAGAGTGGTAGGCTGAATGTACGGAATCATCCTGAGGATTAGCGGGTGCAACTCGTGACATTTCGTCAGCTACACGTGCGTAGTACTCCGGGTTGTAAGGACCAGGATTAAAGAATTTCCTAGCAGAGCCGGGCATTGGGCTGTGCTACGAAAATAACACAAAACAAAGAAAAAGAAAGTCTTAAAATTATAGAAAAGTGGGGTGTGCAGTGATTCGTTCACTATTTCACACCAAGTAAAAATTCAAAAATGTATCAAAAGGTAATATTCAAAACTTATTGAATATTGAATTTGGAGAGAAGTTGATAAAATCAAACTTCCTACAAAACTTCAAAAATCTTAAAAATAAAGTAGTGAAGGTAAATTTATGTTGGTCTAAGGTAAACTTCTTCCTTAGACTTCGCAAAAATTGAGTTTCGAAACAATCGTATCGAAAATCAAGCTCAATAACAAAAACAATTTAATTATACTTAAATACGTAAGATAAGCTAAATACTCATAAACTTCAAAACTGAATATCTGTACTTAATCTTCAATAGATACTTAATCTCTACAAAAACCTAATATAGCTCTTTGTTAACTAATGAACTTCTTCTAGTTCAGGTTTTCAAAGACTATAATCTCAAAACTAAATATAGAAAAAATGTAAGGTATACTAAACTAAAGAGTGCTTAATCTAAACTCAAAACTAAAGCGTTTCGATGACCCGTGAAACACGCAAAATTCCACGACCTCACCAAACGAAGATACTAAACTCAAAAAATGGAACCTTCGGGATTACGTCTTCCCTATTTTCCGAAAAATTACTCAAAAATCTCAAAAATGGAATCTTCAGGATTACGTCTTCCTTATCTTCCGAAAAATTACTCAAAAAGTGCAACACTGCAAAATACTCAAAAATACTCAAAAGGGTGCAACACTGCAAAAATCTTAAATATACTCATAAGGTGCAACACTGCAAAATCTATACTATAATCAATAATATTTAACTTCAAAAATACTTAACTGTCTTAACATCAAAATACGGTCCGGGGGCTGGAAAGAATCTCCCCCCATAAACATGAACGGAAAGTGGAAGTATTGCGCCTAGCGACTAACTTCCCCAAAAAAAAACTGAAAAAAAACTTTAAAAATAATTAGCGGATGTGGTCTAACTATTGGGTCAATAAATGTACAGCATCAATCAATGAGTAATGGGAAATTCGTTCAGTTATCAGGAGTCTCATTACGCTACTGCAGACGTGCGTTAGGAACATGTTCACCAACTACCGGTTAGCGCTTCATGAGAGTTCCATCAACTTGACGAACTCTGACAAAAACCATAACTGAATGAAAACATCATAATATATTTGGGCTTGTAATTTTACTCAATACAAAAACTGAAAGATCCGAATATAAGCGTTAAAGGTGAGTGAGTGGATTCTCTTGGACTGTTAATAGCTTCTGCAACAGACGTGCATCAGGAATTTGTTCACCAACCACCGGTCAAAAGATCTATCAACAACATCCTTGAGGAATTCAAAATTCTACTAAACTCAAAAGAAAAAAGTTTCAGTACTCTCGCAACAGACGACCAGACTCAAAAACGTCTAAATCCTGGACAATAAAGTTACCGAAAACCTTAATCAAAAGCAAAACAGAAGGTAAAGTACTACGAATGAATCCTATGCAACAGACGAAGATTAGGAACTTGATCACCAATCTCCCGGACAATAAGGCATCCAAAACATAGACTAGATGTTATTCCTCCAGCAGAATAACTCTACCAAAAGCAACTTAAACTCAGAAAAGAATTCGATAAAAAAAAAAATTTTGCTCGAACACCAAAAAAAAATTTTCTAACATCAAAACTTCAAAAACTAAATTTCTCCATAATCAAAATATACATCATAACAAAGCATCGGGTACGTGCTCCAGGCCCCACGTTGGGCCCCATTCTGTAACGTAGAATGAAGACGAGATGTCACATCCTGTAAAGTAGAACAAAACAGAATGTCAAATCTCCGACGGAATTACTGATCTCAAACGCACAGAGTGAGGCCAAATGAAGAATACAAATAAAAACAAATTGTATGTCTCACCATTGACATCGACCCCGATGCGTCAGCAATCCCTGCCTACTAACGAATGGAAGTATATCCTCTCGCTAGGACATGTATGATGATGATGGTATTCATGATGACACGTTCACCCGGTAGAGGGCATCAAACCAAAAGACCAACTTACAGATAGTCCTAGAGGACCCCTACCGCTAGCCCGTGCTTCATCCACAATATCGCCTGGTGTTGGTAGTAGAACGCAGTACCCATACTATCATCTCTATTGGGCATCATGTCTCCACTAGGAATATCTTCACCATACAAATCCTTGTCCTCTTTTTCTCCATACACAGACTTATCCACCACAGCATTCTGGTTCTTTCGTTTCCATCACGAACTCGGTTGGTATAGAAGAAAAATATAAATAGTAAGTCGAATTTCATATTCCTCAATTCCCCTACCCCGTACTACTCTTCAGTCCACTACACGTACTGAAGGGTATTGACCCGAGAGGCAAATTGAGGTTGTCGCCGATCGACCACCGCGTCGATATGCAGCATTGCCCCGCTCCACTCAAGAGCAGAAGGGAGGTGAGTCCTTGCTGTGGGATCGCGACGGTGCTACAAGTTTTTACCCTGCATATCTAGATATGGATGTTAATATATCCCTTTCTTTCTAAAAGACTAAGGCCTGTGGCACAAGATACTTTGTTCATTAGGATGCGTAGATTTATTTCTCTCAGACCCTCGTAGTCTGAGACACTCACGTAGGAGTACTAATATTTTGATTGATTGAGAAGAAGATTTAGTCCTGCACTTCATATGGAGTTCCAAGTAGAAAAATTTCCTTCACCACAAATATCATTAACCACACACAATAGTTTCTAACTATGATGTCTTTGGATGTTAGAAGACATCTAGAGCTGTTTATACCCTCGTCTCTACCATGCTCATATGTTATGTAGAGTGCAGGAGCGAAGTGTCTGACTTGGTGTCGGGTTGTCTGAGGTGTAGACGACAACCCCTGTCTCTTAACCCACCCATTTCCGAAGAAGATCAACTCCCTCTTCGAACCATGGCTTCTCTATGACAGAAAAAAAGGAATATTATTAAGAAGCCCCTTAACATGAATGTAGGTCAAGCCTGACCTACATTACTAAATCACCATTATATACTAAACTCACTAAACTAACCCAAACATCCTATACCAAAAATGTTCCACCGTTCATGAATATGTAAAGGAGAGAGAGAGTTCTGTACAACCCCCATCGGACCTAAATAACCTATTCCATCTTTACTAAATTCCTATAACTCTTAGAAAAGAAATCTGTAAGAAAGTCTGCATCAATAATTAAATCAATAAATGAAGACTGCAAAAAAAATGTTTCAATTTCTATAATCATACCAAAAGTTTATTTAATAAAGTCTTATAACTAACAGGATAATTATGTCCTAAATACTTAAGTTATATTTAAGTCAAAATTCTTAATATTTTATTCGACCGAAATTAACAACCGTTATCAAAACGATTACAAAAGTAAAGTTACCAATTAAGAAATCGATAATCAAGATTCAATCTTGATATTACCGAATTGAAATACCAGAAGGGTAAAGTGTTTTTGTAAATCTCAAAAGTTGAAAAGGTCGATAATCTTTTAAAATTCAATTAAAGTAAAAATTAATACTAATACTAAAGATAATCACGCATACAAAAAGTAGATCACGACAATGAAACAAATTTAAATCAACACGAAGTAAAAACAATTAGGTCACAGCAGCTTGTAAATGCTGTCAATATTGCAATTATATTAAAGTAAACCGATTCCGAAATAGAATTTTTCGAATGTATATATATCGAATTTCAAATCGAGATATTCAACCGCCAGAAATTGTAGTCAAAACTAGATAAGATTTCTCAAATTAAGTCATATATAATTTACTAACAATAGGCGGGAATAACGAAGTCATACATCGTTACTTCCGTTTGACCTAAACCGAAACATAGAACAATCACGACAAAGGATCAACAAAATATCTATTATTGACTGTTGAAAGAATAATAGATTGTTAAGTGTGAACACAGGTAGTGTATTAACACAGGATAACGTAAAGTCATAAACGAATTCCAAAGCCAACGAAGGGCTGAATACAAAAACGTTTCAAGTATGAATACTTGGGAAAAGTATATTGAAACCGAGAAGGTTACCAGTGATTAACATCACACAAGGAGGTTTGTTGGCATCAGGTAGGTATACCACACAAATAAAACCATAGCAAGATGGCAAATAGTACCTTACTAATTGAAGTAAAAAGGTAAGTGAAAACTCAAAGGAAGCAAATCCAATGGGTGGAGTGAATTGCAAACAATTCAGAAAAACATACAAGTGAGGAAGGGATAAACAAGTAATGTGTACTAGAAAACAACAATGTTTCTTAAGATACCAATTAAAATTGTTAATATGATTACCGTATAGAAGTAAATACTATTACAGGATCGAAAATTATGCAGGCCAATATCAGGGAGGGTCGCTGAAAAGTAAAAGTTGGAAATAAATGCATATACAGTTCGTATATGATATCAATAAATGCAATATAGTTAAATATGTTTCAAAAATCAATATAGTTTAAAAATCTTAAATACCTAGATGAAGAAGTGCACTGCTCCTATCTAATATCGTATTTTCAAAAATATTTATCTGTATTTTCAAAATTTAACTCTATAATTTATTTATGGTTGCAACTTGATATCATGTATTCACAAGGTGCAGTTTCCCAGCTATACAGCGGGGTAGGGAGTTTGTATCCCTAGCGAGATAGTTGATAATTGGCGTAAGGAGTCTTAGTGACTCTGGGGTTGGTTGCCAATTGAGTATTTGGACACACCAAAGTAAGGAAAACACAAATTCACAAAACATACTACACTAAAGGACGAAGATAATTGTTAGATAGTTCCAGACTATCTGTGATTGATTTCAGATAATTTTAGCAATATATTTCAAAGTTTCGCCAAAATTTGTTCAAAGTTCAAGAAAAATTATCGCGAAGGTAAGTATTTAATATTCAAAAATTCGTAATCTTTCTGATCATATAGCACCAGCAAATAATTTACGTTAATGTAGGCAGCAAAAAAAAATGTTAACCGCGTTAATATTAGGTAATTAAGTTTCAAAAATCACGTCTAAAGATTATCTTTTATATTATTTCAAGGATCAAAATTAATAAGCACTTTCATATATCAATATAGAATACTTCTACCATACATATATACTAATAATAATAAAGAAAAATTGAAAAATAATACTCAAGTGAATTTTGTTTTTGTTGAGATGGATTTTGTAATCGCACTCCTTTATATCCTCAATGTTGATAATAATAACTCGAACTGATGTAGCTGAAGACTCGATGAGAACCAAAACGTAACTCCAGTTATAGGGATGCAAACGTATCGCTAGATTGGAGGCATGAGCGTCCAAATCCAATGCGGATCCGCAACAGAGCTGAGGTGCGCTTGGTGAATACACCGCGCGTGGTGTCTATAGGACAGAAGTAAACTGATGATATAACCAATCTGAGGAACAATCGTCCAAACAGATGGTTATGTAGTGATGATTGATCTTAAAGATCTCCTGCTCACAGTAGAGGTTATAATACCAAGTGTAGGTGCCCGCAGGTGGGCTTTCTTGGCACCGCAGGTGGTGCTTCAGAAACCGTACAACCTGACCGTAGATATAGTGGAAGAAGTTCTGCAACCGTGGCGTCAGGACGGTGCAATAAATGCTTCACGAATTCCACGTCGTCTGCGAGAAAGTATGCGGAAGGGTGAGGTATGCTACCAGCAATAACACGCCGCTTCCTCGAGGAACAAATCTCCAGGCAACAATGAAAATCCGGAACTAAGGTGCGGGACTGCGTCAGCCGCACGTGGCCTTAGCAGAAGAATATTCTTCCTGATGAGTGGACTAGCGTCCGTCCACAAAACAAATCACAAAAAAGTACAAAACTTTCCAACAGGTAGATTTCATGGAGTTTCTTTAATTAAATCCTTCTGGAAACCACCGCAGAAAATGCAAAAACTCAAAGTTGATAATTAAGTATGGATGTAACAAGAATTCTAGGGATTAAATGATGATCCTGCCCTTGATGCGTCGATGGCCACATGGATTGCCAATGCCAGCACCATGTGCTCTGGCGTTTCCTAAGGGAAAACCATGCCATATAACATCTTTTATATATACATATATTGAAAATTTCAGACACATACCTTTAAAATCAGTCAAAATTCTTTTCAAATCCTACCGAAAGGATTTCAGGGATCGTACAATAACGAAGAATATAACGCCACGTCGTGTAAGCCACGTTGTGTGGTACCACCGACGCGTAAAAGTAAAAACAAATTGCCTCTGGCGAAAATTTTTTGAAGGGTTGAAAGAAAAATTACCTGGAATGTGAAGATTAAGTGTAAAAATATTGAATATAATAACGAATAAACGTGCTGAATATATTCGGCACAGTTATTCGGATATATTCTATGATTTACATACCTTTTTTATACGGAAATAATCCAATTTGTCGAATATATTTGGTGGCTTGTACAGGAACTTTCAAAAAAACTTAAAGTGACTGGTAGGTTGGCTGGCCGTAAATGAAATAGGCAGAAATATGATCTCGATCATATTTTTATATGGCTGGCCATAGAATATCAAAATACTCAAAGTAGCGATAGGGAAATTTCTCTATGGCTGGGGCATGTTCAAAGAGTATTGTTCTTATTATTAGTTTATCTAGTTCACGCCTAGATGTCACCACCGTCATGGAACTTGGAATAATCCAACTAATCAATTAGATTATGACTCCCAATTTGTCCAACCGACGTGTGTCAACCATTCCATCAGATGAGGGATGCTGGACATACGTTAGGGAAAATAAATTCCACACTCAATAAAAATTATTATGCCATTACAACTTCATGACAAGTCACTTTGTCACATCGTTCTCAATTCTGATGAATGTATTGGTTAGTCTGTGTAATAATAAAACATTTATTACTCCGAAACTGACCTCGCCATGGGGAAATATAAACCAGACAATTACGTCATCAGAAATAATTAGTATCGAAATTCCTGTTTCTTTTCCGTGTGGTGTAATTGTTATACAAATTAATCTCACCACCAGTCGGTCTGGTGAATGACATACCGACACTAATACATGGATCCAATTCGGATTCCAGTTTGGAAACTCTCTATCGCTAGTGGCGCAAATGTTAGATTGGACATAAAAAGCCGAAGAGATAATTTCAACAGGATCGATTTCACGATAACTTCTGTCAGAGTAGAAAGGAACTGTTCCGTGAAGGAATTTATTCTGACAGGCAAAATTTCCTACAAAAGGGAACAATTTTGACCAGGGAAATTTCTCCAAAAGTGGGAATTAATAGAAAACGGAAATCTGTCGCCATTAAATTGAGCATCTGTAATGTGGGATGAGCGCCATCTAGTGACTGGTGTGAACCTATAAGTAAGTATTTTCATCGCTTTTAAGGCGGTGGTTACACAGCAAAAAAAAATTTTGGGGTGAAGTCACACTGACATTACAGTTGTTCAAATATTTTCCCTACAAAACTTGTGCTTTTGGAACAAATCTTATTTGTTCCCAAAGCAGAAGGAAAAGGAGAATATTTCCTATATTGCTACAAAAAAAAAGAAATTGTTTTGTCCGTTGTGAGGATGGCTCACAGATAATCTGATATTCAATCAAACCAAACGTAAAAAACATCAAACGTAAATGGTTCTTCCTGCAAAAAAAAATTTTTGCCTGAAGAAGGACAAAGAACAATAATGGACAAGCACAAGGGTCTCATGCACAGCTGAGCATACGCCGGGCACAATGATGAAAAAAATATCACAGTAGAAAATTGTTTGTGAATAAACATAATAGAGTGTGAAGAGAAGGAGAGTGTAGTCACCACTAACACTACCTTCACTAACACATCATCATCTCACACTACCTCTTAAGGTCTTTAGTGTGCACCGTCGATTTATAGCCTTTGCTATCCACTACCTCATATAAATTATCACCGATAATTCTTACAATTCTAACCTTAATGAATTTAGGGCTGAGTTTCGCATTAAAGTGCTTAGATGAATCGCTAAGCACGAAATTCCGTTTATAAACCTCGTCATCCACCCTATAGTTGACCTTGTGACTACGCACATTATAAACTCTCTCATAGTCAGCATGGGCCTTAGCTAATGCTTCCTTTAAATAGGAGTGGAGAATATTCATTTTCTCCGTTTTAGGCAGCCAATCTATCTCCGAGTTGTTTAAACCACCTTACTCTCTCAACAAACGATAATCCGCCCCATGCTCAATCATTATCTGACCAAACAGAGCTTCATAGGGGGACATCTTGTGAGTAGAATGTACAGTGGTGCGGAGTGCACTACTTATGGATGATAGATGGGCATCCCAATTAGATTGTCTAGGATTTATATACGCGCGAATAGCCGATAAAATTGAGCGATTTACTCTTTCACTAGCATTCGCTTGTAACGAGTAAACAGCCGTTTTGTAATGCTTAACACCGTATGCATTCAAATAACTCTGAAATTCCTTACTTAGGAATTGAGTGCCGTTATCAGAGAGTATGCTCTCTGGCACACCATATACTAAAAATACATCCTCCTGCAAGAACTTAACTACGTTGGTAGCCGTGGCTCTTCTCATAGGTTTAATCAGAACGAACTTCGTTAACTGATCGACAACAATGATTATGAAAACGTTACCGCTCCTCGACTTTGGATAGGGACCCAAGAAATCTATATATAGATGTTGGAATGGTCGATCGACCACAAAACTTCTTCCCATCTCCGTCCGAAGCGTCATATTCGAGGCTTTAGTTGTCTTACAAACCTCACATGTATCCACAAAATGTTTGACCTGGGTATACATACTCGGCCAATAAAAACGTTGTCTCAACCTATAAAGAGTTTTCACGACACCGCCGTGAGAAGATCTTGGAGGATTATGCGCTAACTCAATTAAAGATTTCGTCATCTCAGATGGAACCCACAGTTTCCACGTTAAGTCGTCTGCGAGGGGATTACCAATGGAGTGTTTGGTACGTTTGTACACGTATCCCTCGGATACCTTGAGATCTGGTAATCGCTCCTGCTCCTTCTTGATGTGGTTGATGAGGTCCAGGTATCCTGCTGACTGGAAAGAGGAATCCTCTAAGTCCAAGTGGAGTACCTCCTCGGGTTCGACCCGTGTTAGGCATGAAAGGAAGGCTTCTACCGTCAAATTGTCTGCCTCATATACTCTTGACAGAGCGTCTGGCACGACATTCAAAGTTCCCTTTCGATGCTCTACCACGAAATCGAATCCTTGGAGACGCATGCTCCACCTGGCCAACCTGCCAGTAGGATCCTTTAAATTCATCAGCCACTTCAAGCTGGAGTGGTCTGTGATTACTTTAAAATGATATCCCTCGACATACGATCGAAACTTCTGGATACCAAGTACAGCTGCAAGGCATTCACGTTCGGTGACGGAGTAATTTCTTTGCGCAGCGTTCAGCTTCTGGGAGAAGTAATAGATTGGGCGTTCAGCGCCATCTTCGTCCCGCTGACAAAGAACACACCCGATACCGGACGCGGATGCATCACACAAAATCACGAATTCCTTGCTAAAGTCGGGGTTGACCAGCACCGGAGCTGTCGTCAACGCCTGTTTGATGGAATTAAAGGCTTCTAGAGCCTTTTGGTTAAGCTCGAACGCTTTACCTTTCTTCAGTACATCTGTCAAAGGAGAGGCAAGCGTAGAAAAATCTTTAACGAATCGCCGGTACCATCCCGCCATTCCTAAGAAACGTCTTACTTGACGAGTTGTGGTAGGTACCGGAAATTCATTAATTGCTGCAATTTTGTCGGGGTCAGCTTTCAAACAGCCTTGCCCAACCTTATAACCTAGATACTGAAGCTCATCAAAACAGAACTTGGATTTCTCCACGTTGATCGTCAGTCCTGCCCTGGTCAATTCCTGACTTACTCGCCTCAATATCGCCAAGTGTTCGTCGAATGTTTCAGACACGACCAAAAGGTCATCGAGATAAACGAACACTAGATCCCGCAATTCTGTCGGAATTACCTTAGACATAAGATAACTCAGACTCTGCGGCGCATTACACAAACCGAATGGCATGACCTTGAAATGGTACAAAGGCCTACCAGGTACTGTAAAAGCAGTCTTTTCCCTCGATGTTTTCTCCAACGGTATCTGCCAGAATGCGTCTTTCAAATCCACACTAGAAATATAGCGAGTTTTTGAAAGGCGTGCTAACAGACCCTCAATATGGGCAATTGGCCTCGCATCCTTCTTTGTAACCGAGTTCACCTTCCGAAAGTCTAGGCATAGGCGGTTCTTCCCAGGCTTGCGCACTAGCACAGCTGGTGAAGACCATGCACTAGAACTTTCTTCGATGACCCCCAAAGACAACATACGATCCAATTCCTCATACATCATTGCTTGTACCGCAGGAGAAACAGGATAATATCTCTGCTTAATTGGTATAGCATCACCCGTATCGATGTAATGCTCTACCAGTGTCGTTTTCCCGAGCCCCTTGCTCGTGAAAGAAGGAAAACCACGAATCACATCACGAAGTTGAGTGGACTCTTCGTGACTGAGCTTCACTTGGTTTGTGGAGTTTCCATCCGATGGAAAATCCGATATGGAAGAAATCAAATGAGGTGCCAGTCCAAATATACGCCAAAAGTCAACGCCTAAATATAAACGCTGAGAAAGTGTTGGCACGACGTAAAAATCCATGCTGAACAGCATGCCATTGTACTGGACATCAGTAGTAAACATTCCTTTAATTTTCTGCTGTTTCCCGTCCGCAGTGGACACCGTAGACTCGACGTTCCTAACCTTAACGTGCTTCGCTTTTAAGTAGTCTACGCAATTTGTACCCAAGCAACTAATGCTCGCACCGGAATACAGAAGACCAAGAAACTTGTCTCCCAACATCTCCACAGTCACGTATGGACGAGGATCATTGGATTCCTTGCCTAATCTAGCGGCAGCAACGTTACGGTAGGTTGTCCGCTTTAATTGAAAACGATCTCGTGTTCTACGAATTCGTTTCGAAATTTCAGGAAATGCTACTACTCTTTTCCTAACCTCATAATAATTGAGTAGCCTTTCATGAAATGATTTCTTATAAAGTAAATCAAATTTATTCTTAATTTCAGGTAAATTCAAAAGTGTATTTCTTTGGGTATCAGTCAAAAATTCATTAGGGTTTCTTTTTAAAATACTAATTTGAGGAGTGTTAAGCAAAGGTTCTTCCTTCCTGGTGCTTACAACTCCGGGCTTGCTTTTATCGAGCGCATCCCCCCGAATGGTGGATTTGCTCGCTTCGGGTTTCCCGCACATCTAGGACAATTCGGACTATAGACATTAGGTAACCCACATCTAAAACAGAAAATAATTTGTCTTGGATCTGCACAATCGCGGAACCCATGGCCCACAGTTTGGCATTTCCAGCATTTCATTAATTCAGGGTGGAACGCGTCCACCTGCTAAGGCAGTGCAACTGCTAATTCATCTCCAGGAGTTTCCTCATCCAACGCGTTGATGAAGCGTCTGGGTGGGTGAGGTTGCTTGTACGCATTAGGTACGAAAGGTTGTCGCGGGTTTTCTGAACTACCAAAGAACTTTTCAATAGTGCGACATTGGTATGCTAATTCTTGAAGACTATAAGTGCTAAAGGAAATCAATGACTGACCTAGTTGTCGTTTCACATTAGCTTTAATGATTTCAATAATTTCCCTGTCGTTCTTAGGGATTCGCAAGTTGGAGTTCATATGCATCATAGCATCAAAGAAGTCATTGAAGGACTCCCCTGATTGTTGCTTACGATCATACAACCTGCGAGACAGTTCCGCATCCATTTCAAGGCTGCGGAATTGCTCAATTAACGCCAATTGAAGCGTTTGCCAGGACGCGTGCAGATTTTGCTTGCGGTACCTCCAGTACCACTGTAAAAATTGGTGGAAACCACCAGACACTTCTTCCCAAGAAAAGCGATAACTAGCTCTAATAAGATCCAACCGGAACAAAAAGTCATCTACTGGCATATTCCTCCCATCAAACTTTATTCCCCATTTGTGGAATAGTGGGTAGGTACCAGACGTAGAATTACTAGAGTGTATTGCCTTCGGCTGAGAAGCCGCAGACTGATCGTTATCCAAACGAATAGAATTCATGCGCGTCATGAACTCGTCCACGTTCACGCCCTGAGCCATGTTCGAAGGATGTACCGGAGGGGTACTTGAACTTGCTCCAGGAGGAACGGGTTGTGATGCAGGTTGTGTAGCCAAAGGAGGCGCAACCGGCACGAAGCTTGTTAAATCAACAAAATCGCCAGCCACAGTTCTGGCTGGAAAATTGACAGGCCTACCTTGAGGAGTAGGCATGTCGACGTAGGGAATTACTGCGGAATTAGGAGGCCGACTAACTTGAAAAGCCGCAGTTGGCTGTGAACGTGGTGGATGATTAACATTATCATCAACATTACTATTGCTATTATTAGCATTACTCGCATAACTCACATTTTGATTATTAGCATTATTCTCCCTACTATGTAACAACTCAGTTACATGTCTTAACAAAATAGCTTGACTTTCAGCGAGACCTCGCGAAAGTTCTTCAACAAAAAATTTCCTGTCATCCATCCGGTGTAAGTCTACCGTTGCCGAGATCATCTCTTGCATATAGGCAGATTGATTGGCCGCTTGCTGTGCTCTTCTTTGCTCTTCAGGAGTCAAAGGTGAGCCTAAAGGTTGCCCTTCATTCGCTGGAACGCGAGCGGGTGGGCTTGAATGATCCGTGCCTACACCAGAGTGGTAGGCTGAATGTACGGAATCATCCTGAGGATTAGCGGGTGCAACTCGTGACATTTCGTCAGCTACACGTGCGTAGTACTCCGGGTTGTAAGGACCAGGATTAAAGAATTTCCTAGCAGAGCCGGGCATTGGGCTGTGCTACGAAAATAACACAAAACAAAGAAAAAGAAAGTCTTAAAATTATAGAAAAGTGGGGTGTGCAGTGATTCGTTCACTATTTCACACCAAGTAAAAATTCAAAAATGTATCAAAAGGTAATATTCAAAACTTATTGAATATTGAATTTGGAGAGAAGTTGATAAAATCAAACTTCCTACAAAACTTCAAAAATCTTAAAAATAAAGTAGTGAAGGTAAATTTATGTTGGTCTAAGGTAAACTTCTTCCTTAGACTTCGCAAAAATTGAGTTTCGAAACAATCGTATCGAAAATCAAGCTCAATAACAAAAAAAATTTAATTATACTTAAATACGTAAGATAAGCTAAATACTCATAAACTTCAAAACTGAATATCTGTACTTAATCTTCAATAGATACTTAATCTCTACAAAAACCTAATATAGCTCTTTGTTAACTAATGAACTTCTTCTAGTTCAAGTTTTCAAAGACTATAATCTCAAAACTAAATATAGAAAAAATGTAAGGTATACTAAACTAAAGAGTGCTTAATCTAAACTCAAAACTAAAGCGTTTCGATGACCCGTGAAACACGCAAAATTCCACGACCTCACCAAACGAAGATACTAAACTCAAAAAATGGAACCTTCGGGATTACGTCTTCCCTATTTTCCGAAAAATTACTCAAAAATCTCAAAAATGGAATCTTCAGGATTACGTCTTCCTTATCTTCCGAAAAATTACTCAAAAAGTGCAACACTGCAAAATACTCAAAAATACTCAAAAGGGTGCAACACTGCAAAAATCTTAAATATACTCATAAGGTGCAACACTGCAAAATCTATACTATAATCAATAATATTTAACTTCAAAAATACTTAACTGTCTTAACATCAAAATACGGTCCGGGGGCTGGAAAGAATCTCCCCCCATAAACATGAACGGAAAGTGGAAGTATTGCGCCTAGCGACTAACTTCCCCAAAAAAAAACTGAAAAAAAACTTTAAAAATAATTAGCGGATGTGGTCTAACTATTGGGTCAATAAATGTACAGCATCAATCAATGAGTAATGGGAAATTCGTTCAGTTATCAGGAGTCTCATTACGCTACTGCAGACGTGCGTTAGGAACATGTTCACCAACTACCGGTTAGCGCTTCATGAGAGTTCCATCAACTTGACGAACTCTGACAAAAACCATAACTGAATGAAAACATCATAATATATTTGGGCTTGTAATTTTACTCAATACAAAAACTGAAAGATCCGAATATAAGCGTTAAAGGTGAGTGAGTGGATTCTCTTGGAGTGTTAATAGCTTCTGCAACAGACGTGCATCAGGAATTTGTTCACCAACCACCGGTCAAAAGATCTATCAACAACATCCTTGAGGAATTCAAAATTCTACTAAACTCAAAAGAAAAAAGTTTCAGTACTCTCGCAACAGACGACCAGACTCAAAAACGTCTAAATCCTGGACAATAAAGTTACCGAAAACCTTAATCAAAAGCAAAACAGAAGGTAAAGTACTACGAATGAATCCTATGCAACAGACGAAGATTAGGAACTTGATCACCAATCTCCCGGACAATAAGGCATCCAAAACATAGACTAGATGTTATTCCTCCAGCAGAATAACTCTACCAAAAGCAACTTAAACTCAGAAAAGAATTCGATCAAAAAAAAAATTTTGCTCGAACACCAAAAAAAAATTTTCTAACATCAAAACTTCAAAAACTAAATTTCTCCATAATCAAAATATACATCATAACAAAGCATCGGGTACGTGCTCCAGGCCCCACGTTGGGCCCCATTCTGTAACGTAGAATGAAGACGAGATGTCACATCCTGTAAAGTAGAACAAAACAGAATGTCAAATCTCCGACGGAATTACTGATCTCAAACGCACAGAGTGAGGCCAAATGAAGAATACAAATAAAAACAAATTGTATGTCTCACCATTGACATCGACCCCGATGCGTCAGCAATCCCTGCCTACTAACGAAAAGAAGTATATCCTCTCGCTAGGACATGTATGATGATGATGGTATTCATGATGACACGTTCACCCGGTAGAGGGCATCAAACCAAAAGACCAACTTACAGATAGTCCTAGAGGACCCCTACCGCTAGCCCGTGCTTCATCCACAATATCGCCTGGTGTTGGTAGTAGAACGCAGTACCCATACTATCATCTCTATTGGGCATCATGTCTCTACTAGGAATATCTTCACCATACAAATCCTTGTCCTCTTTTTCTCCATACACAGACTTATCCACCACAGCATTCTGGTTCTTTCGTTTCTCTCATAGTTATATGACAGGACCAAATAGGTATCTAGATGTATACATACACAACGATTACGCATTCTGCAAAGTTCCACCATAAATGGGAACATACACCAATACACCCAAATACCATAGACACGATCAGTAAGAGAGATAGGTCCGCACACAGATCACAACCTACATCCCTTAGAACATAAAACTTACCATGCCGATCACCTCAGAACTAGTTTTGTAACAACCAGAGGAAACCAGAATGCGGGTGGATAATTTATTATTATTTTTAATTGGTAGCTTCGATGACCTGCAATACCTAAAATTATTCAACACATGCTCAAAACTAAACTCACCAGAGAAATTATCTTAAACTTCAAAAAAGAAAACTCATACCGAAGATCCACGCGGAAACAGAATTTATCCACCACGAGACCACTACTACACTCAAAAGATCCGAAGCCGACCCAATCATTATAGTGTTCGTAGAAGAAAAGAAGATTCCGGAACCCCTAATCCTCGCCGGTCACAAAGGCCTATTGCCTTCATGCGTCATGGGAAATGACATAAGAATCTCTTGTCCATCACGAACTCGGTTGGTATAGAAGAAAAATATAAATAGTAAGTCGAATTTCATATTCCTCAATTCCCCTACCCCGTACTACTCTTCAGTCCACTACACGTACTGAAGGGTATTGACCCGAGAGGCAAATTGAGGTTGTCGCCGATCGACCACCGCGTCGATATGCAGCATTGCCCCGCTCCACTCAAGAGCAGAAGGGAGGTGAGTCCTTGCTGTGGGATCGCGACGGTGCTACAAGTTTTTACCCTGCATATCTAGATATGGATGTTAATATATCCCTTTCTTTCTAAAAGACTAAGGCCTGTGGCACAAGATACTTTGTTCATTAGGATGCGTAGATTTATTTCTCTCAGACCCTCGTAGTCTGAGACACTCACGTAGGAGTACTAATATTTTGATTGATTGAGAAGAAGATTTAGTCCTGCACTTCATATGAAGTTCCAAGTAGAAAAGTTTCCTTCACCAAAAATATCATTAACCACACACAATAGTTTCTAACTATGATGTCTTTGGATGTTAGAAGACATCTAGAGCTGTTTATACCCTCGTCTCTACCATGCTCATATGTTATGTAGAGTGCAGGAGCGAAGTGTCTGACTTGGTGTCGGGTTGTCTGAGGTGTAGACGACAACCCCTGTCTCTTAACCCACCCATTTCCGAAGAAGATCAACTCCCTCTTCGAACCATGGCTTCTCTATGACAGAAAAAAAGGAATATTATTAAGAAGCCCCTTAACATGAATGTAGGTCAAGCCTGACCTACATTACTAAATCACCATTATATACTAAACTCACTAAACTAACCCAAACATCCTATACCAAAAATGTTCCACCGTTCATGAATATGTAAAGGAGAGAGAGAGTTCTGTACAACCCCCATCGGACCTAAATAACCTATTCCATCTTTACTAAATTCCTATAACTCTTAGAAAAGAAATCTGTAAGAAAGTCTGCATCAATAATTAAATCAATAAATGAAGACTGCAAAAAAAATGTTTCAATTTCTATAATCATACCAAAAGTTTATTTAATAAAGTCTTATAACTAACAGGATAATTATGTCCTAAATACTTAAGTTATATTTAAGTCAAAATTCTTAATATTTTATTCGGCCGAAATTAACAACCGTTATCAAAACGATTACAAAAGTAAAGTTACCAATTAAGAAATCGATAATCAAGATTCAATCTTGATATTACCGAATTGAAATACCAGAAGGGTAAAGTGTTTTTGTAAATCTCAAAAGTTGAAAAGGTCGATAATCTTTTAAAATTCAATTAAAGTAAAAATTAATACTAATACTAAAGATAATCACGCATACAAAAAGTAGATCACGACAATGAAACAAATTTAAATCAACACGAAGTAAAAACAATTAGGTCACAGCAGCTTGTAAATGCTGTCAATATTGCAATTATATTAAAGTAAACCGATTCCGAAATAGAATTTTTCGAATGTATATATATCGAATTTCAAATCGAGATATTCAACCGCCAGAAATTGTAGTCAAAACTAGATAAGATTTCTCAAATTAAGTCATATATAATTTACTAACAATAGGCGGGAATAACGAAGTCATACATCGTTACTTCCGTTTGACCTAAACCGAAACATAGAACAATCACGACAAAGGATCAACAAAATATCTATTATTGACTGTTGAAAGAATAATAGATTGTTAAGTGTGAACACAGGTAGTGTATTAACACAGGATAACGTAAAGTCATAAACGAATTCCAAAGCCAACGAAGGGCTGAATACAAAAACGTTTCAAGTATGAATACTTGGGAAAAGTATATTGAAACCGAGAAGGTTACCAGTGATTAACATCACACAAGGAGGTTTGTTGGCATCAGGTAGGTATACCACACAAATAAAACCATAGCAAGATGGCAAATAGTACCTTACTAATTGAAGTAAAAAGGTAAGTGAAAACTCAAAGGAAGCAAATCCAATGGGTGGAGTGAATTGCAAACAATTCAGAAAAACATACAAGTGAGGAAGGGATAAACAAGTAATGTGTACTAGAAAACAACAATGTTTCTTAAGATACCAATTAAAATTGTTAATATGATTACCGTATAGAAGTAAATACTATTACAGGATCGAAAATTATGCAGGCCAATATCAGGGAGGGTCGCTGAAAAGTAAAAGTTGGAAATAAATGCATATACAGTTCGTATATGATGTCAATAAATGCAATATAGTTAAATATGTTTCAAAAATCAATATAGTTTAAAAATCTTAAATACCTAGATGAAGAAGTGCACTGCTCCTATCTAATATCGTATTTTCAAAAATATTTATCTGTATTTTCAAAATTTAACTCTATAATTTATTTATGGTTGCAACTTGATATCATGTATTCACAAGGTGCAGTTTCCCAGCTATACAGCGGGGTAGGGAGTTTGTATCCCTAGCGAGATAGTTGATAATTGGCGTAAGGAGTCTTAGTGACTCTGGGGTTGGTTGCCAATTGAGTATTTGGACACACCAAAGTAAGGAAAACACAAATTCACAAAACATACTACACTAAAGGATGAAGATAATTGTTAGATAGTTCCAGACTATCTGTGATTGATTTCAGATAATTTAAGCAATATATTTCAAAGTTTCGCCAAAATTTGTTCGAAGTTCAAGAAAAATTATCGCATTTAATATTCAAAAATTCGTAATCTTTCTGATCATATAGCACCAGCAAATAATTTACGTTAATGTAGGCAGCAAAAAAAAATGTTAACCGCGTTAATATTAGGTAATTAAGTTTCGAAAATCACGTCTAAAGATTATCTTTTATATTATTTCAAGGATCAAAATTAATAAGCACTTTCATATATCAATATAGAATACTTCTACCATACATATATACTAATAATAATAAAGAAAAATTGAAAAATAATACTCAAGTGAATTTTGTTTTTGTTGAGATGGATTTTGTAATCGCACTCCTTTATATCCTCAATGTTGATAATAATAACTCGAACTGATGTAGCTGAAGACTCGATGAGAACCAAAACGTAACTCCAGTTGTAGGGATGCAAACGTATCGCTAGATTGGAGGCATGAGCGTCCAAATCCAATGCGGATCCGCAACAGAGCTGAGGTGCGCTTGGTGAATACACCGCGCGTGGTGTCTATAGGACAGAAGTAAACTGATGATATAACCAATCTGAGGAACAATCGTCCAAACAGATGGTTATGTAGTGATGATTGATCTTAAAGATCTCCTGCTCACAGTAGAGGTTATAATACCAAGTGTAGGTGCCCGCAGGTGGGCTTTCTTGGCACCGCAGGTGGTGCTTCAGAAACCGTACAACCTGACCGTAGATATAGTGGAAGAAGTTCTGCAACCGTGGCGTCAGGACGGTGCAATAAATGCTTCACGAATTCCACGTCGTCTGCGAGAAAGTATGCGGAAGGGTGAGGTATGCTACCAGCAATAACACGCCGCTTCCTCGAGGAACAAATCTCCAGGCAACAATGAAAATCCGGAACTAAGGTGCGGGACTGCGTCAGCCGCACGTGGCCTTAGCAGAAGAATATTCTTCCTGATGAGTGGACTAGCGTCCGTCCACAAAACAAATCACAAAAAAGTACAACACTTTCCAACAGGTAGATTTCATGGAGTTTCTTTAATTAAATCCTTCTGGAAACCGCCGCAGAAAATGCAAAAACTTAAAGTTGATAATTAAGTATGGATGTAACAAGAATTCTAGGGATTAAATGATGATCCTGCCCTTGATGCGTCGATGGCCACATGGATTGCCAATGCCAGCACCATGTGCTCTGGCGTTTCCTAAGGGAAAACCATGCCATATAACATCTTTTATATATATATTGAAAATTTCAGACACATACCTTTAAAATCAGTCAAAATTCTTTTCAAATCCTACCGAAAGGATTTCAGGGATCGTACAATAACGAAGAATATAACGCCACGTCGTGTAAGCCACGTTGTGTGGTACCACCGACGCGTAAAAGTAAAAAAAAATTTCCTCTGGCGAAAATTTTTTGAAGGGTTGAAAGAAAAATTACCTGGAATGTGAAGATTAAGTGTAAAAATATTGAATATAATAACGAATAAACGTGATGAACATATTCGGCACAGTTATTCGGATATATTTTATGATTTACATACCTTTTTTATACGAAAATAATCCAATTTGTCGAATATATTTGGTGGCTTGTACAGGAACTTTCAAAAAAACTTAAAGTGACTGGTAGGTTGGCTGGCCGTAAATGAAATAGGCAGAAATATGATCTCGATCATATTTTTATATGGCTGGCCATAGAATATCAAAATACTCAAAGTAGCGATAGGGAAATTTCTCTATGGCTGGGGCATGTTCAAAGAGTATTGTTCTTATTATTAGTTTATCTAGTTCACGCCTAGATGTCACCACCGTCATGGAACTTGGAATAATCCAACTAATCAATTAGATTATGACTCCCAATTTGTCCAACCGACATGTGTCAACCATTCCATCAGATGAGGGATGCTGGACATACGTTAGGGAAAATAAATTCCACACTCAATAAAAATTATTATGCCATTACAACTTCATGACAAGTCACTTTGTCACATCGTTCTCAATTCTGATGAATGTATTGGTTAGTCTGTGTAATAATAAAACATTTATTACTCCGAAACTGACCTCGCCATGGGGAAATCTAAACCAGACAATTACGTCATCAGAAATAATTAGTATCGAAATTCCTGTTTCTTTTCCGTGTGGTGTAATTGTTATACAAATTAATCTCACCACCAGTCGGTCTGGTGAATGACATACCGACACTAATACATGGATCCAATTCGGATTCCAGTTTGGAAACTCTCTATAGTTAGTGGCGCAAATGTCAGATTGGACATAAAAAGCCGAAGAGATAGAAGTATGATTCAAAAGTTTTTTTTTGAATCAAAGTTGTTGAAAGAGAAGAAAGAAAGAGAAGTTCAAAGATGCTAAGGGTATACCATAGTACTCCTTTTTCTCAAGCTTCAAAACAAATAGTATTTGTCTAGAATATTGAGCTTTGTATTGAATGCTTTGGTGCCACCAGCGACAAATGTCACCCTAGCGGCACATATATGCATTTCTACCTCCTCACTATACAAAAGTGACATTGGTTTAGAAAAATAATGTTGAGAAACTGGAGTTTCTCAATTGCTTAATCTCGCCACTAGAGGGATTGAAGTTGTAGGAAATTATTTAATTGAGTATAAACGGTTAAAAGAGGTAACAACGTTGTCGATCCCTGAGCAAGAATGCACGACCCTTGTGAGCTAGTTGAGGGCGTGCGTGCGAACTGGATGCGAAGGTCGATCACAACCCAAGCGTTACTTTGTCTCGGCTAGGTGGATCTGTTGTCTTAGAGAGAGTTCGCTAGGAGCAGTCTTGTAGTCTGAACTTAGTAACCACCTTTCCACTTATGAATCCTTTAAGGAGTCTCATTGGAACTAGTGTCCAAGGCGACCGAACCAGTGAACATTCCTTGAAGAATTTGGTAATGTAGTGAGTTATAGGGTTTTGTCTTTGGGTTTTGTTGTGAGTGTAGTAGTAGGATGGCAAGCTAGGACATCTGTAGCTTGTGGTAGTAGGTTTTACTTGACGATCTGTAAAAAGTTTACGGAACAGATCGGAGAGAGTAAGTTTCTGTGAGTGGAAAGGGGGATGGAGAAGGGAAACGGGGAATGAGGGGTTGCTTAGTAGAAAATAGATCCGGTGTGGGTAGAAGTAAATGTGTCACAGGTCTCTGTCAGGGAACAGGGAGGTCTTTCATAATCACTGTGGTAAGTTTCTTTCAACACTGAGGGGACGCTGTCTATAGGAGACAGCAGTTCATCCCTCGGAGGTTTGCCTTCTTGTAAGCAATGTAAGCGTCATCTGGTAGGGACCGTGGTCTCTCATCAGCAGGTTGATGGTAAGGTATAACTCATTTCATATTTGTGGCTTTTCTTACATTCCAGAAATAGACCATCGTTTACGTCATAGTGTGGTGATTAATATGAGACCGCCATGTGAGGGTCTTGTAGGAGATTACTATTGGTGACGTGGATAATGGCCGTTTTTTCTTTTAATTTTACGTTACAGACTTTCGGAAGGTGAACTCCGTAACAAAGAAAGATGCACGCCCGATTGCGCATATTGAGGGGCTGCTGGCACGTCTGACAGAGACACGCTATATTTCTAGTGTGGACCTGAAGGATGCGTTTTGGCAGATACCGCTGGAGCAAAGTTCGAGTGAGAAGACCGCTTTTACGGTACCTGGCCGACCTTTGTACCAATTTAAGGTCATGCCCTTCGGTCTATGTAATGCGGCACAAAGTTTGAGCTACCTGATGAGTCGCGTAATTCCATCAGGATTACGAGATCAAGTATTCGTATACTTGGACGATCTGTTGGTCGTATCGAAGGATTTCGAAGAACACCTGGAGACTCTGGAGATAGTCGGAAAGTGCTTGACTGATGCAGGACTGACGATTAACGTTGAGTAGTTGAAGTTTTGTTTTGATGAGCTTCATTATCTCAGTTATAAGGTCGGTCAGGGCTGCTTGAAAGCTGATCCAGACAAGATTACAGCAATCACTAACTTCACTTTACCAGCCACAACTCGCCAAATTCGCCGATTTCTCGGTATGGCAGGTTGGTATCGGCGTTTTGTTAAGGATTTCAGCACCCTAGCCGCACCCTTGACCGAGACATTGAAAAAGGGAAAGTCTTTAAGATGAGCCCAGAAGCTATTGAAGCTTTTCTGCAAATCAAGCAAGCTTTGACTTCAGGGCCTGTGTTAGTCAATCCGGACTTCTCCAAGGAATTCATCATTCTCTTCGACGCATCCGCGACTGGCATCGGATGTGTACTCTGTCAGCGAGACGAATCCGGGGCGGAGCAGCCTATATACTACTTCTCTCGGAAACTGAATGCTGCACAGAGAAACTATTCGGTGACAGAGCGCGAGTGCTTAGCAGCTTTTGAAGGTATCCAAAAGTTCAGATCATATGTTGAGGGATACCATTTTCGTGTGATTACGGATCATTCCAGCCTATAATGGCTGATGACAATGAAAGATCCAACTGGAATTTAAGCGAGGTGAGTATGCGACTTCAAGGTTTCGATTTTGTGGTAGAGCATAGGAAAGGTACTTTGAATGTCGTGCCAGACGCTCTATCTAGAGCATATGAAGACGATGAGTTGACAGTGTCAGCTTTTCTGTCATTTCTACCACAGATCGATGCCTCGGAGGTACTCCACATCGATCTTGAGGATCCGTCCTTTAAGTCTGAAGGTTATCTTGATATCATCAGTCATATAAGGAAGGAGCAGGAACGATTTAGTAGTAGTAGTATAGTATTTATAAACGCACAAAACATGCGGTTGGTAATCCCTTGGCAGACGATCTAACTTGGAAGTTGTGGGTCCCATCAGAGATGACAGAATCTCTAATATCGTTGGCTCACAACCCACCGCGTGCTTCGCATGGTGGTGTGGTGAAGACAGTTTACCGGTTGAAAGACAGATTTTACTGGCCAGGTATGTATACGCAGGTCAAACTATATGTAGACCGGTGTGAATCGTGTAAGACCAGTAAAGCAGCGAATATGACATTGCGAGCAGAGATGGGGAACAGCTTCGAAGTTGATAGGCCATTTCAGCATTTGTATTTTGACTTTCTTGGGCCGTACCCCAGATCGAGATCTGGCAATGTTTATATAGTCATCGCGTTAGACCAATTAACGAAATTCGTCTTCATCAAACCATTGCGCAAAGCTACAGCCGCGAGCGTGGTCAAATTCCTGAGAGACGAAATATTCTTGATTTACGGAGTGCCAGAGAGTATCCTCTCTGATAATGGCACGCAATTTGTTGGTAAAGAGTTTCAGAAATTCTTAGATGTTTTCGGGGTCAAACACTACCGCACGGCAGTGTATGCTCCTCAGTCAAATGAAAGTGAACGCGTCAACCGTTCAATTCTCGCGGCCATCCGGTCATATGTCAACCCTCGACAGACGGATTGGGATGCCCATCTGTCTTCGATTAGTAGTGCTTTACGCACGACGGTTCATTCAACTCTGTTGATGTCCCCATACGAAGCCCTATTCAGACAACGTATGATAGAACATGGGGCAGACTATCGTCTTTTAAGAGAGTTGGGTTTGCTGAACTGTTCGGAGATAGATTGGCTCCCCAAGGTCGCCAAAATGAACATCGTTCATTCTTACTTGAAACAAGCACTTGTAAAAACACATGAAGCGTATGAGAAACAGTACAACCTCCGTAGTAGGAACATAGCATTCAAAGTAGATGATGAAATTTATGCCAGAAATCATGTTTTGAGCGACGCAACCAAGCATTTAAGTGCGAAGCTGTGTCCTAAATTTGTAAGGGTTCGAGTCATTCGAGTAATCGGAAATAATTTGTACGAAGTCCAAGATAGGCGAGGTCATAAATCGACCTGCCATACTAAAGATTTGAAAAGATAGGACACTCGAATGGCAACCATATACCAGATTTCACGCAACATTTACCTTCTTCTGAAAACGTAAATATCTCACCAGACATGACATACAGTACGTCAAAGTACTGCAATCCCTGGAATTGACTCTGTTTGTTTTTATGTTTGCCCGGCTCTCAGCTGTGCATGAGACTCTTTGTCTTTGTTTTTTTTTTGTTGTCCAAAAGAATATTTGAGGACAACCTCAACATATGACTAAACGTCACTTTTGACGAAGTAATGTACTCCGCCGAAAATTCCAAGTTTTGTAGGGAAAACTCCTTGGGCTACGATATTTAAAATACCGAGCGCCACTGCTGCCACCTATCGTCAAAAAAAAAATGTCCATGCATTGGTGCATGAATAACTTTTCACAAGAATTTATGAGACATGGCGATCCACTAATTATCTCCGATTGTCATTCTCTGGAATTACCCGTGACGTCACTGGTAACCACAGGAGAAAGTTTACTAATATCCTGACATTATTGTCGTTCGTGACATGACGTCACAGACACCCAACTAGTAACAAGAGTAGTTGTGCTACACGCACTTATCTATCATTCTTATTTGTCCGTATTGCAGATGTCGCCACAGTACATCCTATAGAACAACCAAGTTCACTTTCCGTCCGAACAGCGAAACCGTTATGCATTTCTGTACTGTCAGAAAACATGACATCTGAATACAGTCCGTTGTCTGTCGAATATAAGCTATTCATACGTCCGGACTTTTATTCAAAATTTACCTTAGGCGTTGAGATCAGTCAAGTCTATAGTAGGAATCTTTTATAAAGTCATTACATCATAAGTCACACGACGTCTGTCAATCTAGACCACAGTATACAAAGACTGAGGCGACACTGCACGAAGTCTTGCGTGTAGTGCTACAATAGGCGTCATGATGTTACATCTGCACTACAAGGAAACTGCCGGTAGTGTCTCCTCCAACTTTGAGGTTTGTCATTGTAATCATATACAGTCACGTTATAACGCTTGATACACAGACATTCCTACATTGAAATGTGCCTTTGTCTCCCGACGTAAGTGTCAGGCACATAAACATACCAATTTTCCATCGAGTACACTTTTGGTGACAACTTACGTTATAGTGTAGCAACGCCAAGTCCGAAGTGAGATTTTGTTGCGAAGAGCTATTATTATGATAAAATTTATAGAATAGGCCTCTACGGCACTCAAACCAATCCTTTTCGTCCTTTCGAATGTGTTTCTTTAACATAATTCCTCTGTCCGAAGTATTTTAAATAGTCAACATTCTAAGTTTCATTAGTTGTTGACATACAGATACGCAGCTACAATGTGCAGCTGAAACGACATGGAATTTCCATACGTCGGTAAGGTAGATTATACCAATCTACTATAATGAGAAGCAAATAGGAAGTGAGCTTCCATGCTCTGCCGCAGCTACTTGCTCAATTGTGGCAGTAGTTGTATGTCTGGCCATACTTCATTTTGAAGCAAACTACCAACCGAAGAGCATCACAGCAACAGGACGCATATTAAGATGTTATAAAACCAATCCGAGTCCACCATTTTTATTCTCAGAACACTTTTTCAAGGAGGATTCCAATTGTAATAGGAATTGAGGAAGATATTACATTATCATCTTCAATTGTAATAATAACAGGTAAGATTATCAAATTCCGGCCGATTCTTGGGATGATGACATACGCATTCATCACCAAGAAATCACGAATTTTTTTTTTTGGTACGCCATACGGACAGAGCTATATAAAAGTTTTTATTTGGCGTCGACAGGAGCTCCAGCACACCGAAGCAGCACGTAGAAGCATCCCACTCTGCAGGCGCTGGCCACGCTGTGGTTTGTCGAAGGATTCCATCATATATACCACCGGATTATGGCGGATTTTTAATCAATCCAGCCAATGTGTCTAAACACGCTGTGCCTGTACATACTCTAGCGAGCATATAATTATAGGAGCATATGCTACCTCCCATGCTTTTTCTTGGCCATTCCAAACCGGCCGCCAAGCCACATAGTTGTTGCGGCGAAGCCACCGCAAGTTATTTTTTGTTGTGCTGTGGAGAAGAAGGGTGGATAATTGTCGGCGTTGATCCGCTAGTCGGCTCGTCGACAACCACACCTCCAATCATAGCAGTATCGCCTACCTAGAGGCGCACCGTTTAAGGCATATATACTCACCCAAACCACCCAGTCACGACAGGCTGAGGATCCGTACAGAGGATTTCTGGATTTCAACTGGACGTCTGGCGGGTGATAGCGCACCCATGCCGGTCCATAAAATTCATCACTCCGTACAGAGCATCAGCGGAGCAATGTGGGAGCAACTTTAAATGCACCATATGTACATCCTAGTGGATTATTTACTTCGTGGGAGCACCTTTAATCTTTATTCATAATGTGTCATTTATGATGTTGAAACGCCGAGGGAGCAGCTTTAAGCACTACATCCTCATCAGACAACAACGTTGAAGTTATTTTTAATAAACTTATAATATAAAGAGGGGTTCCAGTAGATATACTCGAATATCCAGGTAATCCTTTGAATTTTTATTGATGTTAAGAAGCATATGAGAGCCATATTGCTCACCTTCCACAACTGTGGACCATCGAGAATTATTTTGATGCCGCCCGCTTTGCGTACGACGACGGCATATGAGATAGCTATCACGGACGGTGATACTTGTTTTGTTTAACAGCCAACAATACAGTGGCTGTGTGCCATGCCAATAAACATAAAGTTTCATTATTAATACATAACTTTTTAGTTCCTCCAAGATCTATTTATGGATAAACATATATATAATTAGTGTATTATTACTGAGTGCTTTTAGTATATACTCATAATATTATGGTGAAACCTCCAATAACTTACCCAACATAAAATCCAACTTTTTCTTGACCTTCGGAATTTTTTTTTTTTTTTTTGAATGCAATCGTGTTGTGATCTTTTTTTACTTGCGATTATAGGTACTATAAGGCAAGTTATGGATTCGTGCAGAAAAAAAAATTTGAGATAACAATCACACATGACATTACGATGATGGAGAAGTCGAAAAAAGTGGGTCTGGGAATTCCGTCCGTCTGTCTGTCTGTCTGTCTGTCTGTCTGTCTGTCTGTATGTCTGTTCGCGCCTCTGGAGGCTGAACGGGTAGGCCGATTTGCTTCAAATTTGGTATTTAGGATTTATTTGGCCGTCCCTCGGAACAAATTTTTTATTTTTGCTCTAGGTCCAAAAATAACGGCACCTGCCATACAATCTTGAAGACAAAAATTGATTTTCTCAAAAACGGCTCTAACGATTTTGATAAAACTTTCAGAATGCTATTTTTGCAAGAAAATCTATCTTTTGGTTAGAAATTTTTTTTCAAAATGTGTCTAATAACGGTATACCTCTCATAGAACCAGTATTTTCAAATCAAATTTTCTCGTAAACTATACATTCGATTTCAATCAAATTTTGGCCACAGGAAGTCATTCATAATTTTATTAATATGGCATTTCAAAATTTTCAAAAACTTTTTTTTTTTGATTTTTTATAATTTTTTCAAAAAATTTTTTGGTTTTCGAAATATGTTGGAAACGGGTACATTGATTTTTTTTTTAAATTATTTTTCAAATGTAAACTGCAGATTGCCATATATTTGCATACTCAAATAAATTTCAAAATATTTTTTGAAAAAGTTTTTCAAAAATAACCTTTTTTAAAAAAAACTAGTCCAACGATTTTCAATATTTTTTTTTCCTAGATTGACGTATAGCTTTGAAATCTTATTGCATACTTAGTTTTTCCGAGAAAACTCTTAAACTAATTTAAAAAATAAAAGAATTTTCGAAATTATTTAATTTTTTTTTTAATATCCATATATGCAGCCACTACGCAATTATTGAACATAAGAGCAAGTTCGTGCGACCCAGTCGTGCATTTTATTTGGGTATAATCGTATCGTCAACTCTCGTTCTATGAATTTCGGAATTTACATTACTCGAGAATTAAAGTGAAGTGCGATTGGTAATTAAATTCCTCGCGTCCTTATCCTCTAATAAAGTTACATTAATTTTTTTTTTATGGTTTTCACTCGGGATATCTTTTTGATTCCTAAATTTTTTTTTGTTTTAATTTACTCACTTGGTCTTATAGGCCCCATATACTCCTCTCGGCGTCGATAGCGACCCACTTCACTCGCGTTCGCTGTAAGTGAAGCTATAGCCTCACTTTCAGACTTTTCACTCGTTTTAGAATTCCTTTTTTTTTGTGTAACGTCCTTTCGTACAAACATATCTTCTTTTTTTTTGTAGTTACGGATATTAAGATCGTGTTAACAGCGATTTGCCTTAAGTTGTGTCTATCGTGTCCGCGACATACAGTACTTACGTAATCCAGTTATAAGGCAATACAAGGCGAATGCAATAGCTTTCTTTTGCTACAAGCCTATGAACCAAAGCTATTTTGACATAGTATCAAGATATTTATAGAATCATTTAGCAATACAGGTCAAAGAATAACTTGTATTTGTATCACTATGTTTTAAACTAATCATCCACAGCGACCAGGAGTGCACTTCCGGACCAGCGATTTTCTCTCTACCCCATTGGTAGAAAAGAGATTATATCTTTAAAAATCATTTTGATAAAATTTTACATTTTTGATTACATTTACTATATTACATTGACTATCGAACACATTATCAGATGCGAACTGTATTTGATGTGTGGGGTATTGAATATATATATACTTACATTTTGATATTATTTTGGTTAAATGTTTTAATACTGCTTTGCCTCAAACATACCTATTACTACCATATCTGCGAATTTTATCGAAGTACTCGTAAGCTTTAAATGGTACATTTTTTTTGTCGTTAATAGTCTTCGTAACATTTTCGTTTGTTTCAATTTACTTAGTAGCGCCTTTATTAGGTCAAAGATTTTATTTTCTTTTAGAATCGATAACTGGAGTTATGTGACCATAGTTGTCAAGTCTCCAACGCCGCGTTAAATTCTGAATTTTAACTTTTTACTTCGTTACAGTTATCAAATTCGGTTAGCGTTTAGATACTGCTCTTAACCTTATTTAATAATAGACGGAGCATAACGCATAGTAGTTAAATTACCTGTTGAATTTCGCGTTTCAATATTTACATTCATCCTCAGTCAGAGGTATTGTCCATAAAGATAAAATACTAGTTGTTGGAGTCAGTTAAAAATTTTCTTTTAGGTATGATAAGTATTTCTTTCCTTTCAATGAGACATTCTTTAGAAAGTAATTATTTCCTTTGTTTGTGGATTAATTGAATTAACTACTGCTAATATAAAGCAATGAATGTAGCTGATGTAAACTATTTTTGAATAGAGCTCAGATTAAATAATAAGATAATAATATTACCCTATGTTAGTTTTAAGATCCTTTTTTTTTATTTCTTAATAAATAGATGCGGACATATTATAACGTCAAAAGAAAAAAAAAGAGTTTTTACGATTTTTCTTTATTTTGCATTTCTTTTGGAGTTAAGATAATTTTAGGAAGCTTCATAGATTTCAATCATGATGGAGTAAGTTAATCACAGGGAGGGTGGTGACCCTCGACCTTTTCGGAATGGAACATGGTGTGGTATAGGTAGAATTTGATTTTGGTTTTTCGTTCTTTTGTTCTCGTTTTAGGTACATTACTTGTATGACAAGTGGTAGCATCTGATGAAGATACTATGTTAGGTTTAGTGGGTTAAATTAGGCAAGCAATCTTATGGATTGCTTATTATGTTTAGGGGCTGCCCATCAAAATATATCCGAGTTGTGGGGACTCGTGGGTCCGTAGGACAGCCAAGGCTGTTTCAGAGAGAGGTGATTTTCTGAAACAGATTGGGTGGGTTGAGAGACCAGGGAGATCGTACGTCATCCTAGATCCTCCCTCCCCTCTGAGTAAGACACCTCCTAATCGTCTTACAGCATATCAACGTGGCAGCTGTAAGACTAGATGACAATTATAACCTGCCACAGCAACCTCGAATACCTAAGGTTAGCTGATAGTTTAAATACTTACGTGCAGCGTTCAGTAGGGCGATTTTTATAAACCAAACAGGAATCTTCTTCTCTAACTACGTTTTCTTTCAATAGAGAAATTAAGAGGTGCTATCTAGAATCGATTCGTATCTAACCTCAATTTCGGTAGGCCTTGACTTGGAAGACTATGAGGGCCACTAAGCGATTTAATATTATTTATTCGAACTCATCCAACAGAGTTCAACGGTCGGCAGGATAATAAGAGGTAATACCGGTTGTGTAGATCCCGGAGCAGGTGCCCACGGCCTGGCTGAGCTAACTGTGGCATGGGTGCTGCCGGCCAACGCGACGGTCGATCTCAACCTCGACTCTACGTTGTCGCATGCCGTTCTTACTGGTTACTCGTTTCGAGTAACTGGCGAGAAAGGGGGCGTTGCCGGCATAGAGTTGCTTCCATCCCATAAGCACAGAAACAAGTACGATAGCTAGATGCTAAGTTGCTAACTGGAGTGAGACCTCTGGTATTTGATTGAAATTCCTCGTTCTACGAAAGCATCATAAGTCTGGCTACGTTTGTGGGGATTTAAGTAGGGTCCTTGGTTTTTAGGTGTGTACTGTGGTATACAGGGGCTGCAGGGTGAACATCTAGGACTAACAGCGGATAGGCGCGGACATGCTATCAGATGCGCTCCAGGCTGTTCTGCGGGACTTTGTAGTCAGAACCTGGAGGCATGCTGGTAGATGGTCCTCGCTTCTGTGATGGGGATGGAGATGAAATTGGAAGAATGGGGAGAGGAGTAGGGAGATCAAGTAGCCGTGTTAGCGAAGTGTAAGTATGTCTTTTAGAGGGGTGCTAGATACACCGATAAACGGGCTAAGGTCGATGGAGTTGCTGTTCCTTGGCATGGGGTTCAAGGATGTTCGGGGTGCTTGTTTCTTCCTGCTTCCTCTCTGGCTTGTGGTGTTAATGGGCATGGGTTCGGATCTTAGATATCCATAGGATGTTTAGGTGAAAAGGGATTGGTGTCTATTGACGGTTGCAGGGGGGAGTATATATATATATATACGCTTCTTTTAATTTCTTCAAATTTTCGTTATAATTTACGTTACAATAGTGCCCGCCATTTAGTTTTTTTTGGGATAGTGCCCGCTTTTGAGTCATGTGGGATAGAGTCCGCCATTTTTCGAGTACAGATTAGAGTTTTAAATCATAAAGTATAAAGTTAGTTTTTGATTACAACTTGAGATTTGTTTCCTGACATTGAATTTTTTTTTGATATAAGTAAACATATACTATATATCCTTTTTTTAAGATTACAATTAAGTACCAACTAAGATTCTGAGCATTAGTTAAGTATCAATATATATTATTTTTTTTATTATTTCTTTATTTTTGAATTCTTCTTCCGTAATCATAGAACACATTTAGTGAGGATACAATTAGGTATTCATTTGAACCTTTCGTGAGGAACTGATAGAGTTTTGGATTATTGCTTTCAGTTGACGAAAATTATTTAAACAAATACTCACCTTTAATATTAAGCACTTTTAGATTTAAGTTTACTTTGATTACATTCTTCATTTGAATTACTTGATCAACAAAGATCCGTTAAAGGTTTCTTGCTCACGGTATATTTGAAGATTTTTTTTTTTACTATCGATTTTTGACTTACATTATCTATTACTGCATTATTCAAGTAGTATCCGTTCGAGGAAAATCTCACAGACTACTAGCATCATTATCTACCGGACTTACAAAGTAAATTGATTTAGATTGATAATTGACCGTTTAAGGCACTTGCCCACGGTACATTTGAATTTTCCACTTTTTGATTTGACAAGTTGTCTTTGGTTGTTGCTTAACCTTATTATCACTCGACTGGTTTCCATTCGAGGAATTTCTCACGGGGGGGGTTCGCTCCGATTAGATTTACCCGGAGTTCAAGTGTCGAAGCCGACAAAGCCTCTTGAACTTCCACAAATTAAAATTTTAAAACCGATTAAGAATTTTGAATTACCGAACGATAACAAAGATGATTGTAGAACAATCCCTATTATGAATAAAGAACATAAACCAAATACAGATTTGAATTTTGGAAATGAATTAACAGAACCTTTATACCGAAAGCCTTTTCATGAAAGGTTGCGCAATTATAATGAAGTGCGAAGAAGAATAGTTACTTTCCCAGAATTATCTAAACGGATACGACGAACAAGAGAACGCTTCCATCGGAAGCGGACTACTGATCATAACATCGCGTCTGCAACAATAGGCCGAGAATCGAGTGACCCACGTCCTTATGTGACGGTTGGTTTATTCGGAGACAGTTTCCTAGGTCTTCTCGATTCAGGGGCCAGCATATGTTGCTTAGGCACCAATATACTGCCCTATTTGGAAGACAAGAATGTTACGGTAAAGAAGGTAGAGACTACCGTGTCCACGGCCGATGGACAAAAGCAATCCATAGTGGGAGTGATCACTACGGCGATCCAATATAAAAATGTGACTAAGGATATAGATCTGTATATCGTGCCGTCGTTAAGCCAACGTCTATATTTAGGCGTCGACTTTTGGCAGAAGTTTCAGATCGCACCTCATGTAATTGCGGGTCTTTCAGGAATTGCAACCGGTGGGCCAGATGTGAGACCCACCAATCAGATAAGTTGAGTAATGAAGAGTCTAAACGACTAAAAGCAGTTGTTCGTGGATTTCCTTCTTTCGCAGTCAATGGAGTCGGGAAGACAAATCTAGTACAACATTACATAGATACAGGCGATGCCGTACCTATAAAGCAGAGGTACTATCCCGTATCTCCAGCGATACAAACTCTTATGTATGCGGAGTTGGACCGCATGCTTTCGCTAGGAGTCATCGAGGAAAGTTCCAGCGCATGGAGTTCCCCAGTGGTGCTTGTACGCAAACCTGGTAAGAACCGATTGTGTTTGGACTTTCGGAAGGTGAACTCAGTAACCAAGAAAGATGCTCGTCCAATTGCACATATAGAGGGGCTGCTAGCACGTCTGACAGAGACACGTTATATTTCTAGCGTGGATCTGAAGGGTGCGTTTTGGCAGATACTGCTGGAGCAAAGTCCGAGGGAAAAGACCGCTTTTACGGTACCTGGCCGACCACTGTACCAATTTAAGGTCATGCCATTCGGTCTGTGTACTGCGGCACAAAGTTTGAGCTACCTGATGAGTCGCGTAATCCCATCAGGATTACGAGATCAAGTATTCGTATACTTGACGAATCCGGGGCGGAGCAGCCTATATACTACTTCTCTCGGAAACTAAATGCTGCACAGAAAAACTATTCGGTGACAGAGCGCGAGTGCTTAGCAGCTTTTGAAGGTATCCAAAAGTTCAGGTCTTACGTTGAGGGGTACCATTTTCGTGTGATTACAGATCATTCCAGCCTGAAATGGCTGATGACAATGAAAGATCCAACCGGAAGATTAGCGAGGTGGAGTATGCGACTCTAAGGCTTCGATTTTGTGGTGGAGGATAGGAAAGGAACTTTGAATGTCGTGCCAGACGCTCTATATAGAGCATATGAAGACGATGAGTTGACAGTGTCAGCTTTCCTTTCATGTCTACCACGGATCGAAACCTCGGAGGTACTCCACATCGATCTTGAGGATCCGTCCTTTAAATCCGAAGGTTATCTGGAAATCATCAACCAAATCAGGAAAGAACAGGAACGATTGCCCGACCTCAAAGTGTCAGAAGGTTACATTTATAAACGCACTAAGCACGCGGTTGGTAATCCCTTGGCGGACGACCTAACTTGGAAGTTGTGGGTCCCATCAGAGATGACTGAATCTCTAATCTCACTGGCTCACAATCCGCCGCGCGCTTCGCATGGTGGCGTGGTGAAGACAATCTACAGGTTACGTGATAGATTCTACTGGCCCAGCATGTACACACAGGTCAAACTATACGTAGACAGGTGCGAAACATGTAAGACCAGTAAAGCGGCCAACATGACTTTACGAGCTGAAATGGGAGACAGTTTTGAGGTAGATAGACCATTCCAGCATTTGTATGTGGACTTCCTCGGACCGTATCCCAGATCGAGGTCTAGTAATGTTTATATCGCGATCGTGTTAGACCAACTAACCAAATTCGTCTTCATCAAGCCACTACGCAAGGCAACAGCCGCGAGCTTGTTCAAATTCCTGAGAGACGACGTTTTCTTGATTTACGGTGTGCCAGAGAGTCTGCTCTCTGACAACGGTACACAGTTTGTGGGTAAGGAATTTCAAAAGTTCTTAGATGTTTTCGGGGTCAAACACTACCGGACGGCAGTGTATGCTCCCCAGTCAAACGCAAGCGAACGCGTAAACCGGTCAATTCTTGCAGCCATTCGATCGTATGTCAACCCTCGACAGACGGATTGGGATGCCCATCTGTCTTCGATCAGCAGTGCCTTGTGCACGACGGTGCATTCAACTCTTTCGATGTCCCCATACGAAGCCCTATTCGGACAGCGTATGATAGAGCACGGGGCAGATTATCGTCTTTTGAGAGAGTTGGGTGGACTGAACTGTTCGGAGATAGATTGGCTTCCCAAGGTTGCCAAAATGAACATCGTTCATTCGTATCTAAAACAAGCGTTAATCAAGATCCATGAAGCCAACGAGAAGAATTATAATCTTCGGAGTAGGAAAATAATGTTCAGAGTAGGAGATGAAATATATAAAAGAAACCAGATTTTGAGTGACGCAACTAAGCATCTAAGTGCAAAGCTATGTCCAAAATTTATCAAAGTTCGAGTAAACAAAATAATCGGCAACAACCTATATGAAGTTGAAGATAGGCGAGGCCATAAATCGACTTGCCATACGAAAGATTTAAAGAGGTTAAACTCTTGTGCTACATACACCACCCGAGCACATACTTGAAGTACATTTTCTCTTTACATTCCCAGCTATGACAATTTAAATATTTTTACCTGACGTTCCATACAAGTACCTAACAGTATTTGAAGATACATAACTCTGATTTGTCTATGTAAACTGATGCCCGGCTCTCAGCTGTGCATGAGACTCTTGGTCTACATTTTTGTAGTCGTTATTTATTTTTCAGGTGTTCATCTGAATATCCAACCCATGATGTGACAATGTATTATCCAGCCAAATTTTTTTTTGTCTTCGACCGACTAGACGTGAAAGAGTCGCAGTGTCTTCACGACACGAAGGGTGAGCGATATCAGACACGATTGCTTATTTGTGAGAAGTTCTCCTTTTCTTGAAAGTTAGACTAAGTGGACTTAGGCGAAATTCCAAGTTTTGTAGGGAATAACTTTCTCACCATTTGATGACAAGTAACACTTGCCACTGGTGCCATCTATTAGAGGAACTACTCTTATACTCAAATCAAGCTGAACGCATTCATTACGGTCCACCAGAAAGACATTCCACTAATGTAACCCACACAGTCAGTAGAATCCACTTCCAGAAAGGAATCCACAGGATTTCCAATCTGAATTGGAAATTTCTCAGACATGCGCACTGCGCAATTTAAGACTGGAAGTATCCAGAAGCGACAAGCAATCGAACATTCTAGAAGTTGTACCAATGTTACACTGAAACTACGTACGAGGTGTTCACACAAGTGAACTTGAAAAGATGTCAGACGCACTAGTTAAGTGGAAAGTGCCATTTAATTCGTTGGTTCACCGAAACCTGTCAGTCGAACAGTTGTGACAGATAACGTCCGTGAGAATTATTTTGATCCAAACATTTGACATTTTGTCTGCGTCCGCAATATTCAGGGTGAGACTAATGATCTGTATTATATGAGTACGCGTAAGGTCACCGATCATCCTACTCAGTAACTTTTACAGGCCTGAGGGGAAGTAATTTGGTAAAAAGTTAGCACATATGACGTCATCCGTGACCCAAAACTTCATTAGCATTCGCTATTATCTGACGATGGAATCAGGGGCTGAAGTACTTTCTCCCTTCTGGTTATCCATCACCTTAAAAAAAACGTGAATTTACACGTACCAATCCATTGACAAGGACCATTGACATACTATACATGCACTGCTAGTGAAATGTCATTTTCATACAAATCGCTTGGAAAAATTGACTCCGGTACAAGTGCTTCCACTAACTCAAAAGCGGCAAAAGTTGTAATTATATTTTCAAAAACATGTAGCGACATCTATTGTCACTTGCCGAAAGCATAATAAAATCCTTAGATGTGTCTATTCATACGTAGCCAATAAGATGAGTGATGTGATTGAAAATTTTTCTTTCACCATTCAATACAAAATTATATGACTGGACATTCGCGTAGTGCAGGTAGAATGTTGCGTGCGTGGGACTGACTACGCAAAAGTAATAAAAATCTTTATTCCACAATGCTGTAAGTGTCGTACTGTCGAAACTATTAGAAGAATGCTTGCGTATAGACAGTATCAAACAGGGACATCTATTGTCATTCGTATAAAGTGCAAAGAAGAAATGACAAATGTCAAAAGACTTCTGCCAATGTCAATGCCGCACGTGTTTACAGTGCGAAAAATTAATAATTTTATTTTTGTTTAAAATTTCTTTAATTTAAATCGCATATAATGTCCGACAAGTAAGTTTCCTGCTCTTATTTATCAAATAAAAAACTACCAACAAATTCTTTACACAGGTATGCAGTTCCAAACAAACTCCCTGGCAAAACAGTCGCCAATC
Organism: Platycheirus albimanus; assembly: GCA_916050605.2. Lineage (NCBI taxonomy): Eukaryota > Metazoa > Arthropoda > Insecta > Diptera > Syrphidae > Platycheirus > Platycheirus albimanus. The sequence goes on along the minus strand of OU696696.1, from coordinate 226,975,415 downwards.
TTGCCCATCGTAAACGAAGAATTCTCCAAGACAAATCGGCTGTCGAGCAAAAGCGAAAGGAGCGTGTGAAACGCATCGCAAAAGCAAAGGACCACCACAAATTCCGACGTGCAGAATCCTTTGTTATGGGCTTCATCGACGCGGAACGAACATCGAAGCGTATTAGGCAAACTGACTGAGATATTACATACTTGTGACGCTGTGACGCAGTGCAACTTCAATAAATAGCAATCAAATCAAATATTCCATTCCATTTTGGGCAAGTGAAAATATGTGCATTAAAATTTAAAAAGCAATACGAATTCCAAAATGAATTGCGATGACACTGGCGTTCAAAATTGTCCATTAGCCATTGTTGATTGCGATATACGATCATCATCGGGAGAAGGCAATCAGATGAATCGGCTGGTTCTGCCTTTAAAATAGTCGATGCCAGTGGCAGCAGTTGCGAAAGGACGAGAACTAAACCTATATTGGGTATTGCCCATCGACAGGGTTGTGAATCATCGACAAAAACCTGCGAGGCTGATTGTGGAGAAGAGAAGGATACTTTTCCACCTGTGAGCACAAAAGCATCCCAAGCGAACGACCGAGACTAAGTTATTGACACAGAGGAACTGCACAAAGTGGAATGGAGGCATTGATGTAGACAGTAAATTGTTTAAAACCAAAATTTAACATCCAGCAGCTTTTGCTATCCACTACAAAAGAAGAGAAGCAAAGGCAGAATGAAGAGATTGTTATAATGGAAACTTCATCGGTATCATCGGAAACTGGTTCTTGGGAATCAATTTTTCCTGATCACTGAAGCGGATGTCCGCAAGTGCTGCAATGATTTTTACAAAACGAGAGACGAAACTACTGAGCTGGAATCGAAAAGCCATTGAACGTAACTCAGCTACTTACGAAGATTGTAAGCGATCCATGTCCCTCACCGGAGACGAAGGTCTCATGAACATTATCGATAAAATTCCTCTGATCTCAAAAACATCTATTTTATCTGTAGACTCCTCTCTATCTCAGTAGCACTTACTCGAACACTTTACAACTTCAGGTTCAGCTGCCGATAGATTGGAAAATGTCAATAACATTCCTCCCTCTGTGAAGGTGAACAAAAAAATCGAAGGGATGTCCAATTAAGCGAGACTTTCGATAAAAGGAAGAAGAGATCTTTGCATTCGATCGCACAATTTCGCACATTACAAAAATACATGTAATACTTGCTCTCATGCCAGAGGTTGTTCCTAGAGCCTAGATCTTAAGTTAAAATATAGAGCTATACCTACATAATGAGGCCAACTATTTGTTAAAAAAAATGTCAAGACTTTGCCTTTTTACATACAACTTTTATTTTCTTAATAAACATGTCTGTATCAAACAAATAATCCATTTTTTTGTGTTAAAAAGTTGATAAACTTTGAATTTAGGAAAGGCTGGGTTACTTGATTCTGACTCATGTTGTTGTACTTTATGGTGACGACTATTACTTTTCATTGAACTATTATTACTGCTATCTGACTAATCGATTTTACTCTCTGCGCTTTGCCCATATCCTGCCACTTCCCCATTTGTAATGGTGTCCGCTGGATGACTCAGGCTGGTGGTTAACAGATTTATCTTGGCAGTTGATTTGGTTAATCTGTTTTTGTTGTAATGCCTGCTGCTAGTCGGTGTAGTTGAAAAGTCTTTGTAGGTGCACTAAAAATACTATGAAGTACGAATTGGTTTTGCTGAGGAATTCATCGCTAAGGCTTTTTGGTTTTTCAAACCTGGAAGTGCAAACAAATATTTTAGTCTGATCAGGAATAATTGGATTTCTTACTTGGATTACTTGGATTAGCTTCATCGTCATCGGAGTCTTCAAATGCTTTTATGACACCATGCTTCCGCGGTGATGGATCTTCATTATCCTGTTCTTCTTCTTCGCTGCAGCTACTGTCACAATCTTCGTCTTGATTTTCGTCATCTTCTTTATCATCGTTAGTCGGTTGTTCAGTTGTTTCTGTGTGGTGTTCTTTATTTTCTTTCCCCTTGTTTGTGTTTTATCCAAGTTTTTTATTATATGTTGATATTCATCTTATGGCACCTCCAATAATTGGGACAGCTGAGGAAATAAGAGAATATTAACACACGAATTTGTTAACTTAGTTTCACAGAATTCAATTAGATGGTCCATTAGATGGTCGTCAATAATTCTAAGCACCAATCTGGCAAACGCAGGTGCTTGAGGTTCGCCTTTTTCATCGTCATATCTTCTCATTGATGTAGTCCTGTTTATATATTCCTGACGGTCGAGACACAGTAAATGCTTACAAGGCCGCCTGGATTGAACAATCCAGTCGTTCCACCACGTAGGAGACATGAGGAAGCATGTAGTATTTTTGCTATTGGCACACGTTATCCTCGCAGGGAAGTTTATCTTCTGAAATAAAATAAGCTTATGAAAAAATATTTATTTTAAATAATTAAATAAATCACAAACATTTATAATGAAAATGAATGACCGAAAAACAAAAAGTAAAAATCGCGCCAATTATAAATTACGACGACGACAAGGACAGCAACAAATGAAATGTCAAAATAGTAGTTCTACCTTTTTGCCGTGTTTGAGTTAGTGGAGCTGGCGTATAAGTGGAACCATCGTAAAGTTGGCAACTAGCAGTCCATGTATAGTATGTCAATGACAAGGACATTGGGACCAAATGTGACACGTGTGCAATGAAATTTCAATTTCAGTGCTTATTGTCAAATTGACAACCACCTCAGCAGGGCCGAACAAGCAGGTTGACAAGATACCGTGTTGTCAGCGAATTCACCTAAGAATCCATAGTGTCGATATTCTTACCTGGTAAGGCTTAATATAAGGTCAGAGTCAGTCAGTGTCAGCTATCAATAAGTTGAGACCCATCCATAAATTATGACTCGTACAATATCTCGATATACCAAATATCCACTTTTAGTGTGATCAGAGCCTCAATTCTGAATATAATACTTACTTTTCTGCTTTGGCACACTTACAATTTCCTAGAAATGCATCCCTACGAAAATAGTACAGTGTGTACTTACCTACTAACTAATTTTCTCAACTACACTTCTGTGGTCATACCACAAACAAACAGAACCAGCACTGGAATGTAGGAAATGAAATTGGAAATCAGGGCGTTGGCTACCTGGAAAGTGGAAGCATTATCCAGGAAGCCGACAGTGGATTTCATTTTGAAGAGAACCTTAGAAGCGAGAACATCACTGCGGCAGAACCTGCCAAATTAGTATTTTTTATATTTGTGCCGCGGCCATCTTATTACTCCTGTGGAGTAAACCACCTCATTGCAACGCAATAGAGGCAAGATTTATATTTCTTGGACCCCATTTATTATAATAAAAGGTGAGTAAAACATTTATTTCCATTTGCTGAAGCAAATGAAAATCATCCTCTTTGCTTCAGCGCATGAGTGATGGCGTTTCTGGTCAGTAGGTTTTTCCCTCAATTCTAATCACGGCCTACCTTTATTTCTTTGGTGTAGGATCCATAATTTCTAGGAGCAGGCGAAGAAATTCCGAACGTATTCCTTACCAGCAGGGCCAGCGAGTCGGTCTAGGATTCATACATATGAATACCTACCGCTGTGAATTGTGCATAATGTGCTGCAGCACGTACAGACGTAATAATTATCCCTGAGGAATTTTATACCTATCTACACTAATAAAACGCTTGCATCGACGAGAGCTTCGTTTCGCATTTAATATACTTACTTTTGTGGGAAACACAGTGCCTTTTTTTCATTATCCTCGCACGGGCACACGTGGCGACCAAGATCCGTCCCGTTACCTTTATTGGCGACCACGCCTATACGCATTTAACGAAGGCACACTGGCCGTCGCCTCACTGACGAACCGTGGCCACACATACCGTCCGTGCGACACTTCTTTTTTTTCCTTTTCATCGTCTTGTATGACGATTGTACACCGTACTACGGAGCCGAAAGTGATAACGCTCCATTGATCGAAGCTGAAGCGGAGTCAGACGCTTCACGTAGCCACGTGGCGGCTACCTACATTTTCCTTTGGGCGACACCCGGCCAATTTTTAAGCTTGAGGCCACCCTATCGTCAGCCCCGTATCGAAGCCGTCATCTACCTATGGCATTCCATAGACGGCTGTAAAAACACATCATCCCTGCGGATAACTAACGTGTGCCAATCGCCGACGTTGATCCGCTAGTCGGCTCGTCGACGACCACACTCAATCCTGAACGGTACCGCCTACCAAGAGGCGCAACAAGATTCATCATCTTTTGCATCAGAATACACAGCTGGCAGGCTGAAGAACCCATCGGTGGATTCTACTGTATCGAACATTCATCCGGACGCCTGGCGGGCCTTTGTATGCCGATGCCGGTCCATTAAACTCAACACTCCACAAAGAGCAACAAGTAATCATCGTGGGAGCAACTATAAATATGATAATACCACATCCTCTTCAAACAACAGTTCCTGTTTTGTATCTTGTAAACATTATTGTATTTTGAAAGCATTTATATGCAATACAGCCAGGTAACAAATTTTTTTTTATTCTTTATGTAATTATATGTGAGATATAAGGGAGCTTTATCGCTCAATTGCAAAGTATTCATCGGCGATCATATTTACGCCACAGTTACGCAGCGTTCGACGCTGACGTTAGCCACCAGCGACCACGGACGGTGGTCCAGTAGAATTTACCTTTGGTGGACATTGATATGTGGATACGTGCTACGCCCATAGTGATATGCTATTGAGTTATATCATCTATATCTTATTCTTATATCCAGTGTAATGTGTTATTGTGTATTTCGTGACATCGCAATTATTTTGTTTTAATGCAATCATACTCACTATCGAGCGCAGATCGAATATCTACGGTTGTTATAGTGTTGCGATCTATTTCGTGTTGTGAAAGTTTAACTCTGAAGCTTTGTCTTCTTATTTCTGTTCGTCAATTCGGAACTATAAGTGAAACGCTACCAGAAAACATTTTTGCTCGGGTTAACGGATAAACTCACCTTTCAGTGACAAGTTTGTACACCGCGTATTATCCAATAATTACTTTATTATTATTTTTTTTTTTATTATTCGATTAATTTTTTTTTATTTTTTACTTGGTCTAGACCACAACTTTTCCTCCTTGAGTCGGTAGCGACCATTTTCACAGGTGTTTCAACGTCGCGTTCGCGCTTCATTTCGTAATTAATTCATAGAGTTTCACTTCTTCACTTTTGTATTTACCGTGTTGTCTTTTCGTGTATCAAGTTCTACGAGTTCAATATAAGGCAATTTAACGCATTCAGGGCCTATTTATCGAACGATATCAAACCGCTCGTAACTTTAAGAGCCTCTTAACTTAAGTTCGAAAAGTGCTATTCATCGAACACTATTAACTCTAATTCGAATATTCGAAAATGGCGGATTCCTTATTCCGGAACGCACCCGAAAGCAATTTTCAAACTATCCCAAACTCATTCTTCGAAATCAAATCTCTGGTGCCAGGTAGAAAGGGGTTAAGTCAAAAAAATCCGTTTTGTGGTTTTTATTGGATTTAAGTCACTTTTTTTTTCTCTCTCGTTTGGTCAATAAGTCAATCTTAACTTCTTCATATGTAAATTATTATGTACAAAGGGTATAAGTCAGTAATTTTTCAAAACCGTTCGGTATTAAGGGCGTAAGTGGACTTAACTCTTTTGTATTTATTCTAATTCTGTATTTTGAAATAAATAAGATGCTCCTAAGGGATTAAGTCATCTTAGCCCTTTAGTTACAAACGTAATACATATAACAAAAGTTTTCAAAAGATAATGACATAAATCTCTCAGTGACACCACGTAAACCAAATTGTGTTGAGATACATATGAAAAAGTGTTTACGAATATATTAGAATATATTCTTAAATACTAAAAATTTTACTAAAAACTTTAATCTTCTTTTTATATCTTATCTTATCTTATCTTATCTTATTTATATATATAAAAATGAGTTTGATTTATGTTTGACCATTTATATCTCGAATTTGACAACACAGAATTTGAAGATTCTTTTTTCGCTGGAAAGATATTTATTTGCACCAGGTTTGTATGTAAAAAACATAATAGCATGTATGTTACGTATGTTGCATATGTTGCAAATGCATATGCCACCATGTAATCAATTAATCAGCAAATTCAATAATTGATCATAACTGCACAGTGTGCATAATTATGAATCATTATGCAACATATATAGGTACCTACTATACAACATTTGCAACAAATGCAATATTATAAAATTCTGTGTAATTGTTATAAATAAAAAGATGTTTGATGTATTCTATTGAGTGGCAGAAAAGAGGTCTACCTCATGCACACATCTTAAATTGGTTGGTGACTAAAATCACGACAAATCAGATTGATGAAGTCAAATCAGCGGAGATCGCTGATCGAACTATTGATCTAGAATTGTACGAAGTTGTCGTAAAAAATTGATTGATTCATGGCCCGTGTGGTACAATAAATACCAGTTCACCATGTATTAATGGGAAGTGTTAATGGAAAGTGCTCGAAGCATTTCCCAAGAGAATTTGTATCGGAGACAATTACCAGAAACGATGGATAAATCATTCGTCGTCGGTCTACTAAAGATAATAGCAAATCAACGATATTGAGTAAAAAAAATGTAGATATTGAGGTCGATAACCGTTGGGTTGTCCCATATTCGCCGATATTGTCAAAGATATTTGACGCTCACATAAACGTCAAGTATTGCAACTTCGTAAAATCGATTAAGTACATCTGCAAATATGTAAGTAACGAAGGGAGGCGACATGGCTTATATTGCAGTAGTTTCTGACAATAGGAACAATGAAATCACTAAATATCAAATGGGACGCTATATAAGCAGTATCGAAGCAATGTGGCGTATTTTGTTGTTTCCGATACATGCGAGATATCCAGCAGTGGTTCATTTTACGGTTCATCTTAAGAACGGCCAACGCGTGTATTTTACGCCTGAAAATGATACTCAAAGATCAGCGGAGCTACGTTATTAGATGGTGGTCGTACAGCGCATTCTGGCACTTAAATTGCTTTTAAACATCCAGGTTAACGCCTACATGTAATTCAAAAACTGTGTAATGTATAAGATTATTGTATGGGATGAGTGTAAAATGGCACACAAAAAGTCACTTGAAGCTTTAGATCGAACCCTGAAAGATTTGCGAGGTAGTTTTATTTGGCGGTGCCATGATAATGTTGGCGGGTCACTTTGTTAAGTGAAAGAGCTATATTGGCTAGCAAAAATAAAGATATCGCTGAAATTAATGCATCTATTTTAGAAGAAGATGTGATGATGGGAAGATGTGTTTTGATCCCCAGAATTCCAATCATTCCATCTGATTTGCCATTTGATTTTATACGTCTTCAATTTCCTGTTCGCCTTGCTTTTGCCGTCACTATAAATAAAGCCCAAGTTGAGTCTTTGAAAATTTGCGGTATTGATTTTTAGACTATCAGGTGTTTTCTAATGGTCAACTGTATGTTGGGTTGTAACGTAAGAAAAATTTAGTTAAGATGAAGTTAAGAATGAGATTAAAAAAGAAATAACATTTTAATCCATAAACATCAACGCGCACAGACAGGGCCCGAATGAGACACAAGCTCTGAAAAACTCATGCGCCACGTTGGGCTCCATCTGAAACGTAAAAATGAAATTAAAATGCTATGGAATTTAATGGAATAAAATTTATGATCAAACCAACAGACACCGAACCTCGTCACTCAAACATCCTATGGACACCCAAGCCCCGAACCCAATGCCTATCGTCACCACAAACCGAAGAGGAAGCCGGAAGAGACAAGCACCCATACCTATCCTTGACTCCTATATCAAAGAACGATATCGTCACCAGCAACCACCCGTGTATCGGTGTATTTAGCATCCCTGCAATAGACATACTTACACTTCGCTAACACGGCAGCTTGCTCTCCCTGCTCCTTTTCCCATTCTTTCAACTTCATCTCCATCCTCATCACAGAAGCGAGAACCATCCATCAGCCTACCATAGGTACTCACTACAAAACCCCGTAGAACAGCCTAGAGGGTACCTGACAGCATGTTCACGCCTATCCGCCACGAGTGCTAGGTGTTCTGCTCGTAGCTGGTTCGCACAGTAGCCTACACCTATAAACCGAGGACCCTACTTGTATCCCTGCAGACGTACCTAAGCTTGCTATGCGAATTTAATAACCATCACTTCAACTTTACCAGAGGTTCTACTCCAGTTCGCATGTTTCAGCTTAGTTGACGTCATCTGTATTCGCGTGAATGGAATGCGACAACGTAAGGTCGTGGCCTAGATCGACCGTCGCGGTGGCCGGCAGTACCATAGCCGTAGCTAGCTCAGCCAGGCCGTAGGCACTTGCTTCGGGATCTATCTGACCGGTGTTACCTCTTATTTTTCACTGCCGACCGTTGAACATAAGATGGGTATGTTCGAATAAATAATGTTATAATGCTTATTGGCCCTCATAACCATTGAAGAAAAGGTATGTCAGAATTGATTAGGAAGAATAAGTTGACTCAATTGCACCTCTTCATCATAAAGAGTGAAATCGTAAATCGAAGGAAAAGATTTCGCGATTATCTTTATCTCACTAACCCAGTGAACGAGACACGTAAGAAACTAATTGCAAGCGAGTCATAGAAGTTCGTGACTGCTGTGGCTTATTATTAACTTCCGCCCCTTTTGCTGCCACGATGAAATGCAAAAGGTGGCAGAAGAGGTGCCTAACTATATGGGGAGGGAGGACCTAAGATGTTAAACGGAACCTCCTAGTCTCACAACCCACCCAAAATGAGCACAGAAATCATCTCTCCTGTGTTCATCCGTTGGCTGACCCTGGACCTATCGAGTCCCCATGACTCTTCAATACTTGTGGGCAGCCCCTGACATAATAAACAAGCAGCTTAAAAACTCCTTGTCTGAAACTCTAAACTACCTATACCATGAAATTCATCATCTAAATTTAACTATCAAAGCTGTACTACATTACAACCTCCAAACGAAAATTCGAACACACACCCACTTACTCCATCCGAAGGGTTTGCGAGGGATACCACCCTCCCTGTAGCTAACCTAAACTGTCATCCTGAAAATTCTGAAAGTCTTCGAATAAAATTTCAACGAAATGAATCAACCACGAAAAGTTTCAGAAAAACGTTATAACAAAGTGTCTTATTTATTTAAAAGTATCAAAGTAATCTTAAATCTATTGTTTTATATACCTAATTAGTACTAATCTATAATTCTGTTAAGAAATCTTAAATGACCTATCCTTAGATACGGAATCAAAAAAGAAAAGAAAGTAACTGTATCATATACAAGTGAGATAATTTCATAAGCAATTATTTCTTTAGCTTATTAAAATTCAAAGAAATTAAATATCAGCGCTTTCTTTATAAGCGCTACTGTACTTTAATCTCAAAACTAATGGATGTTTTCTTACAAGCTAATTGGAATAATAAAGGAATTATGAAAGCGTGAAATATTCATAATCAATATCAAGTAAAAAAAAATCAAAAAAAAGGTAAATGTGGAGTCGTTCTCCAAACGATACGCGGATCTTTGTCTCTTCAAAGAGACTGAGCTAATTATCGAAAGCTAAGCTTTTCGTAGCTAAAACTTTTTCTAACGCGGCGTCAAAATAACTGCTATTCGTTGCTACTTTTGGTTAATATTCGTTTTCTTAAACCGCGAAAAATATTCAAAATGAACCTGTATGCGGACAGGGTAACACTAAACGAGGACAAAACACGATAAACGAAAGACTGAAATACCAGTATTCCCACCCAAAACAAAATATCAATCAACGAAATCAAGATGTAAAAGTACCATAAACGTATGAATCCAATTCGGCTTCATCCGTATAATCGATTGCAAATGTTTAAGTCAATATAGTGAGTAATAAAATAATAAACTATAAATTTCAATATATTATATTCGTGACTGAGACATCTACCAACTGGGTAGAATGAATCTCCAAAATTCACTTTACGACGTTTTGGAAGTGCACTCCAGAAATATACCTGTAAAAGTTGTTAGTATTTTATATGTAATGTTATCTATCTATCATTAGCACTATATTTTCTTACCGTCGCTCTTTTACTATTAGCTACTTGGGCTATAGAGCGAACATTGATTAACTTTATCTTGAAGCTTTAATTGGTTAGGTATCTTGGTATTAAAATTGAATACAAAAAAAAAAATAATACCGATGTACCAAATGAATCTCATGTGTATCCGTTGCGTTTAGGATATGACCAACGAGTTTGGCAATAGTTAACCGATTTACGTAACGAAATAGACGAAACAAGATTTTTTTTGAAACAATCGATGAAAACAAGTGAGTATTTATAGTGAGTGAATCAAAGTGAGTAAGTATTTATTATTAGCGATATGCTCTAGAAGTGATTCAAAAGAATCAACGCGGCGTTGATACGCGAACAATTGGTCGCTACCGACACTATAAGTACAAAAAAAAGTTATGAAAACCGAGTAAAAATTGTATATTGAACAACTGTCTGCGGAGGCAAATTGCTAAGGACGATTAAGACAACGAAGGTTTGATAATGGGAATTCAGTACGGGTGTCCGACACTGTCCCTTGGTCACAAACAAGAATTATGTTGCTATACCACCGAACTTAGTTTCAAAATTAGTCTTATATCAACGTATGATATTATATCGACCAACACGAAAACCGTACTCACTTCACTTGAGCTTCAAAAATCTCAATACACAAAAAAAAATTTTAACGATTAAACTGACGACACAAAAAAAATAATATTTCACTCTTCATGCACAAGTTTGATAGAATCGCAAATCCATAATAATTCAAAAGACCAATATATTCTTACAAAATGTATATTGGAACACCCAAGGTGTAAAGAATGAGCTAGAGTGGAGGAGGCGTGAGGTCCTCACACTTTATATCTCAAGAGAAATGCAAAATTGTACACCAACCACCGTCCGTGGTTGTCTGACTTTGAACGACAGCGTCAACCGCTGCGTCAAGCGAGGCGCGGATCAAATTAGATCCTATGAAATTATTTCTTTCTTAATGGAGTGGAACGAGGACGTGAACAAAAATTACACAAAGATAATAGAAAACATAAATTCTTTGTTACCTGGTTCTTATTAATACTCTTTCTTGACTCAATAATTATAAATAAGCACTGGAATTCAGGAACTACTGCATCTGCACAAGAGTCCCGATGACGAGTAAAAGTTAATTATACCACGAGATGGGGTCTTTTGTGTCCAGAGAGGTTATGCTCTCACGTTGGGCATAGAAGCCATAGACGAATAAATGTTGGGCATGGAAGCCATTGGTGAGTAAATGTTGGGCATGGAAGCCATAGGTATGTAACAGTGTCCACGCGCAATGTTGTAGACACGTAAAAAAATAATGAACCAGGATAGGTACCAAGTTGAATTACATATATTCAGGATTCTTGGCGCTTCTGGGGTTGTCGGATCAACGTCGATCAGACCCACTTCGAATGCTTTAATGGATGTAGGACGATGCGCCTAGTGCAATGCAGACGCACGTGTCGCAAACAAAAAGGGGTTTGGCGTTGTCAAAAAAGAATAAAAAGACGACGCACCAGATTTAGCCTTTCAAATCCATGATGTTATATGCATCTATGGATAATTTCATTGCACGGATATGTGCGCACAATTTCAGGATATATATGTATGTAATTCACACTTTGTTACTGGAGGAATTGGCAAAAAAAAGTTTCTGCTCCTTCGGGCGAAACGCAGGAATAAATTTCCCAGGAAAAACTGCAGCCTCGTCTGCCTCACCCTACTTCGGTAATGGTGGGTAGTAGCGCTCCTGCTGGATTATGCTTACGGTCCTAAAAAAAAGGAAAACACGTTTTAGCCATGTGGCTTCTTTGTCTCATTCGTCAAAGCAAAAAAAAAAAATTTTGCTTTGGAGACCAAAAAAAAAGAATTTCTTCTTAACTTACCTTGATAAGAAAGGAAATTAAATATTATCCTAAAGTGGAGGATGGGATGTCCCATTGCCTAGGCAATTGGTGAATCTTATTGCTCCTTGCAATAAGTTGGGTGAAAGCACGACTTTGCTGCTTTTTAATTTGTATAAAAAGAACGAGAACGTTCTGCACTGGGGTTGTTGCCTCTCCGCTGTCTATCTTCAAAATGAAGTTAGCAGACGGATATGAGTTCCACAATAGCCGGCACCAATCAGATATCGTTTTACTTCCAATCATATTTTGCTTTCCAGAATGCCGTTCCAGACATACTAGCGAGTTAAATGGGTCGAAGTAACGAATGTTAATGTTCGGTTCACACTGCGTTACTTCTGCCAAGACATGGATTTACATATAAAGTTGTGTGTTATGATCGACATTTGAACGTCTTGACATAAATTGAAGCTCTAGTTACACTAGTAGATGGGGATTCGGCATGGAAAGTAAAATATTGATAACGAGATTTGAGTTGTCAAATACCTTTTGGGAATAGACAATCACTTGGTAATTTGTCAATTCTGAGAAATTATGGATTTGACAGTTCTAGCCATGCTGCTCTGATTACTAAAGGATGTTTTTCAGGTATTCTGAATGTCAAGATGTCTGTTTGGAAGCAATTGGTAAGTATTTGTCATCGCTTTGTTTCTTGACTTTAGCGTGTAACAGTTCTGCAGATAATGGTAAGTAAGGGATTTTGCGTTTCCATAAAGTGTAGCCACATGGAAATAGTGTTCGATGGTTTTGCTGTTCTGCAAACGTAGTTTTGTGCCATGTGCTGTCACGCCCCTTAAGGAACATTTTTTGCACAGACCAGAAATGACAATTCTAATATTTGGACAGTAGGGTGACAGTCTAGTGTAGGTTCAGATTGACAATTGCAGGAGAAATATATCGGCCGCATCGGCTATTTTCCTCATATTGTCCATCTGACAGCTACCTGTCAGTTTGGTGTTTCTGAAATTTCTGGCGAGATGACTGTCGCTATTATCGCAAAATTACCTAGTGTGATCACTACTCCGTTGTATTTGGTGTGAACACTACTCAACATCAACTAGCGAGTAGTTGTCTCCTGGGATCCAATTTTGCATCTGGTGACGTCACGGAAACCAGACCATACTGGAAGTAGTTTTAGGTAGGGGAAATCTTGTGGATTATAAATTGAAGTGGAATCCATCTTCCAAAATGGCTTCCTCTTTGTGGAATCCTTCTCTGGTGGAACCCATCGAATGCGTTCAGCCATGGACCTAATAAGTTTGGACTGCTAGTTGATTTTCGTTTCCATACAATATCTGAGAAATCTGTGTCGCCAAAACAGCGCCTTACTTTACAAGAAACGTATTGCAATTTTTGACAGAAACTTTTTTTTTTAGTTTGATAATAATACGCGTGGAACTAACAACATAATTTATTGCCCATGGTTTTAATGGTTTTTTTTAATTTAAAAACGCGCGAATTAAGTTTGTTTATTAATTAGTTGTTTTTTTAAAAAGAAACAGTCAACCAATCTACTACGCGCCTACACAAAACAACGTTTATTTTAAGAAAACCGAACCTAACCATCAGAAAACTAATTTTAGAAAAATTTCAAATGAACCTTACGAAAGTAAAAAAACACCAACGACGACGATTAATTCCGAAAAACAAAACAACATAACTTTTTAACTAACATGAACTCAACAAAACCAACATTTCGACGCAACACAAGAAACCCAGTCAGATATTAACCGAGCCAAACAAGAAACAACTCGAAGAGTGTCCTGGTTGACATACAATATGCAAACGCTGTGATTTCCTCAAAGGATAGCTTAAAAAACACCACCAATGACGACCGAAAAAATGCAAACGAGACTTCGAGTCATGATAAAAGCTGCAAGAGCGCAGATAAAATAATATTTCCGTCAAAAAGCAAAATTAGTAACTCGAACGACCATAGCACTATTCCGACTTCGAAGTTGTCGAAGAGCAAAACTGAATCTGAGCACTCAATTAAGCCAATAAATGCTCCAGCTCAACAGTCTGAATCAAAGGGTTCGTCGTTGCAGGGTCTAAAGTTCCCAAACTATCCAATGAAGTTCAGTTCAAGGAAAAAATTGGCGGAGAAAATCATCAAGCGCCCAGAACTGCCAACTGTCTCAGAGTCCCAAGCTTTGGTCAATCCGAAGGTGAAATTTCACTCTGATGCAATTTCGTCGGAGTCAAAGGTATCGTCTTTGAATTAAAATATGAAAAGCAAATTTATCAGCGATCCGTTTTCTTAAATGGACTCGAGTGATAACGATACTGATGAAGCTGTCCCAGAGTTTGCTGCGGTGAGTATTTTTTTTTTAAATTATTTATTCAAGTGTAAGTAATCTTTCCTTTTAAGAATGATCTTTTGTGAGGTTTTCCAGTTTATTCTTTGAATATGACTACACTCATGCTTGGTTTACTTTATGGAACGCATGCGAGTGCTCTAGATGCAACAGATTTCTCGTCTTTTCTTGAAACTTGAATAACACTACGCTAAAGTGATCACCGATCTCGCCATCGCAAGTTGCTTTCCGATATTTTGCACTGGATGGAGACACTGTTCCCATTATTTTATTGAATGTGAGAGTTGCTTCCAAAACATCCAAAAATACGGCCAGTGTTTGCAGCAAAGATGCACAATCCAAGCTTTTGAAAGTCCGTCACGTTAGTTAAGAAAAATTGGAGTCTTTTTGATCACTTCATCCAAGACCGAAGTAGCCCCTTGTTTCTTGTTGAGCCATAGTTTCCAGAGCCCAATTCTGATTGACTTTAACTAACTCAAGCTATAGCTCTTCCATTGGTATTACTAGAGGGACCAGGGTATCCCCTAAACTTGAAAAAGCACACAATTTGGTCGGGCAAAGTCAGGGAATTCGGAAAGCAATCAGGGATTTTTTTCAATTAATTTTTTTTTAAAGGAGGTTGGCAGAGCTGGGACGTCCACCAAAAGTGCAGCTCCCACAACTCTATCTTTCTATTTGAATTTGCAAAGCCTGAAAACAAGTCAAAGCTTAAGAAGATGAAGAGTCCAATAATTTTGGTGAATCCATTGCCGGCTGATATGAAGAAAGCAACGGCAAAGAAAATGACAAAGAACATGGCTAGTGAGGAAGAGGATGATGATAGCGATGAAGAGCGTGTCAATGTCAGAGTTTTGATCATTGGCCCATTTCAAAATTTTATCGCGAATCTTTCGTCTTAAATGCAGCGTAGTCTTTCATAAACACTAGCTTCTGTTCTATCGTCTTTACTTCCGAATCTTTGATTTGGTTTGGAATAGCCAGAAGCTGAAAGAAACGCTATCTGTAACAGATCACAGTTTAAGTAAACATGAATTAAAAAATGTGTTTCAAATTGAACTTTATTTTTAGAAACTTCTTAACAACACTAGCTAAATTCAAGAAGCCCCTTATTGCTGGCGTAAACGGCTCTAAATCTGGCTTGGGAGTGACAATGTTGCCCTTATTCGATGTTATCATTGGCAGCGACAAAGGAACATACGAAACGCCTTATGCAAAAATTGGACAAATACCTGAGGGATATTTTAGATGAAAATCTTTGCCACGTATTATATTGTTTCGATCCTAAAACTTTAACATGGTCCCGGCCATCTGTTACAGGAGCTATTCCAGGTGCTAGTGATGGTCACTCTGCATGCGTCTATGGTAACGATATGTACATTTTTGGTGGATTCGAAGATGACACCAATGAGTTCTCCTGTGATGTGCACAGTTTAAATTTTGACACATTGGAGTGGAAGTACAATCAAACATTTGGAACGGCGCCGTCATTTCGTGATTTTCATTCGACGGCTGCCATTCATGATCGAATGTATATATTTGGAGGAAGGGGCGATAAGCATAGTCCCTATCATAGTCTCGAAGAAATGTACTGCCCAGAGATTGTCTATTTAGACTTGAAGACTAAAGTATGGCATCGGGCATCGACCACGGGCAAAGTTCCAGTCGGAAGGAGGAGTCATTCCATGTGTAAGTTGTGTGTGAATTTATGTTTATTTATGTTTTCAAAAGTAATTAATTTCTTTTGTTTTGCTTTTTCAGGTTATCTTTAATGAAATGATATACGAATTTGGTGGTTATAATGGACTTTTGGATCAGCATTTCAACGATCCCAAAACAAATCTTTGGAATTCAGTTAAACCACAGGGTAAAGCTCCATCTGCTCGCCGACGACAAGTCTGTCTAGTCAAAGAGAATCGTATGTTTTTGTTTGGAGGAACAAGGTAAGTTATGGTCCTTAAGATATGAAACTGAACATAATCATAAAATGTATTGTTTTTTTTTCAATACTCTCGTCCCAAGCATCGTCGTCACAAAAATCCGACTAAGTTATGGATAAAAAAAATAATAATAATAATTAATTTAATTGAAGCAACAACAACAAAAACAACAACAGCAACTGAAAGTGTTCTAGGTCTCAAGCAGATATTTTGCGTAACGAAATATCTTGCGTTTTAAAAAAATCATTTGAAAAAATATAAAAAAAAAACGTTTTTTAAATTAATAATATTAATACTATATATTTCTTGTTTAATCATTAAAAGTTAATTATAATTAATAAAAAAAAGAAGAAAATATTAAATATGTACATAGGCGAGTAGAACTAAGGATTTCTTAAAAACAAGCAAAAAAATTAACAAAGGATTCTTAAGTTAGTCGATGATGAAATGAAATAAAAATACATATTTTCAAACACAAAACAGAAACTTTATCCTGCGACGCTAGATATATGTAATGTATTGGGCTTAATGGTGAAGGAAAGAAAAGTTGTGATAACAATCAATGCAAGAGGTAACCTGTATTTAACTTCGATGTAAACTCTTTTCCACACCACCCCAGAGGTAGAGTTTTAAGTGCGTTTTTTTTAATGTGGTTTCCCCTGTAGGCCTAATCCACAGATCAACGGACAGACACATATGGACCTACCTACCTATCGCACCCACCTTACTAACGTCTTTCTATCCGTCGAGGGAATATATGAGCTGATGGACAAAAATGGACTTACAAACAGACGGACAATCGACAGGCCTACCTGCCTAACGGACCTACCTAAGTAATAACAACAGACGGACAAACAGACGCTCGGTCGGACTAAATGGACATTCAGACGGACAACCGGACGTTCAGACGGACAACCGGACGTTCAGACGGACAACCGGACGTTCAGACGGACAACCGGACGTTCAGACGGACAACCGGACGTTCAGACGGACAATTGGATCTTCAGACGGACAGACTAATAGTATGGGCTATTTTACTGGCCCATAAATTGTATTAATTTGGTGTATTTGCTCCTTACTTGTTTCTTATGCTGCTCTAAATTAATTTGTTTCCTTATATAGTGTAGAAGTACTTTTGAACAAATATTTATGACTTCTTTGATGAGATCGTAATTATGATTATTAAGAACGTCACCGTCTAGCGTGTGATTGTCTTGTTCGGTGTACATATTGCATAGCTCTAAATTTCTCAGTGAACTCATAACTATTAGGGCATGTACATTGGGAGCTTTGATTTTGTCACTGTTTCGGAAATTTGAAATTATTTTTTGAACTACTTTACAGATCTTTGTGGTGTCTTTATGCGGATATCTTAAGTAACCTTTAGATTTAATTGTAATAAGTTTTGATTGCTCGGTAGGGCAAGTAATCAAAAACTCTTTACATTTTTTACATTTAAAGTCTCGAAGGAGTTTAAACTCAACGAACCCACTAATGTATAAAATAATCTCATCAAAGGGGGAATAAAGCAAGCAATTTTCTGGGATTATATCAAAAATGATAGCTTCATCCTCATTTAAGCTTGCTTCTTCTTGTTCTTTTCGTCTTTCTTTTGAAGAGGAGGCTAAAAAAATGTTTGTTTCGTCAAAAGGAATACGGTTTGCTTCAGTTGAAGATTTAACCTCATTATGGATGAGCAATCTTTTGTAAGCTAAAGAAAACTGTCCAGCACTTGGGTTATTATTACAGCCTCCCCTTGACCTAATACTAGAGAAAAATAGTTCAAGATGATCTTGAGAAAGCTTGTAGCTGAGGATATAATCTAAAATATGTTTTTCTTCTACATAGAGTGTAAACATTTTTTTCAAATTTTGCATTCCTATAATAAAACCTATAAAGCCGGTTTTATTTTTTGTCTGTATAATTTTTTCATTTCCTAGTTTCAAATCTGAAATGTAAGATATAGATTTTTGAAAAAAATCGAAAATTTCATTTCGGTTGGTTTGGCATAGCCCTTTTTTGAAATTATGTCCAAACTTGGATTTTGTGTTAAGGCAATCGAATGTATCATTCACAAATTTAATAAAATTTATGGTGGCTTCACAACCCTGGAATTCCGGTACTTGGCTATTAAGAAGAAATAGCAGAGCATTTGCTGTGCTTTCACTCAGTGTCTCAGCAGCAAGCTTAACGTTCATTATTTTCGCCTTCCAGTTCATGTTTTTCACTTAGCTTGTTTGCAAAGTGCAGGCCTAGCTCACCTTGATACTTAACCAGTTTTGCAAGGTACTCCCACTTAATTGCCTGGCCATTTCCATCGAAAATAACATTTTAAGAAGCCCACGTATTTCGGATAAGCTTCAGGCAGTGGCAAGCGTCAAGAAATATGAATATATCATCACCACTGTCAGGGTTCTTAAAAGATGGTTCTAAGTCCATTAAATTGGAACCTATATGACTAATCATTGAGATATTTGATTGATGTCCGTCAAAAGTTAGACCAATTATCTCAATATTGGAAGAATTCAAAAAGCTAATAACTTGTTTTGTTATATTGGCTTTTTCAATGGCACTAAGACCATTTGTTAGAAAATAGGCTACTGGAAGTTTCCAAGCGCCATTTAGTCCGACCAAAAGATAAACTAAAGCCTCCTTAGCAAGAGAAAGGTCCTCTGTTTCATTAAAATCGGTTCCCAGATCTATTGTACCCACGTATTTCTTTTTAATATCATCCCATTGAATGTGTTTTCGTATTGCCATTTCGCCCATCATCAAACAACAAACAACTTTTTTGTTGTCTCTGCCTAGGGTTACACTTTTCAATGTCAAAACCTCAAGAGATTTCAAAGTAAATCCCGGAGAAACATCAGTTTGAGAATACCAACTCCTAAGTGTAGAAGGTGCTGGTAGTTTTTTTGGGTATAAGGACCTAATATAGTTATATGCTCTTGGACTATAAAAATGCATAGTAAGAGCAAACGACCTTAGTTGAACTGGGTATTTTCCACCAACCTTACCATTTGACAAATAATTCATAAGTTTGTTGTCAGTTTCATTATGAAAAGTCTGAAAAGCAAGAAAAAAAATCGTAATTTTTGTTTAAATTGATATCAATTCAATACATTTTTATTATAAAAGAACAAACTTCTATTTTATATATATATGCATTTATATATTCAATTTAACTTAATTAATTATATAAAAAGATAAAAACTTTGTATTCTAAATGCATATTTCAATATTAGTACATATATACAAAATACAATAAAATTTCGTAATTGATAGGTATTAAAACTAAAACGTAACGTTTCGTTTAATTTTTAACTGAACTTATGTACTACTTAAAATAAATATTTCTTAGTAAATACCTTCATAATTAAACATTTGTACTTATAAAGACATTCAATTTATTACTTATACTTACAATGTTTCGTATTATTTGTTGTACTCAACTTATGTACTACTTAAAATAAACATTTCTTAGTAAATACCTTCATAATTAAACATTTGTACTTATAAAGACATTCAATTTATTACTTATACTTACAATGTATCTTATTATTTGTTGTACTCAACTTATGTACTACTTAAAATAAATATTTCTTAGTAAATACCTTCATAATTAAACATTTGTACTTATAAAGACATTCAATTTATTACTTATACTTACAATGTACATATCTTATTATTTGTTGTACTCAACTTATGTACTACTTAAAATAAATATTTCTTAGTAAATACCTTCATAATTAAACATTTGTACTTATAAAGACATTCAATTTATTACTTATACTTACAATGTATCTTATTATTTGTTGTACTCAACTTATGTACTACTTAAAATAAATATTTCTTAGTAAATACCTTCATAATTAAACATTTGTACTTATAAAGACATTCAATTTATTACTTATACTTACAATGTATCTTATTATTTGTTGTACTCAACTTATGTACTACTTAAAATAAATATTTCTTAGTAAATACCTTCATAATTAAAGATTTGTACTTATTAAGACATTCAATTTATTACTTATACTTACAATGTATCTTTTTATTTGTTGTACTCAACTTATGTACTACTTAAAATAAACATTTCTTAGTAAATACCTTCATAATTAAACATTTGTACTTATAAAGACATTCAATTTATTACTTATACCTACAATGTATCTTATTATTTGTTGTACTCAACTTATGTACTACTTAAAATAAATATTTCATAGTAAATACCTTCATAATTAAACATTTGTACTTATAAAGACATTCAATTTATTAATTATACTTACAATGTATCTTATTATTTGTTGTACTCAACTTATGTACTGCTTAAAATAAACATTTCTTAGTAAATACCTTCATAATTAAACATTTGTACTTATAACGACATTCAATTTATTACTTATACTTACTTACAATGTTTCGTTTTATTTGATGTACTACCTACTTGAAATAATACTTATAATAAAGTAAACTGAAATTGCAACACAACTTTTTGTAAGGAAAGAGCATTCGGTAAAACTTTATTTAAAAAGATTAATTTCATTGAGTTATGTTTCACCAAAAAATGAATAAGTATTACAAAAAGTCTTTTCTTAACAGTATTTAATTAACTGAATAACTTATATTTCTACTAAATATTTGTTTTAGTATATGTATTTACAGACAAGAAATAATATGTTCATAATTTTATTAATTTCATACCTAACTTAATTGTCAAGACATGGCGCCAGGCGTTTGGTGATGGAATTCAACTTTCTTAAGCTGGGACAAGTAGTTGTTGGAAATAAATAACATTATGTATGTTTGCATACATAAATAATTTGTAAAACAAAAAAAAAAGAATGCATACATACAAATTAATAGGAAAACACATAAAATTACCTGAATGGTTTGGGCTGCATTTTCCGAAATCATAATTTGATTCCTCAGCTCCGATATTAAACCTGTTAAGTTTCCTATCTGCTTTCTCTGCATCTGAAGCTGTCGCTGTGTCGATTTTAATTCCCTAGATTTTTGGACTAAGCGCTGTTTCAACCGGACAACAGTACACTTTAGCGTTCGAGGGGTAGCCATCAAGTCATCAAGTTGAAGCCTCTTGGTTAAGGTGCGTTTCCTATTCTGTACCGAAGACCTTGGAGTCAAAGGTTCCGGCAAAGTATTTAGCACTACCGTAGCATTCGAGCTGGAAGGTTGCTCAACAGCTCTACAACGGCAAACAAAAAATTAAAACAAATTAAATTAAATGACACAAAAGTTTGCATTTTTCATATACAATACGATTTAGAGATTGATGTGAAAAATTTTCAAAAAAAATTGTTTCAATTAAAATTGTTGTATTCATAGTAGGAGGACACTAAACAGATCTTAAATACGTTTTAATCATATTCTTAGGCCAAATAGTTTGGCAAGGACATGGTTTTGTGTTGCCACAAAAGTTTGCATTTTCCATATAAAATACGATTAAGAGATTGATATGAAAATTTTGAAAAAAAAAATGTTCAATTAAAATTCTTGTATCCATAGTAGGAAGACACTAAACAGATCCTAAATCCGTTTAAATCATATTGCTTGGCCAAATAGTTTGGCAAGGACATGGTTTTGTGTTGCCACAAAAGTTTGCATTTTCCATATATGTACAATACGATTTAGAGATTGATGTGAAATTTTTTTTTTTAAATTTTTCAATTAAAATTGTTGTATCCGTAGTAGGAAGACACTAAGCAGATATTAAATACGTTTAAATCATATTCTTATGCCAAATAGTATGGCAAGGATAGCGTTTTGAGTTTACCCAAAAATTTCTTATCAACGTTGTTGAAAATCAATTTACAAAACTAGGGTAGGGCGAGGAGGTTCCGACACGTAGGAGGTTTCATCAAACTTCGATTTCTTGCTTCCTTTATATTTAACAGATATGAAAATATCCCATATCCATCATCCTAGCATGCCATGTTTTTTTTCATTTGAAGAGTATAGTTCATTACCGGGTTTTAAGTGGTTCAGTAGTGATTTGTTTTCTTGTGCAATTTATATGTAATTTTCTTTGGTGAGTTTTCAGGTGATAACTTTTTTTATTTGATATGTTTTAAAGTGATATTTTGAAAATTAAATAAACCCATCAATGGTTGTTTAGTAATTGTGACTGTTTTAAATTAATATTAACGAATACAAATTTCAATAATAAAAATAAAGTCACGTGTGCTGGGAGGAGGTTTCGACAAGTTGAGATTAGGAGGTTAAGTCAAATTGTCGAAACCTCCTCTTTCCATTTTTTTTAGAGGGTTTTCGTTTCTTGGTATCATAAATTGTAAATTATGTTTAAATTTTTAGTCAAAATGCCAAATATCTATAAAAGAAAATATCCTCATAAGCAATTTGATGAGAAAGCTATGCAGGAAGCAGTAAAAGCTGTCCTTGCAAAAAATGAGACTGCGTCCAGTGCAGCAAAAATGTATGGCGTGAAACGAACAACGATTTTGTCCCGCCTAGCACAAAAAAAAAGATTATAGGACTGTCCCTTTAGACCAAATGTTCAGTAGTAAGCACTCAGGGTCTCAAGTGCTTACCAAGATACAAGAAAATGAACTTACTGCTTATTTTAAAAAGTGCTCACGTCTGCATCATGGCCTAACATTGGAAATGGCCAAAAAATTTGTCTACGAATACGTCATTCGGAACGGGATCAACCATCCAGCAAATTGGGATCGAGATCAAATGGCTGGAAAAGTATGGCTCCATGGATTTATGCGACGAAACAGTGAAATAAGCCTACGAAAGCCGGAAAATACAAGTGCAGCTCGTCTTCGTGGTTTCACTAAAGTTGCTGTAGATGGATTCTTTGAAAACTTACGAAATATATACAGCAAGTATATCCTTGGTCCGGAAAGAATTTTTAATTTGGACGAGACTGGACTAACAACGGTGCTGGAATCCCCAAAGGTAATATTTTTAGTTTTTTTTTAGTTTAAATTAGTTGTTTACGCATAACTTGTGCAGGTTATTGCTGAAAAGGGCAAGAGGACTGTTTCCCAAGTTGCTTCTGCGGAAAGGGGCACATTAGTAACTATGGTTGCAATAGTGAACGCAGCTGGCAATCATATTCCTCCAGTATTTGTGTATCCCAGGAAAAGAGCAAATCCTGCGTTTCTGAAAGGTTCTGTCAACGGATCTATTGCTTTGTTAGCAGATAGTGGATGGATGAATTCTGATCTCTTTCCCAAAGTTTAAGAACATATTGTAAGGCACAGTCGGTGTTCAAGTCAAGATCCGATCATGGTTTTATTGGATAATCATGTTTCCCACTGTGGTCTCGATTCAATAATGTTTTGCAGGGAGAATGGCATAATTTTATTATCATTTCCACCACACACATCGCATAAGCTTCAGCCTCTTGATGTGGCGGTTTTTGGACCGTTTAAGAGACATTGTAAGGCAGCATTCAACAATTTTCTTGTCAATAATCCGGGTCGTGTAATTGGAATAAATGATATTGCGGAAATTTCTTGTCATCCATTCTTAAAAGCATTTTCCCCGGAAAACATTACCAAAGGATTTTCTTCAACAGGAATTTTTCCGCTAAATAATGAAGTTTTCCAAGACATTGAATATCAAGAATTTGAAGAAACGGAGAAAAGCCCAACAAAAATGTCATCTCCAAATCAAAATATTCAGAAGGGTCCGAATGAAACAGAACCAAACTTTACACCGGAAGTTATTCTGCCATCCCCAAAAATGAATCCTAATGAAACAGAGCAACACCTTACACCGGAAGCTATTCGGCCATGCCCAAAAATGCATGCAAAACAGAAACAAAAAGTAAGCAATGTTTCTAGGTCACGGATTTATACGGACACACCCGAAAAGGACAGGCTTATGGAACTAGCTGCACACAAAAATGAAAAAAATAAACAAAAAGAGTTTGCCATGAAAAATAAAAAACTACTGTAGGGAAAACTTTCTCGCCAGTCATTTATACTTATTAAAATAATGTTTGCCACTGGTGCCATCTAGGTGCGAAACCCTCACTTTACTCGCACATTGCTGAACGCATTCGATGGGTTCCACCAGAGAAGGATTCCACAAAGAGGAAGCCATTTTGGTAGATGGATTCCACTTCATATTATAATCCACATGATTCCCCCTACCTTAAACTACTTCCAGAATGATTTGGTTTCCGTGACGTCATCAGACGCAAAATCGGATCCCAGGAAATAACTACTCGCTAGTTTGTGTTGAGTAGCGTACACACCAAATGCACTGCGAAAGTGATCACACCAGGTAATTTTGCGATAGTAGCGACAGTCATGTCGCCAAACACTTCAAGAAAACCACACTGACAGGTAGCTGTCAGATGGGCCATAAGAGGAAAATAGTCGATGCGGCCGATGTATTTTTCTTGTATTTGTCCATCTGAACCTACACTAGGCGGTCATTCTATTGACCAAGTATTAGATTTGTCTTTACTGGCCTGTGCAGAAGTTGTTCCTTAAGGGCGTGCCAGCACATGGAACAAAACTGCATTTGCAGATCATCAAAATGATCTAACACCATTTCCATGGCGCTGCACTTTACGGAAACGTAAAATTCCTTACTTACCATTATCTGCAGAACTGTCATACGCTAAGGTCAAGAAGCAAAGCTATGACAGATACATACCCATTGCTACTAAACAGATATCTTGACATTTGGAATACCTGAAAAACATCCTTTAGTATTCGGGGCAATATGACCAGAACTGTCAAAGTTATAATATCTCAAAAATGACAAAGTACCGAGTGATTTTCATTCCCCAAAGTGTAATTGACAACCCAGAATCTCGTTACCGTTATTTCGTTTTTCTTGTCAAACCCACATCTACTAGTGTAACTAGAGCTTCAAGTTATGTCAAGACGTCCAGATGTCTATCATGACACACAACTTCACGTGTAAATCACACTTGGGCAGAAATAATGTAGTGTAAACGAAACCTTGACACTCGTTACTTCAGCCAATGCAACTCGCTGATATCAATGGAACGGCATTCTGGAAAGCAAAATATCATTGGAAATACAAAGCGATCTGATTGGTGCCAGCTATTGTGGAACTCATATCCGTCTGCTAACTTCATTTTGAAGATAGACAGCGGAGAGGCAACAACCCCAGCGCAGAACGTTTTCGTTCTTGGTAATTTTTTTTATTTTTAAGAAAAGCAGCAAGTTGTGCTTGCCCACATTTTATTGCAAGGAGCAATACCGTTCACCAATTGCTTAAGCAATTGGACAATTTATTATCAACCTACTGATAATCGTTCGATAGGTAAGTTAGTTGAATTTTTTTTTGTGGTTTCGCCAAAGCAATTTTTTTTGCCTTGACGAAAAACATGAAAACGACGCCATATGGCTAACGCGTGCCTTTTTCTTATAGGATGCTAGGGATTATTCCCTAATGGAGCTTTTCTACCCACCATCCCCAAAGTAGGGTAAAGCAGACGAGGCTGCAGATCTTTGGTGATATATAGATGCATTTAAATTTCACACGGAGGCGCAGATTTTGAATTTTTGCCCATCTTTCCGGTGATAAAGTGCGATTCCATATACTTACGGGTACCTACTCCGAAATTCTGTGCACGTATTATTTTAATAAAGAAATATCCATTGATGCATACGGCGTCGTGGATCTGGAATAAAGAATTTAGTGCGTCGTCCTTTCCATACCTTTTTTTGGGGCTACGCCCATACCATTTCCCCCGCGACACGTGCGTCTGCACGGAATTAGGCGCTTCGCCCTACATCTCTAAGAAAGAAAAGCATTCTTTAACGGGTCGGATCGGCGTTGATCCGAATGCTGGCTCGTCGACCACCCCAAAAGCGGCAGGAGCCCCAATTAATAAAATATTTTCTCCTGACACATATCTTCGACACGTGCGTAAACCCTAGCACGTGGACAACGCATACTCACCAATGGCTTCTATGCCCAACGCACTTTAATCTCATGGCTTCTATGCCCAACATGTTTTAATCCAAAGGCTTCTAGGCCCAACGTATTTTAATCGCAAGGCTCCTATGCCCAACGGTATCTTCCTAAGGCTTCTATGCCCAACAGTAAACCATCTATGGCTTCTATGCCCAACGTTACTTCAAACATCCTGTGGATACGGAAAGCCACACCTCACGATCGAGGGAGCTGTTATTTTGCATCAAGACTTTTGTGTGGATACAGATAGTTCCTGAATTACATTAGTTATCTGCGGTTATCAACATTATACCATTTTTAATAAGAACCAGGTAACAAAAGATTTATGTTTATTAGTGTCTTTGTGTTATTTTTGTCAACGTACCGAGTGGGAGCCCTATGCTCATACCACTCCATCAAATAAGAAATCCTTTTCGAAAGATCTGACTTGATCTAAGTCACGCATAACGCAGCGGTTGACGCTGTCGTTCAGAGCCAGACAACCACGGACGGTGGTTTATGAAAAATTTTGTACTTCCTTTGAAGAATCGAGTGCGAGGACCTAACGCCTCCTCCACTCCAGTTCATATTTCGAACCTTGGGTGTTCCTAATTATATTATATATCACATCTAATGTTGTAGGATATATTTTGGAATAATATTCTGTATGGTTGTGCATGAAAAGTGAAATATTCTTTTTTTTGTTGTCGGTACAAACGTTTACTTTATCCGTGTAATAATTTACTAATTATTTTTTTTTGAGTGAAGTGAGAACGGTTTATAATTTTTCTCGTGTATTGGTCGATGCAGTTTCCTTTTTTTTTGGGCTGCGACATAAGAACAGATCCGTAATAGTTGCTTTAGTGCGACATTAGAATCCGTGTCTGTGACCAAGGGACAGTGTCGGACGTCCGTACTGAATACCCATTGCCTACGTTCGCGTTTTAATCAGCCGTATCAATCCGTCTTTCTAAGCAGTTGTTCGGATTACAACTTTAACTGGGTTTTTATAACCTTTTGTTTAACTTTTAGCGTCGGTAGCGACCAGTCGTTCGCGTTTCAACGCTGCGTTGATACATTTTGATTCCAATTAGAATCACTTTCAGAGCTTATCGCTCATTATAAATATTCACTCACTTTATTTCACTCACTTTAAATCACCTCTTTATTTTGTCAATTGTTTTAAATCCAATCTCGTCCATTGTTAGTTTTGATCGGTTTACTCGCGCCAATCACGTTCTTTTGGTACACCGGATACCGGATCCGATTTTGTTCCCAAAACACCTGAGCAATCAAAAGATAAAAGATAAGATCAATCAACATTCGCTCTATAGCCCAAGAAGCTAATAGTAAAAGAGCGTCAATAAGAAGATATAGTGCTAATGATACGTAGAAAACAATATATATATTACTTTAACAACTTTTACAGGTACATTTCTGGAGTGCACTTCCGAAACGTCGTAAAGTGAATTTTTGAGATTTATCCTACCCCATTGGTAGAGGTCTCAGTCACCATCATATAATATATTTAAATTTATTGTTTAACATTTTATTACTCACTATATTGACTTAAGCTTTTACGATCGATTATACGCATGAAGCCGAACTGGATTCATACGTATATGGTACATTTATATCTTGATTACATTGATTCATATTTTGTTTTGGGTGGGAATACTGATGTTTCAGTCTGTCGTTTGTCGTGTTTTTGTCCTCGTTTTATTGTCATCCTGTCCGTATACAGGACCAATTTGAATATTGTCGCGGTTTAAGAAATTGAATTCATACAAATAGTAGCGACGAATAGCGAATATTTTGACGCCGCGTTAAGAAAATTTTAAGCTACGAAAACTTTTAGCTATCTATAGCTAGTTGAGTTACTTGAAAAGACAACGATCCGCGTATCGTTTTGGAGAACGACTCCACAAATTACTTTTGATTTTACTTGAGATTGCTAGGAATATTTCACCATTTCATTATTCCTTAACTTTTCCGATTAGTTTGTAAGTAAACACACCATTAATTATAGATTAAAATTCAGTAGCGCCTATAAGGAAGCGCAAGTACTAAGTTTTGTTGGATTTCTTTAAGATAAAGTATTAATTATTATGAAATAACTTCACTTGCGTGTAGATAAGTTATTTTCTTTTGATTCCAGATTAGAATCTTAGACCTTTTTGAATTCCATTATTAAAGTAATTAGATTCGCTTGAGATAAGATTGTAAGTTAGTTGATATAAGGATTATTTGATATTTTAATAAATAAGATACCGTTTTATAACGTTCTTCCGAAACTTTTGGTGATTGATTCATTTTGTTGACATTTCATTTGAAGACTTTTCAGAATTTTCAGGATGACGGATTAAGTTAGTTATAGGGAGGGTGGTATCCCTCATAAAACCTTCGGATGGAGTAAGTGGGTGTGTGTTCGAATTTTCTTTTGGGAGGTTGTAATGTAGTACAACTTTGGTATTGAGTTTTTTTTTTTTTTGATGATTACTATTAGGTATATATAGTTTAGAGTTTTAGACAAGCAGTTTTTAACCTGCTTGTTTATTATGTTAAGGGGCTGCCCACAAATATTATAGAGTCGTGGGGACTCGATCGGTCCAGGGTCAGCCAACGGATGAGTACACGGGAGAGATGATTCCTGTGCTCATTTTGGGTGGGTTGCGAGGCTAGGAGGGTCTGCTTTACACCTTAGATCCTCCCTCCCCATATAGTTAGACACCTCTTCTGTCACCTTTTGCACTTCATCGTGGCAGCAAAAGGGGCGGAAGTTAATACTGTGCCACAGCAGTCACGAACATCTATGACTTGCTTATTTTAGAACACTTGCGTGTCGCGTTCACTGGGTCAGTGAAATAAAAATAATCGCGAAATCTTATCCTTCAGTATACGGTTTCACTCTTATGATGAAGAGGTGCGATTGAGTCTGCTTTTCTTACAAATCAGTTCTGGTAAATCATTGCTTCAATGGTTATGAGGGCCAATAAGCGTATTAATATTGTATATTCGAACATGCACATCTTATGTTCAACGGTCGGCAGTGAAAAATAAGAGGTAACACCGGTCTGATAGATCCCGGAGCAAGTGCCTACGGCCTGGCTGAGCTAGCTATGGCTATGGTACTGCCGGCCACCGCGACGGTCGATCTAGGCCACGACCTTACGTTGTCGCATGCCGTTCCCATCATCTGCTCTTCTCGAGTAGTTGATGAGAAAGGGGGCGTTGCCGACGAGAGGTTGCTTCCATCCCAATCACGCGAATACAGATGACATTCTCGGAACTCAAGCATGCAGACTGGAGCAGAACCTCCGGTAGAGATAAAGCGCTGGTTATTAGAGTCGCATAGCAAGTTTAGGAATTGTCAGCAGGGATAATAGTAGGGTCCTTGGTTTATAGGTGTAGGCTATTAAGTGAACCAGCTGCGAGCAGAACACCTAGCACTCGTAGCGGATAGGCGGGAACATGCTGTCAGGTACCCTCTAGGCTGTTCTACGGGGTTTTGTAGTCAGTACCTATGGTAGGCTGGTGGATGGTTCTCGCTTCTGTGATGAGGATGGAAATAGAGTTGAAGAAGATGAAGTTGATAAAGAGTAGTAAGACTGGGAAGGGGAGCAGGGAGAGCAAGGTGCCGTGTTAGCGAAGTGTAAGTATGTCTGTTGC
The DNA here is from genome assembly GCA_916050605.2 of Platycheirus albimanus. Classification (NCBI taxonomy): domain Eukaryota; kingdom Metazoa; phylum Arthropoda; class Insecta; order Diptera; family Syrphidae; genus Platycheirus; species Platycheirus albimanus. The sequence goes on along the minus strand of OU696696.1, from coordinate 226,945,500 downwards.
AGGGATGCTGAATACACCGATACACTGGCGGTTGCTGATGGAGTTATCAATCTTTGACATAGGAGTCAAGGAGAGGTATGGGTGCTTGCTTCTCCCGGCTACCTCTTCGGCTCGCACTGTTGGTGGTCAGAGGGTTCGGATCTTAAATATCCATAGGGTGTTTAGGTGAAGGATTTGATGTCTACTGTTTGTGCGTTTGAGAAGGTAGAAGAAGAATTTTATTCTATTCATTCTATGTAATAATTTATTTATTATTTTATTATTATTCTTTATCAATATCAATAAAAATTTAACTTTATTTTTACGTTACAGATGGCGCCCAACGTGGGGCCCGAATTAGCCAAAGAAGTTTAGTCCAGAATTGATTGAGTTAGGTCGATTCAGAGTGACGTAGAAAGAAGTTAAGATTTTTCAGAATTTTTCGAAATTTTTCAGATTTTTGAGTTAAAGATTTTTTTTTGTTGTTCAGGATTCTTAGATGGAGGAATGCCATCGGGGTTAGCAGTCAAGGCACTATTTTGTCCAGTGGTTTGGTGACCTTATCCTGAGCCAGCTGTTGCATTAGGTCTATCTACTTTTCCCCTACCTTTATTCACTTAGGTATGTCTCCGATCTCTGTCCGGATTGAGTTATGATTTTTTTCGCTTGATCGTCAGTTGCTGAGGTGTAGATAATATCCTGGAAGTGATGTCTAAGAACCCGGTCGAACGAGAGTAGAATGAGCAGGTCTTCTGACCGGTGGTTGGTGCTTATTGCCCGACGCACGTCAGCTGCAGAAGCTGGTCACTCGCTCAAGAACGACCCAATTTGTTTCAACTTCAAATGAACTTGTTTCTTTTCTTTTATAATTGCTACCCAGATTATTGTGTTAGAAGTTTACAGTCATTGTTGATAGATGTTAGGAAGTGACGGTATGCGAAGAGACATGAAGCGCTAACCGGTAATTGGTGTTTTATACCCGATGTACGTCAGCAGTAGCGTAATGTTATCCTCACATACCTGATCAACTGATCGTTTAGAATAATTGTCTTTTCTATTACAAGAGAACGCCGTAAGAAAATTTTACCTTGTCTAAACACACTAAATTTTTTTTTGAGTCAGTTTTGTTAAGAAACTGAAAAGCGAACACACACACTTTATCCTGATGAAGGGAGGGCTACCCTCTCCCGAATCTTTTTATGAAATACAGATTTATATAGACATTTAGTTATTTTTGAGATATACTTACAATTAAGTATTGATTATTTTTTTTTTGAGTCCCGTCAATTGAGTTGAGACGAAACTTCTCAATTGATGTGTAAGTTTGGGATAGTGCCCGCAATTTAGTCTTTTGGGATAGAGCCCACCATTTAGTATTTTTAGCTTTTTTGAGTTTCCGTCAATCAAGTTGGGACGTAACTTCTTGATTGGACGTGTAGTTTGGGATAGTGCCCGCCATATAGTTTATAGCATTTAGTTTGGGATAGTGCCCGCCATATAGAATATAGTTTATATAATATATAGATAGTTTTGATTACAATATAAGCATTGATTTTGAAGTTAGATTTATCTAATACAGTTAAGCATATATTTAATTTTCCCTTTTTGTAAGACTACATTTAAGTATTCAGTTGCGTTTATAGGATTTCTGAAAACTTTTTTTTGAAGTATTGTTTTTGGTAAACGATTAAAACACCCATATACTTACCTTTAGAATTAAGCACTTTTATATCAGTAATTTTTTTTTATTATTACTCACTTTTTTTTTGAACTATTTGATTGCCAAATAACCGTTCGAGGTTTGCTCACGGTATATTTGAAAATTTTTTTTTATACTTATACACCTGACTTACTTTATTTTTACCATTATATTCTTGAGTAGTTTCCGTTCGAGGACTTCTCACGGACTACTAGAATTAGTAATCACCAGACTTACAATATATTTTGAGTTAGATTGATAGTTAATCGTTCGAGGCAATTGCCCACGATAGTTTTGAATTTTCCTCTTTTTGATTTGACAAATTTTCGTTTTACCTTGTTATCACTTGAGTAGTATCCGCCCGAAAGTTTTTCGCGGGCTACAAATTAATTACTCTTTTTCTTTTTTTATTGAATCCTTGATTCTCACGTTTGACGTGGCTCATCCGATTTCCTTTCGGTTACAAGCGAATGAACAGTTCAAGACCGAGGCGCACAGTCAAAAGTACTTACTTAACGAAGTACCGAGATTTCGACGCAATGGCTCCTGGGGGATCGAAAACAAAACCCGGCAACGTTCAGAACGATGTTGTGGAAGATCACTCCGACGATGAGAGCGTAGCCGAGAGTCTACCGAGAGATAACACAGTCGATAGAAGTGTCGTGGTAGACGACGATGAGGTAGCACGAGCTGAAGAGCAGTTACGTAGAGATGCTGCTGACCACTCGGCGTATATCCAAAAGGTAGTTTCCGCCACTATTGACCTACATCGGGTCGACGATAGAAAGTTTATGGCAGAAGCACTTGAGAAGAGTCACATGCGCTTGCTTGACCAAGTAGCTCAACTCTTACGAAAACGTACGGTCAAGGCAACTCAACCTGTCGCCCCTCCTCAACCAGTCGCTCCTCCAACGAGACCGCTTATTCCACCTAACGCTTCTTCAACGCAGCAAGTACCAAGGCAAGTCAATTTAGCCAACACAGACACTACACGTGTTGTAAATTATAATGTTCCAAACGGAGCACCCACTTCTAAACATGTCCAGTCCGAGTATAGACCAGTCGATGAAATCGATTTGGCAGATAGATACACACCACATTATGAGCCAGCTAGAGTGCCACCTATGTCGGATGTCAATCCAGCACAAATGCCTCTAGGCTCCAATTTAGACGAGTTTATGTCTCGTGTTAATGCGTTTAATTTCGACGACGAGTCACCTCTGTCGCCACCCAGGCCTCCACCCTCGAATGCCACATCATCGAACCGTATCCATCCATTTCACAAATGGGGATTGAAGTTCGATGGGAAAAATATGTCCGTGGATGATTTTTTGTTTCGCCTGGGGTGTATCCGTAATAGTTACGGAGTATCGTGGTACGAAATCACAGCGAACTTTTACCATTTTGTATCAGGTTCAGTCGAATCCTGGTACTGGGTATATTTAAAAAGTAACAAACATACGACCTGGGATGAATTGAAAACTGCTTTGGTAGAACAGTACCGCAGTTTGGAAAGCGATACCGAGCTATTCCGCAAGTTATCCGATCGTAAGATGATGAATGGCGAGTCTTTCAATGACTTTTACGATGCTATTCAGTATTTAAACTCCAGGATGAGAAGTCCAAGACCCGAGAAGGAGTTAATTGAAATTATAAAAACTTATGTCCGTAGGCGCATGGGTGAACTACTCATCACTTACAGTCCGTCCAGTTTAAGGCAATTGGCCTACTACTGTCGAGCTATTGAAAAAGCTCAATCTCAATACGAGAATGTCCGTCCGAATTTTGTGCCGAATGCACAACGTCCACCTGCAAGGCGTTTTGTCAACGAGATCGTTGAAGAACCTTGTCAGGAACTAGTCGTGGCATTGCCCACTAATAGTCTTGAAGCGATCCAGAGGGACCGCAAGTTACAAAAATGTTGGAATTGCCAAGTACTTGGCCACAGTTTTCGCGATTGTGCGAAACCTATCGACAAAGTTTTCTGTTTCCGATGTGGCTTACCAGATGAATACAGCCCATCATGTCCGAAATGTTTAACGGGAAACGAGAGGAGGAACAACCCATCAACCGGGGGGGTTCGCTCCGATTAGACATACCCGGAGTTCAAGCTGCTGAGCCGAAATCGCCTCTTGAAACTCCAAAGATTACTATACTTAAACCAAAAATTGATAAAAATGAATTACCAGTTAATAATAAGAATGATTGTAGAACAATCCCTATTGTAGATATAGAACCCAATCCAGATTTAAAATTGAATTTTAAGAATTATGATACAGAACCATTATATCGTAAACCATTCCATGAAAGGTTGCGCAATTATAATGAGGTACGTAGGAAGATAGTCACTTTTCCTGAGTTATCCAAACGGATACGACGGACAAGGGAGCGCTTCCATCGGAAGCGGACTACTTACCGTAGCATAGCGTCTTCAACTATAGGCCGAGAATCTAACGACCCACGTCCTTACGTGACCGTTAGTTTGTTCGGTGATAACTTTTTAGGACTTCTTGATTCAGGGGCAAGTATTAGTTGCTTAGGCACCGACATACTTCCCTATTTAAGAGACAAAAACGCTACGGTAAGGAAGGTAGAGACTACCGTGTCCACGGCCGATGGACACAAGCAATCCATTGTGGGAGTAATTACTACTCCAATCCAATACAAAGGAGTGACAAAAGACATAGAGCTTTACATTGTGCCAACGTTGAGCCAACGTCTGTAGTTAGGCGTCGACTTTTGGCAGAAGTTCCGAATAGCACCTCAGGTAATTGCGGGTCTTTCTGGAATTACGACAGGTGGGCCAGACGAGAGACCCACCAACCAAATTAAGTTGAATGTTGAAGAGTCCAAACGACTAGAAGCAGTTGTTCGTGGATTTCCTTCTTTCGCAGTCAATGGACTCGGGAAGACAAATCTAGTGCAACATTATATAGATACGGGTGACGCTGTACCAATAAAGCAAAGGTACTATCCCGTATCTCCAGCGATACAAACCCTTATGTATGCGGAGTTGGACCGTATGCTTTCGTTGGGAGTCATCGAGGAAAGTTCCAGTGCATGGAGTTCCCCAGTAGTGCTTGTTCGCAAGCCTGGTAAGAACCGATTGTGCTTGGACTTTCGGAAGGTGAACTCCGTGACAAAGAAAGATGCTCGTCCTATTGCGCATATAGAGGGGCTGCTAGCACGTCTGACAGAGACACGTTATATTTCTAGCGTGGATCTGAAGGATGCGTTTTGGCAGATACCGCTGGAGCAAAGTTCGAGGGAGAAGACTGCTTTTACGGTACCTGGCAGACCACTGTACCAATTTAAGGTCATGCCATTCGGTCTATGTAATGCAGCACAAAGTTTGAGTTACCTGATGAGTCGCGTAATCCCATCGGGATTACGAGATCAAGTATTCGTTTACTTGGATGATCTATTGGTTGTGTCGAAGGATTTCGACGAACATCTGGAGACTCTGGAGATAGTCGGAAAGTGTTTGACGAAGGCAGGACTGACGATTAACGTCGAGAAGTCGAAGTTTTGTTTTGATGAGCTTCACTATCTCGGTTACAAGGTCGGTCAGGGTTGCTTGAAAGCAGATCCAGATAAGATCGCAGCTATTACTAGCTTTCCCTTACCAACCACAACCCGTCAAGTCCGCCGATTTCTCGGTATGGCAGGTTGGTATAGGCGATTTGTAAAGGATTTCAGCACCCTAGCCGCACCATTGACCGAGACGTTGAGAAAGGGAAAAGTCTTCAAGCTCAGTCCAGAAGCTATTGAAGCATTCCTGCTGATCAAACAAGCTTTGACTTCGGCGCCTGTACTAGTCAATCCAGACTTCTCCAAAGAATTCATCATTCTGTGCGACGCATCCGCGACTGGCATCGGATGTGTACTCTGTCAGAGGGACGAATCCGGAGCGGAGCAGCCTATATACTACTTCTCCCGGAAACTGAACGCTGCACAGAGAAACTATTCGGTGACAGAGCGCGAATGCTTAGCAGCTTTTGAAGGTATCCAGAAGTTCCGGTCCTACGTTGAGGGATACCATTTTCGTGTTATTACAGACCATTCCAGCCTGAAATGGCTGATGACTATGAAGGATCCAACCGGAAGATTAGCGAGGTGGAGTATGCGTCTCCAAGGCTTCGATTTTGTGGTGGAGCACCGAAAGGGAACTTTGAATGTCGTGCCAGATGCTCTGTCAAGAGCTTATGAAGACGATGAGTTGACAGTGTCAGCTTTCCTTTCGTGTCTACCACAGATCGGTACCTCGGAGGTTTTTTTTTTTTTTTTTTTATAATTTACGCGCACTCAAGGGGTTATTAATACCCTTAACATGAATTAACACAGTGCGAGCGGTTAGGAAAGAAGGATAGGAGATAAAAGGAGATATCGATGCACATTGGTTTTGAATGTCTGTATATTACAATGGGAGGGAAAAATTGAGCCGGGTAAAGCATTCCACATTCTTGTAGTGCGGCTAAAAAAAGAGTCTCTATACTTGACAGTACGTCCGAAGTTAGGCTCAAGGGTAAATTGATGGGCATTCCTAGCGATGCGAGTGTTACGGGGAAATTGTTTAAGGGGAGGAATGCATCTGGCTATTTCGCTGGAGCACTGTTTGTGGAAGTAGCGATAAAACAAGGTTAGACAAGAAACATTACGGCGATGTTCAAGTGAAACAAATGTTTCGGTAATGGTTCTTTCACCTATCAGTTTTAAGGCCCTTCTTTGGATCCTATCCAGGAGACGCAAGTGAGTGACAGGAGCACCTGCCCAGATATGAGAATTATACTCAAGCTTCGGGCGAATGTATGCCTTGTAGATTGTAGCCAGATCAGAGGGGGAAAAATATTTCTTACATCGATTTAGGAAACCTAAGCATTTTGCGGCATTTTTAGCGACGTCAAATATGTGATCGTTCCACAAAAGGTGGTTTGTAATACACATACCTAGAACGCAAAGCTGTTCGGTTTCCTCGATGTAAGTGCCACACATGGATAACGGCATAGGGGGCAGGTTGTGCTTTAACGACAGAAGACAACATTGAGTTTTTGAAGCATTAAATTCCACACGGTTGGTAATTCCCCATTGAACAATGTTGTCAAGATCTGAATTTAATGAGCTTATCATACGCTGCCGTTGCATTTCCACGTCCGAAGAACATGGACGTGAATCTGGAAACGAATATGAGAAGCTGAGAGTACTGTCGTCAGCAAAACAATTTAGTGGATTAGAAGTATTAGACAAGAGATCATTAATAAAAATAAGAAAGAGTGTCGGAGACAGAACAGAGCCTTGGGGCACACCAGCATTTATTTTGTGGGTAGCAGACTGAAAACCGTCCAAAACAACGCGAATTGAACGGTCCGAAAGGTAATTTCTAATCCATCGAAGAAGGGGTTCATCGATGCCAAATGCACGCATTTTCGATAAGAGAGCCTGGTGCCAAACTCTATCAAATGCTTTAGAAATATCGAGCGCAATAATCTTACTTTCTCCAAAACGATGTAAAGATTGGTTCCACTGTTCGGTGAGATATACCATCATATCACCAGTGGATCTATTGCTACGAAAACCGTACTGCCGGTCATTAAGAAGTTTTCGTTTCTCAAGATATTTCTTGATCTGAAAATTTATCAGGGTTTCCATGACCTTGGAAAGAAGGGACGTAAGTGCAATTGGTCGGTAGTTGGAAGGGGATGAAGATACGCCTTTTTTTGGAACGGGCTGGACAAATGCTGTTTTCCACCCACTCGGAAAGAGACCTGTAGAGTAGGACAGATGGAAAAGCTTACGCAGTGGTTTTGCCAGCGTGGAAGCACACCTCTTCAGAACTATTGGGGAGATACTATCCGGGCCAGCGGATTTGTGTATATCGAGATCTTTAAGAACTCTTACGACTGATCGAGTGCGAAAGGAGATTTGTCCCATAAACCCATTTACGCTCTCAAGAACAGGAGGAGTCATGTCACTCTGTGGTAGTGTCGAATTGGCAGCGAACTTTGCTGCAAATAAATCAGCCTTTGCCTGAGAGCTTACCACAGGAGTGTCGTTATCGACTAGCGTCGGAACCGAGGACGAAGTGGAGTTTCGTACGTTTTTTACAAATGACCAAAAATTTTTACTACCCTTGGGACATTGTAGTATTTTTTGCCTTAATTTTTGTTCATGTAGAAACTTGGTTCTTTGAATATGGGCATTACAGGTCTTTCTTGCTTGTTTGAACTTATTCCGGTTTTCCTCAGAAGGGTTGACTTTGTAACAACGGAAACTAACTTCTCTCACCTCGATAGCTTCTTTACAGCTCAAGTCGAACCATGAATTCTCTTTTGGTTTGATACTTTTTGTCCTATTCGGAACAAAATTTCTCATTCCGCAGAGAATAATGTTTGTAATCATTTCAGCGCTGGAGTCTACGTCACTATCGAGGAAGCATAGTGACCAGTTAAAGTTACCGAAGAATTTATTGAGACCGTCCCAGTTGGCTTTCTCGTATTGCCATACGGTTCTCCTTGGGATTTTTTCTTTAACTGGACTGTTGGAGTACGAGAAAAAAGCTGAAATGATACAATGGTCCGACGTGCCTAGAGGCGATAATACATCAATAATGTATTTATCAGGATGAGATGTTAGAAACAAGTCAAGTGTGTTTGGCGTGTGACCTGCAATGTCAGGGATTCTTGTTGGCTTGTCAATTAGCTGAGTTAAGTTGTTGACCTCAGCGAAGATCTCGGCATACCTTCCTTCGGGTGTTGTCTGGCCAGAATATCGAAGCCACGTAGAATTGTGTACATTGAAATCGCCCGTAACAACGATTTCAGTGCGAGGATAATGGGAAACAATTCTTTGGATTGAGTCCGACAGCGCATCGAATTCGTTAAAAGTCGAGACACTGTCCAGACCCGGGCTTCTATAAATAAAACATATATGGATGATGTGCTTTTGGACGGTGAATTTAAACCACATGAAATTAAAGTCAGTGTTTGAACACTGACCATATTGTGGTAGAAGCTGGTAAGCAACATCATTTCTTACGTATACAGCTAGGCCGTGATAAGCGAAGAATAATGGCACTAAGCTGTACCCATGTAGATGAAATTCTAACGGATCAGAATTTTCACCTATTTGGGTTTCACTTAATGCCAAAACAGCTGGCCTGTTTTTTGCAGTATGAACGTATGCTGCATAAAAATTCTTCCTAAGCCCACGAATGTTACTATAATCAACACAAAACTTACCTACCATTATAAAAAAACAAACATTAAATAAAAACAAAACCAACTATACGAACAAAATTCAATATTTTCTCAAATCCCCAATTTGAACCTTTCAATAACACAATTCCATCAGTGACTGCGCCTTCATGGAAATGTGTCTTGAACCGCTCCTGGATTGAAGTGTAAAATATAGAAGTTTACGTAATACGCTTACTTAGATTAAGCAGTGCATATACCTTGCAAACAAGTTTGACTCAGCATATGCATTGCCTAAGCTAGATTAGCTGTGAAGATGATGGGATGGGAAGAGAAGGATTTACCGCTCGTTGATGGTGAATTTTATTGTTTTGCATTTAATGTGCACTGAACTAGTTTTGTTGTTGTTGTTTTAGATTAATATTTTTTTATTGTGAGGGCTGGTTAGATAATTTAAATTCACTTAATGCACTATTGGGTATGGGCTTTTTATATTTTTTGGGTGTATTTTTTTTTTTGACTATTATTATTTTTTTTTTTTTAATTCCTCATCGATCTTGAGGATCCGTCCTTTAAATCCGAAGGTTACCTTGATATCATCAGTCATATCAGGAAGGAACAGGAGAGGTTACCCGATCTCAAAGTGTCGGAAGGGTATATTTACAAACGCACGAAACATGCGGTTGGTATTCCCTTGGCCGACGACCTAACTTGGAAGTTGTGGGTTCCCTCAGAGATGACGGAATCGTTAATCGCACTGGCTCACAATCCGCCGCGCGCTTCGCATGGTGGGGTGGTGAAGACCATTTACAGATTGAAAGATAGGTTTTACTGGCCAGGTATGTACACTCAGGTCAAACTGTACGTAGACCGGTGTGAGACATGCAAGACCAGTAAAGCAGCCAACATGACATTAAGAGCCGAAATGGGAAACTGTTTCGAAGTAGATAGACCGTTTCAGCATTTATATGTTGACTTTCTAGGACCATACCCCAGATCGAGATCTGGCAATGTCTATATTGTCATCGTGTTGGATCAGCTGACCAAATTTGTATTTATCAAACCACTACGCAAGGCAACAGCCGCTAGCGTGGTCAAATTCTTAAAAGACGAAATTTTCTTAGTATATGGAGTGCCGGAGAGCATTCTCTCCGATAATGGCACGCAATTTGTTGGGAAGGAGTTCCAAAAACTCATTGATGTATTCGGGGTCAAACACTACCGAACGGCAGTGTATGCTCCCCAGTCAAACGCTAGTGAACGAGTCAATCGTTCCATCTTGGCAGCCATACGATCATACGTCAACCCACGACAAACAGATTGGGATACGTACCTATCCTCGATCAGCAGTGCTTTACGCACGACGGTACATTCAACTCTTACGATGTCCCCATACGAAGCCCTATACGGACAACGTATGATAGAGCACGGGGCAGATTATCGCCTTCTGAGAGAGTTGGGTGGACTAAACTGCTCAGAGATAGACTGGCTTCCTAAAGTAGCCAAGATGAACATTATTCACTCGTATCTGAAGCAAGCATTACTTAAAACTCATGAAGCTTATGAGAAAACTTATAACCTCAGGAGTAGGAACGTCTCATTCAAAGTAGGTGACGAAATCTACAAACGTAATCATGTCTTAAGCGACGCAACCAAGCATATGAGTGCGAAGTTGTGTCCTAAATTTATCAAGGTTCGAGTAAACCAAGTCTTTGGAAATAACTTGTACGAAGTAGAAGATAGGCGTGGACACAAGTCAACGTGTCATACCAAGGACCTGAAGAGGTAAAATCATGACATACCCAAATATATAAATCTCGGACTTACCTTTTAATTAACCTGACTTTCCCCAAATATGTGATTCAGTAAGAGCATAATAGCATGCTTCCTTTCACAATGTCTAAATGCTATGTAACATGCAAGAGACATAGGTGTTTACTAGTAATTTTTTTTTATGCCCGGCTCTCAGCTGTGCATGAGACTCTTGGCTTAACGCCAGATCAAGTTTTTTTTTTGCTTACATTTTTCAAAATCTACGAGATGCGTAATTGTTGCCAAATTACACAACGTGTAACATAAAATTTTTTTTTTTTGTCTTCAACCGACTAGACATGAAAGAGTCGCAGTATCTTCACGATACGAAGGTGAGAAAACTTAAGTTCAAAGTTTTTTTCTTTGCGAGAAATATTCCTTTTTCTTGTAAATTAAACCAAGTAGACTCGGTCTAAATTACAAGTTTTGTAGGGAAAACTTTCTCGCCAGTCATTTATACTTATTAAAATAATATTTGCCACTGGTGCCATCTAGGTGCGAAACCCTCACTTTACTCGCACATTGCTGAACGCATTCGATGGGTTCCACCAGAGAAGGATTCCACAAAGAGGAAGCCATTTTGGTAGATGGATTCCACTTCATATTATAATCCACATGATTCCCCCTACCTTAAACTACTTCCAGAATGATTTGGTTTCCGTGACGTCATCAGACGCAAAATCGGATCCCAGGAAATAACTACTCGCTAGTTTGTGTTGAGTAGCGTACACACCAAATGCACTGCGAAAGTGATCACACCAGGTAATTTTGCGATAGTAGCGACAGTCATGTCGCCAAACACTTCAAGAAAACCACACTGACAGGTAGCTGTCAGATGGGCCATAAGAGGAAAATAGTCGATGCGGCCGATGTATTTTTCTTGTATTTGTCCATCTGAACCTACACTAGGCGGTCATTCTATTGACCAAGTATTAGATTTGTCTTTACTGGCCTGTGCAGAAGTTGTTCCTTAAGGGCGTGCCAGCACATGGAACAAAACTGCATTTGCAGATCATCAAAATGATCTAACACCATTTCCATGGCGCTGCACTTTACGGAAACGTAAAATTCCTTACTTACCATTATCTGCAGAACTGTCATACGCTAAGGTCAAGAAGCAAAGCTATGACAGATACATACCCATTGCTACTAAACAGATATCTTGACATTTGGAATACCTGAAAAACATCCTTTAGTATTCGGGGCAATATGACCAGAACTGTCAAAGTTATAATATCTCAAAAATGACAAAGTACCGAGTGATTTTCATTCCCCAAAGTGTAATTGACAACCCAGAATCTCGTTACCGTTATTTCGTTTTTCTTGTCAAACCCACATCTACTAGTGTAACTAGAGCTTCAAGTTATGTCAAGACGTCCAGATGTCTATCATGACACACAACTTCACGTGTAAATCACACTTGGGCAGAAATAATGTAGTGTAAACGAAACCTTGACACTCGTTACTTCAGCCAATGCAACTCGCTGATATCAATGGAACGGCATTCTGGAAAGCAAAATATCATTGGAAATACAAAGCGATCTGATTGGTGCCAGCTATTGTGGAACTCATATCCGTCTGCTAACTTCATTTTGAAGATAGACAGCGGAGAGGCAACAACCCCAGCGCAGAACGTTTTCGTTCTTGGTAATTTTTTTTATTTTTAAGAAAAGCAGCAAGTTGTGCTTGCCCACATTTTATTGCAAGGAGCAATACCGTTCACCAATTGCTTAGGCAATTGGACAATTTATTATCAACCTACTGATAATCGTTCGATAGGTAAGTTAGTTGAATTTTTTTTTGTGGTTTCGCCAAAGCAATTTTTTTTGCCTTGACGAAAAACACGAAAACGACGCCATATGGCTAACGCGTGCCTTTTTCTTATAGGATGCTAGGGATTATTCCCTAATGGAGCTTTTCTACCCACCATCCCCAAAGTAGGGTAAAGCAGACGAGGCTGCAGATCTTTGGTGATATATAGATGCATTTAAATTTCACACGGAGGCGCAGATTTTGAATTTTTGCCCATCTTTCCGGTGATAAAGTGCGATTCCATATACTTACGGGTACCTACTCCGAAATTCTGTGCACGTATTATTTTAATAAAGAAATATCCATTGATGCATACGGCGTCGTGGATCTGGAATAAAGAATTTAGTGCGTCGTCCTTTCCATACCTTTTTTTGGGGCTACGCCCATACCATTTCCCCCGCGACACGTGCGTCTGCACGGAATTAGGCGCTTCGCCCTACATCTCTAAGAAAGAAAAGCATTCTTTAACGGGTCGGATCGGCGTTGATCCGAATGCTGGCTCGTCGACCACCCCAAAAGCGGCAGGAGCCCCAATTAATAAAATATTTTCTCCTGACACATATCTTCGACACGTGCGTAAACCCTAGCACGTGGACAACGCATACTCACCAATGGCTTCTATGCCCAACGCACTTTAATCTCATGGCTTCTATGCCCAACATGTTTTAATCCAAAGGCTTCTAGGCCCAACGTATTTTAATCGCAAGGCTCCTATGCCCAACGGTATCTTCCTAAGGCTTCTATGCCCAACAGTAAACCATCTATGGCTTCTATGCCCAACGTTACTTCAAACATCCTGTGGATACGGAAAGCCACACCTCACGATCGAGGGAGCTGTTATTTTGCATCAAGACTTTTGTGTGGATACAGATAGTTCCTGAATTACATTAGTTATCTGCGGTTATCAACATTATACCATTTTTAATAAGAACCAGGTAACAAAAGATTTATGTTTATTAGTGTCTTTGTGTTATTTTTGTCAACGTACCGAGTGGGAGCCCTATGCTCATACCACTCCATCAAATAAGAAATCCTTTTCGAAAGATCTGACTTGATCTAAGTCACGCATAACGCAGCGGTTGACGCTGTCGTTCAGAGCCAGACAACCACGGACGGTGGTTTATGAAAAATTTTGTACTTCCTTTGAAGAATCGAGTGCGAGGACCTAACGCCTCCTCCACTCCAGTTCATATTTCGAACCTTGGGTGTTCCTAATTATATTATATATCACATCTAATGTTGTAGGATATATTTTGGAATAATATTCTGTATGGTTGTGCATGAAAAGTGAAATATTCTTTTTTTTGTTGTCGGTACAAACGTTTACTTTATCCGTGTAATAATTTACTAATTATTTTTTTTTGAGTGAAGTGAGAACGGTTTATAATTTTTCTCGTGTATTGGTCGATGCAGTTTCCTTTTTTTTGGGCTGCGACATAAGAACAGATCCGTAATAGTTGCTTTAGTGCGACATTAGAATCCGTGTCTGTGACCAAGGGACAGTGTCGGACGTCCGTACTGAATACCCATTGCCTACGTTCGCGTTTTAATCAGCCGTATCAATCCGTCTTTCTAAGCAGTTGTTCGGATTACAACTTTAACTGGGTTTTTATAACCTTTTGTTTAACTTTTAGCGTCGGTAGCGACCAGTCGTTCGCGTTTCAACGCTGCGTTGATACATTTTGATTCCAATTAGAATCACTTTCAGAGCTTATCGCTCATTATAAATATTCACTCACTTTATTTCACTCACTTTAAATCACCTCTTTATTTTGTCAATTGTTTTAAATCCAATCTCGTCCATTGTTAGTTTTGATCGGTTTACTCGCGCCAATCACGTTCTTTTGGTACACCGGATACCGGATCCGATTTTGTTCCCAAAACACCTGAGCAATCAAAAGATAAAAGATAAGATCAATCAACATTCGCTCTATAGCCCAAGAAGCTAATAGTAAAAGAGCGTCAATAAGAAGATATAGTGCTAATGATACGTAGAAAACAATATATATATTACTTTAACAACTTTTACAGGTACATTTCTGGAGTGCACTTCCGAAACGTCGTAAAGTGAATTTTTGAGATTTATCCTACCCCATTGGTAGAGGTCTCAGTCACCATCATATAATATATTTAAATTTATTGTTTAACATTTTATTACTCACTATATTGACTTAAGCTTTTACGATCGATTATACGCATGAAGCCGAACTGGATTCATACGTATATGGTACATTTATATCTTGATTACATTGATTCATATTTTGTTTTGGGTGGGAATACTGATGTTTCAGTCTGTCGTTTGTCGTGTTTTTGTCCTCGTTTTATTGTCATCCTGTCCGTATACAGGACCAATTTGAATATTGTCGCGGTTTAAGAAATTGAATTCATACAAATAGTAGCGACGAATAGCGAATATTTTGACGCCGCGTTAAGAAAATTTTAAGCTACGAAAACTTTTAGCTATCTATAGCTAGTTGAGTTACTTGAAAAGACAACGATCCGCGTATCGTTTTGGAGAACGACTCCACAAATTACTTTTGATTTTACTTGAGATTGCTAGGAATATTTCACCATTTCATTATTCCTTAACTTTTCCGATTAGTTTGTAAGTAAACACACCATTAATTATAGATTAAAATTCAGTAGCGCCTATAAGGAAGCGCAAGTACTAAGTTTTGTTGGATTTCTTTAAGATAAAGTATTAATTATTATGAAATAACTTCACTTGCGTGTAGATAAGTTATTTTCTTTTGATTCCAGATTAGAATCTTAGACCTTTTTGAATTCCATTATTAAAGTAATTAGATTCGTTTGAGATAAGATTGTAAGTTAGTTGATATAAGGATTATTTGATATTTTAATAAATAAGATACCGTTTTATAACGTTCTTCCGAAACTTTTGGTGATTGATTCATTTTGTTGACATTTCATTTGAAGACTTTTCAGAATTTTCAGGATGACGGATTAAGTTAGTTATAGGGAGGGTGGTATCCCTCATAAAACCTTCGGATGGAGTAAGTGGGTGTGTGTTCGAATTTTCTTTTGGGAGGTTGTAATGTAGTACAACTTTGGTATTGAGTTTTTTTTTTTTTTGATGATTACTATTAGGTATATATAGTTTAGAGTTTTAGACAAGCAGTTTTTAACCTGCTTGTTTATTATGTTAAGGGGCTGCCCACAAATATTATAGAGTCGTGGGGACTCGATCGGTCCAGGGTCAGCCAACGGATGAGTACACGGGAGAGATGATTCCTGTGCTCATTTTGGGTGGGTTGCGAGGCTAGGAGGGTCTGCTTTACACCTTAGATCCTCCCTCCCCATATAGTTAGACACCTCTTCTGTCACCTTTTGCACTTCATCGTGGCAGCAAAAGGGGCGGAAGTTAATACTGTGCCACAGCAGTCACGAACATCTATGACTTGCTTATTTTAGAACACTTGCGTGTCGCGTTCACTGGGTCAGTGAAATAAAAATAATCGCGAAATCTTATCCTTCAGTATACGGTTTCACTCTTATGATGAAGAGGTGCGATTGAGTCTGCTTTTCTTACAAATCAGTTCTGGTAAATCATTGCTTCAATGGTTATGAGGGCCAATAAGCGTATTAATATTGTATATTCGAACATGCACATCTTATGTTCAACGGTCGGCAGTGAAAAATAAGAGGTAACACCGGTCTGATAGATCCCGGAGCAAGTGCCTACGGCCTGGCTGAGCTAGCTATGGCTATGGTACTGCCGGCCACCGCGACGGTCGATCTAGGCCACGACCTTACGTTGTCGCATGCCGTTCCCATCATCTGCTCTTCTCGAGTAGTTGATGAGAAAGGGGGCGTTGCCAACGAGAGGTTGCTTCCATCCCAATCACGCGAATACAGATGACATTCTCGGAACTCAAGCATGCAGACTGGAGCAGAACCTCCGGTAGAGATAAAGCGCTGGTTATTAGAGTCGCATAGCAAGTTTAGGAATTGTCAGCAGGGATAATAGTAGGGTCCTTGGTTTATAGGTGTAGGCTATTAAGTGAACCAGCTGCGAGCAGAACACCTAGCACTCGTAGCGGATAGGCGGGAACATGCTGTCAGGTACCCTCTAGGCTGTTCTACGGGGTTTTGTAGTCAGTACCTATGGTAGGCTGGTGGATGGTTCTCGCTTCTGTGATGAGGATGGAAATAGAGTTGAAGAAGATGAAGTTGATAAAGAGTAGTAAGACTGGGAAGGGGAGCAGGGAGAGCAAGGTGCCGTGTTAGCGAAGTGTAAGTATGTCTGTTGCAGGGATGCTGAATACACCGATACACTGGCGGTTGCTGATGGAGTTATCAATCTTTGACATAGGAGTCAAGGAGAGGTATGGGTGCTTGCTTCTCCCGGCTACCTCTTCGGCTCGCACTGTTGGTGGTCAGAGGGTTCGGATCTTAAATATCCATAGGGTGTTTAGGTGAAGGATTTGATGTCTACTGTTTGTGCGTTTGAGAAGGTAGAAGAAGAATTTTATTCTATTCATTCTATGTAATAATTTATTTATTATTTTATTATTATTCTTTATCAATATCAATAAAAATTTAACTTTATTTTTACGTTACACTACCAAAGCCAAAACACGTCAAGAAAGTTCTTGCGTCGTCCTCCTCCGACAGCGAAACCTATAGCATTAGGAACTCTGATCAATCCAATGAATTTCTTATGGAAAGTGATGAAGATATTGAGCAAACCAATAATATCATACTTTCCAAGGACATTAAAGCTGAAATCGGTGACTTTGTTTTAGTCAAATTTGGCGAAAAGAAACATTTTTACTTTGTCGGTAGAGTTGAGGATGTCGACATGGACTCGGTGTTATGTTATTTTATCAAATATTATCGTCGGCAAAACAGGGGGAACCTTTTCTATGAACCCATAGTTAAAGATCTAGGAGTGGCAATGAGATCCGACTTAGTGGCGAAACTGACAGACCCGAAAAACTTGCCTGGAACATCTAGGTCTAAAAATAAGATCTGTTTCGATCTAAACTTTGGGGATTTGGATGTGCGCTGATTTTGTCTTATATTTATATTTTATTTATTTTTAACTTATTTTAACTACTTTTTCACAATGAATTTTAATTTATTTTTCATATAAGACTGAAGAAGTCCTTATTTGTTTTTTTCTTTTTGTTAATAAATAATCCAAAAAACCGTTATTTTTATATTTTATTTAATTTTTTCTCTTCACAATTTTTTCATTGACGTAACCTCCTTCTCCATGTTGAAACCTCCTTTTGAAAAGTCGGAACCTCCTACAGAGTAGGAGGTTTTGTCACTTTTTCTTTATTCATAAAATTATCAAAAATTCAGATATGGTAAGTAATTTAACAGTTAAATGTTATTTTTATTATTGTAAAAACCTTAATTAAGTACATTTTATATGAATATAACCTTCAATGCAAAAGGATATACAAAATTTTTGACAATATCCACTAACGTGTCAGAACCTCCTCGCCCTACCCATCAGCTAAGATTTTAGTTTGCGGCAATACTGCTACCTTTGATTCTCTAAACATCCAAAAATCGTTACTTATTTTAGGAAAATGAATTAACAGCCACTCCAATCTAATATATATAAGATTAATTGTTTGTACTTACGTTGCTTTTTCAGCCATAGGAAATATGGTTGGGACAGCATTCGCCACCAAACGAATTTTAGTTCCCAGATTTCTCAACATTTTTTTTTTCGAAGTGGCTGCTGCAGATTTTAGATGTTTTCTTGGAGCGGTCGATTTCTTGTTTATTGTGTTGCCGGATAGCCTCAACCCACTCTTCCTTAAATGCTCCATTCTGATAGAGCCTATTTAAAAAACACTGAATTTAATAATTTTTTTTATTATAGGTACACTTGCACTTACTGATGGAATGAAATAACTCCATCGCCAGTGTATTTTGTTTTACAACCCGTAACTAAGCACTTCATTTTTTTTTTCTTTTAATTTTAGTCTTTAATTATTTTAAATTGTTTGATTCTTTTCAAAATTTGATTTTTTTTAATGAAAACAAAAAAGCGCAATTCCGCAGTCAGCTGTTTATCATCTGTCAATATCATGGACCTAATAAGTATGGACTGCTAGTTGATTTTCGTTTCCATACAATACCTGCGAAAATCGTGTCGCCAACGAAACTAGCTCACTGAAAAAGCAAGTTGTGAAATATTTCCCTACACGAAACTTTTTTTCATAGGCGTGTCTAGGATATGAGCGAGGGGGTGTTGCAGCAGTTTACTCTAAATTTAAGTTGCCTTTAACCTTTCTTAAGTAGAACACTACAAGCAAAAGTATGAAGTTTCGCAATAGAATCATATTTTAAGACAGAAAGTTGTAGCTCAAATTTATAATTGGATATCTTTCTGATATATATTTTTTAAAAGTTGAGAGGGGTTAGTTGCCCTGCTGCCTCTACCAGTGTACGCACCTGCATGGAAATGACGTTTCGTTTGACAGAAACATTTGCAAATTAAAAGTCAAATAACACTCGAACAGTTTGAACGACAAAGATTTGGAAAATACAGGTAAGCCAGCCTTATATTTTGTTTTAAATCTAATTGTTTAACCTCTTTTCTTGTTGCTGTTGTAGTGGAGATCAATTCCAAACCTCGATGACGGAATTTACAGTGCAGAAGGTGACTCCCCGGCATCCGGAACCAGTGAAACGAATCTTGTGTCTGACAGAGACTACAATCCTTGAACGTGATCCCCAGACCTATAGTGTATGTTAAAGATCAGAAATCTCAGACTTTTATATAAATCAGATCAACTCTATGACCACTTGTTGATGTGTTCGCGCTTGTCCGTGATAAAGATAACATTCAACAATTCTGCATCGAGTACAAAAATGGAATTGTCCGAAAGTACATCACAAACGACAGAGATTCCCTGCTAGCTACTGTCTTGGATGCTGTTCGCTCAAGTGGCTCAAGTGTTTGGAGAATGAACTGAGACAATGATCGTGATTTAGCTGGAACGTTGATAGTTGCATGGAATTATCAAGAATTCGAAGTAGAAGAGGAAGAGGTCTTGTTGCCCCTTTGTCTTGCCTCAAAACTAATAATTGTTTTTTCTTATAGTGTTTGGCGGATGAAATTCAAATCGGAGATTAATACATTCGATTGATCTTAGAGAAAGATGATTGGCCGCAGAATCTTGTAAAAGACCCGTAAGTTTTATTTTATTTTATTAAAACTTAGCAAAAAAAAAAAAAAAGTGTGCGCCGAATGCTGTGCCGAATTTGACTTGATTTCAAGCACCAAAAACAGTGTTGGAAGGATTCCAAACTTGCCTGTTTTGAACTCTAGGACATGAACAAAGCTCAACAATATGATTCACTACAAAAGCTTCCATCTGCACTGGAATATTTTTCGTATGTTTTGAACTTCCAAGGCCTGATGGCAGGCCCACTAGTATTCTGCCGAGACTACATTGAATTCATCGAAGGAACCTGCTGGAAGTCCCTGCGCATGAACGTGAGGTTCTGAAACCTTTTATAGTCTATGGCTTCAATATGTTCTCTGCAGGTAATATGACTGTTTTATAAAATCCAATGAAAGAGTAAAGTACTTTTTACTTTGCGTTAGGATCAACGGAATCCAAATACGGTGGTCTCATTGGCACCCCTACCAACTACTCATATAGGTCAATCGACACCATCGATCGAAGTGTGATTCGTGTCAGCAACGAACAGATAAAATGTGGATCAGAAAGTTGCCAGATATTGCAGGAAGCACTTGGCCTCCAGAAAGACGAACGTCTTCGGAATTTGCAAAACTATTCTGCAACTGCAAACCCATTGAGTACTTCTCAACTCAGTTTTCCCTAGTGTATCCTTTCTGACTGTATACAGTATTGGCAGCTACCTTAATCTGAAGTTGAATTTGCTTGCAAAGCCACTTTACGTAAGGAGATTCCTTGATTTGTGTGTACAATCATAGTTAACCTCGTCTTTTCAGCTTCGTCTAGTAATGTACGTGATTTTAGGACTCTTTGGAGTTGGAAGTTGGTCGTTCATGAAAGACTACAATCAGGTTCTGTACGACACATCCATAGACAAAAAGTTGAGTGCATTAGGACCAGAATTTGTAGATGCGGGAAGGCGTTTCTATGACAAACTCCTGAAAAAGAAAATGGCACTTCGTGTGCTCATCGGGGACGACACTTACACGTCCAAGAGCAATGCAAACTTTTATTTGCGACAGAAGAACCTTCCCCTGACAATTCACAAAGCTTTCTTTGTAGAAGAATGGAACAAACTAAAGGGAGACGCCCAAGAAGAAGCGGCACAGTAGTTTTATAGTTTTATTTTTATTAGGATTTGAAATAAAAATGTTGATAGTTTTGATGGAAAATGTCTTTTTGTGTACCTAGGTTCTTCCTAGGGGAATGGTGAAACTTATATAGTCTGCCGTTGCGCCCCATTCAGCACGTTTCGTTTGGAATATAGAGACCCAAGTCAAGTGATGATTATTTTGAATGAGAATATAAAAGCGCAATTTTGCAATCAGCTGTTTCTCATCTGTCAAGATCATTTTGTTTCCATGTTTGACAACCATGACTTTCAAGGCGCTAATTTGGAACCAACGTGAAGTTGGCTCCTAGCAGTCCATACTTATTAGGTCCATGGTCAATATCATTTTGTTTCCATATTTGACTACCTTGAAAATAAGGCGCTAATTTGGAACCAACGTGAAGTTGGCTCCTAGCAGTCCATACTTATTAGGTCCATGCGTTCAGCAATGTGCGAGTAAAATGAGTGTTCCGCACCTAGATTTCACCAGTGGCAAACATTATTTTATTATGTGTAAATGATTGGCGAGAAAGTCTTCCCTACAGGGTGTAGAGTATGGAAACCGACCGCACTTTTTATTTATGTAAAAGATGGTAAGACAAAAAAATGTTGTTTATAAGAAAGCATTAGAATAAAATGTAAGAAATTTAAAAAAAAAAAACGCTTTTATTCAAAGTTTTCTTTCTATACCCTTTAATTTTAGCATCTCTCAAGCCTGACAAATTGAAAGAATTTTATACGCCTCTTGGTTAAACTTCATTTTTTTTAAGGCAATAAGCTATTTGAAATGTGCTCGGCGAAGCGGGCATATTGTGTTTGCTAGTAATTCATAATAAGAGGTAGGTCAAAAGTATTTACACAACGAGCTTCTTTATTGCTTTGAAAACGGTTTTCCGTGAATTTTATAAAAACTTGGTAACTTCGGTAGAGGCAGCAGATGAAGATCCCGATTTGTTGGACGAAGAGGATGACCAAACATAAACACTTATCTAACAAGATCACAATTTAATTTATTTGTATTTGAATTTATTTTAGGTTTTATGAATTAAACTGAGATTTTTGTAAGCAAAGATTTTTTTCTTGACTTAACTCCTCAAACAAAACTTTATTTCAACAAGTTACAAAAATACCATTGGCTCTAAGGGGATAAGTCATCCAAGTACCAATTTGTTTTTGTCAAAAGCCTTATGCCATTACAAACAACCGTTTTAATGACTGTTTTGCATCATTCATCTTTCTAAAAAAGAATATCTAGATAAAGAAACAAGTTTTCAAAATTCAATCTCATTTTGTGGAAAACTACTATTTCTGACTTAACCCCTTTCTACCTGGCACCAAAGAAATGTCAAAAAAAAAAGCAAAAAAAAAACGCCTGCAAATCTGATATGTCAAGTTTTAAAACATTCAAATTTATGTTCACAACAATCAATCTGGAGGAGAGGTCACACAAATTGATTTACTCGGCTTTATTGGTTCACCTCTGATGAGAACAAACCCATCTATAAATAAATTTATTATGTTTCAACATCTTTATTCTCTGCAGCCTTAACCAAAAACTTACTTTGCCTTGCATTATAGAAGCCATCGATTGATACTGGTTCTTATTGTGACTAGATTATTTCTACATATCCGAAGCGTTTATCATACCACGACCCGGTTATTACGCGTTTATTCGTTTTCAAGTAACATCTGGAATCTGGCAAACCGGAGTCCCAATCAACAAGAAATGGAGATTAAACACGTTGGTAAGAATCGAGAAACAAAAAATTTCTTTAGAAAAAAAAAGTTATGATATATTGCCTCTTCTTTTTAGGTGTAAACCATGACAGACGATTGCTCCATTACAATTACCTTCAAAATAAACCAAAATGATATTCCTAAGGGTCGATATGAATTTGTAATTGCTTGAGGCACTTTGCTGCTCTTACTTGAATGACTAATGTTTTTCACTGTTAACAACAAACTTTGTAGAAAAACAAATAAGTTTTATTATTGTTATTATTATTATAATTTATTAACATATTATCATTAAAATTACATTGCTAATATAAAAACATACATATACCGAGTTTTAATTATTTCTTTTACATTGAAGCAAGAAATAAAGCTACATATTTTTAAGTACTAAGAAGATGTCGTGTTTTTTACCTACATGAATCATTAAATTATATATAACACAACAGTTGGCAGATAATTTCCTTACCGGGGTTGCAAACGCAAGCAATTCCACTATTTGTCGACTGACAATTAGCATTTGGTTCACACATGGAAGGTGTATTTTGGCAATTCTGCTCCAAAGATATGCCATAGAATCCAGAATTGCAAATGCACTCAAACATCGCCGGATCACTAGAAAACACAAAGCATATGGAGTTATATCGAAATCTTGGCAAACATAAACAATGACAAACTAAACTTACGTTCTGGATTGTTCACAGGTAGCACGGACACCACATGTGATCCTCACTCGGCACGATGTCAGGATACTTTTGCATGAACTTACTCCATTACCCATGTATCCCTCCATGCACTTACAATACTGGACATTATGTTTGTTATCCCTTTTGTACATAGCATTGTCAGCGCAATAAGGTCCACCATAAGTACATGCCAGCCGGAACGCAAAAGTCCGGAAAGTCACGTTCGTATCCTTGGATACATTGACAAACGCCTTTATCGCAATATGCTGACTGACCACAATCTACATCCGAGCAACACTCCGGAGCGAGTTTACAAAGAATTCCATCACCTCTCGAACTGTATCAAGAGTATAATATTTGGTATACATAATATAATGTAATAAAGGACCTTTTTTAACATGGCACCTTGAGCTGAATTTGAATAGAAAAATCTTTCCCTATTGTTATTCCCTTGTTCAGGGAGTAAAAGTGACAGATCAGTGAGGACAGGAGCAAGTTCCGAAATAGTCACAACTTGGTTGAACGGTATCTTCTGTGTCGGTTGCGAGTAGAACGCATTTTCCATTCTCCCAGATCTCAATACCAGAACGGCAATTGAATTGGCAAGTGAAACCGTTGCCATTATGTTAATATGTTGTTAATGTTTTCCACTTAGCGATCCAGACACACGTAAGGCATGATACAACTACTAGATGCAAGTCTCTCCATTTCCGTAGTATCCTGTAATACATATGCAACAGAAGCCATCACATTTGTCCACGCATGTTGCTGATGAATGGCATGACCGGTGTTGGCCTTCCGCACAAGATTTCGGTTCAGCAGGTTCAGTGACAGCTTCCTCATTAAATGGCTCGAAAACAATTGCAGCGAAATCAAAAATACCCACGCGGTATAGAAAAACACACTCGACCCCGATTATTAATGTATTGTTTTTTTTTTTTTTAGAATCCGTATTAAAATCTTACATTATCAATTCCACACCCTTGAATATTCAAGATTATTTCACTGATTGTTTTCTCCATTCTGTTTTCTTTACAAATGTCAAATCAATACAAATCGTAGTCTATTCGTACTCAGCAGTCTTACCAGAGTCAACTTTTCACAATGACTTGGGTTGCCTGCTTTGCGGGGTAAATTGATTTTTACTCAATTTTTCATTATCACAACCACTTAAACAACCTCATTTCTCCACTAGGACTCCTGGCAGACTCCTTACCAATCCTTCGAGACTGCCGATTAAGCATCCAAATAAAACTGGTAACACTGCTGTGTGCGGGTAGACTAATGATTTCGAATATTTTTCGAAGATACCGCTCGTAACTTAGGAGTGGTCCTGACCGCTCATAAGTTTTGCGAGCGCTGGTAAATCTGTACTAATAGTGCTTGATGAATAGACTTAAGAGGCTCTTAAGTTGAGAGCGTTCGATAAATACGGGCCTCAATCTAGGTATTCGTATACCGATTGCTTCATATAATTTTAGAATATCCGATCAAAGATTCATATCGCCATAATACAGGGATCAGAGTCACAATATATAGTTAACAACAAGTAGTAAAGATTTTAAATATTTAACCAAAGTTCTTCCACAGCTACCCAGGAGTGCACTTCCGGAACAGCGACAAATAGACTCATCTCTCCTTTCCCTACCCCATTGGTAGATAAGGAAGTCTATTTATACACTTTTGAATTTAACTATTTCTTTTCTTTTATAATATATTGACTTTTTACATTAACTGATCAAACATACAAATGAACGCGAATTGTGTTCAGGCGTATGGGGTATTTGAAATATATATTTGAATATTGATTTCTTTGATATGGTTGTGGGATTTTTCTTTGAGAATTTATCGCGTTTATCTTTTTCGCGACTAAACTATTGAGTAGTATTAGATTCAATTTCTCTGTGAACATTCGTGTTACGTTTTAGTCGTTTAGATTTAAGAAACATTCGCGGGCGAACAAAAGTTTAACTTTTTATTTATATCATCTGAAATCGAGAGGTTTCTTGGCGAATGTTTTTATCGTTCAGACCTCGACGCCGCGTCAGATATATCCGGTTCTTCATTTGATTTATTACGATTATCAACCCCGGTTAGAGATTTTGTAATTGCAATAGACACAATTACCAATTAGAGTCAATGCGATTCACATACGAATTTTCGAATCCGAAGTAATACCGAGCTCATTTAGGAATTCCATCATATTTCCAATTCACAAAAAAGGAGTATTGGATGATGTGAGCAATTACCGCGGACTGTCATTTTTAGATACATTGTATAAAATTTTTACGGGGGTATTGCTGGCCAGAATAACTAAATGGGCTGATAACCGGAACATAATTAACGAATACCAAGCAGGTTTCCGGAAAGGGTACTCGACGGTCGATCAAATTTTCACCCTATCCTCGGTTATAAGTTTAACGTTAAATAAAAGGAAAAAGAAACTTTACGTTTTCTTTATAGATTTTAAATCTGCATTTGATAAAATCAATAGAAAAGCCCTCTTTTACAAACTGCACAGTCTAGGAATGTCATCAAAGTTAGTAAGGATATTGAATAATATATACGAGAACACCAAATCCGCAGTTTGGGATGGCGAACATATTTCAAACTTCTTTGATACGGAAATGGGTTTAAGGCAGGGTTGTGTACTCAGCCCAATTCTATTTTCCCTTTTTTTAAACGACCTTCACGAGGAGCTACCTGCAGGTATAAATATCTGCGGAATGATTCTTAAAATTCTTATGTATGCAGATGATCTAGCGATACTAGCAGACAATCCTTTAAGCTTGCAAAGAATGATAGATCGTCTGGCGGAATACTGCGACACATGGAATTTGGAGGTCAACTTGGCCAAATCAAAAATTGTTATATTTAGGAAGGGAGGAAGGAGAGCCCTGAGCGAAAAATGGTTTTATAGAGGGTCAGAGGTGGAAGTAGTTAATGACTACAAATATCTAGGTGTGAAGTTTACACACAATATGTCCTTAAAGTCGCATCTGGAAGAAAAACTTGTAATGTCTAAGGTAGCTATAAATTCCACTTGGTCAACAGTCATCAATGATGAACAAATTCTCCCTTCAAAAAAATTTAAAATTTTCGAAGCAACAGCCAAGTCCATCATGTTTTACGCAGTTCAAGCATGGGGATACATGAGAAATGAGGAAACGGAAAGACTCCTCAGATATTTTATTAAAAGAATCTTCAAGCTACCCTTTAATACGCCAAATTATATGTTACACATAGAAACCGGCCTACCCTCATTATTTCTATCAACCCTACGACTCCATTTTAGTTACATTAGAAAATTGATGAATTACCAGGATAGTAGACTTCCAAAAATATTAGCTAAAGAAATTGTGAAGGAAAAAATTAGCTGGGCTAGGGAATGGATTTCACTTTATGCGGAAGTAGATCTGGAATTTTCTTTTGAAGACATTAATAATTGGAAAAACTTGCATAGTGAGGTCTTACAAGAATTGAGAAAGAAAGAGTGGAGAGATCATGTAACAAGGGCGAAGAACGGTCAGTTTCATGATGAGTATAGTAATCTCGAATATGCGGGAGTGCCAAACTATTTCGAAGATAAACATGCAAACATGATCAGATGGATTTTTATGGCAAGAGGTGGTTTGTTAAACTTGAACGCAAGAGCTTTTAAAAATCAAACGGATGGTATATGTACATTGTGCAACTTAGATGCTTCAGAAAATACATATCATTTTATTGCAATATGTCCGATTTTCAAATCTTTAAGAAAGCGTCACTTTGGTGAAGACTTTCTTACCCGCGAAGTTTTTATTGAAGTGCTAAAGTGACTTAACTCCTCAAACAAAACTTTATTTCAACAAGTTACAAAAATACCATTGGCTCTAAGGGGATAAGTCATCCAAGTACCAATTTGTTTTTGTCAAAAGCCTTATGCCATTACAAACAACCGTTTTAATGACTGTTTTGCATCATTCATCTTTCTAAAAAAGAATATCTAGATAAAGAAACAAGTTTTCAAAATTCAATCTCATTTTGTGGAAAACTACTATTTCTGACTTAACCCCTTTCTACCTGGCACCAAAGAAATGTCAAAAAAAAAAGCAAAAAAAAAACGCCTGCAAATCTGATATGTCAAGTTTTAAAACATTCAAATTTATGTTCACAACAATCAATCTGGAGGAGAGGTCACACAAATTGATTTACTCGGCTTTATTGGTTCACCTCTGATGAGAACAAACCCATCTATAAATAAATTTATTATGTTTCAACATCTTTATTCTCTGCAGCCTTAACCAAAAACTTACTTTGCCTTGCATTATAGAAGCCATCGATTGATACTGGTTCTTATTGTGACTAGATTATTTCTACATATCCGAAGCGTTTATCATACCACGACCCGGTTATTACGCGTTTATTCGTTTTCAAGTAACATCTGGAATCTGGCAAACCGGAGTCCCAATCAACAAGAAATGGAGATTAAACACGTTGGTAAGAATCGAGAAACAAAAAATTTCTTTAGAAAAAAAAAGTTATGATATATTGCCTCTTCTTTTTAGGTGTAAACCATGACAGACGATTGCTCCATTACAATTACCTTCAAAATAAACCAAAATGATATTCCTAAGGGTCGATATGAATTTGTAATTGCTTGAGGCACTTTGCTGCTCTTACTTGAATGACTAATGTTTTTCACTGTTAACAACAAACTTTGTAGAAAAACAAATAAGTTTTATTATTGTTATTATTATTATAATTTATTAACATATTATCATTAAAATTACATTGCTAATATAAAAACATACATATACCGAGTTTTAATTATTTCTTTTACATTGAAGCAAGAAATAAAGCTACATATTTTTAAGTACTAAGAAGATGTCGTGTTTTTTACCTACATGAATCATTAAATTATATATAACACAACAGTTGGCAGATAATTTCCTTACCGGGGTTGCAAACGCAAGCAATTCCACTATTTGTCGACTGACAATTAGC
Source organism: Platycheirus albimanus (assembly GCA_916050605.2). Taxonomy (NCBI): domain Eukaryota; kingdom Metazoa; phylum Arthropoda; class Insecta; order Diptera; family Syrphidae; genus Platycheirus; species Platycheirus albimanus. The sequence goes on along the minus strand of OU696696.1, from coordinate 226,917,298 downwards.
ATTTGGTTCACACATGGAAGGTGTATTTTGGCAATTCTGCTCCAAAGATATGCCATAGAATCCAGAATTGCAAATGCACTCAAACATCGCCGGATCACTAGAAAACACAAAGCATATGGAGTTATATCGAAATCTTGGCAAACATAAACAATGACAAACTAAACTTACGTTCTGGATTGTTCACAGGTAGCACGGACACCACATGTGATCCTCACTCGGCACGATGTCAGGATACTTTTGCATGAACTTACTCCATTACCCATGTATCCCTCCATGCACTTACAATACTGGACATTATGTTTGTTATCCCTTTTGTACATAGCATTGTCAGCGCAATAAGGTCCACCATAAGTACATGCCAGCCGGAACGCAAAAGTCCGGAAAGTCACGTTCGTATCCTTGGATACATTGACAAACGCCTTTATCGCAATATGCTGACTGACCACAATCTACATCCGAGCAACACTCCGGAGCGAGTTTACAAAGAATTCCATCACCTCTCGAACTGTATCAAGAGTATAATATTTGGTATACATAATATAATGTAATAAAGGACCTTTTTTAACATGGCACCTTGAGCTGAATTTGAATAGAAAAATCTTTCCCTATTGTTATTCCCTTGTTCAGGGAGTAAAAGTGACAGATCAGTGAGGACAGGAGCAAGTTCCGAAATAGTCACAACTTGGTTGAACGGTATCTTCTGTGTCGGTTGCGAGTAGAACGCATTTTCCATTCTCCCAGATCTCAATACCAGAACGGCAATTGAATTGGCAAGTGAAACCGTTGCCATTATGTTAATATGTTGTTAATGTTTTCCACTTAGCGATCCAGACACACGTAAGGCATGATACAACTACTAGATGCAAGTCTCTCCATTTCCGTAGTATCCTGTAATACATATGCAACAGAAGCCATCACATTTGTCCACGCATGTTGCTGATGAATGGCATGACCGGTGTTGGCCTTCCGCACAAGATTTCGGTTCAGCAGGTTCAGTGACAGCTTCCTCATTAAATGGCTCGAAAACAATTGCAGCGAAATCAAAAATACCCACGCGGTATAGAAAAACACACTCGACCCCGATTATTAATGTATTGTTTTTTTTTTTTTTAGAATCCGTATTAAAATCTTACATTATCAATTCCACACCCTTGAATATTCAAGATTATTTCACTGATTGTTTTCTCCATTCTGTTTTCTTTACAAATGTCAAATCAATACAAATCGTAGTCTATTCGTACTCAGCAGTCTTACCAGAGTCAACTTTTCACAATGACTTGGGTTGCCTGCTTTGCGGGGTAAATTGATTTTTACTCAATTTTTCATTATCACAACCACTTAAACAACCTCATTTCTCCACTAGGACTCCTGGCAGACTCCTTACCAATCCTTCGAGACTGCCGATTAAGCATCCAAATAAAACTGGTAACACTGCTGTGTGCGGGTAGACTAATGATTTCGAATATTTTTCGAAGATACCGCTCGTAACTTAGGAGTGGTCCTGACCGCTCATAAGTTTTGCGAGCGCTGGTAAATCTGTACTAATAGTGCTTGATGAATAGACTTAAGAGGCTCTTAAGTTGAGAGCGTTCGATAAATACGGGCCTCAATCTAGGTATTCGTATACCGATTGCTTCATATAATTTTAGAATATCCGATCAAAGATTCATATCGCCATAATACAAGGATCAGAGTCACAATATATAGTTAACAACAAGTAGTAAAGATTTTAAATATTTAACCAAAGTTCTTCCACAGCTACCCAGGAGTGCACTTCCGGAACAGCGACAAATAGACTCATCTCTCCTTTCCCTACCCCATTGGTAGATAAGGAAGTCTATTTATACACTTTTGAATTTAACTATTTCTTTTCTTTTATAATATATTGACTTTTTACATTAACTGATCAAACATACAAATGAACGCGAATTGTGTTCAGGCGTATGGGGTATTTGAAATATATATTTGAATATTGATTTCTTTGATATGGTTGTGGGATTTTTCTTTGAGAATTTATCGCGTTTATCTTTTTCGCGACTAAACTATTGAGTAGTATTAGATTCAATTTCTCTGTGAACATTCGTGTTACGTTTTAGTCGTTTAGATTTAAGAAACATTCGCGGGCGAACAAAAGTTTAACTTTTTATTTATATCATCTGAAATCGAGAGGTTTCTTGGCGAATGTTTTTATCGTTCAGACCTCGACGCCGCGTCAGATATATCCGGTTCTTCATTTGATTTATTACGATTATCAACCCCGGTTAGAGATTTTGTAATTGCAATAGACACAATTACCAATTAGAGTCAATGCGATTCACATACGAATTTTCGAATCCGAAGTAATACCGAGCTCATTTAGGAATTCCATCATATTTCCAATTCACAAAAAAGGAGTATTGGATGATGTGAGCAATTACCGCGGACTGTCATTTTTAGATACATTGTATAAAATTTTTACGGGGGTATTGCTGGCCAGAATAACTAAATGGGCTGATAACCGGAACATAATTAACGAATACCAAGCAGGTTTCCGGAAAGGGTACTCGACGGTCGATCAAATTTTCACCCTATCCTCGGTTATAAGTTTAACGTTAAATAAAAGGAAAAAGAAACTTTACGTTTTCTTTATAGATTTTAAATCTGCATTTGATAAAATCAATAGAAAAGCCCTCTTTTACAAACTGCACAGTCTAGGAATGTCATCAAAGTTAGTAAGGATATTGAATAATATATACGAGAACACCAAATCCGCAGTTTGGGATGGCGAACATATTTCAAACTTCTTTGATACGGAAATGGGTTTAAGGCAGGGTTGTGTACTCAGCCCAATTCTATTTTCCCTTTTTTTAAACGACCTTCACGAGGAGCTACCTGCAGGTATAAATATCTGCGGAATGATTCTTAAAATTCTTATGTATGCAGATGATCTAGCGATACTAGCAGACAATCCTTTAAGCTTGCAAAGAATGATAGATCGTCTGGCGGAATACTGCGACACATGGAATTTGGAGGTCAACTTGGCCAAATCAAAAATTGTTATATTTAGGAAGGGAGGAAGGAGAGCCCTGAGCGAAAAATGGTTTTATAGAGGGTCAGAGGTGGAAGTAGTTAATGACTACAAATATCTAGGTGTGAAGTTTACACACAATATGTCCTTAAAGTCGCATCTGGAAGAAAAACTTGTAATGTCTAAGGTAGCTATAAATTCCACTTGGTCAACAGTCATCAATGATGAACAAATTCTCCCTTCAAAAAAATTTAAAATTTTCGAAGCAACAGCCAAGTCCATCATGTTTTACGCAGTTCAAGCATGGGGATACATGAGAAATGAGGAAACGGAAAGACTCCTCAGATATTTTATTAAAAGAATCTTCAAGCTACCCTTTAATACGCCAAATTATATGTTACACATAGAAACCGGCCTACCCTCATTATTTCTATCAACCCTACGACTCCATTTTAGTTACATTAGAAAATTGATGAATTACCAGGATAGTAGACTTCCAAAAATATTAGCTAAAGAAATTGTGAAGGAAAAAATTAGCTGGGCTAGGGAATGGATTTCACTTTATGCGGAAGTAGATCTGGAATTTTCTTTTGAAGACATTAATAATTGGAAAAACTTGCATAGTGAGGTCTTACAAGAATTGAGAAAGAAAGAGTGGAGAGATCATGTAACAAGGGCGAAGAACGGTCAGTTTCATGATGAGTATAGTAATCTCGAATATGCGGGAGTGCCAAACTATTTCGAAGATAAACATGCAAACATGATCAGATGGATTTTTATGGCAAGAGGTGGTTTGTTAAACTTGAACGCAAGAGCTTTTAAAAATCAAACGGATGGTATATGTACATTGTGCAACTTAGATGCTTCAGAAAATACATATCATTTTATTGCAATATGTCCGATTTTCAAATCTTTAAGAAAGCGTCACTTTGGTGAAGACTTTCTTACCCGCGAAGTTTTTATTGAAGTGCTAAACGGCCAAAATTATGCATCTTTATATAATTTTCTACAAAAAGCATTCCAATATAGAAATTTATTAATAAATGAGTTTTCTTAATAATAATACAAATGAAATGAAATAAAAATATACTACATTGTAATGTAATAGTAATAATATGTTTTCTAATAGGTGTTATTAGAAAAAACAATACCAGAATCTAATAATTAAATATCTACTGCTATTATAAATAAATACTGAATAACGAAATAACAGTATACCTTTTTAACAAGAATTATTAGTAGCTATTTCTCCTTGTTTATTTAACTGATTCCTATTTTCTATTTATTGAACTATTTATGTATATATAACTTGGGTTTTCTTTTTGTTTTATATCTAAAAGCAAGCGAAAAATGTTTAATTTTAATGCCTATCAGGCTAACGACTGTAAGTCAAAGCCTTATGTTTTTTTTAAATTGAAATTGTAATAAGAAAAACTGTATTTAACTACTTTCATATAATAAAAAAACTTAACTAACTAACTAACTAACTACACATTTAGTATTAGTTTCGCTTAATGTAAAGACTATATGACGTTGAAAACAGATTTCATTTAGAAGAATATAATTCTAAAGTATGGATTCATTTAAGCATTTTTGAGAACCAGTGTATTTTGCAATTTGTGAACAAGGCATTCACTTAAATTAAAACAATTTTGAGATTCAATTTTTCAAATAATTCTGTTAATGTTAGACACAAAGAAAAAATTTTTGAAATAATATAAGAACAAAATTTAGACACTATATATAATTCATCCCAATGTTAGAGCTTAAGATTTTTTTTAGATAATAAACAGAACTAGTAAGTTTTATAACGTTCATTAAAAAAAACTTTGCATTTACGTTTTATTTTGAAGATGTCGAAATTTCTTGAAGGATCAACAAATTATATATTATGATGGAGTAAGTTTATTATAGGGAGGGTGGTAATCCTCACCCCTTTTAACTTGGAACATGGTATGGTATGATTTAAGGTATTTTCTTTTATTGCTTTTGGCAACGTGTGAGTTTCAGTAAATAGTATCTAGTATAGATATTATGTTGAGTTTAGGGTAGTGAAGTAAGCGAGCAGATGTTGCTTGCTTTGTTATGTTAAGGGGCTGCCCAGCAATTATCATTGAGTCTTGGGGACTCGCAGGTCCAGAGGACAGCCACGGTTGAAGCCGAGAGAGGTGATTTTCAGGTTCAAATTGGGTGGGTTGTGAGACCAGGGAGTTCACTTACCAGCTTAGAACATCCCTCCCCAACAAGTTAGACACCTCACCGTCGACATTCAGCACTTCATCGTGGTCGCTGAATGATTCGATGTTAGCGTTAGGCCATTACAACCACGACGATCTATGGTTGAATTTTTTTTTGTTTGAATACTTACGTGTAGCGTTCGACTAGGTGAACATGGTAGTTCAATCTGAAATCTTCTTCTTCCACTATGTTATCACTCAATGGGGAATATAAGGTGTGATCCCTGATCCTGTCTTTCTGATTTTCAATTCTTTAACGTCTGGGCTTCAATAATAATGAGGGCCCTTAAGCATATTAACATACTTACTCGAACTCGAACATCAAATTCAACGGTCGGCAGTGTAAAAAAAGAGGTAACGCCGGTTATGTAGATCCCGGAGCAAGTGCCCACGGCCTCGCTGAGCTGGTTGAGGCTAGGGTACTGCCGGCCACCGCGACGGTCGATCTCGACCACGACCCTGCGTTGTCGCATGCCGCTCTTGACGACTATCCTCAACCGATAGTTAACGAGAGAGGGGGCGTTGCCGACATAGGGTTGCTTCCATCCCATTCGCACGGAACCATTTGAAAGTAACTGGACTTACTAGTGCTATCTGGAGTAGAAGCTCTGGAAAGTTGTTTGAAGATTTTCGAAATAGCAACACAAGTCTAGATACGGTTGTGGGGGATTTAAGTAGGGTCCTTGGTTTTTAGGTGTAGGATATCACGAGAAGCAGCTGCAAGCGTAACATCTAGTACTCGCAGCGGATAGACGTAGACATGTCACCGACTACCCTCTAGGCTGTTCCACGGGACTTTGTGGTCAGTACCTATGGTAGGTTGGTGGATGGTTTACGTTTCTGTGTATGGATGGATAATGAGTTGGGGGATGGGAAGGGGAGTGGGAAGAACAAGGGACCGTGTTTGCGAAGTGTAAGTATGTCTAATATAGGGATACTAGCTGCACCGATACGCGGTTGGACGTTAATGGAGATGCAGTGCCTTGGCATAGGAGTCAAGGATATAAGGGGTGCTTGTCTCTTCCTGCTTCCTCTTTGGGTTGTGTTGTCGAGGGGCATGAGGTTGGATGTTGAATATCCATATAGTATCTAGGTGAAGAGGTTAGGTGCCTGTTGGCGATTCAATTGTCCGACTCTCGTCTTCATAGTTATAAAGACAACTCATTTTCTAGTGTATTTTTACGTTACGGATTGCGCTCAATGTGAAGCTAAGTTTTATGTCTCTTGAGCCCCATTTTGTGCGTGGAACGATAGATAGAAGTAGAAGAAACCATTTTCTAAATTTTCCAATTCATTATTATATTATTTTTACGTTACATTGGTATAGGAGTCAAGGAGGTTTTAGGGGTTCTTGTCTCTTCTGGCTTCCTCTTCGGTTTGTGTTGACGATGGGTATTGGTTTGGAACTTGGGTATTCATAGGATATCTGAGTGGAGAGGTTCAGTGTCCATTGGCAATCATGAATTTTCTTAATTAATTTCTATTATTTTTACGTTACAAAAAAAAAATTAAAATTCGTTATAAAGTGCTACTAAGTATATGGCGGTGACATAAGGCGTTTTTCTTTTTTAGTTCACAGTTGTTGTCAAAAAAAAATTAGTGTTTCTTTTTTGCTTCAGAGTGTTCAGAGCTAAAAATTCGTATTTCTTTTTTCCTTCAGAGTGGGTTCAGAGTGCGCTCTACGAGCTCCAAATAAATAGATGGGGCAGACTGAGCAAAAGCTGAACAAAAATATAAACGTCACAAGTGAGACGCTTCCAAACCAATTAAATTGATAAAAAGAACTTTTTAGCGGCAGCTGAAATTAAAAACAATTAAAATGGCCGCCAAAGGTATTTTAAATGTTAAAAAAAATTGTTTTCAGGTTTTTCAAGTGGCATGAGAAGAGGAAATTAATGGAAAATTAAATTCGTTTCATTAATAGTTTAGAGCGCTCTGAACACAATTTGTTCAGAAGACGTTCAGAGCGAGCTCGATATACTCGAACTCTGTTCAGAGCTCGTTTCTGAATGAAAAAAGAAAAACGCCTATAGAAGACCATGGTACCGCAGACGACACCGAAGACGATGAAGAGTCAGGAACGGCTGAGCTGTAACATCCACTTTAAAGAAAATTCGTAATGGAAACATTTAAAGTGTAAAATTTAGTATGTTATGGTTCGACTTAAACCACAAATGCATTACTGATTGTTGGATTACGGAAAACCAAACCGAAACAAAGTTCATACGGAAAATTTAGTATGTAATGGTTCGATTTAAAACACAAATGTTACATTGATCGATGGCAACCAACTCAGAGAATTTATTTTGCAAATAAAAATTTGAATTGTACTTGTACTTTTTGTTAAAAATGTGTTTATTTATTTTTCTGTTATACGTATAAAATAAAATTAAAAAATTACATTTTGAACAAAAAGTATAAGGGGCCAGTTATAACGATACTGAAAACAAACTTTTTGTTAAAAACGAAATTTGTTATTTTTCTCTTATACGTATAACAGAAAAATAAATAAATACATTGTTAACAAAAGGTATTTGATCATTGAAAATTATTATGAACAAAAAACATTATCTGAATTGATTGCCATCAATCAGTGTAGCATTTGTCTTAAGAATCGAATCAGAACATACATAATTTTCCATCTGAACATTTTTTCGGTTTGGTTTTTCGTATCGCTATAACTGGCCCCTAAGGGGTTATGGTTCGATTTAGAACACAAATGTTACATTGATCAATGGCAACCAACGCAGAGAATTTATTTTGCATATACAAAATTTAATTGAACTCGTACTTTTTGTTTAAAATGTATTTATTTATTTTTCTGTTATACGTATAAGTTCAATTCAAATTTTTATTGGCAAAATAAATTCTCTGAGTTGGTTGAAATCGATCAATGTAGCATTTGTGTTTTAACTCGAACCATTACATACTTAATTTTCCATTTTAAAATGTTTTCGGTTTTGTTTTCCGTATCGTTTGTAGGGAAAACTTTCTCGCCAGTCACTGGCAAAGAAGTTTCTATTACCGCCATCTATTAACAGATTCATAATATTAGCAACTACTCAACGAACACACCCATCCAGTTTCATCTGCCAAAGAGTTTCCGCAGAAAGAAAAGGAATCCATCTTGCGCGAGATCAGATTCCTTGAACAGAAATCAGATTCCGATCTCAGATCAAATTTCTGATCATTTTCCCAAACAGAGTGACGATCAGATTGCTCACTTCCATTGAGCATTCTGAAAGGGTGCCTCCCTTCGAAAATATTAGTTCAGGCACACACCCGCTCTGTTCATGATCAGTGCACACTGAAAATTTTAGATGATTTGTTCGCACTATGCAATCACGAAATTCGGTTGTGTACGTGACGTAAAGAATGTCAGGACAATAAAATAATGACAGAACCATTCGTTAGGCAGCAAGCAGAAAATAATTGTCGATGCGGCCGATATATTACTTTCAACTTGCCAATTCTGTCCGACATGTCATTCTCCATAGACCGTGCTAATTCATTAGTGTCAGATCCAAGTAACCCAACAAACAAAGTGTCAACCTAAAATTTCAACTTGATTGTGTAGAGATGAAACGTAATTCGGAATTGTATAACACTTTTCATCACATCGAAATTAGGTGAAACGGTACCCGCTCGCTCTTCCTTGTAAATGTTTCGTCTCCTATCCCTAATCCGTGGATGCCGAAAATAACAACAGGAGAAATCAATTAATATCCTGAGCGCACTTACCGTATACTGTATTTCGAGATCCCAATTTGACATGTGTCAACAAAAGCTATTATGATTAACCTGTTATATGCCGATATCCGAAAAATTAACCTTTCTGAGGCGAAACAAACGACAAACATAATATTTTTATCTCAATTACATCTTTTTGTGGTCATTCTGACAGATGTGGATATGACATACAAGTATACTGACAAGTTACTGAGGTTGAAATCTTCCAACCTTGCAATCTGAATAATACTTACTTGTAACACCCAGTGTAATCTTACCCTTATTCTTGTCATCTCCTTACCAAATTATCCAAGCTGTCACGCTCTGGTTGTCTTGCAAATGTTCCGAACAAAAATATGCCTCGTGAGTAGATACCCTTAAGGTATGTTTTTGACACGCTACCTATAGTGCCAACTAACAACCAGTTCAAATACTGGAAAGCAGCCATGAGACTGGAAGTTAGGGCGTTGGCTGGTGGAAAAAGGAAATTATGCTCTAAGAATATCAGAGCAGAAGTCATTTTGAAGAAGGAAGCCAACCAGCGAGCAACACAACTCCAGAACACAAAAATTCACATAAAGTTTATTTAGTGACCAATTTTTGTTAATACTTGTCGCGCAAGGGCAAGATATATTAAGTTGGAGTAATTTATCAATAAAATTAGAACCTAGATGGCGAATATAACCAAGATAAGATAGGTTATCTGAAATATACATCAAGGCAATAATTATTTTTTTGCTTTGAGGCATATGTACGCAGATTCCTTTTTCAATATATATACGTATAAGCACACGAGGTCTGAAACATATTTTTTGGATCTCTAGGCTCTACAATTATATGGAGATACCGATGCATATTTATGCTCACTTAATATGGGATGCTACTCCGAGAAGCAGCAGTGATTTATCCAAGGAAGCATCCGGAGATTTCCTGGCGTCAGGCGTTTGGAGAAACAATTAATATATCCGGACACGTGGGTCCTACTATATGTGTATATATATGGTCCTGATAGCCTTCCTGGCATTATTTTTCCACTAAACCTATAAAGAAACATTGCATCGTTTTTTTTTTCTTGACGCACCATCCAATTGTGGTTCGTTATTTTTAGTCGTTTTGACACGCTGGAGTGTCTATGAAAGACACGTGTCGACGCAGCGCGTGCACCAAGAACGCATTCCTCGCGTACAGGTCACACACGCGTGACGCCGAGGAGCTCCTAAAGAGGGCTTCTTTAACTATTATACTGAAGCAAGGCATTTGCGTGGAAGCCGTCCGGCGTTGATCCGTTCTGGCTCGCCGACGGCCACGCCCTTTTTACTTCGATCTTGAATTTATCCTGGATTCCTCCTATGCGAAGGAGCACCGCTTATAGTTAGGCATCATCACTTTTATCACTCCTACTTCACCAAATTATCTGCTCAGCGGAGCGCTTCAACATCTATAAAAGCAACGGAAAGCCACTTCAAGTTTCAACTGGACGTCTGGCTTGTACTATGTGCCAATGCCGGTCCATCAACTATACAATTATTTAGTGAATTACAAACGACGAGGGAATTCCAGAACCATCTATAACCCATCATCACCTTTAATTGAAGCAACAGTTCCTGCAGCAAAATATATGTGTGAAATTAAGTGGAAATAAGAAATAAGATCCTATATATAATGTATCAGGTAACAATTTTTGTTCGTTAAATTTCTTTTGTGTTTCGTGAGTACCGTAAAGAGGTTAAGAAGCCTTTCCTACCCCTCACTCCCCGCATATCCGGTGGAGCAAAAGAGGCCTATTCTGCCTCCACGACAAGCGTTCAACGCTAACGTTCCGTAGACAACCACGGACGGTGGTGCCAACACAATATAAAGAAGAATCTAAAGATCGTGGGCAATATAACTCACATCCATTTAAACATTTTATATATTTATTTATAACTTTTATCATAGGTATTATTTATATCTTATTATACGTGGTGCTGTGCTAATTATAATGAAAATTTATCCTTGAAAAATCATTTTAGTGTTCATTTAAACTCAACTTTACTTACTTACTCCTGCGTTTTAGAATCCTATTCTCATACCGCGACGAATATTAATTCGCGAAGTCTTATCTCCGTCTTGCAAGTCCTTTTATTCGGTTAATTTCAAATCAGTAAATTTGATGTGTTTTGATACTTTCTGAAGAACATCTTCGAGTTCTTCGAGTTCAGTTACCTTTACTTACGGGTTTCAAATAATATCACTCCGTGACAATCCAATAATTATTTGAGAAGTTTATCGCGCGGCTCATTACTTTCCTATACGGAACTGAATCCGGTGACACGATACTGTCTCCAGCTACCAAATCGTCGTACTCTTCGCGTATAATGAGGAAGAATCCTCATCCGCATTGTTTTTAATCGGTCTTTATCTACATTTTACTCCGGTCAAATTCGTGACACAGATTTCTTTGGTGGAATCATCTTTATCTTTACTTCATCACTTCACGTGAATATTTATTTTTTTTTTACACTTGTCATTTAAGACACTTACTCGTGCGTCGGTAGTGACCAATTTGAACTTAGGTTTACATCCTTGTCCAGATACATATCTGACCCGTTTGTTAAATACGTGAATTCAATACTTACGTTGGATAAATTAATAAATTCCTTGCTTTTTCTTCAAAATTAAATGTGTCTTCGTCTACTAGAGTGTGTGTACAGTAACATAAAGTGCAAACCATAAGCGTTAAGTATATACAAACGCATACGCCACACTTTGCACTGCTGAGTACAACACTAGTGACCATACGATCTCAGGAAGTTGATTCAACGAAGTGAATAAGAGATCACTCTTATGAACTGCTACTTACGATCATTGTTCTCTGAGGAAAAGTACAGCACAGAATGTTTTACAATTAGCGCTAGTCAATAATAGCACACCTACCTTTAACTTAATAACTTTTATTTTCAGGGGCGTCCAGGAGTGCACTTCCGTGTTCCCTTGAAAGAAATTACTGAGTTTAACATCTCCTCAGTACTGATAATCTTTCATACACTTAATTATATTTGATTTAATAACATTTTGATATATTTAAACTTTTTATATATATTGCATGTATTCTATCGAGTATATGGTTGTACACGAACTGTGTATGATTATATATGGTGAACAATATTAAATATTTTGAACTTTTTTTAAACATATTGACTACCTTTTTGCTGCTTCGGATGGAAACATCTTGAGCAAATCCCTGATGCCTGTTACTATCGATCCTACTTTGAATCAATTGAAATTTTGGTCAGGTCGTATTCTGTTTCTATATGTTATATTTATCTGTAACTCTGACTTTCTGTTTAGTTTTAACGTTCGGTGGATTCGAATATTCATCCCCAATAGCTCTTAGTTTCTTTAAATTTCGAAGTTGGCATCATTGATGATGTTCAACCACAAGCTATCACCGCCGCGACAACGCGTTTAACAATTTAGCTTTTACCATTAAACGTATTAATGCTATCGTCGGTCCGCGACTATTACTTTTCTTTAACTTTTATCTATAAACTTAATTACGATTAGATTATCTTGGTATCTTCAGCTTTGTTAGTATTTGTTTTTATCCTGAATGATCTGCGATCATAACCTTATTTTGAAAGATACATAACACTTGATTTAACGTCAACAAATAGGGCAAAGTTCCCTAAATGATTTTTTTTTCTTGTAAATTAATTAAGACGACTTTTCTCTCTTTCAAGTGATAGAACAAAAATCTCACTCTTGTAATACATATGATTATAATTGATATAGATTAGATAAGATTTTTATTTCACACCAAATATGTACACATAATTTTTGCTTACAAAATCATTTTGCATGGCTATTGCCGTCTGCCTGATTGACTACAATTTAACAATTACTTAAAATTTTAATATACACAAGTACAAAGTTTTGCTGATTTTATCCTTTTTATATAAATATAAGAGTTCTATTTGATTAAAAACATTCGTTTATAATATTATGTCGATAAAGCAAAGCAATTTTACAGTAAATAAATATTTTTTTTACGTTAGCTCCATTGAGAAGGGACAACATTTGTTCATCCGTCAAGTAATTGGATCCAAAAACATCTCTCCTTGTTTCTCGTAATACAGGACATTTTCCCAAGAAATGCAGTGTATCTTCCCTTTCTTCCAGATTGCATAGCCCACAGATGATAGGCATCGATATCTCCTCGCATTTGTTTTGATCATTAAAATAATTGTTTTCGACCAAATTATGATTAAGTTGACTGTATACTGACCGATGTATGGAAGTTGCTGCCTCATCAAGGTATCTTTGTCTGACTTGCTCGTCTAATTTTCCAATAAGATTGTACAAAATAGGTTTCCAGTTGCTTATGTCCTTCTCATCCAACGTGATACCACAGCCTTGAGCTAGTTCTAGCCAGTCCTCGTACCAGCTTGATCTGGATTGAATAGCATAAAGGACTACTTTCCTAGGGAGCCGATTCTCTGGCATTTGAATGACTTTTAAAAATGATTTTGTAAACAAAAATTATGTGTACATATTTGGTGTGAAATAAAAATCTTATCTAATCTAATCTAAATCTAATTGATATATTCGTAATTACTTATGTATATATATTTTCTTTTTACTTTGAATTTGAGAATCATTAACGATAAAATTAACGTACTTTTAGGTTAAGATTATACTAGGTATTTACTTAAGTACACTCTTGTTAGATATTAAGAATTATTCATAATAAAGAAACCCATGATTTGTATAACGTAATTAACGAAATTCTGGCAGTTTAGATTATTACTTTCGGACATATAAATTCCTTATTGAGCTTTCAGATATTTAATATGGAGACGTAAGTTTTTCTTAGGGAGGGCGGTGATCCTCAGAATTCCTTCTGGAAGGAACAAGGTGGTGTGAGGAAATGGGATACTATTGGATGTATTCTTATGCAACGGTTTAGTTTCTTGTTGCAGTGTTGCAGTATTTTTGAGTAATGTGGTATTTTTAGATTTGGAGTTTTTGTAAGCGAGCATATTATTTGCTCGCTTTTTCAGTTAAGGGGCTACCTAAAATTATAATGAGTCGTGGGGACTCATAGGTCCACAGTAGCCAAGGTCGTAGAGTAGGAGAGTTGATTTCTGCTTACGAATTGGGTGGGTTGAGAGACCTGGGGGATTGTTTGACATCTTTAATCCTCCCTCCCCTCGCAGTTAGACACCTCATCCTCCACTATCTGCACAGCATCGTGGTAGCAGAGTGGAAGGAAGGTGACATAAGCCATTGCAGCCACGACTATCGGTGGTTTGCTAGTCACCAATATACTTACGTGTCTTGTTCCTTTGGTTAATAAGGCAATGCGAACACGATTTCTTTCTTTTCTCTCACGTTCACTCTCGTCTATTCTCAAGAGGTGCGAATAGAGATCAGTCTTTCTCTCAGTCGATTCTTGTCAGTCTTATCTTTGGAGATTATGACGGCCCTTAAGCATTTGAACATACTTATTCGAGCTCACCCATCTCGAGCTCAACGGTCGGCAGGGAAAAAATAGAGGTAACACCGGTCAGGTAGATCCCGGAGCAAGTGCCCACGGCCTGGCTGAGCTAGTCATGGCTATGGTACTGCCGGCCACCGCGACGGTCGATCTCGACCACGGTTCTACGTTGTCGCATGCCGTTCTTATCATCTGTTTGCTGTAAATGGTTGGTGAGAAAGGGGGCGTTGCCGGCATAGGATCGCTTCCATCCCTACAGCAATAAGAATGGGTAGCACAGATAGATATTTGAATGCGATCTGGAGTAATTACTCCGGAAAGAGATACCGTTTCTAAATACAGCATTTTAAATCTAGTTGTGAGCCTAGGGATATAAGTAGAATCCACGGTTTTTGGTGTAAACCACGATATAGTACAGCTGCAAGCGGAACATCTATGACTTGCGGTGGATAGGCGCGTGCATGCCAGTAGGTACCCTCTAGGCTGTTCTACGGTGTTTTGTAGTCAGGACCTATGGTGCGCTACTGGATGGCTCGTGCTTCTGTGGTGGGATGGAGTGGGGAATATAGAAGAATGGGAAGAGGAGCAGGAGGGATGAGGTACTGTGTTTGCGAAGTGTAAGTATGTCTTTTACAGGGATGCTGGATACACCGATACATGGTAGGTAGACGATGTGGTTGCTGTCCCTTGGTATTGGAGTCAAGGCTGGATAGGGGTGCTTGTTCCTTCTAGCTTCCTCTTTGGCTCGTGTTGTTGGTGGGTATCGGTTCGAATCTCGGATGCTCATAGGGTATTTGGGTGGAGAAGAGGTTAGTGTCCATCAGCGGCGCGGGTGGTATACAGTGGTGGTATATAAATATTCTTTTATTATTTCTACACTTAATTTTTACGTTACAGATGGCGCCCAACGTGGGGCCCGATTAATTGACAAAGATAAGATAAGGATTGATGAAAGCTAGGTCGATCCAGAGTAATGTGAAAAAAGTTAGAAATTTTTGAAATTTTTCAGTTTTTTTTGTGAAAGTGAAGCCGTTGTTTTACTTGTTGATCAGGTCTTTTAGATGGAGGAATACCATCGAGACTAGCAGTGTAGGCACTATTTTGTCCAGTGGTTTGGTGAAGTTTTCCCGAGTCAGTCTGTTGCATTAGGTCTACCTACTTTTCTCTCCCTCTTGTAATTTCAGTATGTCTTCGATCTCTGTCCGGGTTGAGCAGTTGTTCTTGCTTAATCGTCAGTTGCTGAGGTGTTGACATATTCAATAGATGATGTCTGAGATCCTGGCCGTATGAGAGTAGAATGAGCAGGTCTTCTGACCGGTGGTTGGTGCTTTCTGCCCGACGCACGTCAGCTGCAGAAGCTGGTCACTCGCTCGACTACGACCCTTTTTGTTTCAACCACAACGCAGCTTATTTCTTTAGTTTGTATTGTTAACCAATTTGTATTTGAAAGTTATAGTCAGCTTTGATTGATGTTAGGAAGTGACGGTATGTGATGAGACATGAAGCGCTAACCGGTAGTTGGAGTTTAATACCCGATGTACGTCAGCAGTAGCGTAATGTCGCCTTTGCATACCTGAACAACTTTTCGTTTAGGAGAAATTGTCTTTTCTCATACAACCGAACGCCGTAATATACCAAGTCTACACACACTAATTTTTTTTTTCTTTTATTTTTGAGACGGTTATGTTGCAGAACCGTTCACACACACCTTGTTTCTAGGAAGGGAGGGTGGGGGTCGCCACCTCCCGAACTTTTTATGACAAATTATTTAAGTATTTAATTATTTTTGAGTTATATTGCATCTTTGAGATATTTATAATTTTTGATATATAGTTTTCGAGATATATAGTTTTCGAGTATTTAGATTTTAAGCATTTAGTTTTGAGTATTCCGTCAGTCAAGTTGGGACGTAACTTCTTGATTGGATGTGTAAGTTTGGGATAGTGCCTGCCTTTTTGAGAATTTATTTCGTATTTTTGGGATAGTGCCCGCCATTTAGATATAGTTTGGGATAGAGCCCGCCAATATAGAATACCGTTTAGAATTTTAGATTATAAAGCATAAAATTAGATTTTTGATTAAAATTTAAGTATTGATTATTGTATTTGAATTTTTCTCATGATATAAATTAACCATATATTATATTTCCTTTTTATTTTAAGCATAAACCTATTTAAGTATCTAGATTAAATTTTGAGTTTCAAGAACATTTTTGAAGTTACGTTTTTGATAAACTTATTTACCATATATTAAAAACATACCCTTAGTATTAAGCATTTCCTTTTTTTATAAATCCTATAAAACTACCTTTTTTTTTAATTATATCGACAAATATCCGTTTGAGATTTCGCTCACGGAATATTTTGAATTTATTCCTTTTTGAATTTTCTTTATTAAACCAATATTACTTACCTTAAGTAGTATCCGTCCGAGGATATCTCACGGACTACTTAAAATTTTTATCTACCGGATTTACAATCAACGATTACCCGTTAGAGAACTCACTCACGGGATATTCGCAAAATTTTATACCCAGACTCACCTTTTTCTTTTTTCTTTTTATTGTTATATTACTTGGTATGAACCGTTCGAGAAACTTCTCACGGCCTACAAAACCTTCACTTAATAATTTTTTTTTTTGACATACTCAAAGTTTATTCCGTCCGTTTACCTTAACGGTTGAATGACTGACCGAAGCCGAAGGCGAGCTATTAGAAGCACTCACCTGACTAAATATAAAGATTTCGAGGTCATGGCTCCTACAGCTCCCAAACCTGGATCTGGCCGTAGCCAAGATGTCGTAGAGAATCAATCAGATGATGAAGTCAGTTTAGCCGAGAGCTTGCCGAGAGATGATGTGGGTGATAGAAGCATTGACGTAGATGATGAAGAAGTAAGGAGAGCAGAAGAGCAATTACGTAAGGATGCTGCTGACCACTCAGCGTACATACAGAAAGTAGTTTCTGCCACCATTGACCTACACAGGGTCGACGATAGAAAGTTTATGGCGGAAGCATTAGAGAAAAGCCACATGCGCTTACTTGACCAGGTAACGCAACTTCTACAGAAACGAACCGTAAAGGCAACTCAACCTGTCGCTCCTCCTAAACCCATCGCTCCTCCTAAGTCGTCTGCTCCTCCTAATCCAGTTGAACCTCTTGGTGCCACATCAACCCAAAGAGCTACGCGACAAGTCAATACATTTACAGCCAATGGTCCAAATAATATCAATAATGTCCAGTCCGAGCATAGGCCAATCGATAACATCGATTTCGCCGATCGCTATACGCCTCACTACGAGCACACTAGAGTACCTCCGTTGTCTGATACCAATCCAGCACAGATGCCTCTAGGCTCCAATCTAGATGAATTTATGGAGCGGGTAAACGCTTTCAATTTCAACGATGAGTCATCTGTTTCGCCACCCAGACCACCACCCTCTAACGCCACATCTTCGAACCGTGTTCATCCATTCCACACATGGGGATTGAAGTTCGACGGGAAGAATATGGCTGTGGACGACTTCTTGTTCCGTCTGGGGTGCATACGCAGCAGTTATGGTGTATCATGGTACGAAATTACTGAAAATTTCTATCACTTTGTATCAGGTTCCGTCGAATCATGGTACTGGGTATACCTAAAAGGCAATAAACATACGACTTGGGACGAGTTCAAAACTGCTTTGGTAGAACAGTACCGCAGTTTAGAAAGTGATACCGAGCTATTCAGAAAATTGTCCGATCGAAAGATGTTGCATGGCGAGTCCTTCAATGACTTTTATGACGCCATCCAACATTTGAATGCTAGAATGAGAGTCCCTAGACCTGAGAAGGAACTAGTGGAAATCATCAAAACTAATGTCCAAAGGCGAATGGGAGAACTCCTTATAACCTACAGTCCGTCCAGTTTAAGGCAACTGGCCTATTACTGTCGAGCCATAGAGAAGGCTCAATCTCAATACGAGAACGTCCGTCCGAATTTTGTGCCAAACGCACAACGTCAACCCGCAAGGCGATTCGTGAACGAAATCGCAGAAGAACCTTGTCAGGATCTAGTGGTAGCGTTGCCTAATAGCAGCAGTGAAGCGATCCAGAGAGATCGCAAGCTACAGAAGTGTTGGAATTGCCAAGTTCTTGGCCATAGTTTCCGCGATTGTGCAAAACCAATCGATAAAGTATTTTGTTTCCGCTGCGGCTTAGCAGACGCGTATAGTCCGTCCTGTCCGAAATGTCTAGCGGGAAACGAGAGGAGGAACAACCCAATAACCGGGGGGTTCGCTCCGATTAGATTTACCCGGAGTTCAAGTGTCCGAACCGACAGAGCCTCTTGAACTTCCTAAGATTAAAATTTTGAAACCAGACCGAACCCATAATGAATTACAGAACGAAGATAAAGATGATTGTAGAACAATCCTTAATGTGAATAACGAACCCAAACCTAATGTAAATTTGAATTTTAGTAATAATGAATCAGAACCATTATATCTTTTCAAAAAAGAAAGATTACACAATAACAATGAAGTGCGTAGGAGAATTGTCACTTTTCCAGAATTGTCCAAACGGATAAAACGGATAAGGGAACGCTTCCACCGGAAGCGGACTACTTATCGTAACATTGCGTCAGCAACAATAGGCCGAGAATCGAACGACCCACGTCCTTATGTGACGGTCGGTTTATTCGGCGATAGCTTTTTAGGTCTTCTCGATTCAGGGGCAAGTATTAGTTGCTTAGGCACCGACATACTTCCCTATTTGAAGAGCAAAGATGTTACGGTAAGGAAGGTAGAGACTACCGTGTCCACGGCCGATGGACACAAGCAATCCATTGTAGGAGTAATTACTACTCCGATTCAATATAAAGGTGTGACAAAGAATATCGATCTGTATATTGTGCCTTCGCTAAGCCAACGTCTATACTTAGGCGTTGACTTTTGGCAAAAATTCCAGATCGCACCTCATGTAATTGCAAGTCTTTCAGGAATTACGACTGGTGGGCCAGAGGTAAGACCCACTAACCAGATTAAGTTGAATGATGAAGAGTCTAAGCGACTTGAAGCTGTTGTACGTAGTTTTCCTTCTTTCGCAGTCCACGGACTCGGGAAAACAAATCTAGTGCAGCATTATATAGACACGGGTGATGCCGTACCTATAAAGCAAAGGTAATATCCCGTTTCTCCGGCGATACAAACCCTTATGTATGCGGAGTTAGACCGTATGCTTTCGTTGGGAGTCATCGAGGAAAGTTCCAGCGCATGGAGTTCCCCAGTTGTGCTTGTTCGCAAGCCTGGTAAGAACCGATTGTGCTTGGACTTTCGGAAGGTGAACTCCGTAACAAAGAAAGATGCTCGTCCGATTGCGATATAGAGGGGCTGCTGGCACGTCTGACAGAGACACGTTATATTTCTAGCGTGAATCTGAAGGGTGCGTTTTGGCATATACCGCTGGAGCAAAGTTCGAGGGAAAAGACCGCTTTAACGGTACCTGGCCGACCACTGTACCAATTTAAGGTCATGCCTTTCGGTCTGTGTAATGCGGCACAAAGTTTGAGTTACCTGATGAGTCGCGTAATCCCATCGGGGTTACGAGATCAAGTCTTTGTTTATTTAGACGATCTGTTGGTTGTGTCGAAGGATTTCGACGAACATATAGAGACTCTGGAGATAGTCGGAAAGTGTTTGACGAACGCAGGACTGACGATTAACGTCGAGAAGTCGAAGTTTTGTTTTGATGAGCTTCACTATCTCGGTTATAAGGTCGGTCAGGGTTGCTTGAAAGCAGATCCAGATAAGATCGCAGCTATCACTAGCTTTCCGTTGCCAACCACAACTCGCCAAGTTCGCCGATTCCTCGGTATGGCAGGTTGGTATCGACGATTTGTTAAGGATTTCAGCACCCTAGCCGCACCCTTAACCGAGACATTGAAAAAGGGAAAAGCCTTCAAGCTCAGTCCAGAAGCTATTGAAGCTTTCCTGCAAATCAAACAAGCCTTGATTTCAGCGCCTGTACTAGTCAATCCGGACTTCTCCAAAGAATTCATCATTCTCTGCGACGCATCCGCGACTGGCATCGGATGTGTACTCTGTCAGAGGGACGAATCCGGGGCGGAGCAGCCGATATACTACTTCTCTCGGAAACTGAACGCTGCACAGAGAAACTATTCGGTGACAGAGCGTGAGTGCTTAGCAGCTTTTGAAGGTATCCAGAAGTTTAGATCTTACGTTGAGGGATACCATTTTCGTGTTATTACAGATCATTCCAGCCTGAAATGGCTGATGACTATGAAGGATCCAACCGGAAGATTAGCGAGGTGGAGTATGCGCCTCCAAGGTTTCGATTTTGTGGTGGAGCATAGGAAAGGTACTTTGAATGTTGTACCAGATGCTTTATCAAGAGCATATGAAGATGATGAGTTGACAGTGTCAGCTTTCCTTTCATGCCTACCACAGATCGATGCCTCGGAGGTACTCCACATCGATCTTGGGGATCCGTCCTTTAAGTCTGAAGGTTATCTCGATATCATCAGTCATATCAGGAAGGAACAGGAACGATTACCTGTCCTCAAAGTGTCGGAAGGATACATTTACAAACGCACTAAACATGCAATTGGTAATCCCTTGGCCGACGATCTAACTTGGAAGTTGTGGGTCCCCTCAGAGATGACGGAGTCGTTGATCTCATTGGCTCACAATCCGCCGCGTGCTTCGCATGGTGGTGTAGTGAAGACGGTTTACAGATTGACAGACAGATTCTACTGGCCAGGTATGTACACGCAAGTCAAACTGTACGTAGACCGGTGTGAAACATGCAAGACCAGTAAAGCAGCTAACATGACGCTGAGAACAGAAATGGGAAACAGTTTCGAGGTGGATAGGCCGTTCCAACATTTATATGTTGACTTCCTTGGGCTGTATCCTAGGTCAAGATCCGGAAATGTTTACATTGTAATCGTGTTAGACCAACTGACGAAATTTGTCTTCATCAAACCACTGCGCAAGGCAACTGCCATGAGCGTAGTCAAGTTCCTAAAAGACGAAGTATTTTTGATTTACGGGGTACCGGAGAGTATTCTCTCCGATAATGGTACACAATTTGTTGGGAAGGAGTTCCAAAAACTCATGAATGTTTTCGGGGTCAAACACTACCGAACGGCAGTGTATGCTCCCCAGTCTAACGCTAGTGAGCGGGTGAACCGTTCAATCTTGGCGGCCATTAGATCGTATGTCAACCCTCGACAGACGGATTGGGATGCCCATCTGTTTTCGATCAGCAGTGCCCTCCGCACGACAGTACATTCAACACTCTCAATGTCCCCATACGAAGCCTTATTTGGCCAATGAATGATAGAGCACGGGGCAGATTATCGTTTGTTGCGAGAGTTGGGTGGACTGAACTGTTCGGAGATAGATTGGCTTCCTAAGGTGGCCAAGATGAACATCATTCACTCGTACCTGAAGCAAGCTTTGATCCGAACTCATGAAGCCTATGAGAAGAATTATAACCTTCGAAGCAGGAAGGTCATGTACAAAGTAGATGATGATCTTTATAAAAGAAACCAAGTTCAAAGCGCATCAATTGTGCTTATTTTACCTCCAAGTGGTAGCCATCGGGTACTGGTCTTGTCCACGTGGACTTGACTTGCTGAACTTATAAGCGCGAGTGTTGATCACAGAAAAATAGCAACACTATAATTGCCCTGCCATAAAACTCCTCTGTTTCTCTTGTTGGGTAGCAGTTTATTCTGTACGAACCCCTCAGAAAGCAAGCGAGCGGCGGATGAGCTTCCAATTAAGTGAACCAACGGCGACGCTTACAGACAATATGGTAGGCACCCCATTGAGCTACTTCGACATATTCGGAGCTCAGGTCTTTGGGTCCTTTCACTACTATTAGTCAGGGTAGTGAAATAGAGAAGGTGGCGGATGAGCCCATATAGGACCAACGGCAGCTCTTACATCCCCGTAGTGGGTTACTGACTCTGGATTTCTCCAGCTCCTTTTGTCCAAGGAGAACAGCATAGGGCCTGGTCCCCCAGGTTGGGGGTTGTGCGTCGGGGTAAATTCCCTACCACGTAAAAAATAATAGTTCCGAAACAACCAACTGCCTCGGATATGGATGACCCTACTGATGACGACCCTAGCAAACGAAACAAGGACAACGAATTTCGGTTCTCCACGTGGAATGTCCGGACCCTTAACAGACCACGTGCAGCCGAACAATTAGTGGAAGCCCTAGATGGTGTCAAAGCCGACATCACAGCCATCCAAGAAGTGCGATGGGATCTTGAAGGCACAAGGAGGATGAAAAACTGTGACATCTACTACGGCAAGTGCTACAGGGCAAGAAACCAGCGGCTATTTGGATGCGGATTTGTGATAAGAGGAAGGCTTAGGCAAGAAGTCTTGGGGTTTCGTGGCATAAGCGAACGCATTGTCACAATCCGCATTAAATCCAAATTCAGCAACATCTCGCTGATCTGCGTCCACGCCCCCACGGAGGAAAAAGATGACACGACCAAAGAAGAATTCTACGATCTTCTCGAGAAGACGTATGATGAATGCCCGAAGTACGACACTAAGTTTATTCTTGGTGACTTCAACGCCAAAATCGGAAAGGAGGGTAACTTTGGCTCGACAGTCGGAAAGCATAGCCTGCACGACAACACTTCCGGTAACGGACACAGGCTAATCGACTTTGCTGCGGGGCGAGGTGTCATCTTAACTAGCACATACTTCCCACACCTCAATATTCACAAGGGGACCTGGCGGTATCCTGATCAAAATACCGTCAACCAAATTGATCACATTGCGATTGATAGCAGACATGCGTCCAGTGTCATGGATGTCCGCACTTTCCGAGGGGCCAACATAGACTCGGACCACTACCTTGTTGTAGCTAAAGTGCGAATGCGGATCTCCACTAGACCGCAGAACCGAACATCCACTGTGAGAAAGTTTGATGTTGCTAAGTTACAATCGCAAGAGACCGCCACAACCTTTGCCAATCATGTCTCCTCTTATCTCTTGACAAGCCCGGCGCCTGCGCCAAACCCAGAGGCCCAGTGGCAACATTGCAAAATGGCCATCAAAACCGCTGCCACGGATGTTTTGGGTTTCATTAGGCGACCACAACGAAACACCTGGTTTGATGATGAGTGCAGGCTCGCACACTTGGCCAAAGACGAAGCCTATCATGCAGTTCTGAATGCCAGAACTAGAGCTGCCAAGAGCGCTTTCCGTGCGGTGTACCAGCAAAAGAGGAAAGAGGAACATCGGCTTTTCAGAAGAAAAAAAAGAGAACTGGAAAAACGAATGGTTGAATCAATTGAGGGGTGCTACGGCAGAAGCAATGTTCGAAAGTTCTACCAAAGGGTAAAGCATTCGTCCAAGGGTTACAAAGCCCGAGCGGAAGCTTGTAGAGACGAGGGTGGGAATGTCGTTGTAGATACACAGTCGGTGCTGAGAATTTGGAAAGAACACTTCTGCAGACTGTTAAACGGCGAAGACAACCAACTAATCGCTGTCAGGCAGAATGATCCATTCGATTTGGATGATGATGAACAAAATTTCCGTCCTCCCGACCAAGAAGAAGTTCGGATAGCAATATCTAAACTAAAGTCCAACAAGGCTGCTGGAGCTGATGGCCTTACGGCTGAACTCTTCAAAGCAGCGGGAGATGGCTTGGTGAGGAGCATACACCAACTCATCTGTACAATCTGGTCGGATGAAAGTATGCCTGACGAATGGAACCTCAGCATTGTGTGCCCTATCCACAAGAAAGGAGATACTCTAAGCTGCGCCAACTACAGAGGTATAAGTCTCCTAAATGTCGCCTATAAAATCTTGTCGGCCATTCTGTGTGAACGTCTGAACCCTTTCGCACGTGAACTGATTGGCCCCTATCAGTGTGGTTTCAGGCCCGGTAAGTCAACCGTCGACCAAATTTTCACACTTCGGCAGATTTTGGAAAAGACCCAAGAATTCCAGATCGATACTCACCACCTCTTTATCGATTTCAAAGTCGCCTATGACAGCGTAAACAGGAACGAGCTATACAGAGCCATGTCGTTTCTTGGCATCCCTGCCAAACTCGCTCGATTGTGCAGGATGACTATGGAGAACTCGCGCTGCTCCGTCAAGATTGGTAAGAACACCACCGACTCATTTAATGTCGAGAAAGGCTTACGACAGGGTGACGCGCTGTCATGTAACCTCTTCAACATCATTCTTGAGGCAATCGTACGCAACTCGCATGTCAACACCAGCGGTACGATTTTTTTTAGATCCGTTCAATTACTTGGCTATGCTGATGATATTGACATTATTGGAAGAACGAAGCGCGCTGTCAGTGGAGCATTCGCCAGTATTGAAGTGGAAGCGGCTCGAATGGGTTTGGCTGTAAATGAAGATAAGACAAAGTATATGCTGTCCTCGGGTGAAGTAGATCATCATCGTAGGCTCGGACAAAACGTCACAATGGGCAGATATAACTTTGAGGTTGTCAAGGACTTTGTCTATTTGGGTTCCACTATAACCTCTCAGAACAACATCAGTGAAGAGATCAGTCGAAGAATCACTCTTGCCAATCGCTGTTTCTTCGGGCTAAGAAGGCATCTTAGTAGTAAAGCCCTCCCTCAAAGGACCAAGGAGACACTATACAAGACCCTTATCATCCCAGTCCTGCTGTATGGGGCAGAAGCGTGGACTCTGACACAATCGGATGAATACAGGCTGGGGTGCTTTGAGAGAAAGATTCTTCGGGTGATATTCGGGCCTGTATGTATCAATGGAGTATGGAGGAGAAGATTCAATGACGAACTGTACGGGCTATACAGCGACATTGACTTGGTTAAGAAGCTGAAAATTCAGCGGCTTAGATGGCTGGGTCATGTGGAGCGTATGGACGAAAACGCTCCTGCCCGACGAGTCTTCAATTCCAACCCGGAGGGCCGACGCAGTTCTGGAAGACCCCATCTAAGGTGGCGCGATCAAGTGGTAAACGACCTCAACCAACTTGGTGTGCGCAACTGGAGGCCACTGGCTAGGGACCGGCCTAGCTGGCGAGGAATGTTGGTTGAGGCCGTGGTCCACAATGGACTGTCTGCGCCACCTTAAGTAAGTGAGTAAGTAAGTTCAAAGCGATGCAACAAAACACTTAAGCGCAAAACTATGCCCCAAGTTTATCAGAGTTCGTGTAACTCAAGTAATCGGAAACAATCTTTATGAAGTTGAAGACCGGCGAGGTCACAAATCTACGTGCCATACAAAAGATTTAAAACGGTAGCACACTTGAAATACAATCACAACCCAGACTTAAACAATTATCTCATCATCCCGATATTTTGAAATAATAAGCATTTTTTTCTTACCAGACTTTACAAGCAAGTACTAATAGTACTTGATACCCTGCTAGTAACCAAAACATATGCCCGGCTCTCAGCTGTGCATGAGACTCTTGGGTCATTTCATTTCATTTCATTTTTTTTTCCTTCTGTATTTACAGATACCCAAGTAGAGAATTCACACGTCTTCAGGCAGTAAGCCTCATATTGTTTTTTTTGTCTTCGACCGACTAGACATAAAAGAGTCGCAGTGTCTTCACGATACGACGAATGGGAGTTCTCCATATACAATTTGTATTTTTTTTTTTTGCGAGAAGTTATCCTTTTCTTGGAAGTTAGACTAGGTGGACTTAGTCGAAATTCCAAGCTTTGTAGGGAAAACTTTCTCGCCAGTCACTGGCAAAGAAGTTTCTATTACCGCCATCTATTAACAGATTCATAATATTAGCAACTACTCAACGAACACACCCATCCAGTTTCATCTGCCAAAGAGTTTCCGCAGAAAGAAAAGGAATCCATCTTGCGCGAGATCAGATTCCTTGAACAGAAATCAGATTCCGATCTCAGATCAAATTTCTGATCATTTTCCCAAACAGAGTGACGATCAGATTGCTCACTTCCATTGAGCATTCTGAAAGGGTGCCTCCCTTCGAAAATATTAGTTCAGGCACACACCCGCTCTGTTCATGATCAGTGCACACTGAAAATTTTAGATGATTTGTTCGCACTATGCAATTACGAAATTCGGTTGTGTACGTGACGTAAAGAATGTCAGGACATTAAAATAATGACAGAACCATTCGTTAGGCAGCAAGCAGAAAATAATTGTCGATGCGGCCGATATATTACTTTCAGCTTGCCAATTCTGTCCGACATGTCATTCTCCATAGACCGTGCTAATTCATTAGTGTCAGATCCAAGTAACCCAACAAACAAAGTGTCAACCTAAAATTTCAACTTGATTGTGTAGAGATGAAACGTAATTCGGAATTGTATAACACTTTTCATCACATCGAAATTAGGTGAAACGGTACCCGCTCGCTCTTCCTTGTAAATGTTTCGTCTCCTATCCCTAATCCGTGGATGCCGAAAATAACAACAGGAGAAATCAATTAATATCCTGAGCGCACTTACCGTATACTGTATTTCGAGATCCCAATTTGACATGTGTCAACAAAAGCTATTATGATTAACCTGTTATATGCCGATATCCGAAAAATTAACCTTTCTGAGGCGAAACAAACGACAAACATAATATTTTTATCTCAATTACATCTTTTTGTGGTCATTCTGACAGATGTGGATATGACATACAAGTATACTGACAAGTTACTGAGGTTGAAATCTTCCAACCTTGCAATCTGAATAATACTTACTTGTAACACCCAGTGTAATCTTACCCTTATTCTTGTCATCTCCTTACCAAATTATCCAAGCTGTCACGCTCTGGTTGTCTTGCAAATGTTCCGAACAAAAATATGCCTCGTGAGTAGATACCCTTAAGGTATGTTTTTGACACGCTACCTATAGTGCCAACTAACAACCAGTTCAAATACTGGAAAGCAGCCATGAGACTGGAAGTTAGGGCGTTGGCTGGTGGAAAAAGGAAATTATGCTCTAAGAATATCAGAGCAGAAGTCATTTTGAAGAAGGAAGCCAACCAGCGAGCAACACAACTCCAGAACACAAAAATTCACATAAAGTTTATTTAGTGACCAATTTTTGTTAATACTTGTCGCGCAAGGGCAAGATATATTAAGTTGGAGTAATTTATCAATAAAATTAGAACCTAGATGGCGAATATAACCAAGATAAGATAGGTTATCTGAAATATACATCAAGGCAATAATTATTTTTTTGCTTTGAGGCATATGTACGCAGATTCCTTTTTCAATATATATACGTATAAGCACACGAGGTCTGAAACATATTTTTTGGATCTCTAGGCTCTACAATTATATGGAGATGATTTATCCAAGGAAGCATCCGGAGATTTCCTGGCGTCAGGCGTTTGGAGAAACAATTAATATATCCGGACACGTGGGTCCTACTATATGTGTATATATATGGTCCTGATAGCCTTCCTGGCATTATTTTTCCACTAAACCTATAAAGAAACATTGCATCGTTTTTTTTTTCTTGACGCACCATCCAATTGTGGTTCGTTATTTTTAGTCGTTTTGACACGCTGGAGTGTCTATGAAAGACACGTGTCGACGCAGCGCGTGCACCAAGAACGCATTCCTCGCGTACAGGTCACACACGCGTGACGCCGAGGAGCTCCTAAAGAGGGCTTCTTTAACTATTATACTGAAGCAAGGCATTTGCGTGGAAGCCGTCCGGCGTTGATCCGTTCTGGCTCGCCGACGGCCACGCCCTTTTTACTTCGATCTTGAATTTATCCTGGATTCCTCCTATGCGAAGGAGCACCGCTTATAGTTAGGCATCATCACTTTTATCACTCCTACTTCACCAAATTATCTGCTCAGCGGAGCGCTTCAACATCTATAAAAGCAACGGAAAGCCACTTCAAGTTTCAACTGGACGTCTGGCTTGTACTATGTGCCAATGCCGGTCCATCAACTATACAATTATTTAGTGAATTACAAACGACGAGGGAATTCCAGAACCATCTATAACCCATCATCACCTTTAATTGAAGCAACAGTTCCTGCAGCAAAATATATGTGTGAAATTAAGTGGAAATAAGAAATAAGATCCTATATATAATGTATCAGGTAACAATTTTTGTTCGTTAAATTTCTTTTGTGTTTCGTGAGTACCGTAAAGAGGTTAAGAAGCCTTTCCTACCCCTCACTCCCCGCATATCCGGTGGAGCAAAAGAGGCCTATTCTGCCTCCACGACAAGCGTTCAACGCTAACGTTCCGTAGACAACCACGGACGGTGGTGCCAACACAATATAAAGAAGAATCTAAAGATCGTGGGCAATATAACTCACATCCATTTAAACATTTTATATATTTATTTATAACTTTTATCATAGGTATTATTTATATCTTATTATACGTGGTGCTGTGCTAATTATAATGAAAATTTATCCTTGAAAAATCATTTTAGTGTTCATTTAAACTCAACTTTACTTACTTACTCCTGCGTTTTAGAATCCTATTCTCATACCGCGACGAATATTAATTCGCGAAGTCTTATCTCCGTCTTGCAAGTCCTTTTATTCGGTTAATTTCAAATCAGTAAATTTGATGTGTTTTGATACTTTCTGAAGAACATCTTCGAGTTCTTCGAGTTCAGTTACCTTTACTTACGGGTTTCAAATAATATCACTCCGTGACAATCCAATAATTATTTGAGAAGTTTATCGCGCGGCTCATTACTTTCCTATACGGAACTGAATCCGGTGACACGATACTGTCTCCAGCTACCAAATCGTCGTACTCTTCGCGTATAATGAGGAAGAATCCTCATCCGCATTGTTTTTAATCGGTCTTTATCTACATTTTACTCCGGTCAAATTCGTGACACAGATTTCTTTGGTGGAATCATCTTTATCTTTACTTCATCACTTCACGTGAATATTTATTTTTTTTTTACACTTGTCATTTAAGACACTTACTCGTGCGTCGGTAGTGACCAATTTGAACTTAGGTTTACATCCTTGTCCAGATACATATCTGACCCGTTTGTTAAATACGTGAATTCAATACTTACGTTGGATAAATTAATAAATTCCTTGCTTTTTCTTCAAAATTAAATGTGTCTTCGTCTACTAGAGTGTGTGTACAGTAACATAAAGTGCAAACCATAAGCGTTAAGTATATACAAACGCATACGCCACACTTTGCACTGCTGAGTACAACACTAGTGACCATACGATCTCAGGAAGTTGATTCAACGAAGTGAATAAGAGATCACTCTTATGAACTGCTACTTACGATCATTGTTCTCTGAGGAAAAGTACAGCACAGAATGTTTTACAATTAGCGCTAGTCAATAATAGCACACCTACCTTTAACTTAATAACTTTTATTTTCAGGGGCGTCCAGGAGTGCACTTCCGTGTTCCCTTAAAAGAAATTACTGAGTTTAACATCTCCTCAGTACTGATAATCTTTCATACACTTAATTATATTTGATTTAATAACATTTTGATATATTTAAACTTTTTATATATATTGCATGTATTCTATCGAGTATATGGTTGTACACGAACTGTGTATGATTATATATGGTGAACAATATTAAATATTTTGAACTTTTTTTAAACATATTGACTACCTTTTTGCTGCTTCGGATGGAAACATCTTGAGCAAATCCCTGATGCCTGTTACTATCGATCCTACTTTGAATCAATTGAAATTTTGGTCAGGTCGTATTCTGTTTCTATATGTTATATTTATCTGTAACTCTGACTTTCTGTTTAGTTTTAACGTTCGGTGGATTCGAATATTCATCCCCAATAGCTCTTAGTTTCTTTAAATTTCGAAGTTGGCATCATTGATGATGTTCAACCACAAGCTATCACCGCCGCGACAACGCGTTTAACAATTTAGCTTTTACCATTAAACGTATTAATGCTATCGTCGGTCCGCGACTATTACTTTTCTTTAACTTTTATCTATAAACTTAATTACGATTAGATTATCTTGGTATCTTTAGCTTTGTTAGTATTTGTTTTTATCCTGAATGATCTGCGATCATAACCTTATTTTGAAAGATACATAACACTTGATTTAACGTCAACAAATAGGGCAAAGTTCCCTAAATGATTTTTTTTTCTTGTAAATTAATTAAGACGACTTTTCTCTCTTTCAAGTGATAGAACAAAAATCTCACTCTTGTAATACATATATGATTATAATTGATATAGATTAGATAAGATTTTTATTTCACACCAAATATGTACACATAATTTTTGCTTACAAAATCATTTTGCATGGCTATTGCCGTCTGCCTGATTGACTACAATTTAACAATTACTTAAAATTTTAATATACACAAGTACAAAGTTTTGCTGATTTTATCCTTTTTATATAAATATAAGAGTTCTATTTGATTAAAAACATTCGTTTATAATATTATGTCGATAAAGCAAAGCAATTTTACAGTAAATAAATATTTTTTTTACGTTAGCTCCATTGAGAAGGGACAACATTTGTTCATCCGTCAAGTAATTGGATCCAAAAACATCTCTCCTTGTTTCTCGTAATACAGGACATTTTCCCAAGAAATGCAGTGTATCTTCCCTTTCTTCCAGATTGCATAGCCCACAGATGATAGGCAGGTCGTTTCGATGCGGTATATAATTTAACTTCAGTAGCTCCCCCGGATTCTCATCATCATCGATATCTCCTCGCATTTGTTTTGATCATTAAAATAATTGTTTTCGACCAAATTATGATTAAGTTGACTGTATAATACTGACCGATGTATGGAAGTTGCTGCCTCATCAAGGTATCTTTGTCTGACTTGCTCGTCTAATTTTCCAATAAGATTGTACAAAATAGGTTTCCAGTTGCTTATGTCTCTCTCATCCAACGTGATACCACAGCCTTGAGCTAGTTCTAGCCAGTCCTCGTACCAGCTTGATCTGGATTGAATAGCATAAAGGACTACTTTCCTAGGGAGCCGATTCTCTGGCATTTGAATGACTTTTAAAAATGATTTTGTAAACAAAAATTATGTGTACATATTTGGTGTGAAATAAAAATCTTATCTAATCTAATCTAAATCTAATTGATATATTCGTAATTACTTATGTATATATATTTTCTTTTTACTTTGAATTTGAGAATCATTAACGATAAAATTAACGTACTTTTAGGTTAAGATTATACTAGGTATTTACTTAAGTACACTCTTGTTAGATATTAAGAATTATTCATAATAAAGAAACCCATGATTTGTATAACGTAATTAACGAAATTCTGGCAGTTTAGATTATTACTTTCGGACATATAAATTCCTTATTGAGCTTTCAGATATTTAATATGGAGATGTAAGTTTTTCTTAGGGAGGGCGGTGATCCTCAGAATTCCTTCTGGAAGGAACAAGGTGGTGTGAGGAAATGGGATACTATTGGATGTATTCTTATGCAACGGTTTAGTTTCTTGTTGCAGTGTTGCAGTATTTTTGAGTAATGTGGTATTTTTAGATTTGGAGTTTTTGTGAGCGAGCATATTATTTGCTTGCTTTTTCAGTTAAGGGGCTACCTAAAATTATAATGAGTCGTGGGGACTCATAGGTCCACAGTAGCCAAGGTCGTAGAGTAGGAGAGTTGATTTCTGCTTACGAATTGGGTGGGTTGAGAGACCTGGGGGATTGTTTGACATCTTTAATCCTCCCTCCCCTCGCAGTTAGACACCTCATCCTCCACTATCTGCACAGCATCGTGGTAGCAGAGTGGAAGGAAGGTGACATAAGCCATTGCAGCCACGACTATCGGTGGTTTGCTAGTCACCAATATACTTACGTGTCTTGTTCCTTTGGTTAATAAGGCAATGCGAACACGATTTCTTTCTTTTCTCTCACGTTCACTCTCGTCTATTCTCAAGAG
The DNA here is from genome assembly GCA_916050605.2 of Platycheirus albimanus. Lineage (NCBI taxonomy): Eukaryota > Metazoa > Arthropoda > Insecta > Diptera > Syrphidae > Platycheirus > Platycheirus albimanus. The sequence continues at coordinate 226,884,980 of OU696696.1, read as the reverse complement.
ATCAGTCTTTCTCTCAGTATATTCTTGTCAGTCTTATCTTTATGACGGCCCTTAAGCATTTGAACATACTTATTCGAGCTCACCCATCTCGAGCTCAACGGTCGGCAGGGGAAAAAAAGAGGTAACACCGGTCAGGTAGATCCCGGGGCAAGTGCCCACGGCCTGGCTGAGCTAGTCATGGCTATGGTACTGCCGGCCACTGCGACGGTCGATCTCGACCACGGTTCTACGTTGTCGCATGCCGTTCTTATCATCTGTTTGCTGTAAATGGTTAGTGAGAAAGGGGGCGTTGCCGGCATAGGATCGCTTCCATCCCTACAGCAATAAGAATGGGTAGCACAGATAGATATTTGAATGCGATCTGGAGTAATTACTCCGGAAAGAGATACCGTTTCTAAATACAGAATTTTAAATCTAGTTGTGAGCCTAGGGATATAAGTAGAATCCACGGTTTTTGGTGTAAACCACGATATAGTACAGCTGCAAGCGGAACATCTATGACTTGCGGTGGATAGGCGCGTGCATGCCAGTAGGTACCCTCTAGGCTGTTCTACGGTGTTTTGTAGTCAGGACCTATGGTGCGCTACTGAATGGCTCGTGCTTCTGTGGTGGGATGGAGTGGGGAATATAGAAGAATGGGAAGAGGAGCAGGAGGGACGAGGTACTGTGTTTGCGAAGTGTAAGTATGTCTTTTACAGGGATGCTGGATACACCGATACATGGTAGGTAGACGATGTGGTTGCTGTCCCTTGGTATTGGAGTCAAGGCTGGATAGGGGTTCCTTCTTGTTCCTTCTAGCTTCCTCTTTGGCTCGTGTTGTTGGTGGGTATCGGTTCGAATCTCGGATGCTCATAGGGTATTTGGGTGGAGAAGAGGTTAGTGTCCATCAGCGGCGCGGGTGGTATACAGTGGTGGTATATAAATATTCTTTTATTATTTCTACACTTAATTTTTACGTTACACGTTATAACTGGCCCCTTAGTTCAATAACAAATTTTGTAAGCAAACAAATTCTCTGAGTTGGTTGCCATTAATGGGCCAGTTATAGCGATACGGAAAACCAAACCAAAAACATTTTCAAATGGAAAATTTGTAATAGTATATAATCAGATTTAAAGGCCCAGTTATAGCGATACGGAAAACCAAACCGAACAAATTTTCAAATGGAAAATTTGGTATGTTCTGATTCGATTTTTAAGACAAATGCTACACTGATCGATGGCAAACAATGCAGGTATTGTTTTTTGTTCATATTTATTTTAATTGAACAAATACTTTTTGTTAAAAATGTAATTTCTTATTTTCCTTTTATACTTATAACAGAAAAATGAAAGTACAAGTTCAATTTAAATTTTTGATCATTGATCAGTGTAGCATTTGTGTTTTAAATCGAATTATAATACTCAGCATTACTCAGCATATTATGATTGACTATATCGCCTTCTTGTGAATCTTTAACTACATACAATAAATCTGAAGAAAGCAGCGGTGCCTAGTATCAACTGATAACAACAGTATTTACTTCCTATTCATAGTACAATTGTTTCTATAGCAAAGCTGAAAAATCCTAGTACAGTCAAACAAATATGACAACAATTTTTTATTCTTTCTTTCGTCCAATATTCGATACATTCAATATCAATACGGAATACGAACGATTTCTACCAACTTCATTGAAAGTCCAAAAACTGTTATACTTTTGTAGTAAAAGCCTATTTCATTACATTGTGGAACTGCCTTTATATGTAAGGCCTTTTTTATTTTTTGAGCACTTCCTACTGAAGCGTCTAAATAAATTATCTTGGGCTTGGTAAAATTAAAACTTCCGCCCTCCATCTTTTTACATTGAAGTTTTCGAGATGGTAAGTCGTGCTTTATAGTCAATTCTTAGAGAAATACCCATTAATGCATTGAATTGTTAATTCAATTGTCTCAATCTAAGAAATTGCACATCTTGTATTCGTAATAAGTGCTGAAGTGAGCCTTTTTGCATTTTTCTGGCTTAAAAAAATATCTGCGCTGGTGCACATGTCACATTAGGGGTTGTGCCAGTGGAATTATGTGAACAAATATAGTAAAAGCTATTTTTCTCAATGTCATTTATAGCCGCCAAAAAAGGATTCAAAGTCCTCGGCTAAACAGCCACAAAAAACCCAAAAGAAGAAGGAAGGAGGTGGCGGTGGCAAGGCCAAGAAGAAGAAATGGTCCAAAGGTAAAGTGAGGGACAAGTTAAACAACCAGATCCTTTTCGATAAAGCAACCTACGAGAAATTGTACAAGGAAGTTCCGCAGTACAAATTGATCACCCCATCTGTTGTTTCTGAACGTTTGAAGATTCGTGGTTCGTTGGCCAAAAGAGCTTTAGTTGAACTTAGAGACAAGGGTAAGTTACTGCATGATGCAATTTAACCAGATAGCCGGTCCGTTTAATTTTTGATTCACGTCACTGACGCCATCGCCTCTGCATTTTTGTTTTTGTTTTCTGCGCTCTACATCACCGACGCTCGTGAAAAACGGAACAGCGCTATCTGGTTAAGGCAAATCTTTTTTTATTGATGATTCTAAGTTGGTGCTTTCTTTTAAGGTCTGATTCGTCAAGTTATTCAACATCATTCGCAAGTTATCTACACAAGGGCCACAAAGGGTGATGATGCGTAAACCCAAGAACTCAATACCTACAAAGTAACATTTGTATGTTTTAGGGATAATAAACTTGTCAAAACTTATTTTTTAAACAAAGTGTGGCTTTTTAATTCTAGAAACAGTTTTCAGTGGACTTGTTCCATTTACAAGGGTATAAATGTTTCAAGGAGTACAAGAAACGGCGCTTTATTGGTGCCGAACCTAATAAAGCTTGGTTGTTTTAAAATTATATGGAAAGTTTGTAAAGTACGCGAAACGGGCCGCGCTATCATTTATAGTAAGCAAAACAATATTTACAAAAGTCTTCTAAACAATTTGTTTTGGTGTCTTGAACAGAGCATTATACACAAATGTATAGGAAGAAAATGGGTTTAAAAATCTCGAAAGGAACGGCAAAAATGCTTTATCGAGGTTCAAGCCAGAAGATGATGTATATCTATTTCTACTGTACGATTTATTAAATTTCCCAAAAATATACAGTAAAACCTGGGGTGGAGTTATGTGATTGGTGATTTCTGAGAAGAAATTTGAGGGCAAAGATTTCGAAGAAAATAAAAGTTAACATTGAAAATATTTCTTAAGTGTTAAATGATTTCAAATCGAAATATATTCAAATAAAAAAAGAAAATTGAAGTGCAATGTTAACCTCGTGAAATCTCTTTTACACCGAAAATTAGATCAGAAAGGAACGCACAGTTTAAATGCACAGGGTAAGAAATGATTTATTTACAAATAAATTCTAAAATAATACAAAATTTACATTTTATATGGGTTCTATAGGTATTTTTCAACAGCTGCCAAATCTCAAGTGTCATTTATCGAACGTAGAGGGCAGACAAATGCTAATGCTGCAATCGCAAAGAGAATTTTAAATATTTCTTAATAAATTGTATTTAACAAGGTTTTTTTCTAAGTATGTATATGTTTATTTTGTATGAACTTTTCTTTCTTTTATAATCATTTTGCCTTTTTAACAAATTACATTATTTTTGATTTAAATATTAATTTGTTTCCGTAAATACCTACATTTATTGTCTGTTCAAGTTTTTGAATTTGTGATTTAATAAAAGAAATCACTAATTAAGCATTTGTTTTGTCGATTTTTATTGGTCACGTTAGATTTTACTGTCAGATTGATTTTTTTCCTAGATTTTACTGTCAGATTGATTTTTCTTGTGCAATGTATATGTATGTATATTTTTTTTTTATTGAGACTTTAAAATGTACATTATTCATTGATTTTTACATTACTTAATTTTTAAAGCCGACTTAGGATTGGTCAGGCTGACAATGAGAATAACTTATTAAATACTTTATTAAGAGGGTAGGTAGCACAAGATTATTAAACAATTAAAGTTCGAGAATAAAGAAAAAAAACATGTTTGCTCAATGTAACATGACAGATGAATCGGGACTTAAAACTAGAAAACAAAAGGGAGAAGAAAACGACAACAAGGAGAACAGCGCAACAACTGTCAGTTCAGATGGAATGAGTATTTTATATAATATACATATCAGTTGTGTTTTTTAACTGTTGTGGGCTAAAATGGGAAGACTGTCAAATATTGAGGAGTGGGGATGAAATTCTCTCAGAGATTGAAAATTTGTGAAAAAGTAAATAAACGCGTTGAACACAAAAATTGTGTTCAACGTCAAAAAATTAAAACGTCAAGAAAAAATAAATATTTAACTCGGTTTTTTGTCGTGATTTTCCGAATTTTAAATTTGAAAAATGAATAAAACAATATAAATTTCAATGAAATACACACAGGACGCAAAAACCACGAAAATGAAATGAAATGATAAATAATTTTTTTGTTTTAATTGTCAAATTTGACTTTTGACATTGTTCACAATTTCTGCCCAAAGAAATTTCTTGGGCTAAAATCGGCAGGAAGGGGAAATGTCTTACTCTCTCGTGAGCTCTCTCTTCTGCCGAAAACTACCGAATTTGTGTGTAAATAAACAAGATTTGGCAGAAATTGGCAGAAATTCGTAGAAATTGGCTGTTTTCGAGAGATAAAAAACAGAACTATCATGATACATATTATATTTTTTTTTTCTTGACATCTAATTTGAGAATAAAGAATTTACATTAGGTTCGTTTGTTTACTGTTGTGGGCTAAAATGGGAAGTCTGTCAAATATTGAAGAGTGGGGATGAAATTCTCTCAAATTCTCTCAATGAGAGAAAATTTGTGAAAAAGTAAACGAACGGGTTGAACACAAAAATTGTGTTCAACGTCAAAAAATTAAAACGTCAAGAAAAAATAAATATTTAACTTGGTTTTTTGTCGTGATTTTCCGAATTTTAAATTTGAAAAATGAATAAAACAATATAAATTTCAATTAAATACACACAGGACGCAAAATCCACGTGATGAAACGCAAAACCGCAAATGATAAATTTTTTTTTTTTTTTTTTATTGTCAAATTCTAGTTTTGACAGAACTCACATTTCTACCCGAAGAAATTTCTTGGGCTAAAATCGGCAGGAAGGGGAAATGTTTTTCTCTCTCGTGAGCGCTCTCTTCTGCCTAAAACTACCGAATTTGTGAGTTATCGAACAGGATTCGGCAGAAATTGGCAGAAATTGGCTGTTTTCGGAGGTAAACAAACAGACCTATTTTGTTTTATTGTGAAAAGGAAAAGTTAAATTCATGAGCTGAGAAGAAATTAGTGAGCAAATATTAAAGTTATAAACTTAAAGTACCTATTCAAAAGTAGAGTAACTCTATTATGTACATACCTACATTAGTTTTTGTTAGTTTTTGAATTCAACGAAACTTATATTCTAGAATAATGAACATTTTTTTAACATTATATATATTTTTTTTTTATTTTACATAAAGCAACAAAAATGTGAAATTCAAAAGGCTTGATAATAAATACAATTAAAAAAATAGTGTTTAAATTTGATAAAAGGAGCGTATGTTGACTCTCGGTGATATAAAAGTTTAGCCTCTGTAGGTTAAGACATTGTTTGATTTAAAGAAGTCAGAAAGGAAGTGGTGATTATCATTTATTTCAAAATAGCGAGTAGATCCCTCATTAAGGATACTAAGCGGAGAAATGTAGTATCTATCGAAGATAGAAAAGGAAATATTTTCTCCGAATAAATTAATTAGCACAGGATTTGGGTGTTGGCTAAGGTTGAGAAGTCTGATTTTTGCTAAGTTGGTCAGGTACTGAAGTAGTGGCTTAATGTCAGAATCGTCATAGAGAGTTTTGTTCCTAAACCATTTGCCAGAAGGCCTTCTATATTTCTGAGTGCATTTCCTTAACAGAGACCTTTCAAATCTCTGCAGTTCTTCGGCTACCGTTGGGGAAACCTGAAACCAAACCGCGAACCCATAAGCGATTACTGGTCGAATTAAAGTCTTATAAATAAGAAGCTTAGTTTTGGCTTCAACTTCACGAGAACTGAGGAGGAATTTTAGTTTCGCACTTGCAGCTTTGCCTTTGTTAAGGGCTTTTCTAACATGGGGGTTCATCTTCCATCTTTCGTGTAAAGAAATCCCAAGGTATTTTATGGAACTTTTCATTGGGATATTGTTTCCTTCGATACTAAGACTGAGCTGTTTACTTTCTTTGACGGCAAGGGGGTGGCCTTTCGTAGAAGCATTTCTGAAGCATACAAATTCACACTTTGACGTATTTAGGCTTATACCCCATTTCCTGAAATATGGTATTAGAGCTTCAATGTGATTTTTAACGCCATGTAGTGCAGAATGTGGTCTTTCATGGGAATCATAGATTATGGTGTCGTCTGCGTATAGAATAGAGTTTGAGTTTTCAATTTGAAGGGGAAAATCACTGAGAAATATATTGAATAGGAGGGGGCCAAGTATGGAGCCTTGAGGGACTCCCGACGAGACCTGAATAGGAGAGGACAAATTCGGGCCTAAATTGATGACAAGAGAGCGGCTGGAGAGAAAGCTTATTATGGCTTTAATGAAAAAGGACGGAAAGTTAAAACCAATCCATTTGGAAAGCAGTCCATCGTGCCATACAAGGTCAAAAGCCTTGGTGAGATCTAGGGAGCAAGCTACCGTGCATCGTTTGTGTCTGAGGTTGTTCAAAACAACATTTTGTAGAAGCATTAAAGTGTTCAGTGGAGTGCTTTTTTTTAAAACCGAACTGTCTGTCCGGAATGATGTTATTGTCAGTGACGAAATCCTCGATTTTAAAGTAAAGCACTCTTTCGAGAACTTTACCTAAATTGGAGAGCATAGATATTGGACGAAAGTTTTCGATCGAGTTGGAATTCCCTTTCTTCTTTATAGGAATAAGCTTCGCTATTTTCCATGTGAGGGGAAAGTAACCATTATTGATGCAATTATTTATAATAGAAGTAAAAAAAAAGGAAGGGAGTTAATAGATTTTTTAATAATAAAGTTAGATATGTTATCAGGTCCGGACGATTTCTTATAATTTAAGTTAAATATAATGGATTTGATGAGATCCTCCGAGGCAAACTCATCAGAAGAGTTTGAGAGGGAATTGTTAGTTGCAGAAAATTGAGTTAAGGTGGTGTTAGTATTCCAAGCTTTGATCGAGCTAACACGGGTTGAGATTTCAATCAAGTGTTCAGGGGTGGATGACGGGACCTTGTGCGAATACAGTTGGGAGAAAAAACTTTCAAAAGCAACTAATTTCTCTGCAGTTGATTTATGGACAATATTGTTATAGATAATGGGAGAGGAGGACTGGTCCAAGGAATGCTTGCGACCCGTGATTCGGTCTATTTCTTTAAATACGGCTGGGGAGGGTTTCAATTGCTTAAGTCTGTTTCTGAGGTCTTTATTCAAATGAATTGAGATCTGATCTTTAATAATTTTGCTGAGACAGGTTATTTGGGAAGAAAGGGATTTATAGTTTGAGTTTATTCTTTCCAATTTGTCCTTAATTTAAGAAGAAGAATAGTGTAAGGCCATTGAAATGGATATAGCATTGTCTGCAGGGCCTGGATTGCTTTTGAGAGCAGAGAAATATTACAACTCTGTAGGATGACCTTTCGTTCAAGTAGCAGGTTCGAAAAGACATCAATTAGCAGTTCAGGACCTAGGCAGATGAGCAGTTCACTTAATTCCGTATTCTCCAGGCGCAAGTCAGTCGGTCGCCGGATAAATATTTCATCATAGCGGGGATCCCTGATTAGGTTTCGACTAACCAACGGGTCATATGGCTTTCCTTGGCTCTCATTCGCAAGAACTAAACTTCTTCTACTATCTTGGAGAGTTGCTGATGAACCCTCTGATAGAGATTCTAGTGTCGCCGACAAAGACTCCTTCAAACCCTTGGAATTTGTTCCCAAACTCATATGTTTTGTGAAGTAGATCACATAACGTGAGAAAAGTGGAATCTTTATGTGTAAGCACTTGCCAGCGGGTGGAATATCAGCTCTCTGTAGATTACTGAATAGCACATTCATTTCAGTCTCTGTCTGTCCATGTCGGGACTCAACTTCCTTTAGTAGCTTCTGATAAAATCCCAGAGCTTAACATTCGCTTATAATACAGTAACATAGTGGAAGTAGTTTTGATCGTCGGTCAGAATCAGACAGTATTCTTGATTTTCCTTCCCTGTTCGCACGAGATTAATGTGGGGGAAAACCAACTGTTCAATATTGTCGGGAATGGCTTCGTTTGGCGGGTATTTTGATTTCAAATAGGTACGCTGTGTTGGTGCTCATATTGTAACCAACCAACATACAGACTTGAAAAAGCTTTGGACACTGGGACTCTGATGCTTCCTTTTCTTTTTCATCTGCTGCGTCTGCTGATTTTTTAGCAGCCTCAGTTGAATCCAGTTGATCATCTCCAGGTGGTTTTATTGTTTGAGGACTATCTGTTGAACGTTTGGAACGCATCTTGATGTTATTATTGTTTGTCGTCGTCGTCGTCGTCATCGTAGTCATTGTCGTTGTGGGTACTTTTCTATCCAATGAGTTTGTTAAAATGCTTAACTCACTGACTAGTCGCCACTGGTAGAGGTGGTATCATTGAAGGCTCGTCGTCGTCGTCACTGCTGGAATCAGTAGACTCATCATTATCGTCTTCACCTTCCAATTTGAAACTGCTTAACACTGGAGCCTTCAAGGTTCGATGCAAGGTGCCGTATTTCGATATTGATGAAAAGCTATCCGGGCTATCCGGGAACTTCTCACGTAGTCCTTACGTTTTTCGGTTAATGTACGAGACAGTCTGACTGAAGATTTACCATCGGAGTCAGTACTGCGATTGCCCATTTTTTGCACAAGGATTGTTATCTAGAACAAGGAATGGAAAAAAACATGACGTCGTTAATATTTAATAAGAAACGCTATTCTAAAAATAACCAAATTACCTCATCGTAGGTTTTGCCAAGGGATGTCGTAGTGCCGTCGGTACTGGAACCTTCGGAATCTTCAATGCTGTCGTCGACAACAGTGCACTGTGAATGGAAAAAAATAAGGAAATTGGTAAATTCTAAAATTGTTGAAAATAAACTTTTTCATAATTTTTTTTTTACTCGAATTGTGCTGGAGAAGGACATTGCCACCGCTCAAAGAAACCAATTCATTTCCCACATAAACAGCGGAATAATTAATTAATTCGTTCTCAATGATATTTTCCGACATCAACAATTGAAATTTCAAAACGAATTTCACTTTTGTGACATTGTCATTTTGACACACACACACAATCAAGGTACATAAAGTAAGGTATAACATGGTTGGAGCGATGCATGCTGAAATGGATGGCCATTACCTAGACAAGAGAACAGATAGTTTTAATCGTTACAAAGAGTATTTCAATGTAAGAGCTTTGTTGTTCACCAATTACAATTTGTAAGATTAATTCAAAATTCATTACACATAGGACACTTCCAATTATGGATATCCCGTGCGAGTGGTCTTCCTTATCGGACGCAGTGAGTTCGAACAACATTTAGGCAACGAAAGCAAAGTCCGTCTCAAACAAGAAGCAGACCAATACGATGATCTAATTCAAGAGCACTTCATCGATACTTACAACAATCTCACAGTGACACAGTGAAATCGGTAATGATGCTCAAATGGGCAAATAAAGGTACCATCACACAGCATTATGTGAAAGGTGATTCGATGCGGTAGTCGTCAAGGAGTTCTTCCTTTTATTTATTATAAATCCTGGTAGGGACCATATCAAATATTTTGTATGAAAGTGCCTAAGGTTTCGTATGGACTATTTTTAAAAGACATACTTTTATTGCTAGTCGACAATATCTAAGAAGAAATTAAGGTTTAGGAGCCAGTTATAGCGACACGGAAACCCAAACCGGAAAAATTTTCAGATGGAAAATTTTGTATGTTATAAATCGATTTTAAACACAAATGCTACACTGATCGATGCTAAATAACTCAGAGAATTTTTTTGCTAATAAAAGTTTCAATTGAACTAATATTTTTTGTTAAAAATGTATTTATTCTTTTTTATGGTTAGGGGCCAGTTATAGCGACACGGAAACCCAAACCGGAAAAATTTTCAGATGTTAAATTTTGTATGTTATAAATCGATTTTAAACACAAATGCTACACTGATCGATGCTAAATAACTCAGAGAATTTTTTTTGCTAATAAAAGTTTCAATTGAACTAATATTTTTTGTTAAAAATGTATTTATTCTTTTTTATGGTTAAATTTGGTTTTTCGCCACAGCTGATTGACAATTCCACCAAAATGGAACAAATAGTCTTTGCTGTTTCAATCCAATTGTTTTCGCTTTCCACTGAAAGGTGAGCTGTCAAAACATTGTTTTCGTTGTAAATTGGGCCATGAAAAGTTTTTCGTTGCAATTTTTGAACAAAATATCATAAGTCAGACTGAGACAGAGGCACTGACCACTGACTTCTGTTTGACATTTATCAAGAAAGTTGTTTATTCACACGCACCGAGCCACCAGTGTCGCCAGCAACGCAGTGTCGTAATGATTTGTAATGTGATTTTTTTGGTAAATGCAGATTTGTGGAAAGAGAATTCTCTTAAAATTAATTTTGGATTCATAAATATTTTATTTTTATTTTTTTAGGAGAAACATACAAACATAATTTAATTAATTTAATTTAATTAATGAATTGATTAATGTATTTTCCCGCAAGTGAACAAATAAATGTTAATTAAAATCATTATTTTTCTTATATTTTTAAAGTTTAGATATTAAGAACGTCAAAAGAACACAAATAAAGCAATAACAAAAACAGATCAAATCAATTTGTATGTGGTTTTTTCTTGGAAATGTAGATTTGATCTGATTTCCCGTCCAAAAGAAATTGAAACAGATTTGGTCTGTTTTTGTAATTGTGTTAATTGTGTTTCTTTTGACGTTCTTATTATATATAAACTATACAAATATAAGAAAACTAATGATTTTAATTCACATTTATTTGTTCACTTGCGGAAAAATACATTAATCAATTCATTACACTCCTTTATTTATTTAAAAACTTTAATCACTTTTCTACAAAAAAAAATTTCCACAATGAATTTCACAGAACTTAAAAAAAAAAAAAAAAAACAGATTTGACGCTTGAGAAAATGTCAAATTATTTAAGTATATGTGCAAATGTGTGTTAAATTTGATCTGAAGTCTGATCTGAGATCGAGAAAACATTGATCCGACGCACCAACAAAAATCACATAAGAATCGATTCACACTGAGTGTGTTTCTTTATTTTTTCCGGAGATGAGAGACTCGAACAGCGTCATTGGAACGATTATGTTCCAAATACTCGAAACGAAGATCAGCTGTTCATTGAAATCGATTTCCGTCATTTAAATAATAAAATTGGATTTTAAGAGAAGTGTGAATAAATATAAAGTATATTTTTCATTAAAAAAATTCTAAAATTCAGTATCCTTATTTTGATACCAATAAAACACAGTTCTGTTTGTTTAATCGTCTTAAAATAACAAATTAAAATTTTCAATGACGAATTCCAATGATAGCTATAACTGGCCCCTAAAATCCTTTTTCTTGCTCACTCTCACTCATCCGACTTCGTTTCAACCCGAAATAATTTTTTAGTAGTTTTTTTTTCATCTTTATTGAAAATTTCATTTTTACACAGTGCAGAAAAATTAATACACTGCGTGCGTGTAGATAAACGCCTGTTTTGTGAAATGTCAGGGTAAAATATTTTTTCTGGTATCGTTTTCTTGATCGCTATAAACGCTAAAACCGAAAAAAATATTATTTTCATCTCGTTCCACCCTTTTCGGTTTGGTTTTCTGAATCGCTATAACTGGCCCCTTAAATTTGGCATTGTATTTATATTTTATAGTAATTTCATGGAACATTTTATTTTAGTTCTGAACGTCGTCAATGGCGGCACTAGTTGTCTTGTCTACTTTACATCGAATTTCTTCTATTGTTGTTTTTGCTTTCCATGGCAGTTTAGACAAAAACCACTCAAATTTCTTTCGAAGTCAAGCTTGTGAACGTCGTCGCTAGATGCCGCACAAAACGTTCCGCTTCTTGGGAATACTATAAAATATAAATACAATGAATTTGGTTTTTCGCCACAGCTGATTGACAATTCCACCAAAATGGAACAAATAGTCTTTGCTGTTTCAATCCAATTGTTTTCGCTTTCCACTGGAAGGTGAGCTGTCAAAACATTGTTTTCGTTGTAAATTGGGCCATGAAAAGTTTTTCGTTGCAATTTTTGAACAAAATATCATAAGTCAGACTGAGACAGAGGCACTGACCACTGACTTCTGTTTGACATTTATCAAGGAAGTTGTTTATTCACACGCACCGAGCCACCAGTGTCGCCAGCAACGCAGTGTCGTAATGATTTGTAATGTGATTTTTTTGGTAAATGCAGATTTGTGGAAAGAGAATTCTTTTAAAATTAATTTTGGATTCATAAATATTTTATTTTTATTTTTTTAGGAGAAACATACAAACATAATTTAATTAATGAATTGATTAATGTATTTTTCCGCGAGTGAACAAATAAATGTTAATTAAAATCATTATTTTTCTTATATTTTTAAAGTTTAGATATTAAGAACGTCAAAAGAACACAAATAAAGCAATAACAAAAACAGATCAAATCAATTGTATGTGGTTTTTTCTTGGAAATGTAGATTTGATCTGATTTCCCGTCCAAAAGAAATTGAAACAGATTTGGTCTGTTTTTGTAATTGTGTTAATTGTGTTTCTTTTGACGTTCTTATTATATATAAACTACACAAATATAAGAAAACTAATGATTTTAATTCACATTTATTTGTTCACTTGCGGAAAAATACATTAATCAATTCATAACACTCCTTTATTTATTTAAAAACTTTAATCACTTTTCTACAAAAAAAATTTCCACAATGAATTTCACAGAATTTAAAAAAAAAACAGATTTGACGCTTGAGAAATGTCAAATTATTTAAGTATATGTGCAAATGTGTGTTAAATTTAATCTGAAGTCTGATCTGAGACCAAGAAAAAATTGATCCGACGCACCAACAAAAATCACATAAGAATCGATTCACACTATAATTTCATTTAAAATCCTTTTTCTTGCTCACTCTCACTCATCCGACTTCGTTTCACCCCGAAATAATTTTTTAGTAGTTTTTTTGTCATCTTTATTGAAAATTTCATTTTTACACAGTGCAGAAAATTAATACACTGCGTGCGTGTATATAAACGCCTGTTTTGTGAAATGTCAGAGTAAAATATTTTTTCTGGCATCGTTTTCTTGATCGCTATAAACGCTAAAACCGAAAAAAATATTATTTTCATCTCGTTCCACCCTTTTCGGTTTGGTTTTCTGAATCGCTATAACTGGCCCCTTAATATATTTTTTCCCAAATTGAATAAAAAAATCATCATATAATTTTATAAAATCGTTTTATTGATTTTTTTCTTTCTTTTTCTGGAATTTTCTTCTTGAACAGTGTTAAGCTGTTTGATACTGGATCGAAAAAAGATTTGTTTAACTTGTATGTCCAAAGGAATATGATGAAATTTTTTATATAATGGCGTGAATAAACGATAGCATCCTTGTTTAATTCCTTAAAGATTGACTCCAACTTTATCATTTCTGCCATCATTTTGTCTGTTGGTTTTTGAAGAAATCCTTTAGTGAGTTGATTCATCCAAGAAAACGAAGATTCCTGCTGATGGCTTTGCACAACAAGATCCAGCTTTTTAATCCTATGACAAATATACCCCGCCAAATATTCGAGTCCATCGTATTGTAGAGATTCCAAATCATCTACGGGCGGTTCATCACTTCAAAATCACTTTCCTTAAAATGCTTAGAGCAAATTCTAGCCGTATTAGTATTTAATTTATCCTTTCTATGGCACAAGAACACCCACTGTTTGCACATTTTGTTTTTTTTTTTGGGAACGCGTGGAAAGAAATGTCAGCATTATTATTTTTTTTATTATTTACGCAACACCCGAACATAGCACACCGCATATTTATAATTTTTATAAAAGTTTTAATGGATTAGGAAGAAAATAATCCGCACACAATTATTAAGAATTAGGATACAATAAATGTATGAGGGTCACATGCACCAGCCATTTTGAAAAGTTTTGACAGATGTCAAAAAAAAAATGAGCGGGAATATATTACCTTGTACTTTACCCTGGGCCTCCACTAGAAATAAATAATTGCAAGAAATGTGTCATATATCAATATTTCTGGTGGAGTCCCCTTATGTCTGGATTTTTGATGTTTTTAGACATAGATTTCTGTATTTATTTCTTGTCTTCGAAGAAGAAATAAATTCGGAAATAAATCTGACATTTCATGATATTCTAAGTTCATTGAACATACATATTGTTGTATTCCTTAGAATAAAACAATAAGTTTTCAATTTAAAAACTAAACTATTTATTTAACTTTTTAAGAACTATATAAGAACACAATATAAGAGGTATGCACACGATCACTGGTTAAACACAACTGAGTGATGTGTGATTTAACGATTTTAACGATTTTTTTATTGAACAAATAATATATATACAATTCACTTAACTAATGTTATATCTTATATAATAATGGTTGGTTTTTTACATTTGTTGGCACAGAAGGGGCCTAACGATTTTACATTGTTTTTGCTTAATGTTTAAAAATACAGTGTTTGTCTTAATTATTAATTAATCTTATTATCTACTGGTGATACATATTCCTCGGGTTGTTCAGGTCCGGTTTTCGGTGTCTTGGTGATCCATTGGGGGAAGGTGTGGCTTTAGCCACGATAGTATGCTGATCCAGGGTCAGCGTAGAAGTGGATTTCCTCTTCGTCATTGGTCTTCATCAGGTCCTCATCGTACAGTGCCATGGCTTCAAGGTACCGTGGATCAGGATGTCTCGGCTGGCTGAATAATCCTCCTATGAGCGGGTTCGGGTGGCTGTCCAAGTTTGCTAAGAGCCTTCTACTTAGCTGTATCATGTAGTGGTGGAGCTGCGCGATGTTTGCCTTTTCGTAGAGTCTCTTGTTGCTGACATATTTGTTTCTGATTTTGTCGAAGTATGTGTCTGTGCAGATGCGCAGGACCTTCCTCTCGAATCCTGCGAGCCTTTTCATATAAGTTTTTGACGCCGTAAACCATACCGGAAAGCAGTATGTAAGGATGGGCCTTATGAGCTGCTTGTAGATCAGCATCTTCGTCTTTTGGCTTAATCCGTTCCTCTTCCGCATCAGTGGATGTAATCGGTGGAAGGCGAAGTTTGCTTTTCTCAGCACAGCAGTCACATGAGGGTTAAATTTGAATAATTCGTTGACTGTGATTCCTAGGTATTTGGCTTCTTTTTTGGCTCTTAGTTGAGTTCCATCGGGTAGGGCTAGTGTGGTGTTCTTACAATTGTAGGCCGAGCGTGTTGTCCTACGATTAACGGGGCGTCTGAAGCAAACAAGCTCCGATTTTGCTGTGTTGATTTTGATGCCCCAATGCTCGTAGTACTCAAAAAGATTGCGGATGTGGGCTTCAACTCTTCGGGCAGCAATTGCTGGTGACATTGATTTGGCGTAGGATAGTGAGTCGTCGGCGAACAAGAGAGTCTGCGTCTGGGGGTTTTCAGGTCTTGGCTGGTCCGATGTGTAGATGCTAAATAGGAACGGTCCCAGTTTCGATCCTTGCGCAACTCCGGCTCTGATGGTCCTTGTGGGTGACTGGCAGTTTCCTAATTGGACGAAGAACGATCTGGAATGAAGGAAATTGAAAATAATTTTAATTAATGTCTCTGGAAAATTGAGTTGGTAAAGTTTATGTATTAGCCCTTGTGTCCAGACGCTGTCGAATGCTTTTTCGATGTCGAGAAAACAGCCTACAACGACTTGGTGGTTGTTAAGTGTGAGTGATACATCACGCTGTAACTTCAGGAGTGGGTGCAATGTGGAGTGTTTTTCCCGGAAGCCGAACTGCATGTCAGGAATCACGCAGTTGTCAGTGCAGAATTTCTTCAGTCTTCTGAGTATTATTTCTTCCAATATTTTGCTCAAACTGCACAAAAGGGAGATCGGTCTGAATCCAGTGACTGCGTTGTTGCTGCCCTTCTTGGGGATGGGCACTACTTTTGCGTTTTTCCATTTGCTGGGGAAGTAGCTGTTGTTGACGCAATTGTTGAATATGATCGTCAAGAGAATTATCATCGTGTGGGGCAGTCTTTTCAGCACGAAGTTGGATATGTTGTCGGGTCCAGTAGACTTTTTTGGTTGGCTCCTGTTTATGATTTCCGTTACTTCTTCCGGAGTTGTCAGTTCTTCGCTATCCACAGGGTCATTAGCCAAATTGTCGTTGCTGAAATTGACTGTCTCATGGTTGGTCGTTGCTCTTCGGATGGATTCGTCGACTTCTTCTAAGAACACTGGGTCTGCGGGTGGGTTGGGTCTGAAGTTGTTCTCGAAGAAGTCGGCAAATGCCTTGGCCTTGTCGTCTTCAGTTGACACCTCTCCTTGTTCGGTTATTAGGGTAGCTGGCAGCGGTGATTTTTTCCCGATAATCCGATTGATTTTCTTGAAGGCATCAGGTCCTGGTCCAATATTTTGGAGCCTCTTCTGGAACTGGAGGTCGTTGAAGTAATTGACCGCATTCCTGAACATTGTGTTGACGCATTTTATTTCGCTCAACACAGTTTGGTAGTTCTCGTTGACAGTATTATATTCCCTTTGACGTATCCTTTGCAGTAATTTTCTGAGCCGCTGTCTGTGGTGGTATAATTTTTGGATGTATTCTGGGAGGTGCTGGTATCTGTCTCGTGATGTTTTTGGACGCTTTTGGCTCTCAAGTGCACTGGAAATTGAGTTTTCCAGGCTATTTATGGCAGCGTCAATCTCATCATTTGCTAGGTTTCTGTTTGTTGGTGGGAGAGTTGTACCTTCATTAATTTCCCTTTGTAGTCTAGCGATGTCCAGTTTGGCGTAGTTGATATAGCTTTCCTCGGGCTGGGCTATAGTGGTCATTTGTTGTTGAAGGTTGATTGCCAGCAGTACCGCTTCGTGGTCGGAGTCACTGGTGAGAGTCGTGCAGATAAAGTTTCGCAACTCTGGTAGAAGGAATACCAGATTAGATGTCGCCAAATAGAAGTCCAGCGTTGATGGTGTCTGTGGGAAGGTTGGATTCAGCTGCGATACAATTTCCAGCGAATGTTGGTCGCAGTTTCCGTCCAGCCATTCAACAATGCAGTTTCCTTCAGTGTTGCATTCTGTGTCTAACCATCTGGTGTGTCTGGCGTTGAAGTCTCCTCCCATTATTCCATAGGTGCTCTTGACCATTACTCCGTTTAGGATGCGAAGGTCGTCATTGATGTTGGTACAGTTAGAGCCGCCTTTTCTGTAGATGCTCACGAGTATCAGGGATTCGTCTGAACCAAGGGGGATGGTTACGGCAGTGGCTTCGAAGCACTTTAGGCCAGAGATTTTTGTTTCCTTAGCATCACTAGCAATTTGTTTGCGTATGAAGACAGCAGTTCCTCTCTTGCCCTCTTCTTTGTCTTTCCTGAAGGTTTTGTAATTTTTGAAGTCGATGTTATTCCTCTTGCTTACGTTTGTCTCGCTGATGAGAGCAATGTCCGGGTTATTTTTCTTCAGAAACAGGTTGAAAGCTGTTCTCTTTTCCAGGCTATATAACGAGTTAACGTTATAAGCCACTATGCGCAGTTTTTTGAGGCGCATTAAGCGCGGCATAGTTGGAATATAAAGGTGGCCACGGCCACGGACTGTTGTTCATCGCTGAGTTCGTCGTAGTTTGCCGGAACAGCTTTCCGTGCTTTCTTCATTACCGAGATGAGGTCGGATCCAAATAACCGCTTCACTTCGTTTCCAATGTCTGGTTGGGAGGATGTTTTGATTGCTGCTGGCGAAGATGGTGTTGGTGTAGCTGTTGTTTTCTTGGCTGCGGTCTTAACAGTTGCCTTCTGCTTAGGTAAGCTATTTGTCCGGGTTGCTGCTGCAAAGCTAACTGACTGTTTTGTCAATATACATGCAGACTTAGCCACGAGCTCTTGATGGCTTTTCTTTTTGATGAGGGCTGCCTTCTTTTCGGTCCTCTTCGCTTTCAGCCACGGACATCCTCTGTAGTTGGCTGGATGACCTTCCTTTTTGCAGTTGGCACACCATACTTCCGGTCCAGAGTTCTCCTTGCGTTGACACTCTCCTGGTAAGTGGCCGCCTTTGCACTTGACGCAGACGTAGTCCTTTGTACAATTCACTGACACATGTCCATTGCCTTGGCAGTTGTTGCACTGGATAATGGCGTCTCCCTTGAATGGCTCCCAGTGCACCTTCTGGTTCATCAATAGGTTTTTGGTGTAAAGCTCAGCTATGTCGCAAGTCTTGCTTAGCTCTTCCACAAAGCAGTTGAAGGTTTTTGCTGACTTGAACCGTGGCTTGTAGAGAGAAACTTTGATGATTGGCAGTCCCTCAAGTTTCAGCTCTTCCTCTACTTCAATGGCGTTGTAAGAATGATGGATCCCTTTCAACATCATGAGCAATTTCCTGTCTTCCTTCGGTGTGAAGGAGTAGCTTTGAATTTTCATGGTCTTAAGGTGCTCCCTCAGGTGGTCGTAGTCCTTCCTTGTGGCGGCGTTGATGATGGTTTTGGTAGCATTTAAGTTTTTAAGGGTAAAATTTAGGTTTTTCCCCTTGGCGTACCTAGCAATCTCGGCAATGTTTCCAGAAAGCACGTAAATTGGCGGCATTTGGTTTAGTTTTGCACTTTGGGTTGCTGGCTGTGCTGGTTTGCTTGTAGTTGTTGTTGGTGCTGTTGATGTTGTTGCTGCTGCTGACGTTGTTGCTGCTGCTGGTGTTGTTGCTGCTGTTGATGTTTTATTTGTCTTTTGTGTTGCTTTGGCTGAATGTTGTGGTGGGGACACGCTTGGAGTAGGTGGGGCGATTGGAATTGCCTCGTCCTTTCTGGTTTTCTTCACGCTGTTTTTGGTTTCCTTATCCTTAAGTCCACGTTTCCTTTTCACCTCTTGCCACTTGGGATTGAGGCAATCAGTTGCGTCAGCTTCATCACCAGTGAGACATACATTGTCAGCGTCATCGATTCTCGGTGCCTCGATGCTCTCGTCAAGTTCTTCCTCCATCTCGTCCATAGGCTCAGCTTCGTCAGTGGCTGCTGGCTCGAAATGGTTGCTGGATTCATTGTCGATGGCTTCCTTGTTGTCCGCTTCTTTGGCTTCGTCTCGGACTTCCGTTGTAATTGCAGCGAAGATAGCGTTTATCTTCGGTGCAAAATCCTCACCAAGGTCCTTAAGCATGCGGCGCAGCAGGTCCTTAATTGCAGCGACGGCAGTATCGATAGTCAATGGTTCACCCATTTTGACCTGTGTCGCTTTCTCAGTATTGATGAGGGTTTTAATCCACGAGGATATATCCTCGTTTATAATTCCCTTTTTAGGCTGGTGGATTTATCCCTTCTCGGAATTTTCCTTCCAGGTAGTTGGCAGGTAGATTTGTTGCCCTTCTTTTATTCCGGGTTGTAAATGTTTGGGTTTTTGTTTTGTGTGGATTATTATTCCGCTGTGTTGCGTCTTCTCTCGTTGCCGATCGATGACTGATGACTGATATGATGATGAGTGATGTGTGTACATTTCGGTGGGTTTATATACACAGGATTCAACAGGATGTTGCTAATGATTTTGTAGTGCTGCCAATCATACAGGATACAGAAAAGATGCTGTTGTTGATAATAGGTTTTCAGTGCTGCCAAATAACACTGCTTTCAACACCTCCCCTTGTAAAAGAAAAAATTTCAATCCTCCATGACGTAAGATTCCATCCACTTAGGTGTTTTGCGAGTTCGTCTACTGCGACCTGCCAATGTTGTTCCATTATCGATGTTTTGCTTTAAGGTGTCACCTATGACTCGATTAGGATTGGTATTTTCTATAATGATTTCGCTTTCCGGAAGATCACATCTTGCATTTACTTCGATGCTCACGAGCTCCGTAGTTTGTGTCGTAACTTGGTTATCCATATATGAAGACTTATCTACACCAAATTCTTCAAGAAGAAGATCCAAAGGTAATAATTGTTTCGATTGCTGTTGAGTATGTGTTGTAGAGGTTGCATTTGAAGTAAGTTGATTTGCATGTGAACGAATGAGCAAATTGTTTTCTAAAAGGACATTGTAGTTCACTGTGCCAATTCGCTCGATGATCTTTCCAGGTGCCCAAAAGAATTTATTGGCACGATACTGCCTTGCAAAAACTCTGTCGCCTGGGTTGAATCGTCTATCTTTCGCACCATGATGACAGTTGAATGCCGCTTCCATGGTTTTGTTGCGTTGTTCGCTGATATCGTTCGAAACTGGAAACAAAAGATTCAAGGAAGTCCTGATGCTTCGTCCAAACATAACCTCTGCTGGAGATTTATTTGAAGGAGCATTGCGATTGGGTGTTATCCGATACGCCAAAAGGAAAGTTTGCAGTGTTTCGGTGATGCTTCCTTCTCCTTTCATTTTTACAAGACTTCTCTTAAGCGTGTCTACAAAGCGCTCTGCTTGGCCATTTGATTGTGGATGATATGGAACAGTACGAATGTGTTTGATACCATTTTCCGTACAGAAAGTTTGAAACATTTGGCTTGTAAACTGACTTCCATTGTCGGATACGATGACTTTTGGCATTCCAAATCGTGCGAACGTCTCGCGTAGCTTAACTATAGTTGTAGCTGCATTGATAGTGCTCATCTGATATATCTCTGGCCATTTAGAAAATGCGTCAACGATCACAAGAAAATAATCCCCGTCCTTTGGTCCAGCGAAGTCAATGTGGATGCGTTCCCATGGATGTTGTGTGAGTGGCCAGGAAGCAAGTAGAGTCTTATGAGGTAATTTTGCTGCTGTTGCACATCTTCCACAACCTTTGACATACGTTTCGATGCAGGTATCAATATTAGGCCAATACACAAAACTTCTTGCCAGAGCCTTCATGCGTTCAATACCGGGATGTCCTTTGTGCAGTTGGTTAAGAATCCGATTTTGAAAAATTTTGGGTATGACTACTCTGTTTGAGAACATGATGCAGTCATTGATAATGGATAATGACTCGCGTCTGGTGAAGAACTCTTTTATGTGACCATCTTTAATTTTGTTTGCCTCCGGCCATTTTGTGGACACGAATTTAGATACCTGAAACAGAATCTTGTCATTTAGAGTTGCATGTCTTACCATCGTAGATGTAACAGGCAATGACTTTAGAGATTGATCTAAGATCTGCTGAGACTCTTCTTCAAATTGGATGGATGCTATGACAACGTCTTCTGCTGGCGTGTCGGTTGCCTTCATTAACCTTGACAACATATCTGCATGACCAAAATCTTTCGAAGAAACGTGCTGAATTTTGAAGTCATACTGCAACAGTTGTAAAGCCCATCGCTGCAGTCTGTTTGCGCTGTGTACTGGAATACCCTTGCGTGTGCCAAAAATGGTTATCAACGGTTTATGATCAGTTTGAAGCGTAAAAATGCGACCGTATATAAACCGATGAAATTTGGTCACAGCAAAGATAAGAGCAAGTGCCTCCTTCTCTATTTGGCTGTATCCACGTTCTGCTGGTGTGAGTGAACGTGAAGCATGACATACTGCTTTGATGGAACCATCTGGAAAACGATGCAGTAGGCAACCACCTAGACCATAATTACAGGCATCTGCAGCAACAATTATTTCTAGTTTTGGATTGTAGTGTGTGAGCAACAAATCCGATGTCATAATTGTTTTAAGGTTTTGGAAAGCTGTTTCATGTTTACTTGTCCAATTCCATTTATTATTTTTCTGCAGAAGCTCATCCAATGGTCCTCGAAAAGTCCTCATCTTATCAACGTAACGGCTGTAGAATGTTATAGCTCCCAGGAAAGATCGGAGTGTACTTTCGTTAGTAGGACTTGGAAGATCTTTAATTGCCGCTACACGATCAGGATTTGGTTTGATTCCAAGCTCACTAATATTATGTCCAAGATATGTAATTTCTTTCATGAAAAACTTGCATTTTGTAAACTGCAGATGGAAACCAAAATCCTGAATCCTACCAAGAGCTGCATGTAGATTTTCTGTGTGTTCAGCCTCTGTAGAACCATAAATTATGATGTCATCTATGTAAGCCTCTGCTCCTGCTAGACCAGCAAGCATTTTGTCGACAACTTCTTGAAATGCACCAGGTGCTGGCTTAACTCCAGGTGGTAACCGGTTGACTTTGAAAATTCCGAGATGAGTGTTGATAGCAAGCAACTCCTTCGAATCATCATCAACTTCAACTTGAAGAAACGCATCAGATAGATCTATGATACTGAATATGCGCCCTTCGCTAATTTTTGCAAAAATATCTTGTGGTAGGGGAAGAGGATGGCGATTTGATTCCAAGGCGTCGTTTAATCCAGTAGAATAGTCCCCACAGATCCTGATTTTACCATTTGCTTTGCGAACTGCTAGTATTGGTGCTGCCCATTTCGAGTAACTGATTGGTGAGATGACACCTTCGTCCTGTAGCCTCTTCAGCTCGGCTTCGACAACAGGTAGCATGGCATATGCAACTGGACGTTTTTGTCGGAAAATCGGCTTAGTGTTTGGACGTGTGTAGAGCTTGATTTGGCTTTTGCTGCAGTGACCCAAAGTGCTTTGAAAAACTTTATAAAATTTTGATTTGAGGAGTGCCATATTATCTACTTTATTAACTGATTTGCAATATGAATCAATCGGCTTGCTCCACAAACCAAATTTTTCAATAAGATCGATGCCCAAAACAGATAAATCAGAGTTTTTCTTGACGTGACATACACACTTTTCTGTTTGATCATCTAAGGTCACTGTAGCGATAAATGTCAATACTCCATGCATTTTCTCTCCTGAAGCATTTTCGACTATGCCATCTGCTACCTGCAGAGTAGGTTTGCCAATGCTTATCCATTGCTGATGAGATATAATTGTTATATCCGAAGCTGTGTCGATTTGTAGCTTGAGCTGGAAATCATTGAATTTCATTGATATGTATTTTCTTTTCGATGCCATATCAATTTGATTCACAAAAATTCCTTTTGAGTAGCTGTGTGTTTTTTTTCTGGAAGCATTTTGCCGTTTTGGACGTAAATTCGGCAAGCTTGGTGTGTTCGAAGATAAAGATGGTGCTCTTGAAACTGTAGCACCACAATAACCAGCTTTGTGGCCTGTTTTACCGCACTCATCGCATTTCTTGTTTTGAAAAGGGCAATCCTTTACAAAATGCATGCCACCGCAGTTCCAGCATGGACGTTTCGGTTTGTTGTTAGCTGTATTAGGTTCATATTTACGCATGTGTTTTTGATGTGTAGGCTTCTGCTGGTCAGTTCTGATGTGATGGACTGAAATTCGATTGCCACCATCTTGTTTTTCAAGTAAATACGAATCATGTTTCAGATTCTGAATCCTTAAGCATTCCTCAGTCAGTGTTTGGAGCGTTTCCTTGTTTTTCTGGTCTTCGAGTTTGGACAAGAGCCTTGCTCGGATTTCAGCATCATGAGGTGCACTTAAGCCCATGACGTATATCAAGCATTTGAATTGTTCGCTGGACATCGTCTGTATGCTGAAATCTTCACAAAGTTTGTTTACTTTTCCTGAGTATGTTACGAAGTCGTCGCAACCATTTTTTTCATTTTGAAGACACTTATATCGCTGGCTGAAAATGGATACCTTGCGACTGAATAGTGTCTTCAATGTTGTAATTGAATCATCAAACTTGAAGTCTCGTGGATGCTGAAGAATGAAGTTCGTGTATTTTGTGTACGAAACTGGGTCCAGCTTTCGCATTAGTAGCCTGACTAGTGCATTGTCGTCTAGCTTCTTTCCGTCGATCTTGAAAAAAATCTTCATAGCGTCGGTACCATGATTCAAACATCAATCCATTTTCTGGGTCGTATATGAATGGACTAATGCTTTGCGCCAGTGATTCCAATACCTGCTCCGTGCCATTCGCATTTTCTAGAGCAGTCACCTCCTTTTCCTTGAGTGAAAGTGTGCTCGCTTGGTTCACCAGCTGCATAGCACTGCTCTCTGCTAGTTGCTTCAATATTTCTTGCTGTTGTGCAAGAATTTGCAGTAAAGCGTCCTGAGATGCCATTTGCATAGATGTTTGAAGCACAACACTTTTTTTTAAATTTGAGTTCGAAAACGAATCCTCGTCGCCAATTTGTTGTATTCCTTAGAATAAAACAATAAGTTTTCAATTTAAAAACTAAACTATTTATTTAACTTTTTAAGAACTATATAAGAACACAATATAAGAGGTATGCACACGATCACTGGTTAAACACAACTGAGTGATGTGTGTACATTTCGGTGGGTTTATATACACAGGATTCAACAGGATGTTGCTAATGATTTTGTAGTGCTGCCAATCATACAGGATACAGAAAAGATGCTGTTGTTGATAATAGGTTTTCAGTGCTGCCAAATAACACTGCTTTCAACACATATCAAACAAAACGTGTAATCTTGTTACATATTTTGACATTTTAATGATTTGCTCTTGCATTAATTTTGTTTGTTTGTTGATTATTTGATGTTTTTTAATTGTTTGCATTTTATTGACATTCTACAAAAAAAAATTAGTCTCTTTCATTCTAATGAAGGATGTCTTGTAGCAAATGAGAATGGATTCACCCAAAAATTGTGTTTTTGTTTCTTTTTTTTTCGTATTCAGCTTCTTCTTATTTTCCTAGAGCCTGAAGCGCAAACATTAAACGACGAGATGCAGTTGGCGAGATCATGACGAAGAATGAAATTTCATGACATAATTTGCCCACATAGTACAGAAATATAAATTTCAGAAATAATGTCTGACATAATGTCCGAAATAAATATTGCTCGTGGAGGCGCGGCCTTATGTACCTTGCACACAATTAAGCTAAGTGTACACGATTGCCAGGTCTGCAAATATTGCCGGATCTGTCAGTGGAAAATTTGTCTCCAATGGCTGACAATCGTGTACACACCAAATTAATTTGCAGAAAAATTGTTTGGCTCCCAATTTGTAGAAAAATATCTGCCAATTAATTTGTAGATATCTGGCAATCGTGTACACGCAAGCTGACAACCATGTACACACCAAATTAATTTGCAGAAAAATTTGTTCATCAATTATTTTGAAGACAAATTAATTTGCAGATGTGGCAATCGTGTGTACACAAAATTCATTGAGAGATCACCAAATTTTTTTCATTTTCTGACGTTTCTGCAAATGTCTGGCAATGAATAAATTTGCAGGTGCAGTTTAAGGAACATTTGCAAATTTATTCATTGGCAGTCATTTGCAGAAAATGAATTTGCAGATCCAAAATCAATTTGGTGTGTACACGGTTGGCAGAAAATCTACAAATGTTTGCAAATCTATTGCCAGCTATTTGGGCCAAATTAGTTTGTCGACATTGTCAGCCAAATATTTAGCAACAGATTTGCAGACATTTGTAGATTTCTGCAAACCGTGTACACACAAATTCAATTTTCAGCTCATTGTCAGCTCATTTTCACACATTATTAGACGTTTGCAGATGTGACAATGATTGTCAGACCTGGCAATCGTGTACACTTAGCTTTACAAAAAAAATAGATCTCGTTTCTTTTTTCATTTGCACAAGAAAAATCAATCTGACAGTAAAATCTAGGAAAAAATTCAATCTGACAGTAAAATCAAACGAACGTGACCAATAGGGCTTTTAAGCAAACGGCAATATACTTCCCTCTCACTCGCTCAGAAATGTCAAATGAAACTTTCCGTATGAAAACAAATCAAAATTTGTGATTTTTGTATGCAAAAGCGATCGGACCTCCAAGAAAATAAACGAAAAAATATCTGGCTTTATAATTATAAACAATTTTTTGCGAATAAACAATAGCTTAAATAGTGCCAAAGTGTTGTAAACAATTATTCTATAAAAAAAACTTGTATTGTGCGTTTAAACACGGAATAAAAGTGCGACTTGTTTTGGCGCGATTTATTCACTTTCGGTGGATTGATTAATAATTAAAAAAATATATTTCAATAATATTTACTGTGTTTTAATTTATCGTGATAGTTGTTGAATAAACACAATAAGTTTATTTCAACAAAATAATATAGTTTTATTGATTTCGTGCTGCCAAAATATACCAACAAAGTTGGACATATTTTACCGCAATATTTTTTTTTCTTTCGTTGGCGGGATTCTCCAAAGAATTTTATTTTTCTTTAAATTACAATAAAGAAGTGCATTTACAATATGCCGACAAATTGCTGTGTACACGGTTGTAGTAGCAATTCGATTGCAAGCAAAGAAGAGCATTTCTTTACTTTTCCAATCGTATGGGCCTCTTCAAAATGGAAACGCATTTCTAAGATGCGAGTGAAATCCCGCCAAGGAAAGAAAAAAAATATTGCGGCAAAATAATGTCCAACTTTGTTTGTATATTTTGGCAGCACGAAATCAATAAAACTATGTTATTTTATTGAAATCAACTTATTGTGTTTATTCAACAACTATCCCGATAAATAAAAACACAGTAAATATTATTGAAATATATTTTTTAATTATTAATCAATCCACCGAAAGTGAATAAATCGCGCCAAAACCAGTCGCACTTTTATTCCGTGTTTAAACGCACAATACAAGTTTTTTTTTATAGAATAATTGTTTAAAACACTTTGGCACTATTTAACCTATTGTTTATTCACAAAAAAATTGTTTTAAATTATAAAGGAAGATTTTTTTCGTTTATTTTCTTGGAAGTCCGATCGCTTTTGCATACAAAAATCACAAATATTTATTTGTTTTCATACGGAAACATTTTTGACATTTCTCTTTGACGTATTCGGATACTTCTCTATAAAAATTGACATTCGTTATAATGTATTTATTATATATGGTGGAGATGTCGAGGTCGTGATAGAGGACGGTTGTGCTGTGTCAAGCACTGCCGTCCATTAATCTATTAAAAAAAAAAGTAAATGTTTTATTGGCAAATTTTTTTCAATTTTTATCGGGAGTTAAAAAAGTAACTGAGTAAATTTAATTTAAAAAAAAAAAAATTCATCGGTCTACCGATAAACAACCAAAGCACAAATAGTGCCCAGCAACTCGTCATCCGAAAGTCCCGTATCCTTCAGCACCGCTAGAAGTTTCTTCACGGTTATTAACTGTAACTTTGGGGATAGTGTACAGTTAAAGCAACAGGCTGAGCGGTAAACTTTCGGAATTTTCATCCACCGCAAACTGGCGGCGAATTCAAACAACGGATTCTGTAGCAGCAACTGTAAATTCATCTTTAATCGGCTACAGAAATCTACAAGGAACATAGTTGTCTGGAGTTTTAACCAAAACCCATCAACTGAAAGAAAAGGCACTACATTTAACATTGATGTGAGAGCAACAAGCACCACAACCGCAAACAGCAGCAACGTCATTATGCAGCAACTTGGATTATAAAATATTCTATTCACATAGAAATCCTTTACAAATTTTCTTTTAATCTAACCAGTGATTGTTAATTCATATAGTAAAGTAATCGTCTAAAAGAAAAGATTTTACGTGAACGTAATTCGTGATTTCATGGTAAAAATGTGATTTATTCAATTTTCGTAACTCAATAGAGTGTTAATGCTCTAAAAAATACTTTTTGTTAATTTTCATGTATTTTCAATGTGATTTCATTTTCCATACAATAAGATATAGAGCGTACTCGCTCTAAAAATGTCCACTTAAACGAAACAAATCTATATAGTCTATATAGTTTATATTTTCTGGTTATTTATTTTAGGTTTATCGTAGGCTAGATTAAGTATTTATTTGTATATATGTAAATATCCAAAAGTAACAACACGTTACGCGCAACAGTAATAGCTCCATGAGCAAGAGCAAGAAAACACTATTAATTGACAGCCACGAGGCAAACATAATATAACTCCAGTGCAGGCCATACATTACAGCCGCCGTTTTCCAATTATAATTGACAAATTGTATAAGTATATCTACACTCTGTAAAATTTTCCTAAAAGACTCAATAAAATACAATACAAATTATGGATGGTTTTAAATTAGTCAAAGCACAGCATATTTTGACACTTTCATCGCCGTTTATTTTTGACTATATCGCCGTTTATTTTTGTTAAAGTCATATATCGACGGTTAAGTATGAATACCTCCTAACAAACAGTTTTTGTGAAAATTACTTTTTGATGCAGTTTTGACTAGAATTTTCATCCGCATCGCTGAATGCAATCATTATATCGCCAGGAGCAGTCAAAATCTTTCTTTCGTCATGTTTTAATACCTCCTATCATATTGGCGTCAAAAATATCTCCTATCATCACATTAAAAGCTCCTATTATCACAAAAAAATCAAAAAACTAGTGACAGTATGTTAGGAGGTATTCTTTTTCATATTACTATTGCCATAATATCTCCTATCAACAGAATAATACCTCCTATCAACAGATTTGTTTATAAAATCAATAATTGAATTACTCCTGTCAGCATAAAAAGTTTTTTTTTTTCAAAAATAATATCTCCTAAGTTCTGTTTAGCTATGAAAATCGCATTTTTTGCTGTTTTAACTATTCCACATCATAGAGATTCAAAATAGAAAATACTGTGTCTTTTTTTTGAGAAAATATTCAGTTGTTTGTGTCTCCTGAACATTTTACTAAATGCGACATAGGAGGTATTCATACTTAACCGTCGATATCTTTAACGGAGAACACCAACCAGCAACCACTCTCTCAACATAAACCCTTATCTTGGCAAGGTTTCTTGTATTCTCAAGGTCATCAGCATCCATTTGTCAATGTAGTTGTGCGCTCTACGTCATAAGAACACACGGAGTTTGACAATGGTTTGACGTTTTATATAGCATCGCATGCGCAATACCATAAATCTTTATTAAGGTAGTTCCACACTATCCCAGAGTGTAGTACGACATGTCAAACAAAAGTGTGAAGGAATGTGTGATGGCTTTACATTCAACATTAAAAAAATATTTCAGATCTAAGCACATGTCAAATCGTATGAGATGTGCGCTGTCATATTCTGTTTCCACACTATTATACACCCGTTTCATCACACATTTTTGACATGTCGTATTACACTGTGGGATAGTGTGGAGCTACCTTTAGAGATGATAAATTAAAGAGGCTTTATAGCCTATTCACACCAAACCATAAACAAGCATTTTAGGCTCGCGCAAACCAAAGCGGCCGCGGTGGCGGTGGCGACCTAGCAGGTCGCGCGATAAAGAGGTGGGCAAAAATCTGCTCAAACCAACGCGATATTTTCAGTCGCGGCCAAGCCGTGAAAAACATCATTGTTAGTTGAATTGAAATAATAATATTAATTTAATAATATTAAATAATTAATATCTAATTATTCCCACAAAAATGGATGAAGCCCTACTACTTTTAGGCGAGACAAAAACAAAAATTTCATAAGTGTATCTTGCATATTTCTCATAATATTTTTCAAAAACATTTTTTGTTTTTAAATATTCAAAGTGGCTTTTTATACTTTCAAACAATTAATAAAAACTATAACGAATGGCAGCTGCGATACGGCGCGGCGGGCAAATGGTGCACGCAGCGTTCTACATAGATCGCGTGGCTGAACGCAGCAGTGGATCGTATTCACAACCAACATATCTCTTAGGTGTGTGCCATTTGTATGGTTTACATGTGCATCATCTGTTTGGTGATCGCCACCGCCACCGCAGCCGCTTTGGTTTGCGCGAGCCTTTACTCGTTTTCCGCAAAACGACTACCCAAAACGACTCGTTTTCCCATACATTTTCTATACCCAACGTTTTGCAAAACGACTGGAAAACGAGTTGCAATTTCAAGATGAACTACACGAACAGAACTTTTTGTGATGTTATTGTGAATAGATTGTCAAAAAAAAAAGAACAGCTGACTTCTTGCTGTCAAAACAAATTCAATATTTCTATTCTACGATTTGAAGACATTCTTGGCAGCGGTAAGTAATATTTTTTTAAAAATTATTTTATATCACTGTTTTTTTTATTTTAATTAGGTGTTACGGTAAATTTTACCGCAACAAAAACTTCCCTTCGGTCGTTCTTTTTCCCTTTTTTTTTCTCGTTGTGGCTGCAAAATATTGGCGAAGTTGAGGGCAACCATGGTCTCATCAACCAGTGGTGTACCTAGCCTTATTTTGCAAAAGCAACCCAAGCAGGTGTTCAAGTACGACGTTCTAAAACGAGAAGAGAGCCGGCGGATGAGCCGAAGAAGTAACGAGTCAGGTGGACTCTTACTTACCTACATAAAATGAGCAACAACAACTATACACATTTTTATAATGATCTTTTCATTTTAATATCTTTTCATTTTAACGTTAAGTAATTTTAACATTAACTTAAAATAACGTAAATTTGTTTCATGTACAAAATGGGTTTTTAACGCGTGTTAGATTATAGTTTTGTAGAATGTTCAAAATGAATTCAAAGTAACGCTCCTTTCTGTATCTTCAAAAATAGTTCATTAAATAATTCACGCTTCGAATCCCGCGC
The DNA here is from genome assembly GCA_916050605.2 of Platycheirus albimanus. Classification (NCBI taxonomy): domain Eukaryota; kingdom Metazoa; phylum Arthropoda; class Insecta; order Diptera; family Syrphidae; genus Platycheirus; species Platycheirus albimanus. The sequence continues at coordinate 226,854,335 of OU696696.1, read as the reverse complement.
GATAGTTGTAGAGTAGTAGGAAAAAGCCTTGTTCAGACTCCTCTTCAATTTTATTTCTTTTCAATTTTTCTCGGAAATAGTTTTAGTTGGAAAAGTCTGAACTTGTCCATTATGTTTCGACAAGTTTTGGAAACACATCCAACGTTGTTTGTGTGAGTGAGAGTAAGTTTTGGCAAGTTTTGGAAACACATCCAACAACTTGTTGAAACCGTGTTTGTGTGCGTGTGAGTATGTTTCGTTAGATCCCACCACGGTAGTTTTCTAGGAGAGCGTCATGCTTCCAGAAAGCCGTGACCGATGATCTCGAAACGAATGGTTGTGTTGTATCATTGTATGTATGAGTGAATGATTGGAATGGACGAGGGAAGAAAGTTGTTGATACAAATTAGCTTGGAAGGCAGTCTGGTTAGAGACTTACAAGCTCGAAGACAAAATTTGAAAAGAAAGAAATATCGAGAAATTCGGAGGAGAAAAAAAATCGAGGAGGAGACATTTTTGTTTTGGTTGGATAGAAACATTAGATCGAGCATTTTTGGAAATCGGGATTCGAGACGTGAGGATTTTAACAGGAGATAGGAGAAAGGAGATATTCAACCAAGATAAGTAGTTTGTGAAAGATTTTGAACATAATTATATATTTGCAATTTCAAATTATATATTTATATTCAATCAGTTCGTGTTCGAGTTTGTCACCTAGCTTTCGGGGCGCGCCTTCTTTTTTTAATTAAAAACCTATTTTATTTTTCCGTTTGTTCTTATTTGCCTTTCTTCTTATTTAATTGCAACTTTTTGCCTTTGAGCCAAACGGCCATATTAAATATTGTATAACTTACCTTTTATTTGAAAAGACTTTTGGGTTTTAGTCCAGGGATCTTCTGTCCCAAGGTTTCCCAAAACAATAAAATAATTATCTTCATTTAACTTCCTTCTTTTTATTTAAAATATCGGTCCTTTAAATCCTAAAATTAGTTTTGGAATTTTCTAATTCGGTTTTAGAAAAAAAATTCCTGGCGCCTAATTTCTTTTGCACCCTACTGTGCAATCATATACTTCCTTCTTTTGATAAACTGTTTTGATTACGAAATCAATCAAGCTTATCAAAAGAAATACAAAATTCTTCCACCGAACCCACCCCAGCTGAGCAGCCGTGGTGACAGCTATTCTGATCTAGCTGTTGTTACACTTGTTTTTCGCATTCGCTTTCGTGTTCTTCATTCGTGGCAGATTGAGTTTTGAGTTACGAGTAGTAAACAAAAAAAAAATAGTTAATTATCGTGTCTGTGTCGCCGTCGGTGCGCGTTAAAACCATTTTACTTTTCTCTTCTTGTTAATTTAATTGCTCGCGGTATTAATTTTTTTTTTTTCGCAAATAATTTAATTTAAATTACTTCCTTCCAACGTGGGGCCCAAAGTGGAAGAATTTTTTTTTTATTGTATTGTGTGTTTTTTTTTCATCAAAAGATTGATTGGAAAAAAGTTCTAATTAATTTTTTTATTGGTATAGTTTTTCGTGGCCAAACAAAGTGTTGTGGAAGGAGTAGGCGGAGCAGACAAGGGATCCAGTCAAGGAAGCAAGAGGAGTAGCAGAAAGTTTTTGGTGATATTTTTATTTTTTGTTAGTGTTGTAAACTCGTTTTTTTTTAAATTCCGTGGTGTCTTTTGTTTTATATACATATATTTGCTTGTTCTCAATTTCATTTTATTTTTTTTTGTGTTCATATACCTATAATTACCTTGGTTAGAGTTTTTTTTATACATATTGCTTTTTACCCGCGTGGGATAGATATTATATCGTGACATCTTTTTTTTCTCGTGTTTTGAGTGGAATTAAATTGAGTTCCTTAGTTGATAGCTGATAGAGTTATTGTTTATTTTTTTTTTCTCGCGTGGGATATTTCGCAATTTTTATTTTGTTGTGGGAAATCGAGTAACTTTCACTTGAGTTTTTTTTGTGATATATTAATTTTTGTTCTTAGAAGAAATCTACAATTTTGGGGGATAGTTTATCGTTGGCAGTAAATTTTTTTTTGCTTTGGATACCTATCTTAAGAAGTGATTGGTGTTTACGGTTGCCACCAACGTGAAAAATTAATCGTGAAAATTTAAATAGAGTTTTGTTTATTAAAAATCGGGCGAATATTAAAAAAATAGAGTTTCTTGTTTTTTTTTTAATATTTATTGAAGTGTAGGTAACAATATTATTTTTATATATACAAATCTTTAAAGGTTGCTGTTAGAGGAGAGAAAGAGACACAGAAGGATGGGAGTATATTCGACGATGCCGATATTGGGAAATTCATATTCCTTTTCTTTTTACCGATTCTTACTGAGTCAGTAACAAATCATAAGCCAAGCACGCAGGCCATAGAGAGCGAACCACAGATACAATAATTAAACAAGTCAAAGACATAGCCAACAAAGACAAAGACATAGCCAAAGTCAAAGACAAGCCATATCCAGTAATTAAGCACAGCCATTAAAAGGCAACATTATAAAATACATTTGTTTAACAAAGAAAGTGAAATATTAAATCAAACATTAAAATATTAAGTGTCTTTTGTGTTTTTATTGAAGAAATTTATTTAACCACTTATAGCCGCCGCCGCCAACTACAAGTTTTAATTATTTGTTCTTCTCTCTAATCGCCGTGAGTTCTGCTAGTATTGGTCCTCTTTGTCTCGTTATCGTGAGTTAAATCGTATCGCCGCGTCGTAGTGTTGGTGTTTGTTGCCGCCACGCCAAATATCTTCACAAACAGTTTTTCTTGTGGTGCTCCTCTTTGTCTCGTTATCGTGAGTTAATCGTATCGTCGCGTCGTAGTGTTGGTGTTTGTTGCCGCCACGCCAAATATCTTCACAGACAGTTTTTCTTGTGCTGGTTCGTTACTGTCGCTATTAGAGTCTGAGTTTTTCGTTGCCGACACGCCAAATAACTCAACAGCCAATCAAAACGAGCGTTCTATTTTATAACGACCACACAACAGAGGAATCGAATAAAAACTAAATGAGCAAAACTTCGAGCGACAACGAAGAGGATACCACAATTGTAGAAAAAACGGAGGAAACATCTGCCATGGACGCCGAAGCAATTGCAGCAGTGCTAAAAAGCTTGAAAGAGCTTAATGCAAATTTCGAAGACCTGAAGAACTCGACGATGGAAAACCAAAAGGAAATAGAAAAATTGAATAATAAAATTCAGCCAGTCAACGAAAGTGCAATGATTGCTGCCACCGCCAGAGCCACCGCCGAAGCCACTGCCAATGCCCCAGCCAGGGAAATCACTGCAAATTTAAGAGACACTTCACCAGCATCATTGACGTCTGGAGTTAGCCAAACAATGTCAGCTGCCACCACTTATCCATCGCCCGTGACATACAAGCTTCACGATCTACCAACATTTTCGGGAAACGTAGAAGAATGGCCATTGTTTTTGGCAAACTTAAAGGACTCGACAGAGGACTTTAAATACAACAACCGTCAAAACCTTCAGAGATTGCAAAAATGTTTGGTCGGAGCCGTTCGAGAAGCTGTCGCTGCCATGCTCATCAACGTTAAAAACGTCCCTGATGTAATTGATGAGTTGAGTTTCCGCTTTGGAAGGCCAGACATACTTGTTCGTCATCAATTAAACAAAATACAAAGGTTTCCAAACATGTCTGAGACAAAAATGGAGCAGCTGCTCGCTTTCTCGACACAGGTACGTAACGTTATCGCCTTTTTAAAGTCCTCCAACAGCGAACATAGCCTAAATAACTCAACTCTTCTGGACGAATTGGTATCGAAGCTTCCCCAGGACAAACAATATGAGTGGGTGAAACATACCACGACTTTAGAATCGTACCCTACCATAGCCGAATTCTCCAAATGGTTGTGCGAGCTAGCCAGAATTGTTTGCCTCATGCCAACGCCATTAACATTTAAAAACACTGTAGTGACAAGACAAACACAGCAACAAGTACAATCGCGACGCATTTTGCACATTAATAACGCTGCCACTACTGCCACTCAGCCCAATGTACAAAATACACATAAATGTTACCAATGTGCAGGCAATCATTTTGTGGCCGATTGCAATATCTTTAGCCAGTTTGGTGCTGAAGAACGTTGGCAAAAAGTGAAAACGCTACGCTTGTGCTTCTCTTGTCTTCGAAAAGGCCATAGCACTTCGAATTGTCGCGGTAAGAGAACATGTGGAATTGACGGATGTCGTCGCTACCATCATAGCAGCCTTCATAACGAGTCAACGCCAACGACAGCCATGTCAACCGCAGCCGTCCAGCCAGTATTAAGTTGCCGAACGACACATTCTATGGGACTTCTCTTCAAAATCATGCCGGTCACGTTGCTTGGACCAAATGGAAAAGCGGACGTTTTTGCCATGTTTGACGAAGGATCGGGGTATTTCAATCCTAGAAGAGGACACTGCGAACAAACTTGGACTCAAAGGTCGATCACAGCCACTAACTCTTCAGTGGTATGGCTAAAATGTGACAAAGGAACCATCCACAACGGTCAACCTTGAAGTAAGAGGAGACGGCGAGTTCACATCCTTCATAATTAAACATTGTCGCACCATAAAAAACCTGAATCTGCCCGTCCAGACATTTGACAAGTCAGAACATGAACACCTTGCATTCCTGCCAATAAAAAGCTACCGACAGGCCAAACCAGTGGTACTTCTCGGATTGGATAACGCCCATCTTGGAATATCATCCACCTTTGTCCAATCTGGGAACGACAGACCCATAGCCATTAAGACAAAACTCGGCTGGGTGGCTTACGGACCAAGCAACAATGTCGTTACAACATCACCATTCGTTTTACATATACGAGAGCAACAAACCCAAGATGAAATGCATGCCTTAATCGAAGAATATTTTGCCGCCGACAATTTCGGAATAAATCCGTCGCCTACAATCCTGGAGTCAGACGAGAACAAGAGAGCTCGTCAAATAATGCAACGAACAACACGGCGTATAGGTAAACAATTCGAGACAGGTCTACTCTGGAAGAGTATTCAGCCCAGTTTACCGAGCAGTTTTAAGATGGCCGAAAAACGTCTATTCGGCATCGAAAAGAAGATGAGCCAAAACAAAGATTTCGCCGCCAAATATATTTTCGAAATGAAAAAGTATATCCACAAGGGATACGCCAAAAAACTACAGCAGCCAGAAATCGAGGATGAGAGTCAGCCAATGTGGTATTTACCACACTTTGCCGTGCAAAGCCCGCACAAGCCCGAAAAACTCAGAATCGTTTTTGACGCTGCAGCCATTGTCGATGGAACGAGCCTTAACTCTGCCCTGCTCAAAGGCCCTGAACAGGCCAAGCCACTCATGAGCATATTGTTTAAGTTTCGAGAGGGTGAAATCGGCGTAGCCGCAGACATTCGAGAGATGTTCTCTCAAGTCCGAATTCAACCCAGCGACGAACAGGCACAAAGATTCTTGTGGAGAAATGGAGATACAGACCAGCCTATAGACCACTATGTGATGACTTCGATGATCTTTGGAGCTATTTGCTCACCATGTAGTGCTGAGTTCATTAAAAATCTGAACGCCCAAGAATTCCAAATCATGTATCCGGAAGCCGCAGATGGAATCGTCAATAAGCACTATGTGGATGACTACGTCGCCAGCTTTAAAAGTGAAAAGGAAGCGGAAAGGATTTGCAAGGAGGTGGTACAAATCAACAGTGAAGCTGGTTTCGATCTGAGGAACTTCACATCAAACTCTAAAGTTTTGCAATCAACTATGAACGCAACACAACACAACATCAACACAGTGAATATGGAATGCCAAGCCAACTCAGACAAAGTCCTTGGTCTGCATTGGAACACTGCCACCGATAGTTTTGAGTTCAAAACCAAATTCCACCGTATCCCGAAGGAAGTATTAGAGGAAATTCGACCACCAACAAAAAGAGAACATCGCCTGGGATGAACCGCTTACTACCGACATCAACAAAATGTGGCAGGCCTGGTGGAAGGAGTTCCAAGGAATTAGCAAGATCCAAATACAACGTTGTTACTCATTGCATTTGCTTAGACCAAATACAATTGAGTTGCATATTTTCGTGGACGCAAGTCAAGTCGCATTTGCAGCAGCCGGATACTTCAGGATTAGTCATGCCAGCGGAGTTGATGTCGTGTTTGTGTGTGGAAAAACAAGAGGAGCACCCCAAAAAACAATGTCCGTTCCTAGATTGGAACTTCAAGCCGCCGTTTTGGGTCTAAGCTAAATCATAGTTCGCAATCATGACATCGACATATCACAAATTACATTCTGGTCGGATTCACGGACTGTCTTATGCTGGATCAACTCAACTGAAAGAAGATACAAAGCCTTTGTCAGCCATCGTGTAGCTGAAATACTTTCTTCGTCACAACCATCACAATGGCGTTGGACTCCTACTGACAAAAATAGTGCAGATGTAGCAACTCGTACGAATGGTTCTCCAAGACTTAAGAACAACAGCATTTGGATTGTCGGTCCAGATTTCCTGAAGAAACCTGAAGATTGTTGGCCAGTCATAACAGCCCAGCCGCCACCAGAGGGAGTGGAACAAGAAGAAATTAAGACGTGTTTACTGCTTCATGAATCAGAAGGTAACTTAGCCATAAATATTAATCGTTTTTCTTCTTACTTGAAGCTCAAGAGAACTATGGCATATGTGCTACAAGCCGTTAGCAATTTCGGGTCTATGACAAAACGTGAGTGGCCACGTCCAACCAACTGTTCCTTGACGGTAGCTGAGATCAACGAAGCCGAGAACTATTTGTGCCGGATGGTGCAGCAAGACCAATACCACAAGGAGATCGCCACTCTGAAGTCGTCGAAATGCATCCCTAAAAGTAGCCCCATATATTCACTGTCGCCATATCTCGATGAAAAGAACCTGCTAAGGGTTCAAGGTCGTATTGATGAAGCCACATACCTGCCACTCCAAGCCAGACGCCCAATTTTATTGCCACAAAAACATATTTTATCCGAACTCATCATGCGATACTACCACGAGAAACACCATCACCAAAATTCAGCCGTGACCACCAATGAAGCCCGTCAAAAGTTTTGGTTTCCACATGTCAAGACTCTCCTCAAATCCGTCCAGAAGAGTTGTATGGAATGTAAGATCCAAAGAGCCAAACCCGTTCCGCCATTTATGGGGCAGCTACCAATCGACCGGTTATCTCCGTACGTCCGTCCGTTATTCGGCCCTCTAACGAATAACGATGGGGCGTCATATTCACCTGCTTGACGGTGCGAGCAGCCCACATCGAATTAGCTGAAAACCTATCCACCGACGCTTGCCTCATTTGCCTCCGTAACTTTATTAATCGAAGAGGTACACCCGTCCGGATCAGAAGTGATAACGGTACCAACTTTATTGGTGCCAAACGAGAAATGAAGGAAGAACAACATTTGTTCGACTTTAATCGTATATACAACGAAGCCGCCAGCCAAAATATTGAATGGGTGTTCAATTGTCCTGCCAATCCAAGCTCAGGAGGCTGCTGGAAACGTCTTCTTCGGATAATCAAGCTCCTGATGACCAAAACCCTGTGCCAGGAAGCCCCCAGAGTGGAAACCCTAAGAAGCGTCCTCATTGAAGCCGAGAATATTATCAACTCACGCCCACTTACAGACATCCCACTAGCTATGGAAGACGACGAGCCGTTAACACCCAACCACTTTCTGCTAGGATGCGTCAACTCTACTCAAACACCTCACCCAGTAGATGAAAGTGTATGCCTCAGGAAACAATGGAGGATTTCACAAAACCTCAAAGACCGCCTTTGGAAAAAATGGACTGTTGAGTATTTACCTCAACTTCTTAAGCGACCCAAATGGCATGACAAAGTAAGACCGCTTCAAGTCAACGACTTAGTCCTGATATGTGAATCCAATCAACAGCGGAGCCAGTGGCGTAAGGGCCGCATCTCTCAAGTGTTTCCTGCCAAGGATGGACAGATCCGACTCGCCGAAGTTAAGACCACTAATGGTTTAATCCGACGTCCAGCTTCTAAACTTGCTGTCCTGACTATTGATGGTGAATCCGGGAGTGATTCACGGGGGGAGGAGTGTTAGAGGAGAGAAAGAGACACAGAAAGATGGGAGTATATTCGACGATGCCGATATTGGGAAATTCATATTCCTTTTCTTTTTACCGATTCTTACTGAGTCAGTCACAAATCATAAGCCAAGCACGCAGGACATAGAGAGCGAACCACAGATACAATAATTAAACAAGTCAAAGACATAGCCAACAAAGACAAAGACATAGCCAAAGTCAAAGACAAGCCATATCCAGTAATTAAGCACAGCCATTAAAAGGCAACATTATAAAATACATTTGTTTAACAAAGAAAGTGAAATATTAAATCAAACATTAAAATATTAAGTGTCTTTTGTGTTTTTATTGAAGAAATTTATTTAACCACTTATAGCCGCCGCCGCCAACTACAGTTGCCAAGTTTTTTATTTGTATATAGTAATTTTTTTATTTTTCTCGTGTGTTATTAATCAGTTTTTTTTTTAATAATTATGAATATAGGAAGGTTAGCGCAGGACGAACTGGCCTATGAGATGAAGGTCAGGGGCTTAAAAGTAGGGTCGGTAGATTAAATGCGGAAAGCGATGAGGTCATCGAGGTTTCTCGTTAAGAGGAACTCGATGAGGAGGATAAGGATGCTATAGAATCTAAAATTGAGGAGATTAGGTGCCTTCTTAAAGTACCTCCGAAGAATCCAAAGTCTTCGGAGTACATTAAGATTGTAACAAAGATTGAGTGGTGTATACGTAGGTTAGCTAGGACTCCTTGTGAAGCAGAAGACGAAGAAGATACTATCAGCTCACTTCGTAATAAAGTTTTATATTTATTAGGAGATCTCACTGGTGATAGTGAGAATAGTGATAGGGAAGAAGAAGTTGAGAAGGAAAAGACTCCGGTTAAAAGGCAAAGTGGTCTCCGTTAGGATTGGCTGGTGGGTCATTGTCTGAACCAATGCGTGTTGGCAGTAGTCCATCAGTCAATGATATTAGTGTTAGGCGGGTCCCATTGGGACATAGGGTTGATAGGGGTGACACTTTTGCTGAACAAATGGTCGTTCAACAGAAATGCACCGAACGTGTAGGGAAGTGGGGGGTGAAATTTTCTGGTGACTCTAATGGAGCATCAGTGAATTCATTCCTGGAAAGAGTGGAGGAACTTCGTCTGGCTAACGATGTTCCGGACTCTTACCTTTTCAAATCCGCTTCGGAGCTTTTGTCGGGTAGGGCCCTTATGTGGTATAGGACGGTTAGGGAAGATTAAGGAGATTGGCAAGAACTCGTCAAGGAACTCAAAGCGGAGTTCCTTCCTGCGAATTACGATGATCTTCTATTGGAAGAAAGAAATCGGCTTTCGCAGGGAAGGGATGAAGCTTTCGGCGCTTATCTTGCCACTATGAGGACATTGTTCCGAAGATTGTCGGAACCTTTATCGGAGGGAAGAATGTTATCTATATTGAAGAAAAACGTAGACCCCTTTTATCAGGTTCAGATAGCGAGTGCCAAACCAAAGACGGTTAAGGAACTTGTTATCTTAGGTAGGGCACTAGATACCCTTAAGGTAAACGTGGACAGTTTTACTTGTAGGGAAAATATTTGGACAACTGTAATGTCAGTGTGACTTCACCCCAAAAAATTTTTTTGATGTGTGACCACGGCTTTAAAAGCGATGAATATACTTACTTTTAGATTCACGCCAGTCACTAGATGGCGCTCATCCCACATTACAGACGCTCAATTTCATGGCGACAGATTTCCGCTTTCTAATAATTCCCACTTTTGGAGAAATTTCCTTGGTCAAAAAGTGTTCTCTTTTTAGGAAATTTTGCCTGTCAGATTAAATTCCTTCACGGAACAGTTCCTTCCTACTCTGACAGAAATTATCCTGAAATCGATCCTGTTGAAATTATCTCTTCGGCTTTTTATGTCTGTTCTGACATTTGCACCACTAATGACAGTGAGTTCCAAATCTGGAATCTGATTTAGCTATATGTATTAGTGTCAGTGTGCTATTCACCAGACCGACTTGGTGGTGAAATTAGTTCGTATAACAATTATACCACACTGAAGAGAAACAGGAATTTTGATACTATTTATTTCTGATGACGTACTTGTCTGGTTTAGATTTCCCCATGGCGAGGTCAGTTTCGGAGTAATAAATGTATTTACATTACACAGATCCACCAATACATTCATCAGATATGAGAACGATGTGACAGAGTTGATTTGTCATGAAGTTGTATTGGCATAATAATTTTTAATGATTGTGGAATTTATTTTCCCTAACGCATGTCCAGCATCCCTCAGCTGATGGAATGGTTGACACACGTCGGTTGGACAAATTGGAAGTCATAATCCAATTGTTTAGTTGGATTATTCCAAGTTCCATGACGGTGGTGACATCTAAGCGGGAGCCTGATAAACTAATATTAAGGACATTACTCTTTGAACATGCCCCAGCCATAGAGAAATTTCCCTATCGCTACTATGAGTAGTTTGATACTCTATGGCCAGCCATATAAAAATATGATCGAGATCATATTTCTGTCTATTTCATATTCGGCCAGCATCCAGCATACCTACCAGACATTTTTCGAAAAGTTAAGTCTCGGGCAAGCCAGCAATTTTTTTTCTCGTCCTGATTGGATTATTCCGGAAATATGAGGTATGTAAAGTGTAGAATATTGACGATAAACCTGCCGAATATATTCAGCATGTTTATCGGTATAATATTCAAATACTTTTTACACATTATTTCCACATTTCAGGTGATTTTTCAACCCTTAAAAATTTTTCGCCCGTGAAAATTTTCTTGGCAAATTTTTTTTCTTCTGCGCGTCGGTGGTACCACACAACGTGGCTTGATACGACGCGGAGTTACTTCCATTGTACCTTGTACAATCCCTGAAATCCTATCGGTAGGATTTATAAAGAATTTTAACTGGATAATACAGGTATGTTTCGTAATCTTTCAATTTATTCAAAAGTTGTTATATGGCATGGTTTTCCCTTAGGAAACCCCAGAGCACATGGTGCTGGCATTGGCAATCCATGTGGCCATCGACGCATCAAGGTCAGGATCATCTTTAAATCCACAAAATTCCTATTACATCTATACTTACTTATCAACTTTGAGTTCTTGAATTTTATGCGGCGGTATCCAGAAGGATTTAATTAAAACACCATAATATCTATCCGCTGTGAAGTGTTGTACTTTTTGTGTTTTGTTTGTGAGGACGGACGCTAATCCGCCCATCCTGAAGGATTTATTCTGTTAAGGCCACGTGCGGCTGACGCAGTCCCGCACCACAGATCCGTGATTTCACTGTTGTCTGGAGATTTGTTCCTCGAGGAAGCGGCGTGTTATTGCTGATAGCGTACCTCACCCTTCCGCATACTTTTTCTGGACGACGTGGAATTCGTGAAGCATTCATTGCACCGTCCTGACGCCACGGTTGCAGAACACCTTCCATCATATCTACTAACAGTGTTGTACGGTTTCTGAAGCACCACCTGCGGTGCCAAGAAAGCCCACCTGCGGGCACCTACACCTGGTTTTATAACATTTACTGTGAGCAGGAGATCTTTAAGATCAATCATCATTGTATATCCATCTGTTTGGACCAGTGTTCCTCAGATTGGTTATATCATCAGTTACATTTGTACTATAGACACCACGCGCGGTGTATTCACCAAGCGCACCTCAGCTCTGTTGCGGATCCGCATTGGATTTGGACGCTTATGCCTCCAATCTAGCGAAACGTTTGCATCCCTACAACTGGAGTTACGTTTTGGTCTTCTTCGAGTCTTCAAGCTTCATCAGTTCGAGTTATTTTTATCAACATTGAGGATATAAAGGAGTGCGATTACAAATCCATCTCAACAAAAACAAAAATTCACTTGAGTATTATTTTTCAATTTTACTTTATTATTAGTATATCTGTATGGTAGATGTAGTTATTTTAGATTTATATGAAAGTGCTTATTATATTTGATCCATGAAACTATATGAAAGATAATCTTTAGACGTGATTTTCGAAACTTAATAACCTAATATTAACGCGGTTAACTTTACCTTTTGCTGCCTACGTTAACGTAAAATTACTTGCTGGTGCTACATAATCGAAAAAGTTACGATTTTTTTTTGCATATTAATAACTTACCTTCGCGATTATTTTTCTTGAACTGCGAACTTATTTTTGCAAAACTTTTGAAATACATTGCTAAATTTGGAATCAATCACGGATAGTCTGGTAACTATCTGACATTTGTCTTCGTCCTTTAGTGTAGTATGTTATGTGAAATTGTGTTTTCCTTACTTTGGTGTGTCCAAGTATCCAATTGGCAACCAACCCCCGAGTCACTAAGACTCCTTACGCCAATCATCAACTATCTTGCTAGGGATACAAACTCCCTACCCCGCTGTATAGCTGGTAAACTGCATCTTGTGAATACGTGATATCAAGTTGCAACAATAATAAATCATTGAGTAAAATTTTGAAAATACAGATAAATATTTTTGAAAATACGATATTAGATAGGAGCAGTGCACTTCTTCATCTAGGTATTTAAGATTTTTAAACTATATTGATTTTTGAAATATATTTAACTATATTGCATTCATTGATATCATATACGAACTGTATATGCATTTATTTCCAACTTTTACTTTTCAGCGACCCTCCCTGATATTGGCCTGAATATTTTTCGATCCTGTAATAGTTTTTATTTCTATACGGTAATCATACTTACATTTTTACCTGGTATCTTAAGAAACTTTGTTGTTTTCTAGTACACATTACGTGTATATCCCTTCCTCACTTGCTTGTTTTTCTGAATTGTATGCAATTCACTCCACACATTGGATTTGCTTCCATTGTGTTCTCACTTACCTTTTTATTTCAATTAGTATGGTACTATTTGCCATCTTGTTATGGATTTGTTTGTGTGGTATACCGACTTGATGCCAACAAACCTCCTTTAGTGATGTTAATCATTGTAAACCTTATCGGTTTCATTATACTCTTTCCAGGTAATCTTACCTGACACGTTTTTGCATTCAGCCCTTAGTTGGCTTTGGAATTCGTTTTGACTTTACGTTACCTAGTGTTAATACACTACCTGTGTACACACTTATCAATCTATTATTCTTTCAAGAAGTTAATAATAGATATTTTTGTTGATCCTTTGTTGTGATTGTTTTATGTTTTGGTTTAGGTCAAACGGAAGTGACGATTTATGACTTCGTTATTCCCACCTATTGTTAGTAAATTATATATGACTTAATTTGAGATATCTTATCTAGTTTTGACTACGATTTCGTTGTGGTTGAGCATCTCTGATTGAAATTCGATATATATATATTCGATAAATTCTTTTCGAAAACGGTTTACTTACATATAATTACAATATTGACAGCATTTACAAGCCGCTGTGACCTAATTGTTTTACTTCGTATTGATATAAAATTTGTTCATTGTCGTGATCTACTTTTTGTACGCGTGATTATCTTTAGTATTAATTTTTACTTTAATTGAATTTTTAAAAGATTATCGACCATTTCATCTTTTGAGATTTACTTAATTGCATTACCCTTCTGGTATTTAAATTCGGTATTATCAAGATTGAATCTTGATTATCGACTTTGTATTTGATAAATATACTTTTGTAATCGATTTGATATCGGTTGTATTTTCGGTCGAGTAAATATATTTAAATTTTTTTTTGATTTAAATACATATTCTTTGATAGCTTAAGTATTTAGGAAATAATAATCCTGTTAGTTTTAAGAACTTATTAAATGAAATTTTTTGTATTATTATAGAAACTAGCGGTACCCGGCGCTCGTTGCTACGCCCAAAAAAAACACTTATGTGTATTTAATGTGAAATTAAATTTATTTATATATTTTATCTCAATGCTAGCGGATAAGCAATATTTTTGGTCGTTTTGGTTGGTGTACAAATATAAAAATTTTTTGGCATACACACAAAGTGCAGTTAATTTGATTGCTAAACTGAACATAATAACATTGATTTAATTGTGGCTTGAATATTTTGCTGCATTTGACAACAATTTGGGAAAATAAAATTTCATTTGTTGTGCGATTCAATTCCTGTTCAAAAGTTGTTTGGAAAATGTTTGGGTGGACGATTCTTGCACCAAATGGACACGCACGTTCTTTGAGAGTTTGATTTTTTCGACTCAGTTCCATAAATATGATGCTTTTATTCAACGAAAGGAAAACATTTTTATAAAAAAGTTGAAAAAAAACTTTGCCAAAAGCCCGCATCTTTCTGTCTTCCACCCGGGCATTCCGCTTAAAAATTTATGAAAAAAACCAAAAAAGAATTAAAAAAAAAACTGAACCAAAATTGTTAAAAGCATGCATTTTTTTTCCTTCCTCCCGATCGGCACGAAACCTTCACAGGAACCATCCCTGGACTAAACTATATTTACCCCGAGAATTTCATAAGGATCCATTGGGTGGTTTCCATTTTTATATATACATATATAGATAGATTATAAAAAAATTTAACCAACAATTGTTAAAAGCTTGCATTTTTGTTTGTCCTTCACTCGATCGGCCATTCCGGAATTTTCGCTGATATTTCAAACAGCAAAAAAATGTATGAAAAAAATCAAAAATCAAAAAAAAAAAGAAAATCATCCAACAAATGTTAAAAGTCTGCATTTTATTTTTGTCTTCCACCCGATCGCAACCAAACCTTAACAGGAACCATCCCCGGACTAAACTATATTTACCCTGAAAATTTCATAAAGATCCATTGGGCGGTTTAAGAGTCCATAGACAACATTACATACACACATACACACATCCATTTTTATATATATAGATTGAACCAACAGTTGTTAAAAGCCTGCATTTTTTTTTGTCCTTCACTCGACCGGCCATTCCGGAATTTTCGCTGATGTTTCAAACAGCTAAACAATTTATGAAAAAACCAAAAAAAAAAAAAAATGACCAAAAAATGTTAAAAGCCTGCATTTTATTTTTGTCTTCTACCCGATCAGAACCAAACCTTCACAGGAACCATCCCTGGACTTAACTATATTTACCCTGAAAATTTCATAAAGATCCATTGGGCCGTTTAAGAGTCCATAGACAACATACAAACATAGAAACATACACACATCCATTTTTATATATATAGATTGAAACTTTTCTTGCAGTCTTCATTTATCGATTTGATTTTTGATGCAGACTTTCTTTCA
Organism: Platycheirus albimanus; assembly: GCA_916050605.2. Classification (NCBI taxonomy): domain Eukaryota; kingdom Metazoa; phylum Arthropoda; class Insecta; order Diptera; family Syrphidae; genus Platycheirus; species Platycheirus albimanus. Next base: position 226,839,052 of record OU696696.1, on the reverse strand, counting down.
GATTTCTTTTCTATGAGTTATAGGAATTTAGTTAATATGGAATAAGTTATTTAGGTCCGAAGGGGGTTGTATAGAACTCTCTCTCCCTCACATTTTCATGAACGGTGGAACATTTTTGATATAGGATGTTTGGGTTAGTTTAAGTATAGTATAGAGATTTAGTAATGTAGGTCAGGCTTGACCTACATTCATGTCAAGGGGCTTCCTAATAATATTCCTTATTCTGTCATAGAGAAGCCATGGTTCGAAGAGGGAGTTGATCCTCTTCGGAAATGGGTGGGTTAAGAGACAGGGGTTGTCGTCTACACCATAGACAACCCGACACCAGGTCAGACACTTCGCTCCTGCACTCTACATAACATTTTAGCATGGTAGAGACGAGGGTATAGTCAGCTCTAGATATCTTCTAACATCCAAAGATATCATCGTTAGTAACTATTTAGTGTGGTCAAAGATATTTGTGGTTAAGGAAATATTTCTACGTCGGAAACTCCTTATGAAGTGCAGATTAAAATTTTACTTTTCAAAATAATCAATATAAAGGCCCTCCTTGGTTAGGGTATCTCTGATCGTAATGGTCTAAGGTATAGTCAATTGCATCGAAGAGAACATAGTATCAAGTGCCCGCGGGCCTAAGTCCTTTAGATAGAAAGGGATATATTAACATCCGTATCCAGATATGCAGGGTAAGAACTTGTAGCACCGTCGCGATCCCACAGCAAGGACCCACAGCCCTTCTGCTCTTGAGTGGAGCGGGGCAATGCTGCATATCGACGCGGTGGTCGATCGGCGACAACCTCAATTTGCCTCTCGGGTCAATGCTCTCCGGGACGTGTAGTGGACTGAGGAGTAGTACGGGGTAGGGGAATTGAGGAACAGAAATTCGACTTACTTTTTTTTCTATACCAACCGGGTTCTTGGATGATGAGAGATTCTACAGTAGTCATTTACCCATGACGCATGGAGGCAATAGGCCTCTGTGGTAGGCGAGGATTTGGGATTCTGGAATCATCCTCTCTTCCATGAATACTACAATAATTGGGTCGGCTTCGGATCTTTTTGAGTATAGTAGTGGTCTCGTGGGGACTATGTTTGTTCTCACGATGATCTTCGGTATGAGTCTTCTTGAAAGTTAAGTATGGTTCTCTGGTGAGTTTAGTTTTGAGCATGTGTTAGATTGAATAGGTATTGCAGGTCATCGAAGCTACCAAATTATAAAAATAATAATAAATTATCCACCCGCATTCTGGTTTCCTCTGGTTGTTACAAATCTAGTTCTGAGGTGATCGGCATGGTAAGTTATGTGTTCTAAGGGATGTAGGTTATGATCTGTGTTTGGACCTATCTCTTAACTTATCGTGTCTATGGTATTTGGATGTATTGGCATATGTTCCCATTTATGGTGGAACATATCTGAATGCGTAATCGTATGTGTATGTATGCATCTCGATATCTATGTGGTCCTGTCATACAACTATGAGAGAAGTGAAAGAACCGGAATGCTGTGGTGGATAAGTCTGTGTATGGAGAAAGGAAGGCCAAGGATTTGTATGGTGAAGATATTCCTAGTAGAGACATGGTGCTCGATTAAGATGAGTGTATGGGTACTGCGCTTTACTATTACCACCCGGAAATACTGTAGTTGAAGCACGGACTGACAGTAGAGGATCTTGTAAGACCATTTGTAGATTGGACTATGTTTTAAAGCACTCTACCGAAGAAATGTATCAACCCAACCTATTGTCATCATCATACATGACCTAGCGATGAGGAACCACCTCAAAAGTTCTTTGTTTAATTTCTTTTTACGTTACAGAATGGCGCCCAACGTGGGGCCCGACGACGCACTGTCCCGATGCTTTGTTCTGATGTTCATTTTGATTATTGAGAAGTTCAGTTTTTTTTGAAGTTTTGATGTTAGAAAATTTTAAGTTGTTTAAGTTGTTTTGATAGAGTTATTCTGCTGGAGGAATAACATCTAGTCTATGTTTTGGATGCCTTATTGTCCGGGAGATTGGTGATCAAGTTCCTAATCTTCGTTTGTTGCATAGGATTCATTTGTAGTACTTTACCTTCTGTTTTGCTTTTGATTAAGGTTTTCGGTAACTTTATTGTCCAGGATTTAAACGTTTTTGAGTCTGGTCGTCTATTGCGAGAGTACTGAAACTTTTTTCTTTTGAGTTTAGTAGAATTTTGAATTCTTCGAGGATGTTGTTGATAGATCTTTTGACCGGTGGTTGGTGAACAAGTTCCCGATGCACGTCTGTTGCAGAAGCTATTAACACTCCAAGAGACTCCATTCACTCTCCTTTAATGCTTATATTCGGATCTTTCAGTTTTTGTATTGAGTAAAATTACAAGCCCAAATATATGGTAATGTTTTCATGCAGTTATGTTTTTGTCAGAGTTCGCTAAGTTGATGGAACTCTCATGAAGCGCTAACCGGTGGTTGGTGAACATGTTCCTAACGCACGTCTGCAGTAGCGTAATGAGACTCCTGATAACTGATCGAATTTCCAATTTTTCATTGATTGATGTTGTACATTTATTGACCCAATAGTTAGACCACATCCACTAATTATTTTTAAAGTTTTTGTTAGTTTTTTTTTGGAAGTTAGTCGCTAGGCGCAGTACTTCCACTTTCCGGTCATGTTTATGGGGGGGAGATTCTTTCCAGCCCCCGGACCGTATTTTGATGATAAGACAATCTAGTATTTTTGAAGTTTAAATGTTATTGAGTATTTTTGAGATTTTTCAGTGTTGCATTTATGAGTATATTTAAGATTTTTGCAGTATTTGCAGTGTTGCACCCTTTGAGTATTTGCAGTGTTGCACCCCTTTTTGAGTATTTTTCGGAAGGTAAGGAAGACGTAATCCTGAAGTTTCCATTTTTGAGTTTTGAGTATTTTCGGAAAATAGGGAAGACGTAATCCCGAAGGTTCCATTTTTGAGTTTAGTATCTTCGTTTGGTGAGGTCGTGGAATTCTGCGTGTTTCACGGGTCATCGAAACGCTTTAGTTTTGAGTTTAGTTTAAGCACTCTTTAGTTAGTATATCTAACATTTTTTTTCTTTATTTAAATTTGAGATTATAGTCTTTGAAAACTTGAACTAGGAGAAGGTTCATTAGTTTACAAAGAGCTTTTATAGGTTTTTGTAGAGATTAAGTATTTTTTTTGAAGATTAAGTTTATAGATATTCAGTTTTGAAGTTTATGAGTATTTAGCTTATCTTATGTATTATATTCCGGCTCTGCTAGAAAATTCTTTAATCCTGGTCCTTACAACCCGGAGTACTACGCTCGTGTAGCTGACGAAATGTCACGAGTTGCACCCGCTAATCCACAGGATGATTCCTGAATTCATCCCACCACTCTGGTTTAGGCACGGATCATTCAAGCCCACCCGCTCGCGTACCAGCGAATGAAGGGCAACCTTTAGGCTCACCTTTGACTCCTGAAGAGCAAAGAAGAGCACAACAAGCGGCCAATCAATCTGCCTATATGCAAGAGATGATCTCGGCAACGGTAGAAATTTTTTGTAGAAGAACTTTCGCGAGGTCTCGCTGAAAGTCAAGCTATTTTGTTAAGACATGTAACTGAGTTGTTACATAGTAGGGAGATCAATGCTAATAATCAAAACGTGAGTTATGCGAGTAATGCTAATAATAGTAACAGCAATGTTGATGATAATGTCAATCATCCACCACTTTCACAGCCAACCCCGGCTTTTCAAGTTAGTCGGCCTCCAAATTCCGCAGTGATTCCCTACGTCGACATGCCTACTCCACAAGGTAGGTCTGTCAATTTTCCAGCCAGAACTGTGGCTGGCGATATTGTTGATTTAACAAGCTTCGTGCCGTTTGCGCCTCCTTTGGCTACACAACCTGCACCACAACCCGTTCCTCCTGGAGCAAGTTCAAGTACCCCTCCGGTACATCCTTCGAATATGGCTCAGGGTGTGAACGTGGACGAGTTCATGTCGCGCATGAATTCTATTCGTTTGGATAACGATCAGTCTGCGGCTTCTCAGCCGAAAGCAATACACTCTAGTAATCCTACGTCTGGTACCTACCCACTATTCCACAAATGGGGAATTAAGTTTGATGGGAGGAATATGCCAGTAGATGACTTTTTGTTCCGTTTGGATCTTATTAGAGCTAGTTATCGCTTTTCTTGGGAAGAAGTATCTGGTGGTTTCCACCAATTTTTATCTGGACCTGCTGAACAGTGGTACTGGAGGTACCGCAAGCAAAATCTGCACGCGTCCTGGCAAACGCTTCAACTGGCGTTAATTGAGCAATTCCGCAGCCTCGAAACGGATACGGAATTGTCTCGCAGGTTGTATGATCGTAAGCAACAATCAGGGGAGTCCTTCAATGACTTCTTTGATGCTATGATGCATATGAACTCCAACTTGCGAATCCCTAAGAACGACAGGGAAATGATTGAAATTATTAAAGCTAATGTGAAACGACAACTAGGTCAGTCGTTGATATCCTTTAGCACATAAAGCCTTCAAGAGTTAGCATACCAATGTCGCACTATTGAAAAATTCTTCGGTAGTTCAGATAACCTGCGACAACCTTTCGTACCTAATTCGTACAAGCAACCTCAACCACCTAGACGCTTCATCAACGCGTTGGATGAGGAAACTCCTGGAGAGGAATTAGCAGTTGCACTGCCTGAGCAGGTGGATGCTTTCCACCCCGAATTGATGAAATGCTGGAAATGCCAAACTGTGGGCCATGGGTTCCGCGATTGTGCAGATCCAAGACAAATTGTTTTCTGTTTTAGATGTGGTTTACCAAATGTCTATAGTCCGAATTGTCCTAGATGTGCGGGAAACCCGAAGCGAGCAAATCCACCATTCGGGGGGATGCGCTCGATAAAAGCAAACCCGGAGTTGTAAGCACCAGGAAGGAAGAACCTTTGCTTAACACTCCTCAAATTAGTATTTTAAAAAGAAACCCTAATGAATTTTTGACTGATACCCAACAAAATACACTTTTGAATTTACCTGAAATTAAGAGTAAATCTGATTTACTATATAAGAAACCATTTCATGAAAGGCTACTCAATTATTATGAGGTTAGGAAGAGAGTAGTAGCATTTCCTGAAATTTCCAAACGGATTCGTAGAACACGAGATCGTTTTCAATTAAAGCGGACAACCTACCGTAACGTTGCTGCCGCTAGATTAGGCAAGGAATCCAATGATCCTCGTCCCTATGTGACTGTGCAGATGTTGGGAGACACGTTTCTTGGTCTCTTGGTTTCCGGTGCGAGCATTAGTTGCTTGGGTACAGATTGCGTAGACTACTTAAAAGCGAAGCACGTTAAGGTTAATAACGTCGAGTCTACGGTGTCCACTGCGGACGGGAAACAGCAGCAGAATGTTTACTACTGATGTCCAGTACTACAGTACATGCTGTTCAGCATGGATTTTTACGTCGTGCCAACACTTTCTCAACGTATGTATTTAGGTGTTGATTTTTGGCGTAAGTTTGGACCTCATCTGATTTCTTCCATATCGGATTTTCCATCAGATGGAAACTCCACAAACCAAGTGAAGCTCAGTCACGAAGAGTCCACTCAACTTCGTGATGTGATTCGTGGTTTTCCTTCTTTCGCGAGCAAGGGTCTCGGGAAAACGACACTGGTAGAGCATTACATCGATGCGGGTGATGCTATACCAATTAAGCAGAGGTATTATCCTGTTTCTCCTGCGGTACAAGCAATGATGTATGAGGAATTGGATGGTATGTTGTCTTTGGGGGTCATCGAAGAAAGCTCTAGTGCATGGTCTTCACCAGTTGTGCTAGTGCGCAAGCCTGGGAAGAACCACCTATGCCTAGACTTTCGGAAGGTGAACTCGGTTACAAAGAAGGATGCGAGGCCAATTGCCCATATTTCAAAAACTCGCTATATTTCTAGTGTGGATTTGAAAGACGCATTCTGGCAGATACCGTTGGAGAAAACATCGAGGGAAAAGACTGCTTTTACAGTACCTGGTAGACCTTTGTACCATTTCAAGGTCATGCCATTCGGTTTGTGTAATGCGCCGCAGAGTCTGAGTTATCTTATGTCTAAGGTAATTCCGACAGAATTGCGGGATCTAGTGTTCGTTTATCTCGATGATCTTTTGGTCGTGTCTGAAACTTTCGACGAACACTTGGCGGTATTGAGGCGAGTAAGTCAGGAATTGACTAGGGCAGGACTGACGATCAACGTGGAGAAATCCAAGTTCTGTTTTGATGAGCTTCAGTATCTAGGTTATAGGGTTGGGCAAGGCAGTTTGAAAGCTGACCCCGACAAAATTGCAGCAATTAATGAATTTCCGGTACCTACCACAACTCGTCAAGTAAGACGTTTCTTAGGAATGGCGGGATGGTACCGGCGATTCGTTAAAGATTTTTCAACGCTTGCCTCTCCTTTGACAGACGTACTGAAGAAAGGTAAAGCGTTCGAGCTTAACCAGAAGGCTCTAGAAGCCTTTAATTCCATCAAACAGGCGTTGACGACAGCTCCGGTGCTGGTCAACCCTGACTTTAGCAAGGAATTCGTGATTTTGTGTGATGCATCCGCGTCCGGTATCGGGTGTGTTCTTTGTCAGCGGGATGAAGATGGGGCTGAACGCCCAATCTATTACTTCTCCCAGAAGCTGAACGCTGCGCAAAGAAATTACTCCATCACCGAACGGGAATGCCTTGCAGCTGTACTTGGTATCCAGAAGTTTCGATCGTATGTCGAGGGATATCATTTTAAAAAAATCACAGACCACTCCAGCTTGAAGTGGCTGATGAGTTTAAAGGATCCTACTGGCAGGTTGGCCAGGTGGAGCATGCGTCTCCAAGGATTCGATTTCGTGGTAGAGCATCGAAGGGGAACTTTGAATGTCGTGCCAGACGCTCTGTCGAGAGTATATGAGGCAGACAATCTGACGATAGAAGCGTTCCTTTCATGCCTAGCACGAGTCGACCCCGAGGAGGTACTCCACTTGCACTTAGAGGATTCCTCTTTCCAGTCAGCAGGATACCTGGACCTCATCAACCACATCAAGAAGGAGCAGGAGCGATTACCAGATCTCAAGGTATCCGAGGGATACGTGTACAAACGTACCAAACACTCTATTGGTAATCCCCTCGCAGACGACTTAACGTGGAAACTGTGGGTTTCATCTGAGATGACGAAATCATTAATTGAGTTAGCGCATAATCCTCCAAGATCTTCTCACGGCGGTGTCGTGAAAACTCTCTATAGGTTGAGACAACGTTTCTATTGGCCGAGTATGTATACACAGGTTAAACATTTTATTGATGCATGCGAAGTCTGTAAAATGACTAAAGCTTCGAATATGACGCTTCGGACGGAGATGGGAAGAAGTTTTGTGGTCGATCGACCATTCCAACATCTGTATATAGATTTCTTAGGTCCCTATCCAAAGTCGAGGAGCGGTAACGTTTTCATAATCATTGTTGTCGATCAGCTAACGAAGTTCGTTCTGATCAAACCTTTGAGAAAAGCCACGGCTACCAACGTAGTCAAGTTCTTGCAGGAGGATGTATTTTTAGTATATGGTGTGCCAGAGAGCATACTCTCTGATAACGGCACTCAATTCCTAAGTAAGGAATTTCAGAGTTATTTGAATGCATACGGTGTTAAGCATTATAAAACGGCAGTTTACTCGCCACAAGCGAATGCTAGTGAAAGAGTAAATCGCTCAATTTTAGCGGCTATTCGCGCGTATATAAATCCTAGACAATCTAATTGGGATGCCCATCTATCGTCCATAAGTAGTGCACTCCGCACCACTGTTCATACTACTCACAAGATGTCAACCTATAAAGCTCTGTTTGGTCAGAGAATGATTGAGCATGGGGCGGATTATCGACTGTTGAGAGAGTTAGGAGGTTTAAACAACTCGGAGATAGATTGGCTTCCTAAAACGGCGAAAACGAATATTCTCCATTCCTATTTGAAGGAAGCATTAGCTAAGGCCCATGCTGACTATGAGAGAGTTTACAATGTGCGTAGTCACGAGGTCAACTATAGGGTGGATGACGAGATTTATAAACGGAATTTCGTGCTTAGCGATTTTTCAAAGCACTTTAATGCGAAACTCAGCCCTAAATTCATTAAGGTTAGAATTATAAGAATTATCGGTGATAATTTATATGAGGTAGTGGATAGCAAAGGCTATAAATCGACGGTGCACACTAAAGACCTTAAGAGGTTATGTGAGATTTTGATGTGTCAGTGAAGACAGTGTTAGTGGTGACTACACTTTCCTTCTCTCTACCCTCCAATATGTTCACTCACGAACATTTACTACTGTGATATTTTTATTGTTGTGCCCGGCGTATGCTCAGCTGTGCATGAGACCCTTGTGCTTGTCCATTAATGTTCCTTTTCCTTCTTCATGCAATTTTTTTTGCTAGAAGAACCATTTACGGTTTGTGTTTAACGTTCGTTGGATTGACACAGCGAACCAAAATAATTTAGTTTTTTTTTTTGTAGCAATATAGGAAATATTCTCCTTTTCCTTCTGCTTTGGGAACAAATGAGATTTGTTCCAAAAGCACAAGTTTTGTAGGGAAAATATTTGCACAACTGTAATGTCAGTGTGACTTCACCCCAAAATTTTTTTTTGATGTGTGACCACGGCTTTAAAAGCGATGAATATACTTACTTTTAGATTCACACCAGTCACTAGATGGCGCTCATCCCACATTTTTCATGGCGACAGATTTCTGCTTTCTAATAATTCCCACTTTTGGAGAAATTTCCTTGGTCAAAAAGTGTTCCCTTTTTAGGAAATTTTGCCTGTCAGATTAAATTCCTCCACGGAACAGTTCCTTCCTACTCTGACAGAAATTATCCTGAAATCGATCCTGTTGAAATTATCTCTTCGGCTTTTTATGTCTGTTCTGACTTTTGCACCACTAATGACAGTGAGTTCCAAATCTGGAATCCGATTTGGCTATATGTATTAGTGTCAGTGTGCTATTCACCAGACCGACTTGGTGGTGAAATTAGTTCGTATAACAATTATACCACACTGAAGAGAAACAGGAATTTTGATACTATTTATTTCTGATGACGTACTTGTCTGGTTTAGATTTCCCCACGGCGAGGTCAGTTTCGGAGTAATAAATGTATTTACATTACACAGATCCACCAATACATTCATCAGATATGAGAACGATGTGACAGAGTTGATTTGTCATGAAGTTGTATTGGCATAATAATTTTTAATGATTGTGGAATTTATTTTCCCTAACGCATGTCCAGCATCCCTCAGCTGATGGAATGGTTGACACACGTTGGTTGGACAAATTGGAAGTCATAATCCAATTGTTTAGTTGGATTATTCCAAGTTCCATGACGGTGGTGACATCTAAGCGGGAGCCTGATAAACTAATATTAAGGACATTACTCTTTGAACATGCCCCAGCCATAGAGAAATTTCCCTATCGCTACTATGAGTAGTTTGATACTCTATGGCCAGCCATATAAAAATATGATCGAGATCATATTTCTGTCTATTTCATATTCGGCCAGCATAACTACAAGACATTTTTCGAAAAGTTAAGTCTCGGGCAAGCCAGCAATTTTTTTTTCTCGTCCTAATTGGATTATTCCGGAAATATAAGGTATGTAAAGTGTAGAATATTGACGATAAACCTGCCGAATATATTCAGCATGTTTATCGGTATAATATTCAAATACTTTTTACACATTATTTCCACATTTCAGGTAATTTTTCAACCCTTAAAAATTTTTCGCCCGTGAAAATTTTCTTGGCAAATTTTTTTTCTTGATACGACGCGACGTTACTTCCATTGTACCTTGTACAATCCTTGAAATCCTATCGGTAGGATTTATAAAGAATTTTAACTGGATAATACAGGTATGTTTCGTAATCTTTCAATTTATTCAAAAGTTGTTATATGGCATGGTTTTCCCTTAGGAAACGCCAGAGCACATGGTGCTGGCATTGGCAATCCATGTGGCCATCGACGCATCAAGGTCAGGATCATCTTTAAATCCACAAAATTCCTATTACATCTATACTTACTTATCAACTTTGAGTTTTTGAATTTTCTGCGGCGGTATCCAGAAGGATTTAATTAAAACACCATAATATATATCCGCTGTGAAGTGTTGTACTTTTTGTGTTTTGTTTGTGAGGACGGACGCTAATCCGCCCATCCTGAAGGATTTATTCTGTTAAGGCCACGTGCGGCTGACGCAGTCCCGCACCACAGATCCGTGATTTCACTGTTGTCTGGAGATTTGTTCCTCGAGGAAGCGGCGTGTTATTGCTGATAGCGTACCTCACCCTTCCGCATACTTTTTCTGGACGACGTGGAATTCGTGAAGCATTCATTGCACCGTCCTGACGCCACGGTTGCAGAACACCTTCCATCATATCTACTAACAGTGTTGTACGGTTTCTGAAGCACCACCTGCGGTGCCAAGAAAGCCCACCTGTGGGCACCTAAACCTGGTCTTATAACATTTACTGTGAGCAGGAGATCTTTAAGATCAATCATCATTGTATATATATCTGTTTGGACCAGTGTTCCTCAGATTGGTTATATCATCATCATCAGTTACATTTGTACTATAGACACCACGCGCGGTGTATTCACCAAGCGCACCTCAGCTCTGTTGCGGATCCGCATTGGATTTGGACGCTTATGCCTCCAATCCAGCGAAACGTTTGCATCCCTACAACTGAAGTTACGTTTTGGTCTTCTTCGAGTCTTCAAGCTTCATCAGTTCGAGTTATTTTTATCAACATTGAGGATATAAAGGAGTGCGATTACAAATCCATCTCAACAAAAACAAAAATTCACTTGAGTATTATTTTTCAATTTTACTTTATTATTAGTATATCTGTATGGTAGATGTAGTTATTTTAGATTTATATGAAAGTGCTTATTATATTTGATCCATGAAACTATATGAAAGATAATCTTTAGACGAGATTTTCGAAACTTAATTACCTAATATTAACGCGGTTAACTTTACCTTTTGCTGCCTACGTTAACGTAAAATTACTTGCTGGTGCTACATAATCGAAAAAGTTACGATTTTTTTTGAATATTAATAACTTACCTTCGCCATAATTTTTCTTGAACTGCGAACTAATTTTGGCAAAACTTTTGAAATACATTGCTAAATTTGGAATCAATCACGGATAGTCTGGTAACTATCTGACATTTGTCTTCGTCCTTTAGTGTAGTATGTTATGTGAAATTGTGTGTTCCTTACTTTGGTGTGTCCAAGTATCCAATTGGCAACCAACCCCCGAGTCACTAAAGGACTATTCACATGAAAGCGACCAACGACCAACGAATAAACGAACATTCGTCCATTTTGACGTTTCATTCACATGGAATTTATTTTATTCGTTGCGAACAACGAACGTCATGTCCGTATATCACAATTGAACAGTGAAATTTTGAGGTTAGTCGCGCACGAATAATTTATTCGTTGCAATGTGGATGGCATGTGGAACGCGAATAGGGTTTGACAATTCGTAACAGTCAGATTGAAATTAGCGACGAACAACTTGTTTTCATTAAAATTTCTTTTTTCTTCAATCAAAATGAAAATTTTAGCATCTTAACATTACATTTAATGAGTTTCTATCATTTTGAAATAGTTTTTGTTGCAAAATATTGCTTGGAAGTGTGGAAAATCTCATTTATTTGTTCATTCGTTCATTCGTTGGTCGCTCTCATGTGAATAGTCCTTAAGACTCCTTACGCCAATCATCAACTATTTTGCTAGGGATACAAACTTCCTACCCCGCTGTATAGCTGGTAAACTGCATCTTGTGAATACGTGATATCAAGTTGCAACAATAATAAATCATTGAGTAAAATTTTGAAAATACAGATAAATATTTTTGAAAATACGATATTAGATAGGAGCAGTGCACTTCTTCATCTAGGTATTTAGGATTTTTAAACTATATTGATTTTTGAAATATATTTAACTATATTGCATTCATTGATATCATATACGAACTGTATATGCATTTATTTCCAACTTTTACTTTTCAGCGACCCTCCCTGATATCGGCCTGAATATTTTTCGATCCTGTAATAGTTTTTATTTCTATACGGTAATCATACTTACATTTTTACCTGGTATCTTAAGAAACTTTGTTGTTTTCTAGTACACATTACGTGTATATCCCTTCCTCACTTGTTTGCTTTTCTGAATTGTATGCAATTCACTCCACACATTGGATTTGCTTCCATTGTGTTCTTACTTACCTTTTTATTTCAATTAGTATGGTACTATTTGCCATCTTGTTATGGATTTGTTTGTGTGGTATACCTACTTGATGCCAACAAACCTCCTTTAGTGATGTTAATCATTGTAAACCTTATCGGTTTCATTATACTCTTTCCAGGTAATCTTACCTGACACGTTTTTGCATTCAGCCCTTCGTTGGCTTTGGAATTCGTTTTGACTTTACGTTACCTAGTGTTAATACACTACCTGTGTACACACTTATCAATCTATTATTCTTTCAAGAAGTTAATAATAGATATTTTTGTTGATCCTTTGTTGTGATTGTTTTATGTTTTGGTGACGATTTATGACTTCGTTATTCCCGACTATTGTTAGTAAATTATATATGACTTAATTTGAGATATCTTATCTAGTTTTGACTACGATTTCGTTGCAGTTGAGTATCTCTGATTGAAATTCGATATATATATTCGATAAATTCTTTTCGAAAACGGTTTACTTACATATAATTACAATATTGACAGCATTTACAAGCCGCTGTGACCTAATTGTTTTACTTCGTATTGATATAAAATTTGTTCATTGTCGTGATCTACTTTTTGTACGCGTGATTATCTTTAGTATTAATTTTTACTTTCATTGAATTTTTAAAAGATTATCGACCATTTCACCTTTTGAGATTTACTTAATTGCATTACCCTTCTGGTATTTAAATTCGGTATTATCAAGATTGAATCTTGATTATCGACTTTGTATTTGATAAATATACTTTTGTAATCGATTTGATATCGGTTGTATTTTCGGTCGAGTAAATATATTTAAATTTTTTTTTGATTTAAATACATATTCTTTGATAGCTTAAGTATTTAGGAAATAATAATCCTGTTAGTTTTAAGAACTTATTAAATAAAATTTTTTGTATTATTATAGAAATTGAAACTTTTCTTGCAGTCTTCATTTATCGATTTGATTTTTGATGCAGACTTTCTTTCAGATTTCTTTTCTATGAGGTATAGGAATTTAGTTGATATGGAATAAGTTATTTAGGTCCGATGGGGGTTGTATAGAACTCTCTCTCCCTCACATTTTCATGAACGGTGGAACATTTTTGATATAGGATGTTTGGGTTAGTTTAAGTATAGTATAGAGATTTAGTAATGTAGGTCAGGCTTGACCTACATTCATGTCAAGGGGCTTCTTAATAATATTCCTTATTCTGTCATAGAGAAGCCATGGTTCGAAGAGGGAGTTGATCCTCTTCGGAAATGGGTGGGTTAAGAGACAGGGGTTGTCGTCTACACCATAGACAACCCGACACCAGGTCAGACACTTCGCTCCTGCACTCTACATAACATTTGAGCATGGTAGACACGAGGGTATAGTCAGCTCTAGATATCTTCTAACATCCAAAGATATCATCGTTAGAAACTATTTAGTGTGGTCAAAGATATTTGTGGTTAAGGAAATATTTCTGCGTCGGAAACTCCTTATGAAGTGCAGATTAAAATTTTACTTTTCAAAATAATCAATATAAGGCCCTCCTTGGTTAGGGTATCTCTGATCGTAATGGTCTAAGGTATAGTCAATTGCATCGAAGAGAACATAGTATCAAGTACCCGCGGGCCTTAGTCCTTTAGATAGAAAGGGATATATTAACATCCGTATCCAGATATGCAGGGTAAAAACTTGTAGCACCGTCGCGATCCCACAGCAAGGACCCACAGCCCTTCTGCTCTTGAGTGGAGCGGGGCAATGCTGCATATCGACGCGGTGGTCGATCGGCGACAACCTCAATTTGCCTCTCGGGTCAATGCTCTCCGGGACGTGTAGTGGACTGAGGAGTAGTACGGGGTAGGGGAATTGAGGAACAGAAATTCGACTTACTTTTTTTTCTATACCAACCGGGTTCTTGGATGATGAGAGATTCTACAGTAGTCATTTACCCATGACGCATGGAGGCAATAGGCCTCTGTGGTAGGCGAGGATTTGGGATTCTGGAATCATCCTCTCTTCCATGAACACTACAATAATTGGGTCGGCTTCGGATCTTTTTGAGTATAGTAGTGGTCTCGTGGGGACTATGTTTGTTCTCACGATGATCTTCGGTATGAGTCTTCTTGGAAGTTTAGTATGGTTCTCTGGTGAGTTTAGTTTTGAGCATGTGTTAGATTGAATAGGTATTGCAGGTCATCGAAGCTACCAAATTATAAAAATAATAATAAATTATCCACCCGCATTCTGGTTTCCTCTGGTTGTTACAAATCTAGTTCTGAGGTGATCGGCATGGCAAGTTATGTGTTCTAAGGGATGTAGGTTATGATCTATGTTTGGACCTATCTCTTAACTTATCGTGTCTATGGTATTTGGATGTATTGGTATATGCTCCCATTTATGGTGGAACATATCTGAATGCGTAATCGTATGTGTATGTATGCATCTCGATATCTATGTGGTCCTGTCATACAACTATGAGAGAAGTGAAAGAACCGGAATGCTGTGGTGGATAAGTCTGTGTATGGAGAAAGGAAGGCCAAGGATTTGTATGGTGAATATATTCCTAGTAGAGACATGGTGCTCGATTAAGATGAGTGTATGGGTACTGCGCTTTACTATTACCACCCGGAAATACTGTAGTTGAAGCACGGACTGACAGTAGAGGATCTTGTAAGACCATTTGTAGATTGGACTATGTTTTAAAGCCCTCTACTGAAGGAATGTGTCAACCCAACCTATTGTCATCATCATACATGACCTAGCGATGAGGAACCACCTCAAAAGTTCTTTGTTTAATTTCTTTTTACGTTACATACTCCACCAAGTAGAGGTAGGCATTTGTTGGAACCTGAATGTGGTTACCAACCGAGTTCGTCCGGACAACACCGAGTTGCGGCTGTTGCTCCAGTCCCAGAGAACCCTTTTAGACAGGTAGTTAGGTGTTACAATTGTAACAGGGATGGTCATTTGGCACAAAACTGTTCTGTGCAAAGGAAGTGTTTCGGTTGCGGGGCTGTAGTTGTTTATCGTAGGGATTGTAGGCGGTGTTCGGGAAATGGGGAACGGGCTCTTGTGACAGCAGGACAGGAGACCCGTCGGCGTTAGTCAGGTCGTCTGCTGACTATCAGCTGGAACGTCAAGTTCACTTAAGTTTCACGTTAGCGGCAAGCGGTAGGGACAGTAGGCCATATTTAGGAGTTAGGGTTTATGGAATCAAGTTTTTGGGTCTACTTGATTCAGGAGCCTCTCGGATTATTGTGGGTGGTGACGGGTGGAAAATTTTAAAAGAATTAGGACTTAGATTAGAAAAGAGTAGTGTTGGGTCAGTACCGTTAGCAGATGGGGCAGGTGTAGGAGTAGCTGGGTCTATTTCTCTACCAGTGGAGGTTGAGAATAGATCCATTTTAATAGAATGTCTGGTTATACCGAATCTCCCACACAAATTGATCGTGGGTGCCGACTTTTGGGCACTATCGGGCATAGTCACGGATTTGAGATCTGGTATGTGGAGTTTTTCGAGACAGGAAATGGTGGCTTCGGTAACAGACATGGTAGCGATTAGGGAAAAATCGGATTTGGACGATTTCGAAAATAAGAAGTTAGAACACTTGTTAGGAGAACTTTTTGAATCAATGACCGAGGGATTAGGGTGCACCAACTTAGTTGAGCACAAGATTAGGACGTCCGCAGAACCAATAAGACAACGATATTACCCTGTTTCGCCCGCGATTCAGAAACACATCTATCAAGAACTCCAAGAGATGTTGGAAGCTGGAGTGATCGAGAAGTCGAAGAGTCCTTGGGCACCGCCGATTCTTCTCGTTAAGAAGAAAGATGGCAGTTATCGGTTCTGCGTTGACTATAGGAAATTCAATGAGGTTACTGATAGGGATGCTTATCCACTACCATTTATTTCGGCGATTTTGGACAAGCTTCGAAACGCGAAGTATTTGTCCTCATTAGACATTAAATCTGCTTATTGGTAGATTCCAATGGAGGAAGAATCGCGTAAGTACACAGCCTTTACCGTGCCAGGGAATGGTCTTTTTCAATTTTGTAGGATGCCATTTGGGCTCCATAATTCACCAGCGACATGGCAGAGGTTTATTGACGACGTTCTAGGTCCCGATCTAGAACCGTTCGTCTTTGTGTACTAAGATGACATTATCATTGTCACCGATTCTTTTAAGAAACACTTTGAAATTGTCAAAGAAGTTTTTAAAAGGTAAGGAGAGGCAGGTTGAAAAGTAGGTAGGGAAAAGTGTAATTTCTGTAGGCCTTCTTTGAAATTCCTAGGTTATGTAGTTGATAGGAACGGGCTTCATGTAGACCCGGAAAAAGTGAAGAGCATGATGAGGATTCCTCCACCGAAAAATGTGAAGGAAATTATTAGTTTTGTAGGGACTATTTCTTGGTATCGAAGATTCGTGCCAAATTTTGCAATTCTAGTTAGACCTCTTACCGATCTTTTAAAGAAAGGTAAGAAGTTCGAATGGACACAAGAGTGTGAGGAGTGTTTTAGGAAAGCCAAAGAGCGTTTGGTTACGGCACCGATCTTGACATGTCCGGATTTTTCTCGGCCGTTTGTTGTTCAGACAGATGCGTCAGATTTTGGTATCGGGGCCGTACTTTCTCAGAATTTTGAAGAGGGGGAAAAGGCAAGTTGTTGTTTGAGTCGGTCATTGAATAGGAATGAAAGGAACTACTCTACGACCGAAAAAGAATGTTTAGGGGTTCTTTGGGCGATCGAAAAGTTACGGCCGTATCTCGAAGGTTTTCGATTTACAGTCGTGACTGATCATCACTCACTGATCTGGCTTAGCAATCTTAAGGATCCGCAGGGTAGGTTAGCTCGTTGGGCCATTCGGCTCCAACAATTTGATTTCCATATTATCCATCGAAAGGGCAAAGAACATGTCGTTCCTGGTATGTTGTCGCGAGGAGTCCCCGAAGTAGCCGCTGTCTCTGAAGCGGATTCGGACGCTTGGGTGATCAAAATGAAATCACAGGTAGAAAAGAGCCCGTTAAAATACCCATCCTGGCGAGTTGAGGATGGGCGGCTCTATAAACATGTTAGGGTGAACCACATTGTTGTTCACAACGAGAATGAGGAGTGGAAGCTAGTTTTAGTGAAAGGTGATGGGGCAAAGATTTTAAACGATTGCCATTTTGCTCCGCTTTCAGGACACATGGGCATTAAAAAGACTTTCGCTAGGGTAGCAGAGAAATATTACTGGCCCAAAATGAGGAGTGACATAACGAAATATGTTAGGTGTTGTAAGACTTGCCAAAAAGTGAAACCGGTGAATGAGAGGCCAGCTGGTCTTATGACTGAGAGGGTGGGAAATTCCCAACCGTGGGATTTGATTTGTGTGGATTTAGTTGGTCCACTTCCGAAGTCTTCACGCGGTTTTATATATATTTTAACGGTCGTCGATTACTTTAGTAAATTTCCCCTGTTGTTCGCGTTACGGTCCGCAACGGCGAAAGCGGTTTGTCGAGAATTGGAAGAAAACGTTTTTCTTCTCTTCGGTGTTCCAAAGTGGATCGTCTGTGACAACGGTCCCCAGTTCCGTAGCAAAGAACTGAAGACGCTTAGTGAAGCGTACGGGTCACAACTTCGGTATACGGCGCATTACCATCCGCAAGCGAATCCTGCGGAGCGCATCAATCAAATTATTAAGACTACGCTCCGAGCGTATGTCTCCGAAAACCAGCGGAGTTGGGATATGCAACTGGCAAAAGTGGCCTGTGCTATCCGAACTTCGCAACATGAGGTGTTACGTGTTTCGCCATACTTTGTTAATTTTGGTAGGAACATGGTAACTAGTTGCCATGATGTAGGGCTTAGAGATAGTGATAGGGACCAAGATAGAGGGGATACTGTTAGGCAGTTTCAGAAACTGAGAGAGGAGATAGCTAGGAAGTTGGAAGCGGCGGGAAATGAGACCGCTAAAACTTATAATTTGAGGAGAAGAGAAATACAGTTTCAACCTGGTGATCTCGTTTGGCGTAAGAATTATTCCTTGTCCGATGCGGCAAATTATTTTGCGAATTAGCGACCAAGTTTGTTGGTCCAGGAGGGTGTCACCTTGGACATACCTCCTGATAGACGATAAGGGGAAGGATCGAGAGACGTGGCACGTAAAGGATTTAAAGCCATTTATTGACACTTAGTCAAAAGTCCCTTAATCTTTCTTTTAAATCGTAATTTTTTTGTACTTTGGTTGTTTTTTTTTTTTTGGTAAATTGTCCAATTATATATTTTCAATTCGTGCCACTAATTATTTTTTTTTCTTTTTTTTTTTCTTTTTTTTTTCTTTTTCTTATATGATGGTAGCCCTGTGTTGTGTTGTACACCCTGTTCTTTTACCCTCCAATCCTGGCCGAGCCTGAAGAAATGGTTTATTTTTCCTGAAAAGTAAACACATTTCGTGGGAGGTAAGGGTGGAATTTGTTACGGTAAATTTTACCGCAACAAAAACTTCCCTTCGGTCGTTCTTTTTCCCTTTTCTTTTTCTCGTTGTGGCTGCAAAATATTGGCGAAGTTGAGGGCAACCATGGTCTCATCAACCAGTGGTGTACCTAGCCTTATTTTGCAAAAGCAACCCAAGCAGGTGTTCGAGTACGACGTTCTAAAACGAGAAGAGAGCCGGCGGATGAGCCGAAGAAGTAACGAGTCAGGTGGACTCTTACTTACCTACATAAAATGAGCAACAACAACTATACTAATTTTTATAATTATCTTTTAATTTTAATATCTTTTTATTTTAACGTTAAGTAATTTTAACATTAACTTAAAATAACGTAAATTTGTTTAATGTACAAAATGGGTTTTTAACGCGTGTTAGATTATAGTTTTGTAGAATGTTCAAAATGAATTCAAAGTAACGCTCCTTTCTGTATCTTCAAAAATAGTTTATTAAATAATTCACGCTTTGAATCCCGCGCGATAGTTGTAGAGTAGTAGGAAAAAGCCTAGTTCAGACTCCTCTTCAATTTTGTTTCTTTTCAATTTTTCTCGGAAATAGTTTTAGTTGGAAAAGTCTGAACTTGTCCATTATGTTTCGACAAGTTTTGGAAACACATCCAACGTTGTTTGTGTGAGTGAGAGTAAGTTTTGGCAAGTTTTGGAAACACATCCAACAACTTGTTGAAATCGTGTTTGTGTGCGTGTGAGTATGTTTCGTTAGATCCCACCACGGTAGTTTTCTAGGAGAGCGTCATGCTTCCAGAAAGCCGTGACCGATGATCTCGAAACGAATGGTTGTGTTGTATCATTGTATGTATGAGTGAATGATTGGAATGGACGAGGGAAGAAAGTTGTTGATACAAATTAGCTTGGAAGGCACTCTGGTTAGAGACTTACAAGCTCGAAGACAAAATTTGAAAAGAAAGAAATATCGAGAAATTCGGAGGAGAAAAAAAATCGAGGAGGAGACATTTTTGTTTTGGTTGGATAGAAACTTTAGATCGAGCATTTTTGGAAATCGGAAAGGAGATATTCAAGATAAGTAGTTTGTGATAGATTTTGAACATAAATATATATTTGCAATTTCAAATTATATATTTATATTCAATCAGTTCGTGTTCGAGTTTGTCACCTAGCTTTCGGGACGCGCCTTCTTTTTTTAATCAAAAACCTATTTTATTTTTCCGTTTGTTTGTATTTGCCTTTCTTCTTATTTAATTGCAACTTTCTGCCTTTGAGCAAAACGGCCATATTAAAATATTGTATAACCTACCTTTTATTTGAAAAGACTTTTGGGTCTTAGTCCAGGGATCTTCTGTCCCAAGGTTTCCCAAAACAATAAAATAATTATCTTCATTTAACTTCTTTTTTTATTTAAAATATCGGTCCTTCAAATCCTAAAATTAGTTTTGGAATTTTCTAACTCGGTTTTAGAAAAAAATTCCTGGCGCCTAATTTCTTTTGCACCCTACTGTGCAATCATATACTTTCTTCTTTTGATAAACTGTTTTGATTACGAAATCAATCAAGCTTATCAAAAGAAATACAAAATTCTTCCACCGAACCCACCCCAGCTGAGCAGCCGTGGTGACAGCTAGTGTTGGCTAAACATCGAAATATTTTACTATCGATAGTATCGATGTTTTTCAGAAAAACTATCGATACTATCGATACTATCGATAGTTTTTTAAAATCATTAATCAATCAAAGTGAAAATGAAATAATTCTGTTTAAATAAAAAATAATACAAAAAAACAAGCTTTAAACAAAATAAAACAATGCCATGTTAGTTTATTATAAGTTCAAGAGAAATGTGCAAAGCATTATGTAGAAGGAAAAGCAAAAAGAAACATAAATTAAGTCTTTAAAATTTTTTTTAATTATGTTTGATAAAAAGCAAATGGTTAAGTTTTTATCTTTGAGGCGATTTCTTTTTTGGTCATTATCTCTCCTGCTCTGGAAAAAATTCGTTCGGAAGGAACCGAAGGAGCTGGAATGCAGAGATATACTTAATCGCGATTTCTCGTAGTTAACTTGTTGATTGATTCCAATACGTAAGTGAACAAGAACTTCTATACATTAAAGATTTTTCCAAGTAGTGACGTATGTCAATTATGGCTTCTGCTTCTGTCAAGCGAGTCTTTTTTTTTATAATGCACTCGCACTTAAGGGGATATGAATACCCTTATACTGATTTAACATGTGCCAGCAAGGATAGAAGGAATAGAAAGATAGGAAAGAAAGGTTGAACTTGACATCACAGTGTTATATTCCATTTAAACCACCTTTTCACTTGGATTGAAGAGAATGCGTTCCAAATACTCTAGATTGAATAAAGAAACAAGGAAAAAGTTTATCCGGAATATTCCATTGAGTAAAGAAACGTAAAAAAGGCGTTCCATATATTCCGAATATACGGAATGTATAAAGAAACTCACTCATTACTACAGTTTGTGTATCAAAGAACTGGAATTTGAATTTGCAAGTATACAGGGATGTCGAAGAGCGAAGAAAAATTTTCTAAAAAGTTATATTCAATTTTGATATTAAAATATTTGTTGAAATATTTGTCCTCTTCGATAGTATCGATAGTTTTTTACTATCGATACTATCGCCGATAGTTTAAAACTATCGATAGTATCGATAGACTATCGATGTTTAGCCAACACTAGTGACAGCTATTCTGATCTAGCTGTTGTTACACTTGTTTTTCGCATTCGCTTTCGTGTTCTTCATTCGTGGCAGATTGAGTTTTGAGTTACGAGTAGTAAACAAAAAAAAAAATAGTTAATTATCGTGTCTGTGTCGCCGTCGGTGCGCGAATGGAAGGACCATTTGGTTATGAAGCACGGTCTGTCGAGGGATTTTCGTGCCCTGCTCTTTCTACCATTTCAAGTAACTTTCTCTTTGAGAACCAGAAGAAGCACAACATTAAAACGTTGTGAGTGTGTGTCATGGACAACTGCGGATATCTTACTCCAGTCCAGAATATCTATTTCTTACAAAGGGTGCTGTTAATTCCGAAGATGCCCCATTGAACGTCTCCCATGAATTGCTCTAACAGAACAAAATTCTACTACAATTGGCAGATTGTATTAACCGCATGAATATGCCACCTAGCACCTTGAAGAATATAAAGGCTGGTATTTGTGACCAAGGAAGGAATAGAATTGGAATCGCATGAAGATGAGGCAGAGAAAAAAAAAGCGGCAAGCCAAGAATACAAAGCAAAGTTCTAAGATCATTTAGCAGAAATAAATAAACGTAACTTTATTTTAAGTCTTTTTCTTATCGGCGCCCTTGTTGGTGCCATCATCCTTGCCAACATCTTCAATTTTATAATCGTCGGTCTCCAGTTCTTTCTTCGTCGATTGAATTCCTAGTTGGGCTCTTTCATGACGAGCAACTTTATTGGGTAGCCAATGAACTGAGAGTGCTTGTTAACGATTTCCTTGTTTTTGATCTCTTTCCAAATATTAGGGCTGGTCCTCTTTGAAATACAAAACTATCTTTGTACCACACACCAAAGGCTCATATTTCACTATAATTTAATTGAAATTTTTTAATTATCAGTTTCAAACAAATGTCAAACAAAAACGAGTAAATGTTCGGTGTGAACGCTTTACTCGTTTTGGTAAACCAATAGCCAAAACGAGTGCGGTGTGAATAGGCTATTACATGGTGCTGCAACAAATTATAGTGCAGACGACAAAGCAACAACAACAATCATAGCGCAGACCACGGACCCATTGACATACTATACATGGACTGCTAGTGAAATGTCATTTTTATACAAATCGCTTGGAAAAATTGACTCCGGTACAAGTGCTTCCACTAACTCAAAAGTGGCAAAAGTTGTAATTATATTTTCAAAAACATGTAGTGACATCTATTGCCACTTGCCGAAAGCATAACAAAATCCTTACATATGTGTCTATTCATACGTAGCCAATAAGATGAGTGATGTGATTGAAAATTTTTCTTTCACCTTTCAATATACAAAATTATATGACTGGACATACGCGTAGTGCAGGTAGGATGTTGCGTGCGTGGGACTGACTACGCAAAAGTAATAAAAATCTTTATTCCACAATGCTGTAAGTGTCATACTGTCGAAACTATTAGAAGAATGCGTGCGAATAGACAGTATCAAACAGGGACATCTATTGTCATTTTTATAAAGTGCAAGGAAGAAATAACAAATGTCAAAAGACTTCTGCCAAAGTGAATTTAGAGTAAATAAAATTTGGTGTTATTTTTCTTTTATTTTCGAATTTTACTTTTTAATTCAACGAAAAAATGATGAGTGATATGCAGAAAATGGAAGAAGTTTTCAACACCATCAACGGAGAGGAGATAGTCTTTTTCCCTAATTATATAGAGACTCATGTTGCTAAAACAAGTAACATTAAGTGTGAAAAAAAATAAAACAAATATTCTTTCGATCACGAATGTATTTTAGAATAAAACATCTAAATAAAAAGATTGAAGAGCATTCAAGACAAAAAAAAAGAAAAATCAATAAAATAATTAAATAATTTAAAGAAAAAATGCATATTATTTCGATTATTTATTTACTACAAGTATAACGTGATCGTTGTTTGTCAGAGCTTCTTTGAAGCGTTGTGATGACTTCTTTGTGTTACGCACTTGACTGAAGTATCAACAAATCCAAACTGCACAGACAAAAGAATAGGTAATTAATTCTGTAAACATCTTGGAACACAAAAGTTCACCTGTTTTGGGCCTTCAATCGATTTGTACGTACTGCAGCAACCCACTTAACTCGATATTGTACACGATCAGTCAGACCTAGGGATTCAATGAGGCAGTGGGCAAGCATGTTGTTCGAAAGAGATGTTAAGTACTTAAGGGAATCTACAACCGGACCGATACGGTTGTTATAGATTTGTATTTGAAGCAATATCTAAAAAAAAAAATTCGAAAAATTAGAAAAAAACGAACATTTTTTACACAACACGACCACTTACGAAGAGGAATCAGGGAGAACAGTGACTCAGCATCCCAATAAGTCGGCCGACCGGTTTAACATTCTCCTTACTCAAACTTTTCATCCAAGACTTGATTGCTTTTGAAGTAAAATTTTTCGGTTTCTGTGTTCGTCGGTGGGCAATTTAAACTATCCACTCCCATGTCCAATATTATCGAACGCAATGTCCTAACTAATTTGTAATTAATTAATTTGCTTTCAAATTGTGAATAGAGTGAACGAATTTCGCACAATACAACGCATCCAGAGCAGTGAATGTACATGTTGGGAATAGACAAAGCTGTAAGAATTGTGTGATTGTTTCTTTCTTCGCTGACTTCGCCGATCGCGAAAGGAACCAATTATCTTTTTGCTGTGTCAATCTTTGGATTGTCTTATCTACATGCTCTTGTTGCTTTTTCTTTTCATCTTGCAACTTATCCATGAGGGCTATGTAACGTTCTTGTTCTTTTATATTCTTCGAAAGGTTCTGTGATAAAAACAATTAAAAAATTAAAGTTTTGAATACAAAACAAAAAAGATTAAGTTAAACCAACCGATTCTTTGGAATCAGCCACGGCAAAAGAAAGTTGCTTCAACTTGTTAATCTCTTTTTGGTAACTATCCGTAGGCACTTGAAGGTCGTACATACTAACGACCAAAATGTCACTAAGAACTGCGGACTTATGTCCTCCCAGACTTTTGGTCCATGCAAAGGACGCACGGATTCTACTATGGGACTCATGACGGCCGTTGTAGCTTCAAGGCAAGGAAGAACGCCACATCGGAATTGATGTGATATTCCTGCAACATGGCAATAATTGAGGGCAGTCTTTCAAAATATTCTTCCACCGAGTAGGTCGACCCAAGGAAAGTACCAAATTGGACCAATGTATCCTGACACTGATCGTAGAGCTTGCAAACCAGCTTCAAATGACTCTAAGCTGTCTCACGATAAATTACACAATGTTTTTGCTGTGCCATAAGCAAACATAGTGTCATTGCTAGATCATTGTTTGCCAGAGCTTCTTTAAGGCGTTGTGATGACTTCTTTGTGTTCCGCACTTGACTGAAGTAGCCAGCTTCTCCTCGGAGCAATTCGCCACTGGACATTCATTCGTCATCTCCTCTGCCGATTCAACACCAGCCATTTTCTGAACGATTTCCTTTAGAATCAGCAAATCCAAACTGCACAAACGAAACATAAAAATTAATTCTGTAAACATCTTGGTACACAAAAGCTTACCTCTTTTGAGCCTTCAATTGATTTGTTACGTACTGCAGCAACCTACTCAACTCGATGTTGTACTTTTTGAAAATCGAACCACAAAAACTCGACAAACTTCGAAGCCACACTTACATAGTCGAAGAGGAATCAGGAGAACAATGACTCAACTTTCCAATAAGTCGGCCAACTGGTTTAACATTCTCCTTACTCCAGATAAATGGGATTGGTACATCTGTTGAAAAAGAAAGTGAAATAAAATGTAATAAGGATTCTTTATCTACATATGTATATCCATTTTTCTTACCTATTCTTTTGGATTCAAAGAAAAACAAAAAGTAAAAATCGCGCCAATTATAAATTACGACGACGACAAGGACAGCAACAAATGAAATGTCAAAATAGTAGTTCTACCTTTTTGCCGTGTTTGAGTTAGTGGCGCTGGCGTATAAGTGGAACCATCGTGAAGTTGGCAACTAGCAGTCCATGTATAATATGTCAATGCACGAACATATAAAGTGCCCTTTACATGGAGTTGCAAGCCCTGATCTGCAAAAAAAGAGGATGCAAAATCAATAAATCATACTTGGTGATAGAGAGGGAAGGCAAAAATGCAGACGTCTTCATGGATGCAGATTATAGGAAAATTATAGATGCAGCTTGAAAATTATAGTGAAGACGAACAGGTTCATCTTCATCATCTGCGCCATGATTGTTGTTGTTGCTTTGTCGTCTGGACCATAATTTGTTGCAGCTCCATGTAAAGCCACTTTTAGTGTTTGCTTACTTTATCGTTCAACTCTATTTCTGTTAAATAAAACACGTCTGATCTCTTTTAAAACTTTATTTGCACTGTAACGATCACTATTCAGCAGGCTGATTGGTATAACGAATAATGAGTATCTAATGAGTATTAAATGCTGCCAAATATTGAGACATTACATTTCCTCTCTTGCTCAATATTAGACATACATATAATTAAATTAATATTTACATATTTTTACAAAGCTTATTCTTCTAAGATGATGGCTGGGTGCTGTATGAATAGGGTAGACCCTGATTGGTATCAACATGGCGATGCCCAGCGTTGCAACTGTCTCATACGCATCAATTGTGCTTATTTTACCTCCAAGTGGTAGCCATCGGGTACTGGTCTTGTCCACCCGGACTTGACTTGTGTTGATCACAGAAAAATAGCAACACTATAATTGCCCTGCCATAAAGCTCCTCTGTTTCTCTTGTTGGGTAGCAGTTTATTCTGTACGAACCCCTCAGAAAGCAAGCGAGCGGCGGATGAGCTTCCAATTAAGTGAACCAACGGCGACGCTTACAGACAATATGGTAGGCACCCCATTGAGCTACTTCGACATATTCGGAGCTCAGGTCTTTGGGTCCTTTCACTACTATTAGTCAGGGTAGTGAAATAGAGAAGGTGGCGGATGAGCATATATAGGTAGCATAGGTAGGTAGCCAACGGTAGCTCTCACATCCCCGTAGTGGGTTACTGACTCTGGATTTCTCCAGCTCCTTTTGTCCAAGGAGAGCAGCATAGGGCCTGGTACCCCAGGTTGGGGGTTGTGCGTCGGGATAACTTCCCTACCACGTAAAAAATCCAATAGTTCCGAAACAACCAATTGCCTCGGATATGGATGACCCTACTGATGACGACCCTAGCAAACGAAACAAGGA
The DNA here is from genome assembly GCA_916050605.2 of Platycheirus albimanus. Lineage (NCBI taxonomy): Eukaryota > Metazoa > Arthropoda > Insecta > Diptera > Syrphidae > Platycheirus > Platycheirus albimanus. The sequence goes on along the minus strand of OU696696.1, from coordinate 226,812,408 downwards.
CAACGGATTTCGGTTCTGCACGTGGAATGTCTGGACCCTTAACAGACCACGTGCAGCCGAACAATTAGTGGAAGCCCTAGATATTGTCAAAGCCGACATCACAGCCATCCAAGAAGTGCGATGGGATGGTGAAGGCACAAGGAGGATGAAAAACTGTGACATCTACTACGGCAAGTGCTACAGGAAAAGAAAACAGCGGCTATTTGGATGCGGATTTGTGATAAGAGCACAAGGAGGATGAAAAACTGTGACATCTACTACGGCAAGTGCTACAGGATAAGAAAACAGCGGCTATTTGGATGCGGATTTGTGATAAGAGGCAAGAAGTCTTGGGGAAGGCAAGAAGTCTTGGGGTTTCGTGGCATAAACGAACGCATTGTCACAATCCGCATTAAATCCAACATCTCGCTGATCTGCGTCCACGCCCCCACGGAGGAAAAAGATGACACGACCAAAGAAGAATTCTACGATCTTCTCGAGAAGACGTATGATGAATGCCCGAAGTACGAAACTAAGGCCCGTATTTATCGATCGCTCTCAACTTAAGAGCTTCTTAAGTTTATTTATCAAGCACTATTAGTACTGGGGCCGAATTACGGCATCAGTGAGCAAGTGAGTAACATTCATACGTTACTGATTTACGTAAACAACACATCGGGATGATGGCATACGAAGCATCACGTATCGCGCACACTCTTAATTGTACTAGGGTAAATCTATTACATTTCATTATAAACGTCATTTACACATCTATCATTTACCTATTTGTCACAGCTGTTATTGTTATTATAATAAATAAAAAAAGTATTTAGAACATTCACATTAAAAGATACTCATTGATGTTTTTTAATCTTTCAACTGAACCTACTGTGTTTGCAATTTAATTTCATTTAACTTAAAATAAACATTTGTGCTTAATCTCTTTAATTTCCAAGAGTCGTTCTTGAATTATAAAGTTTGCTTTCTTGGAGCTGAATGTGTTTCTCCATGGCATTTTTGTCACTCTTGTCTGGAACAAATTTTCGGATGGTATCTTCTCCTTGCAGAACGAGTTTGGTTTTGTCCCTTTTCTTGGGGTAATATACAGCCTAACACTTATTGTCTTCCCTTGAGCCGAATTCGTAATAATTTGTCTGGCCAAATCCAGATGCTCTGCCATGAAGGATATTTTTTTTTTATGGTGTTGATTTTGTTCAAATTCATCCTAAAACATTTCACATTTGATATTTTGCTTTAATATTATGTATTAAAAATAAAATAACTTGCATTTTATCAGCCAGAATATTTTTTTTGTTCCTATCCGTGACTGCTGACTCGTTTACGATTGCCTCGCATCAATCGAGTAAAAAAACACACGTTAACTGACAAGGGAATGCCAAAAATTGTTTTCGATACTCGATACCGAGCTCGAGCAGTAATAAGCAGTAATGCCAAATACAAATAATTCAGTGACGTATTGCTCACCTACGGATGCGGTAATTCGGCCCCTGATTTACGAGCGCTCGCAAAAGTTATGAGGCGTCAGGACCACTCCTAAGTTACGAGCGGTATGTTCGAAAAATATTCGAAATCATTAGTCTATATGCACGCAGCAGTGTGTAACGATAAAAATAAATGAATTATTGAAAGAAAGGAATTTTAACGACAAAATGATATTTTCCACCCATTATTCCCCTACCCGAACACCGAACTTGTCGAGTTGTAGAGGCTTAAGTAGGGTCAAAGATTCTTGGGGCTCTGTGTCACTAGAAGAGTCCCGAAAACCAAAGGGTGTTCTCACCTCATCCTCACCCATTCCTTCCCTCCCCTCCTATCCAACATCCATAAATCCCTCCTAATTCACTCCCTCTCCCTCTCCCCCCCCCTAATCCAGGGTGTCATGTGACCCGTGCCCATTGGATGGTTTGCAGCCAGGGGGTATGACGGCTGTATTCTAACGGAACCTCTTTGAAACAGGCAAAATCGAAGAGTAAGTGCCTTATCTGCTACAGGGGGTGTTGCAGATGGACCTGATTTCCCCATAACTCGTGGGACCAAAAATGAATCAAAACAACAATAAAAAACAAAACAACATAAAACAAAAACAGATGAGACCGGTTCTCCTTTTAAACCGGGCGACAGTACGGCGCCAAAGCTGTCTGGCGTTAGTTCTCCTGCAACATTGTGCAGTGGAGGGGTTGTGGCTACTCATGGCCCCTCTACTAGCGGTGTTCGCAGTGAGGTGAGAGTAGGCAAACATCTCTCTAGGCATGGGAATGGGACTAAGGACACACCTGGTCTCATCACCACTCCTAAAGCCACAGGGGTTAAACCTCTTCCGAAGGGCGTAGATTTGCAGAGCAGAAGGACTACTAAGGTCAAACCTGGTGGGCCTTCTGCTTCCAGCACCCCGGGGGGTAATCCTCCTCTTAGGAAAGGACAGCGGAGCATAGCTCCCTCGAAAGTCCTCTACAAAAACCGTCGCAATGCTGAACGGTCTCGACAACTCATAGCAGCAATTCCAGAGAGTGATAGAACCGTCCAGCAGAAAGAAAAATTAAGCTGGGCCTTGAAGGTATTGACCGAGGACATAAAGCCTGTGGACTGTACGTCCAAAAGGCAGAGGTCAATGGAGGAGGCTGCACCGGTTCCCAAAAGACCAAAGGGGAACAAAAGCAACTCTCCCTATCCTTCTGGGCTCATTAAGCAAAAATCTTTCAGCGACGCCTTGAAGGGAAAGATTGTCATCGCCGTTATTGACAGGAGCGATCCAGATGGCACGATCTCGTCCGATAGATGGCAGCTAGTAAAGATGAAGCTCTCGGCTAGCTTCTTAAGTTTGATGCTGGCAAACCCTGGTGCACCACCTATCACTAGTGATGGAGGCTGGTACCAGGGGCATGTCAAACTAGTTGTCTGCGAGGACCAGAGATCGTGTGATCTGTATAGGCTCGCGATCGGTGGTCTTGGGGAAGTATGGCCAGGAGCGAATCTTGAAGTCGTAGCAAAGGAGGATATCCCGAGCAGACCCACCACTCACACCTGGATCCCAGCTGAACCCTCCGCGTGGGATGAGATCATCCAGATAATCAGGAATCTGGAAGGTCGCCAAGCTGGATGAGCAGAAGGGTCTTTATAGATGCGCGCTAATTGTGATCAATAAAGAGTCTCTTGCCCATTTGGCAAAGACCCAAGGTGTGATTAGGTATGGGTTTGAATCTATAACCCTTAGGGTTTATAAAAAAGACGAGTTAGAGGCAGGTATTATTCCTCCACATCCTTCGCTCTCTGACAACGAGGAGCCTATGTTGGAGGCATCGGCTTCTCCACCCGATAATGTGAGGATCACCTTTCCTTCCATGGGTGAGGAGGCGGATGTCTCTGACTCATCATCCTCTACTGGTAAAACGTTGTCTTCTCTTACCTTTGACGAACAGTTGCTAGTAGAGACGTACGACTCCCTAAAAGGCTCTCTGAATGAGGATGAACTCCTCGGTTTATCTTCAGACGAGGACCTGAACGACACAGTGGTGGAGGCTTCTCTGCCTGATTGTAGCAACAATGCTGCAGTTAGTTCAGATTAACCTCCAGCACTCCAAAAAGGCTTCGGCCTCACTCCTCCTTCGGCTGACTAACACTGGGGAGGACATAGTCCTGATCCAGGAACCATGGACACACAACAACCAGGTCCGTGGACTCAGGACTCCGGGATACACACTGTATGCATCAGACATAGGTAACTTGAAGTCATGCATTATGGTGAAAAGTAGCATTAAAGTATTTTTACTCCCTAATTTCAGCAACCAAGATATGACTGTCGTAAGGCTAGAGACGGCTAAAGACCATTACTGGCTGGCATCGGCATATCTTGCCCACGACCTACCTATACCGGGTGATAACCTAGATAGGCTGGTCAAGGAAGCTGAAGCAACAAACACTGCTCTCATCATCGGTAGTGATGTCAATGCCCATCATACAGTGTGGGGCAGTTCCGATATATATATATATAGTAGAGGTGAGTTACTTTTTGATTTCATCTTAAGCACTAACCTTATTGTAAGCAACATAGGCAACGAGCCTACGTTTGTTACTAAAACCAGACGAGAGGTACTTGATATTACTCTTGTCTCCGATTTCATCTATTCAAGTATCAAGGATTGGAGGGTGTCACCAGACCATTCATTCTCTGATCACCGTTATATCCAATTCAAATTAGAAGATGATCCCCCTTGCCAGGTAGCTTTCAGAAATCACAGGAAAACTAACTGGCTAAAGTACAGAGATACACTCAAAAACCTGATAGATTGTAATCTCTCAATACCCCCATGTAATACCCAGGAGCTTGACAAGAAGGTTGATGATCTTACATTGGCCCTCAACAATGCTCTGGCAACCTCTTGTCCTCTCATAACACCAAGAGGCAAGAAGAAGCCTTTCTGGTGGAATACAGAACTAGAACCGCTTAGGAGAAACAGTCGTAAACTGTTTAACAAAGCCAAAAGCTCAAGAAACGAATCGGACTGGGAATCATACAAGAAGTCCCTTCAAATATACAAAAAAGAACTTAGGAAATCTAAAAGAATGTCTTGGAGAAATTTTTGTGGTAAAATCGAAAATGTCTCTGAAGCATCAAGGCTTAGGAAAGTTCTCTCAACAAACCCAGTAGTACCAAGTTTTATGAAAAAACCTGATGGCTCCTGGACGACATCAAGCGAGGAATCGCTCAATTTACTACTAGATACCCACTTTCCTGGTAGTTCCTCTGATATCAGTAATATTCACTCTAATAGGTCAAATATTCAAAATATCCCTGAAGGTCTGATCAACAGGGACAAACTGCTTTGGTCACTGAACAGCTTCGAGCCTTACAAGTCTGCTGGGCCAGATGGCATAATACCCGCTGAACTACAGAAGTCTTCAGATATTATTCTGCCTGTGTTGGAAAATATTATGAGAAGCTGTTTGGAACTGGTTCACATTCCCCGGTCATGGAGAGAAGTTAAAGTAGTGTTCATACCAAAAGCGGGAAAAAGCTCCCAAACCAACCCTAAAGATCTAAGACCCATAAGCCTATCACCTTTCCTTCTGAAAACCTTAGAACGTCTGATTGATATATATTTACGCAATAACATTGATACTAAACTTTTGTCGATGTCTCAACATGCTTACTGCAAAGGGAAATCGGTAGAAACTGCGCTACATTCACTTGTCCGCACTATCGAATACTTCCTCCATCACAAGGAATACACAATGGTGGCTTTCCTCGATATAGAAGGCGCTTTTAACAACGTCGACACATCTGCAATCGCTAATGCACTCTCAGGTCTGAAGGTAGATGGCTCACTTGGTAAACTGATCGACCAAATGCTGATAAGTAGGGTGATGAACTCAAAACTGGGTGTAACATCCGCAAGACGATCTGTTAGTAGAGGTACGCCACAAGGTGGTGTCCTATCTCCACTCCTTTGGAATTTAGTGGTAAATGAACTGTTAAAAATACTGGAAGAGGGGGGATTCAATGTGATTGCCTATGCGGATGACATTGCTATAGCCGTTTCAGGAAAGCATCTCAGCACCTTATGTGAACTTCTTCAATCTGCACTCAATAAGCTCACAAATTGGGCAAGTCGTTGTGGACTAGGTGTTAACCCCCACAAAACTGAACTTGTCCTCTTTTCAAGGAAATATAAGATTCCACACGTCGACCCTCCATCTATTAATGGTATAAGTCTTATATTCTCTGACGAAGCAAAATACTTGGGTCTTATTTTGGACAAGAAATTAAGCTGGAGACCCAATATACAAGAAAGAGTAAGGAAAGCCACAGTAGCCCTTTTTTCTTGCAAAAAAGCCATCGGCAATAAATGGGGTTTAGAGCCCCATGTTATGCATTGGCTATACACATCGGTGATAAGACCGATTCTCACTTACGGGGTGGTCGTCTGGTGGCCTGCCCTAGACACAGCGTCGAATAGTGCTAAGCTCAGTAAAGTCCAACGTACCGCCTGCCTGTGTATAGGCGGTGCGCTGCGCACTACTCCCTCTGCAGCGGTAGAAATACTATTCAACCTGCTACCCCTAGATATTTTCAGCAAGCAAATCGCTGCTTGCTCAGCAATTCGCCTGAAGGCGATCTCTATATGGGAAAATAATAATTATGGCCATGCTAACATACTGAACACCTTCAGTATCCCCCAAAGTAACATAGACTACTCCACATCCCAACTTCATTTTGATAAAAACTTCCAGGTAAGCATACCCTCTAGATCACTCTGGGAGGAAAATGCCTTCCAGGACGACGATCAAATTCAGTTTTTTACCGATGGGTCGAAAACAAATGATGGGGTGGGGCGAGGTGTATACTCTAATAGACTAAATCTTAGTCTCTCCTTCCGTCTACCAAACCATTGTAGCGTGTTCCAGGCGGAACTAATGGCAATTAAGGAGGTTTTATCTTGGCTTAAAGAAAACGTGGTATCTTCTAAGGATATCATCATTTTCTCTGATAGCCAAGCCGCGCTGAGGTCCCTGGATTCCATCTCTTATAACTCTAAAACAGCTCTCGACTGCCGATCATCTCTTAGAGAGATGACGGAACAGTTTAACATTCACCTCTGCTGGGTGCCAGGGCACAGAGATATTCCAGGGAACTGTAAGGCCGACGAACTTGCCAAAAAAGGAACAACACTACCTTTATTAACTGAACACAGTTACCTGGGTATTCCCATCGCTACATGTAAACTTTTGCTAAGGCAAGAAGCTATGGATAGAGCTAATCTTAGGTGGACAAGTGGCAACACATGTCTAGCGACAAAACGGATTTGGCCAAAGCTGGACTCGAATCGCTCTAAGACTTTGATCTCTCTGAGCAGACGGCACATTAGCTCCATTATAGGTGTCATTACAGGACACTGCCTCATAGGTAGACACGCCATAAGACTTAGCGTGTTCGCAAACGACTTTTGCAGAAGTTGTATGGACGAAGAGGAGGAAGAGACAATTGCCGATCTTCTTTGTACATGCCCTGCACTAGCTCACAAAAGGAAACTCCATCTGGGAGCATACTTCTTCAACGATAGTAGTGATCTGTCTAACGTGGACACTAACTCTCTTTTAAAATTCATTAGAAGCACAAACTGGTTCTGAGTTACTAGGGGGAAACACCCCAAACTCGTGGTATCACAACGGTCCTCTTATGGACTAAGTGTGTTGGTCTTTTCAGCCAACAGCCACTTTAACCTAACCTAACCTTACCACCCATTATTCAACGCACAGAACGGGACTCGTGAGGTTTAAAAAACTTAGCCCCACATTGCGATCCATCTGTAACGTAAAAATAATAAATTAAGAAATTATGCATCCCTTTTGCACTGCCAACAGACACCAGCATCTGCCTTGAACACCCTATGGATACCCAAGACCCAACCCCAATGCCCATCAACAACACAAACCAGAGAGGAAGCAGGAAGAGGCAAGCACCCCATACATCCTTGATTCCTATACCAAGGAACAGCATCTCCATCGTCCTTCGCCCGTGTATCGGTGTATCTAGCACCCCTATATGTGAATATAAGACATACTTACACTTCGCTAACACGGCTACTTGCTCTCCCTACTCCCTAATCGAGATCGACCTTCGCTGTGGCCGGCAGTACCATAGCCATGACTAGCTCAGCCAGGCCGTGGGCACTTGCTCCGGGATCTACTTGACCGGTGTTACCTCTATTTTTCACTGCCGACCGTTGAGCTCAAGATGGCCGAGCTCGAATAAGTATGTTAAAATGCTTAAGGGCCCTCATAATCTCCAAAGATAAGACTGATATGAATCGCCGGAAAGAAAGACTGATTCCTGATCGCACCTCTTAGAATCTGTTGAGAGTAAACGTTGGTCAAAAGGAAGAAATCGTGTTTGAATTGAAATATCAACCCGAAGAACGTGACACGTAAGTAAATTAGTAGCTAGCAAACCATAGGTGGTCGTGGCTGCAATGGCTAATGATAGCTTCCTCTCACTCTGCAACCACGATGTTGCGCAGATAGTGGAGGACGAGGTGTCTAACCGTGAGGGGAGGGAGGACTAAAGGTGTTAAGCAATCCCCCTGGTCTCTCAACCCACCCAATTCGTAAGTAGAAATCAACTCTCCTACTCTACGACCTTGGCTACTGCGGACCTATGAGTCCCCACGACTCACTATAAATTCTAGGTAGCCCCTTACTATGATAGCAAGCAAAAACTTTGCCTGCTTACCACAACATCCTAACTAAAACATTATCTCTAACAAAGAAACTGCATCAAAGAAACAGAATACTAAACTTCATCGTTGCAATCCGAATACATCATGTGTATTCCCTCTTCGCACCACTTTGTTCCGTGTGAAGACATGGTGGATTACCACTCTCCCCTAAAGATAACTTATTCTACCATACTAAAAATCCTGAAAATTCCAAGACAATAATCTTCAAAACCAAATGAATTAACCACAGAAAATTTTCGTAAAACGTTATAACCTATAGTCACAAGATTTATTAGTTATCGTTTCTTAATATCTAACAGGAGAAAAATCTTAATAGTTAAACTCAAAACTCTTCTGAATGAAAATCTTATCATGAAAATAATTAATATACTTGAAAAATTTAATTCTACACAAGGTCTTATTGAAATTGTTTATTGGGCTATTCAATAACCACTGAAATCTTACATGCTACCTTATGAGTATAAATATGTTGAATCAATTGTTTATTAAAAGTGCTTTTATATTTGTATTATTCTGTGACTCAAGTGTCATGAAATAAGTGAATCTTCAAAGTTTTTAAAATTTTATCTTGATTCTGTCTGAAACGCGATATGCGAAAACGCGAATGTCTATTCAAATATTTATCGTATTGAATTAAAAAAAAATATCGATATATTCGGTATCGATATCGATATCGACTGTATTCGGTACGTCGAAAATATACATATATATATAAAAAAGAAAATCTGTAAAAACCGCTTAAGATTCGGGGGTTTGTAAAAGTCTTAAGTTACAACATGAAACATCAAAGACGACCTAATTCAAAATTAGATTATGTACAACAGAAGCGACAACTACAGGCATCAGGGATCTGTTACAGGTGAAACACCCATAACAACAAAAAGGTGATCAATTGTGTTACCATAAAATACCATCTATGTCAGAACACAGTTCGCGTCTGAACATAAATTTGATTAAAAGATATATTGTTAAGTATCAAATATATTTTAGTAAGTTTCAAAAAGTTAATGTATTTGTGTGGTTATCTACAGTTGTTTGTGTAGAATTCTTCCAACGTTCTTATTACGTAGGAATCCAGAAGTGCACTCCGGAACCCCCCTGAATAGTTATACAAAAAAAAACTTGTAATATGGGATTTTATGATCTCAATGATGTACCACTGATGACGAGTAAACTTTTCTTATAATGCTCATAATAAAAAAAAAAACATGCGGCGAAAAGTATACAGGAGATGTCGATGTAACATCAGACTCTCTAGCTATAGCTATTCTGCCTCGGTTATGACGAACACGAATTGGGAAGCGTTGCTTAAGAAAACGAAGTCAAACAACTATAGTTTCCAGGGAATCCTGTATTTCGACTCTATATTTCAAATACTCGACGTTAAGTTACGCCTGAATACGCGGATAAGAAGTGAAAAAAAAAATAATTATTTAAGTGTAAATTGTAATGAAGTGATCTCAAAAATGAACAAAATCTTCAACGCGGCGTTATAGTACGAAATGGTCGCTACCGACGCGAAATGTCTATGATCCGAAGACCGAGTAAGTAAAAGTATTAAGAAGCTGTTTCTTTAAAAGGTAACCGTGAATCAAAACGAAGGGATAGGTGTTTGCGTACACCTTCTATGAATTATTTAATGATATCGAGTGAAAATAATCACTTTCCGAGGAGCGCGCCACGATTTGGTAAAAGTATAAATATAAGTAAGTGAAGTAAGCTGTTACAGATATGTAACGAACGCAATAAAGTATGAATTATTACACTCTTCCTGAACTCAGGGAGTAGCTAACGTCGACAACAAAAGGTAGTTGCCGCACCAGTAACTGGTCCCTGAATTCATGTACGCGGGTTGGATTGAACCGAATTGCAAAACTCGAATGGTAAAGTAAGTATTGGGTGTATGTCTCAACACGAAAACCGTTAAAGAAACGTCTATATGCACCGGCGGATACGTACGATTTGATATTATCGAAAACAGATATTTTATATCACTATTAGCACTGATTTAATATAATATGTTTCACTAGAATATAGATAAATACCTACTGATCATAACATAAATTAAATGCATGCAACCAAAAATATGATATCTATATGGTGGGGGAGGCGTGAGGTCCCGCCTACCATCAAGTAATTGATTAAACTACTTAAATATCTGCTGGTACCACCGTCAGTGGACGTCAGCGACAAGCGTCAAGTATAACTTTTTGGATTCTTTTGGAGCTTTATTGCTCCCACAATATACAAGTATACACAATAAAAATTGGAAAATATGTTACCTGGGGATAATATTTAGGTACTATAGTACCGTACAGGGTCTTTTTATAACTTTTTATCTCACAAATAAAACTATTTCACGGGAACTGCTGGGGTATCTTATAGTTGATGATGCTTAAAGATGTATCCTGGATCTCCCACGTCGCTTACATACAGCAACCAGTGATGTTGTGTAGCTGGTGGACCGGCATCGGTGTACTAGCACGCGCCAGACGTCCAGTAGAATTCTTGTAGAGGACTCCTGTTGAGTTAGCTCCAAGATAATTGCGCTTGCGTATATGTGGAGATTCCTTGGAATAACGACGTGGCCTGGACGGTTGCACTCATTCACTACAGCACCAATATGCTAAAAATTTAGCTCCACGAATGCTCCTTGCCGTCACGTGTGTGCGTCTTGGGAGCAAATCCCATAGCATAGTATTATGCTTAATTAAAAGAATAAATTAAGGCCACCAAAATCACATGCGGATCTGGGTGCGCAGCGTGCGCTTAGGTAAGTATATTTGCACCAAAGAGGCGTATATGTGTACACACAAAAAAAAAAATTATGCCCGCCTATGTGGGCTGATGCGCACGTCGCACGATATCTCCAATGGAAGCGAGTTGTGGAGCGAGTAGTTCGCAAAAAAATCCACTATGGAGTGTCCTGGCTTAGCTCCCTCAAGTCTTGAAAGATGAATATGCCCCCTTGTAGGAACATCAATGGGTTTTGGTGGACCTGTGGACACCAAAAGAAAATTTTGTAGAGCTATCCCACATGTCTGCTGGGTGACGCCATTCCTTTTTATATCTAATAGCAAAGGATTACGATCCTTTGCTTATAGATACATAGCAATTACAATCCTTACCTTAATTTGCGATATTAATCCAGTGTTTATTACATATTTTTCCTAATTAATTTTAGGAAATAGAATTTCACTTCTAAAAAAAAACTCAAACTTTGCGAAAATGGCCGCTGCCCACAGCGTTTGTAATATATATTAACGTTCTGTAGTGGCGATGTTGATGAGTCGGATTCTTGCTTCAAAATGAAGTCTCCTGTCTGTTTCCGCAACCATATACCTATCTTCTAGACAGCCAACGCCTTACTTTCCAGTATATTTCCATCGTTCCAACGTTCGTTCTGCTTATGAGTTGGCACGATAGGTGGCGTGCTAAGGATCTGTTCTCACTGACACTTTTTGTCATATGAGGTTTAGGAAATTGTAAGATGTACTTCAAATTGATAATTAGAATGATTTCTGACTGTTTTAAGGGTGTGTTTACATTATACGTCAAAGTTAGATGTCATCTCGACAATTGAATTGTGGATATTTTAATCTGCATGGCAATTAAACGTAATTTTATTCTGACCACATCTGTCAAAATGAGAAGGTGGAAAACACTGAACGCGTAGGTGTGATGACATGTGCATCTACAATGAGGATGCATTAGTGTAATTGGCCGCCTGAATTCCTGATGTGAATCAGATATTCTGACTTGTTTTGAACTGACAGATAATGCCAATGAACCACAATAAGATATGTGTTGACATCTCTGTCATCGAAAAAATGTTTTCTTTCGGTGTACTTTTTAATCAATATGTTACTGTCACTCCATAACGTATCAGTGTGTATGGTGATGAAATAGATCTAAATTATTTCGGTGTCAAATGCAGAGTGACAACTTCAGTTTTCTTTTAATTTAGGGTATTTCGCTTGTTACCTATTTTGTGTCACACTGACATTTGAGTATTTCTGAAAGTGACTTGAAATCTTGAACTGTCGTTGGTCGTAATGCGATCAGGTCGACAGGTGGAAAAATAAAATATTCGGCCGCATCGAGTATTTTATCCACTCCGCTTCCTCTGACAGCTAATCGTCATTAATTCTTGTGTCAAGTGCACTCTACGTCGAGCTATTCTCACTATTGGCACTTCGCTAGTGTGATCACTATGATGGTGGTTAAGGTGTGATCGGAGTAGAAATCGCTCTGGTGTGTGTAACCGATTCTGGAAGGAATATCTTTCCCATCGAATTTTTGGAGAGGAAGACATTATGGAAGACTGAATTGTTCGGAAAATAAGTGGATTCCAATTTAAGAGTGGAAACCCATTTTTAAGATGGCTTCCTTTCTGTGGAACTTGATTTGGTGTTGGAACCTACTGAGTGCGTTCAGCATTGTGCGAGTAATGAAGAAGTCTCGCTGGTAGATGGCAGTGGTGTCATTACTCATGCCAGTGACTGGCGAGGAAGTTTTCCCTACAAGTGTAACCAGTTTTATATGATAAATAGTCACTAGTCCATAGGACCACTGACACACTTTTATGACAAGAGCGTCAGTTTACTGACCCTGTCCCATCACTGGCACCACACGAAATTGCTCGTTGTGCCAGTGAAGAAACCCCGTCAGTGAACTGACCTGTTTTTTAATATTTTGTTTGAAAAATTTCAAGTACCGTATTTTTTGGGAAGTTTTAGAAAAAAACTTTTTTTACCAACTTTTTTTTTTGAGTTCTTAGAACTGGCATTTTCTAGATCACGAATATGCATTTTTGAAGTCGCTTGGTCGCTTAGTTTAGCCGCAAGTCGAGTTTAAAGATGTCAACTTTGATGCCTCTAGCACGTCTAGTTTAGCCGCAAATCGTGTTTAAAGATAAAAGTCGATGTTTCATATAATGCGATACATCAATTGAAAGGTGGTATTTCCTAGACCACGGATATGCATTTTTGAAGTCGCTTGGTCACTTAGTTTAGCCGCAAGTCGAGTTTAAAGATGTCAACTTTGATGCCTCTAGCACGTCTAGTTTAGCCGCAAATCGTGTTTAAAGATAAAAGTCGATTTTTCATATAATGCGATACATCAATTGAAAGGTGGTATTTCCTAGACCACGAAAATGCATTTTTGAAGTCGCTAGGTCGCTTAGTTTAGCCGCAAGTCGAGTTTAAAGATGTCAACTTTGATGCCTTACAACTTTTTAGATTTGTTATAATTTGCAAAGTAGACTAATATTAATTTGTTGCTGAGTATGAATAAACTACGATTTCTTATAATTTGACATTTAAGAAGAAAGCAGAAGTCACACAAATGCCACAAACATTTTTGATTTATACCGCTCATAACGAACGAATTGATGGTCCTTGGCATAATCCTTTCATAATCGATGAAAAAGCTAAATTTGTTTTAAAATTGCCAAAAAAAAGAAAAAAATTTGAATGCAATTTCATTCTTCAGAAATCGTTTGCGTTGAATTTGTGACAGTTTTAATTGGAGAATTAAAAAATTAATGAAGAAAAATTATCGCTTTTTGTATTTTTTTTTAAATATTAGTCTATCAGTTATCTAACATTGATTAGTTTTTTTATATGAACGCATCAGTTCAGGGAATTGTGTTGCCCAATCCATTCAAGTGGTGTATCGATTCTCCGAACATCTGTCTTCGTAGAAAGCACGATTCAATGACAACCTGCATGTGTGCATGTGTCCTCTCATCTTTTGATTGCTCATTGTCACCACCTCCAATGTATTCTGTATAGATGACCACATTCTCTAATAGGGTCCCTTTGATAACATGCCCAGCGTGCAGTACAAATCTCTGGAATTCCACCTACAAAATGATCATCCGTTTTTGTTCTCCGGATAGTTCCTTACCAAAAATTTAAATTACACATTCAAGATATAAATCTACATAACACAAGAATTTCTTTATTTTGATGGCATTGCAGTAAATATAGCTTGAACCTTTGGAAGCCTGGAAAATGAAAAATATTTTTTATCATTTTGTAATAACTAATAATTTATATAAATAAATAAATCAATGTGGATTTAACTTTACCATAGTCATCTGGTAGCACACTTACCAATATAAACTTTTATAAATATAAAATTTACCTTTTTTTACTATAATTACTATTGATTGCATGATTGTTTATCGAATATACGGCTGGATGCGAATTGTATCCATTCGTATAGGGTATTTTGCATGAATATTGAATTACATATATATATATTTACTGCTTTAGAAGATTCATATTAAGCCAGTTCATTCTTGACTCATTACCGAATTAGTTCAATCGTCTTATTCGTACGTCCGCTTTATTTAAACACCGTCTCGATTAGGGATTGTTCCAATCTCCCTTTAGATTGAAGTAGCTTATATCTGCTACAATAAGTATCCACGGGGATACCATTTCTCTTAAACCATTATCGTTGGTAGAAATTATAACGATAACGTTTTCGCTATATCGCGGTAGGAAGCTTTCATATTATTATCGACTTCCTTATACAAGATTAGATACCGTGTTTCAAATAGCTTTCGTTTAAAATAGCTATAAACAATTTACGAAAAATTTACTCTATTTTTAAAACATATACCCACTTGAATTTTCAATATCCACATAATCTTGCTATTGAGATATTAAGTTTCAAGGTATTCAAGACGTATGGTCTGGTAGATTAAGTTTTTTTTTATCCAAGTTTATAACTTTGATATTCATATTACTTCTTTGAATAGGTTTTAAGATTTCATGAAAATTTACGAAAGAACAAAGTTTCATTGTTAAAAATACAGTTCAATAAGATTTTGATTTTAGATTTAGTACTAATCTGTTAGATTTAAGATATACTTATTAATAAAATACTAGAGTTTTATAACGATTTAAAAAGAAAATTTTGAAGTTGAATTTCTTTTTGCTTTTCTTGAAGACATACATTTCAGGATGATAGGGTAATTTAGCTATAGGGAGAGAGGTCTCTCTCACTTTTCTCTGGAGTTGAACAAGGTGAAGTAAGGTTGTCCGTTCTTGAGGTTTCTCTTCTGTTGATACAGTTTTGAAAGTTAATATAGGTTTTCGATGATAGGTATTAGTTTAGATAGTGATAGTATGTGAGCAGGCAGTTATTGCTTGCTTATCATGTCAAGGGGTTGCCCGAGAATAAAATTGAGTTTTGGAGACTCGTAGGTCCGCGGACAACCAAGGTCAACACCGAGAGAGTTGATTTTCTGTGTTGAATTGGGTGGGTTGAGAGACCAAGGGGGATCAATTAACATCTTAGATCCTCCCTCCCCTCAGAGTTAGCCACCTCTGCATCCACGGATAGTATATCATCGTGGCAGCTATCCGTGTAGATGATAATTATTTGCCATGGCTGCCACCTAGATTAATGGTCAGCTTTTGTTTTAAAAACTTACGTGTCGTGTTCTTTGGGATAGCATAAGATCCAAAACAGAATTCTTTTCCTTCGTACTGTGTTTTCTCACTCTACATTAAGAGGTGCAATAGAGATTCGACTTACTATGCAATCAGTTTCGGCATAATCTTTTCTTCGACGGTTTTGAGGGCCCTTAAGCTAATTAACATTAATATTCGAGTTCAAACATCAGAACTCAACGGTCGGCAGGATAATAAGAGGTAACACCGGTTGTATAGATCCCGAAGCAAGTGCCCACGGCCTGGCTGAGCTAGCTAAGGCATGGGTGCTGCCTGCCACCGCGACGGTCGATCTCGGCCACGACCCTGCGTTGTCGCATGCCATTCCCAACAGCTATTCTTACCAAGTAGTTGTTGAGAAAGGGGGCGTTGCCGGCATGGGGTTGCTTCCATCCCAGTCACTCGGAATCAAACGAGGGTAGCTAGACGTAGAGGTGCTTACCGGAGTAGAATCTCTGGAAGGTCCATTGAAGGTTTATTTGATAAGGGCACGATAGGTCTAGGTACTTTCGAAGGGATTAAAGTAGGGTCCATGGTTTTCAGGTGTAGACTACCACACATGTGAGCTGCAAGCGGAACACCTAGCTCTTGCGGCGGATAGGCGTAAACATGCTGCCAGATACCCTCTAGGCTGTTCTACGGGGTCTTGTAGTCAGCACCTATGGTAGGCTGGTAGATGGTTTACGCTTCTGTGATGAGGATGGAAAGGGAAATTGGAAGGACGGGGAGGGGAGTAGGAAGAACAAAGGGCCAAGGTGTGGAAGTGTAAGTATGTTTGTGTTAGGAATACTACGTGCACTGAAGCATGGTTGGATGTCGATGGAGTTGCTATTCCCTGGCGAGGATCGAGGATAAGCGGGGGGCTTGTTTCTTCTTGCTTCCTCTCCGGTTTGTGTTGTCGATTGGTCTCAGATTCGGACTGCGAATGTCCATAGGAGGATTGGGGTAGGATCGTGAGTCTATTGGCGGACCGGGTGGGTATGTGTAAGAATACACATTATTATCAACCTTCTTTTTCTAATAATTCTTAAAATTTTTTCTTACGTTACAATTTGAAAAATATAAGAATTTTCGAAATAATTTTAAATATAAATTATATAGCCAATAAACAACTCTCAGACATTAGAGCAAGTTCGTACAACCCAGTCGTGAATTTTTTTTTGCAAATATCTATGACCAGTACAGTTAGCAAGAATTTGCCAAATTTCAATTTCAACACAATACACTCACACAATCACTTCCCAATAAAAAAATCACTCAATAACAATTTCAGCTATGGATGTTAGAACGGTGAAAAATCTTGCTGCAAAAATTTCAAACGTACTGCGATATGATTGCCACCTCTACGGGTTTCTGCAAAATTTATAAGGTTTTTTTTTGAACTTTAATAGTAATTTCCTGGGTAAATATTTGCGTACCTATGCATTTGTAAAAATTTGTTTTTCTTTATAGTCATTTGTGCAATCGTTGTAAAAATCATAAATAAATCTAGTTTTCTTTAGGAAAGGGAAGGTTAGAATTATTTGAAAAGAAAGAGTTTTAGAAATTCCTCGTTTTTAGTACTTCAGAATATAAGTACTTATTAAGTCACATCATGTAAAACGATTGTTATCTAAGAAAAGCGGCAATCAAATAAAGTAGGCTGCATATAGGTACCTATTAATAATTCTAGAATTCATGTGCTTTTTTTTTCTTGTTTCAACCCATGTAGACGTCATCGAATTTTCTTATACCTTATATAATCCTCAAAAACCGCATACCTAGAATCCTTTAGTGCATTTATACACTAAAGTGCAAGCCCCACAATAATTACCTAAATCACCAAACATTATTATTTTGCTAGAAAAATGTATTTATTGACAGCCATGGCTTCCACATGAAATATGAACGTTTTCATACATTATTTCCTCTTCAAGGCCAACAAAATCCATCACATCAATTCAAAAAAATTCAAATTAAAGATGGCTGCCATACATTTCCACCAAAATATATCAAACCAAAAAAAAAAAATAGTACTAACACACAAACCCACCCTCAAAAGCCAATTCCACTCAAACAGAATTCATATGCACTCAGTTGTGATTTCTTCCATTTTGACCTATTCCTTGCGACGTGAGTTGAGTCTCGTTATTCTAATTTTTCAGAACGAGGAAAAAAGACTGCGATAATCGCGACGCTCTCGTCTCGTCGTGACGCGAGGTTGTGAATCAGGCATTAAAGTCCACACTGTCCACACAAAGTCTGTTAATGAGTAAATTGTGTGGATTGAGCAAATTGTGTGGATGCGTGCGAGGCCGACACCGTCGATTCTGTACGTTCCACTACTATAGATTTTATATACAAAGGTCGTATTCAAAATGATCCGGCTAGTTCAAACACATTTGATGCAAGAAACATTTTGAAAAAATATGCAAACTTTGATTTTGGAAAATTTACTGTGAGCGAGGTACATTTATCGCAGATGCATACAACAGGGACGAATGGGTTCTGTATTGCAACGGGTATAGTAAGTGTTTAAGATTACAAAGTTTTCTCGATTTGTACATTTAAAAACAGATGTAAACAAATTGTATAAAACAAAACAAAAGATTATTTAATGAAGCTTTAAAAAAACACTGTTTAAGGAAACACGCACTGGCGAGAACCAGATTGTAAGGTAGTTTGAACCTGACGCATGACCTCCAAACAATACTGCTTCCTGGAAATACATTTTAATTCTAGACACGTTTAGTTTGCAGGTCATCCATCTATCAAAGGACCACAAAAATAGTATCATAGAGATCATAGTATTTTTGTGGAACAAGCTTGAGTCAAGGAAGTCGGACAAGATAACTACGTTGGTAATTTTGTATCCGCTGATGTTAGTATAAAACTAAATGTTGAAAGTTTTTTTTTTATTCTTTCTGCGGTTTTGGGAACATAGTAAGAACTTCGTACGCACTAAGTAAAGTTTTTATTTCAAAAGGAATTGCAATAACTGAGTTTGTTAATTTGAATTTTGTGCATGATCAAAATGATTTATTTTGAGAAAAAAACAAATAATTTGTAAAATTGTTTACTCACATCTGTCATCAAGCAAAAAAAATTGAAATGTCAAAACAAACAAAACTCACCTCGTCGTTTTGTGTTGTTGTTTTTCACATTTATTCACAGACACGATGTCAAATAACTAAAAAAAAATTACCGGAAATGGGTGTCGGAGGGTGATACGTACGAAAGATTTCACTCTCCTATAGGTCCTCTGTGCTCTCTAGCGATATGCTGACATGGAACTTGTGTGGATAAAGATTAGCTTGTGGTGTTTTTTTTAGCTCGGCCACGGCAGTGGAACGCAATTTAAGATACTCATTTGGTGAGATTTCTTCTTTTTAAAGAGATCAGTGCACCAACCGCACCAGAGCAATTAAGGTATGAACACAAGCGCAGCACCAGATGCCAAAAGCCGAAACGATTCCAAGATTATATCTTAGAAGAATAACTAACTTACTTAAGGTGGTGCAGACAGTCCATTGTGTACCACGGCCTCAACCATCAATCCTCGCCAGCTAGGCCGGTCCCTAGCCAGTGGCCTCCAGTTGCGCACACCAAGTTGGTTGAGGTCGTTTACCACTTGATTACGCCACCTTAGATGGGGTCTTCCAGAACTGCGTCGGCCCTCCGGGTTGGAATTGAAGACTCGTCGGGCAGGAGCGTTTTCGTCCATACGCTCCACATGGCCCAGCCATCTAAGCCGCTGAATTTTCAGCTTCTTAACCAAGTCAATGTCGCTGTATAGGCCGTACAGTTCGTCATTAAATCTTCTCCTCCATACTCCATTTATACATACAGGCCCGAATATCACCCGAAGAATCTTTCTCTCAAAGCACCCCAGCCTGTATTCATCCGATTGTGTCAGTGTCCACGCTTCTGCCCCATACAGCAGGACTGGGATGATAAGGGTCTTGTATAGTGTCTCCTTGGTCCTTTGAGAGAGGACTTTACTACTAAGATGCCTTCTTAGCCCGAAGAAACAGCGATTGGCAAGAGTGATTCTTCGACTGATCTCTTCACTGATGTTGTTCTGAGAGGTTATAGTGGAACCCAAATAGACAAAGTCCTTGACAACCTCAAAGTTATATCTGTCCATTGTGACGTTTTGTCCGAGCCTACGGTGATGATCTACTTCACCCGAGGACAGCATATACTTTGTTTTATCTTCATTTACAGCCAGACCCATTCGAGCCGCTTACACTTCAATACTTGCGAATGCTCTACTGACAACGCGCTTCGTTCTTCCAATAATGTCAATATCATCAGCATAGCCAAGTAATTGAACGGATCTAAAAAAAATCGTACCGCTGGCGTTGACATGCGAGTTGCGTACGATTGCCTCAAGAATGATGTTGAAGAGGTTACATGACAGCGCGTCACCCTGTCGTAAGCCTTTCTCGACATTAAATGAGTCGGTGGTGTTCTTACCAACCTTGACGGAGCAGCAAGAGTTCTCCATAGTCATCCTGCACAATCGAACGAGTTTGGCAGGGATGCCAAGAAGTGACATGGCTCTGTATAGCTCGTTCCTGTTTACGCTGTCATAGGCGACTTTAAAATCGATAAAGAGGTGGTGAGTATCGATCTGGAATTCTTGGGTCTTTTCCAAAATCTGCCGAAGTGTGAAAATTTGGTCAACGGTTGACTTACCGGGCCTGAAACCACACTGATAGGGGCCAATCAGTTCACGTGCGAAAGGGTTCAGACGTTCACACAGAGTGGCCGACAAGATTTTATAGGCGACATTTAGGAGACTTATACCTCTGTAGTTGGCGCAGCTTAGAGTATCTCCTTTCTTGTGGATAGGGCACACAATGCTGAGGTTCCATTCGTCAGGCATACTTTCATCCGACCAGATTGTACAGATGAGTTGGTGTATGCTCCTCACCAAGTCATCTCCCGCTGCTTTGAACAGTTCAGCCGTAAGGCCATCAGCTCCAGCAGCCTTGTTGGACTTTAGTTTAGATATTGCTATCCGAACTTCTTCTTGGTCGGGAGGACGGAAATTTTGTTCTTCATCATCCAAATCGAATGGATCATTCTGCCTGACAGCGATTAGTTGGTTGTCTTCGCCGTTTAACAGTCTGCAGAAGTATTCTTTCCAAATTCTCAGCACCGACTGTGTATCTACAACGACATTCCCACCCTCGTCTCTACATGCTTCCGCTCGGGCTTTGTAACCCTTGGACGAATGCTTTACCCTTTGGTAGAACTTTCGAACATTGCTTCTGCCGTAGCACCCCTCAATAGATTCAACCATTCGTTTTTCCAGTTCTCTTTTTTTTCTTCTGAAAAGCCGATGTTCCTCTTTCCTCTTATGCTGGTAAACCGCACGGGAAGCGCTCTTGGCAGCTCTAGTTCTGGCATTCAGAACTGCATGATAGGCTTCGTCTTTGGCCAAGTGTGCGAGCCTGCCCTCATCATCAAACCAGGTGTTTCGTTGTGGTCGTCTAATGAAACCCAAAACATCCGTGGCAGTGGTTTTGATGGCCATTTTGCAATGTTGCCACTGGGCCTCTGGGTTTGGCGCAGGCGCCGGGCTTGTCAAGAGATAATAGGAGACAAGATTGGCAAAGGTTGTGGCGGTCTCTTGCGATTGTAACTTCGTAACATCAAACTTTCTCACAGTGGATGTTCGATTCTGCGGTCTGGTGGAGATCCGCATTCGCACTTTAGCTACAACAAGGTAGTGGTCCGAGACTATGTTGGCCCCTCGGAAAGTGCGGACATCCATGACACTGGACGCATGTCTGCTATCAATCGCAATGTGATCAATTTGGTTGACGGTATTTTGATCGGGAGACCGCCAGGTCCCCTTGTGTATATTGAGGTGTGGGAAGTATGTGCTACCTAAGATGACACTTCGCCCCGCAGCAAAGTCGATCGGAAGTGTTGTCGTGCAGGCTATGCTTTCCGACTGTCGAGCCAAAGTTACCCTCCTTTCCGATTTTGGCGTTGAAGTCACCAAGAATAAACTAAGGCCCATATTTATCGAACAATATCAAACCGCTCGTAACTTTAAGAGCCTCTTAACTTAAATTCGAAAAGTGCTATTCATCGAACACTATTAACTCTAATTTGTATATTCGAAAATGGCGGATTCCTTCTATCAGGAACGCACCCTAAACTTATTTATTCTATTTCCACGCTGATTCTTCGAAAGCGAATGTCAAAACAAAACAAACAAAATGAGTCAGACAAAAAGTTAGAATATACATTAGAAATTCAAATTCAAAGCACAAAGCAGGTCTTGGATAAGAGGTAATGCTGCTTAAATAGTTCTGCAATTTGCATAAATTTTGCGGAACGTTCAGTTCACTGTTTCTTTTTCTGCATTCTGACAGGCATATTGCGTGTGAATCATGCCGAACTTTATGCTTCGCACGTGGACTGCTTATTGATGGATGTATATCCAATTTTTTCCTGGGTACGTAAAGTACTTCCTTTTGCTTCTATGCCAAAATTAGATGGGAATTTTAAATAACATCTGATATGTCACAGAATATCCTAAGAAGAGTGTAAGTAGTTTGTGATGTGGGAATTTTTGAAATTCCTTGGGAATTCGATGGAATGTAGTGGTGGTGGTACATTTCCACTACTGGTGTGTTGATCAGTGTAATTGTGTCATGCCATGAAATGTCATCCTTACACAGCTTGTGCGTTTGTGACAAGTCACTACTGTTGCACACGTACAAGAAACGATAATATTTCTCTTGTTGACTGTTACAGTTGAGAACCCACGACCATAAACTTATAAATACTTATACAAAAAAAAATAAACATATATATTTCTATACTTATAGGTATACTTATAAAAATAATTTATAATTTCTAAAAAAAAACTTAAAATAGTATCTAGTATACTTAAATTTATAATCAGACAAAAAGAGTCCCATGCACAGCTGTGCCAGCCGGGCAAAGAAAGAAAACGGGTTTCCTCATCTTATCAGTCTATTCCTTACTATTACTTAAATAAATTCTCCAAACTAGTTATCACAGATAATACTACCTTTCTTACTTCTTCAAGTCCTTAGTGTGCGACGTCGTTTCGTAGCCTTTGCTATCCACTACATCATACAAATTGTTACCTCTGATTTTCGTGATTGTTACCTTAACGAATTTTGGGCATAGCTTGGCACTAAAATGCTTACTGGCGTCGCTCAATACTATATTCCTTTTGAATACCTCATCACCTACCTTGAAATCTACTGTGCGACTTCTCAAGTTATAAACTTTTGCGTTCTCGTCGTGCGCTTTTTCAAGTGTTGCCTTTAAATAGGTATGAAGGATATTCATCTGTGCGACCTTAGGAAGCCAATCAATCTCGGAGTGGTTGAGTCCACCCAACTCTCTCAACAACTTGTAATCAGCCCCATGTTCGATCATACGCTGGCCAAAAAGGGCCTCATAGGGTGACATAGTGAGAGATGAGTGCACGGTTGTGCGTAAAGCACTACTGATTGACGAGAGATGTGCATCCCAATTGGTCTGCTTCGGATTTATATACGAACGTTTTGCTGCTAGAATAGAACGATTTACTCGTCCGCTCGCGTTCGCTTGCGGTGAGTATACCGCTGTCTTATAATGTTTACTGCCGAAAGCATCTAAACACTTCTGGAACTCTTTACTGGTGAATTGTGTGCCGTTGTCTGACAACACGCTTTCAGGAACACCATATATTAGGAAAACATCCTCACGAAGAAACTTTACAACATGGGCGGCAGTGGCTTTCCGAAGAGGTTTAATAAAGACAAATTTCGTAAGTTGGTCCACGACGATGACGATGTAACAGTTTCCACTGCTTGACCTAGGGTAGGGTCCCAAAAAGTCAACATATAAATGTTGGAACGGACGCTCTACTACGAAACTCTTACCCATCTCCGCGCGGAGAACTACGTTGGCAGCTTTAGTGGTTTTGCATGTCTCACATCATCAGTTGACATATAGTGAAAGAAACCTTGTCAATACGCAATTTTTAAATTTTTTTAGTACAACTTCCATAGAATTTTTGACAAAACCCTAATGTGAACTATATCCAACCAGATTAAGATTTTAATCATAAAGAAGGAAGTTTAAGCCCGTTGCCTGGCTCAGAAGTAGTTTTTAAATTTTTCTTAATACAAACTCTATATACTGCATTTACTTATATATCTGTTTATAGTGATATTGTTAAAGTGATTTATGGTATATTGGAAAGTTTACGATAGTGATATTCTTATTTGTTCAAAAGTAGTTGTTTAAAAGTAGTGATAACTACAGAGCCCGTGCTTCTAGTTTTTTTTTTACTTTTTGTGATTTCACACTATATCTGCCACAACGGCAAACTATTCGTTCGCATTTAAAGATGTGCTACTGAAACTTAGTATTTTGTTTTGTGGTGCTTTTATCCTTCGGTCGTCAAGACAATTTATCCTTCGGTCGTCAAGACATTTTATTCTTCGGTCGTCAAGACAATTCATCCTTCGGTCGTCAAGACAATTTATCCTTCGGTCGTCAAGACTATATCTCTTTTTCGTATCGTGTCGGAAGCGACCAACAACGGCAGCGTTGAACGCCGCGTAAAAAACTTTTTGGAACGAAGTTCCTTATCGCTCGTTGTGAAAGGGGGCTAGACGGAAAAAATTCTGACCAAAAGTTGTCACGACACTATTTGCTATAGTAAGCTATTGTAAGCAGTGTGGTGTCTTGACGATTATTTTTGTTGAGTATGTACAGGTTTTTTGTACATAATAAATCCTACTATATAATATTATAAATATGAAAGTTACGATGTCTGGATGTTTGGATGTTTGTTGCTGACTAACGCCAGAATGGCTAAACGGATCTGGATAAAACGTCTGGCAACGCCGGCCTAGTGAGTGGTTGTGTTTAATATTTGCTCCGAGAAAATTCACCTTTAATATTTGAAAAAACCTATTTTATTTGAACTTTTGTGGCAGTTGGAATAAAAAAAATTGTGACAACCAGTATCTGTAGTGGAATTTATAGCCAGTCAGTGATTTTGTGCATGAAATATTAATAAAAGGAACAATAATTAATTCACTCAAAACTTCTAAAAAGAAAAAAAAAAAAGGAAAAAAAAACATCGTTCTGTGCCGCTGCTGAGTGCTTTCACCTCCTCAACGACAACTGCAACTACAACATTGATAATTTATTGTGTGAGTGGACCGTTTTCAATTGAATCTTACAAGAATACAAATACATTTCGTAATTCACCGCAAGAGAAAACTACAATAATTCTTCTCATCATCTAACCCTCTTCCCTGCACCATCAAAAATTTATATGTGTACTTTGTATGTATTCTTCTCTCTCTTGGACAATTAACTGCAAGAAAAGAGAAAACACACACAATACCAAAAATCGTTAATGTAGCCTATCCCACAACCTTTATTTTTGTTATTCATCACGTACAACAACCGGAACTAATTCCACCTCATAAATGATAATTCAAATTTGAATTCTAAAAGATCGTTACGAGAGACATCACCAGAGTTTGAAGCTTGTTCCGTAAAGAAAAACTGTTCTAACCCTGTCATGGACAATACAACTTTAATGGATGCAATCATATCAAAAATTGATGTACTTTTAGACACAAAATTAAAAGATATTACTACAAAAACAGATATAAGCGGTATTATTGAGCATGTTGCGGCACTCGAAGAGGAAAACAAACAATTGAAGGAGGAGATTGTAAAACTGAAAAATAGCGAAATCATTCTTGAAGGAAAGGTAGAAGATGTAGAGAAATACTCCAAAAGACTCAATGTCATCGTAAGAGGGCTAAATGCATAAAGTGTGGATGATGCTAAACAGGAGTTTCAGCAAGTCTGTAACGTCACCCTTCAAGTCTCTGCTAGTACTACCAATGTAAGGAAGATTGGACCTTCTAACGAAAATTCTTCAGCATACGTTTTCGAGCTTTCTAACGTAAATGAAGTTAAATCAATTTTATCTTCGTCAATTCGCTGAAAGAATACTTCGATATCTATTAATAAGGACCTCACTTTAAACGAACGCTCCTAGAGTTTTCAAAGTTAAAAAGATGCCTCATAAAAACTAATTCTCATATGAAGCTTGAGATAAAGCGTTGGTCTCTTTTTGTCGATGGACGTCGCTATAAATGCAGCAAAGATGGTGTCATTACAACATTTAACGAAGCTGATAAGGAGTTTATTGTAAATCTTTTAAGTAAAACAAATACGAATTATTCTGTTATTGTGGCAAACAATCAAAATAATAATTAGCAGCCCATTGCCTGTCAGGTTTTATTTTACAATATAGCTGGTCTTGTAAACAAATCTTTATTATGTAATTTTTTTAAATATATTTGTAAATATCAAATTTTCTTTTTATTTGAAACGTTTGTATTGTCTGAAAACTTTAAAAACTTTGAAAAATTCTTTGCCGGCTTTAATCTTAAGTGGATCTCAGCTACAAAAACTTTCAACTTTGGGAGAGCCAGCGGCGGATGTCTTTTCGGTTATAAGAAAAACATTGAATCTGTTTACCATCTTAAATTTGTAACCACTAACGAGATGATCATGCTCCATGGTTGCTTTTCTGGTAATTTCCTGGGTTTGATACCATTTTATTTAAATTGTAGCCACTGGAATAGAGATTTCCTTACTTTAAAAA
This sequence comes from Platycheirus albimanus, assembly GCA_916050605.2. Taxonomy (NCBI): domain Eukaryota; kingdom Metazoa; phylum Arthropoda; class Insecta; order Diptera; family Syrphidae; genus Platycheirus; species Platycheirus albimanus. The sequence continues at coordinate 226,786,039 of OU696696.1, read as the reverse complement.
ACTTTTTCTCAGAATTTCACTCCACGAAATTCATTCTTGGCGGGGATTTTAACGTGAGAACTGGTACAAAAGGAACAGTGGATTACAACTCGGTTAATGCATCGTCTATTAATGAAGTAAGATGCTCCAAAGATTCAACCTGTGACAGCAATTGCAACAAATTTCTGGAATTTTTTGAGGATATTGGAGCATACATCCTTAATGGCAGGGGTTTTAGTGACAAAACTGGTGCACACACTTTTGTAAGCAGCAGAGGCTCGTCGGTTATCGACTATTGTTGTCCCTCTTACTCCGCATCGCATATGGTAGAAGATTTTGTTGTTGGTTGTGAAACTTTCTCAGATCACATGCCATTAATTTGCTCTTTAAAAACCGCTGCCATTAGTTTGGAAAAGGATAATAGGAGTCTTCCTCAAATAAAGTGGTCCGAAAGTAGATGTCTTGCCTATAACACTAAACTTGAGCAACTTATACCTTCAAGAATAATACCAACAGCTTCTATTGAGAATCCCTGCAATTCAATCAAAAACTGTATATATGAAGCAAACGGTGCCCCTAACAAACACACAATCAAGTTTGAGCCCAAGAAACCTTGGTTTGATCTAGCTTGTTTTTTGGCAAGAAGAACTGCGTTTAAATACCTTAAAGCTTTCCGGAAGTTAAACCTAGATGCCTGCAGAAAAAACTATAATGATGCCAACAAGAAGTACAGGAATTTATGTAAAATGAAAGAACAAGCTTACTTTAAGGACATAGCAAATAGTTTGCAATGTGTTTCTACAGCCAGAGAATGGTGGAAGATTGCCAAGGAGATACGCGGGGACGCTTTTAGCACACCAATAGCAGTTTCAGCCAATGAATTCAAAACACATTTTCAGAACTTGTTAACGCAATCAAGAGATACAGCTACAATCCCATATTCTGTTTCTGAAATTCATGTTCCTGAGTTGGACTACCCCATAGAGCTAAATGAAATATATTTAGCAATATCGTCCTCAAAAGATTTTAAAACACCAGGTTTAGATGGAATACCTTATGAGTTCTATAAAAATGCGAGTCCGTCTTTGGTTGTTGAAATACATAAGTTGTTTATTGACATTTTCGAAACTGCAAACGTACCACAATCGTTCAAAAAGTCTATAATATACCCGCTTTTTAAGAAAGGTGATGTGAATGTGGTGTCTAATTATAGAGGACTGTCTTTTCTTGACACGCTCTATAAGTTATTTACCAGCGTTCTCTTAAATAGGCTCACGACTTGGTTGGAAGCAAATAAAATGATAAACGAATTCCAAGCTGCGTATAGAAGTAATTATTCTACTGTAGACCAAGTTTACAATCTTTCCTGTCTAATACAGCTTCAACTCAGTCAAAAGAAGAAGCTCTATGCGTTTTTTATTGATTTAAAGGCTGCATTTGACAACGTTGACAGACATGCTTTATTCTACAAGCTTCACATAATTGGAATCTCTTCGAAGATGATTAAAATTATTAAATCCCTTTATCTGGATACTACTGCTGCTGTTTGGGATGGTAAAGGCTCGTCCGACTTCTTCACCACCAACAAAGGAGTCAAACAGGGCTGTGTTTTAAGTGCTCTCCTTTTTGTCCTCTTTTTAAATGATTTGCATGCTGATCTTCCCATTAGATTATCTATAAATGGACTCGATGTTAAGGTTCTTTTATATGCTGATGACATTGTGCTCTTATCAGATAATCCCGCTAATCTGCAACGTCTCATCAACAGTTTCATTACTTACTGTAATAAGTGGTATCTTGAAGTCAATCTTGGAAAATCTGAAGTGGTTATCTTTCGCAATGGAGGACGCAGAGCTGCCTGTGAAAAATGGCTTTTCAATGACATCGAAATAACTGTGTCAAACCAATACAAATATCTAGGCGTAGTTTTCAACTATAATATGTCGTGGAATGAGCATTTAAATTCTAGATTGGCATCTTCAAAAAACTCTATCAATGCAACATGGGCCAAGCTACTGAGGGATAAATATGTTCAACATTCAACAAAATTCAAAATTTACGATGCTGCTTCAAGGGCATATGTTGTACTGCGCTCAAGTATGGGGATATCGGGAACATACCCAAGTTGAAAAGTTGGAACGATTTTTTGTAAAGAGATGTTTTCTCTTACCGGATAACACACCCAACTATGTTCTGCACATAGAAACTGGTATACCTAAGGCCTTTCTGACATCTTTAAAGCTTAATTTTTCTTATATACGGAGAACCTTGTCCCTTTCTGCAGATAGACTACCTAGAATTCTATCCCAAGCTATTATTGATAGAAAAATCTTCTGGGCTAAAGATTGGTTGGACCTTTTTTATGAAACCTCGATAGATTTTTCCTTCGATATAAACTTGCTAGAGTGGTGTGGATTACACAGTATTCTTCTATTAAAACTTAAGGAAAAACACTGGAATACATTTACTAGTAATGCCTTACAATCACAATTTCATGATGAGTTCTGCAATCTATTATATTGTGATGTGCCAAACTATTTTGAAGACTCGAATCCTCGTGATATGATCTCTCTCATCTTAAAAGCTCGTTGTGGTCTCCTCAATCTCAATGGAAAAGCGTTTCAGAGAGATACTAATGGTATATGCACACTTTGCAACCTGGATGCATCGGAAAATACATCTCACTTCGTTGGAATATGTCCTATCTTCAAAGGGTACAGAAGAAAGTTAATTGGCAATGATGTGCTCTCCCACTCTCAGCTTCTTAGTAATCTAAATGGCAACTGCTACATAAACTTATATAATTTTTTAAAAGCCGCTCTTAAATATCGGTACCTTATTTTAAATGAATTTTCATAATTAACTTAATTAATTCAATTATTCACTAAGCTTAATTTTTATATTCAACTTTTTAACCTGGCAGGCAACTTAAAGTTATTGCCTTAATTAATTTTAAACCAGCAAATACTATGTTTTTGTAATTTCTATTTTTTGAAATAAAATTATGTATCTATCTATCTATATAGCTTGGCACTAAAATGCTTACTGGCGTCGCTCAATACTATATTCCTTTTGAATACCTCATCACCTACCTTGAAATCTACTGTGCGACTTCTCAAGTTATAAACTTTTGCGTTCTCGTCGTGCGCTTTTTCAAGTGTTGCCTTTAAATAGGTATGAAGGATATTCATCTGTGCGACCTTAGGAAGCCAATCAATCTCGGAGTGGTTGAGTCCACCCAACTCTCTCAACAACTTGTAATCAGCCCCATGTTCGATCATACGCTGGCCAAAAAGGGCCTCATAGGGTGACATAGTGAGAGATGAGTGCACGGTTGTGCGTAAAGCACTACTGATTGACGAGAGATGTGCATCCCAATTGGTCTGCTTCGGATTTATATACGAACGTTTTGCTGCTAGAATAGAACGATTTACTCGTCCGCTCGCGTTCGCTTGCGGTGAGTATACCGCTGTCTTATAATGTTTACTGCCGAAAGCATCTAAACACTTCTGGAACTCTTTACTGGTGAATTGTGTGCCGTTGTCTGACAACACGCTTTCAGGAACACCATATATTAGGAAAACATCCTCACGAAGAAACTTTACAACATGGGCGGCAGTGGCTTTCCGAAGAGGTTTAATAAAGACAAATTTCGTAAGTTGGTCCACGACGATGACGATGTAACAGTTTCCACTGCTTGACCTAGGGTAGGGTCCCAAAAAGTCAACATATAAATGTTGGAACGGACGCTCTACTACGAAACTCTTACCCATCTCCGCGCGGAGAACTACGTTGGCAGCTTTAGTGGTTTTGCATGTCTCACATCATCAGTTGACATATAGTGAAAGAAACCTTGTCAATACGCAATTTTTAAATTTTTTTAGTACAACTTCCATAGAATTTTTGACAAAACCCTAATGTGAACTATATCCAACCAGATTAAGATTTTAATCATAAAGAAGGAAGTTTAAGCCCGTTGCCTGGCTCAGAAGTAGTTTTTAAATTTTTCTTAATACAAACTCTATATACTGCATTTACTTATATATCTGTTTATAGTGATATTGTTAAAGTGATTTATGGTATATTGGAAAGTTTACGATAGTGATATTCTTATTTGTTCAAAAGTAGTTGTTTAAAAGTAGTGATAACTACAGAGCCCGTGCTTCTAGTTTTTTTTTTACTTTTTGTGATTTCACACTATATCTGCCACAACGGCAAACTATTCGTTCGCATTTAAAGATGTGCTACTGAAACTTAGTATTTTGTTTTGTGGTGCTTTTATCCTTCGGTCGTCAAGACAATTTATCCTTCGGTCGTCAAGACATTTTATTCTTCGGTCGTCAAGACAATTCATCCTTCGGTCGTCAAGACAATTTATCCTTCGGTCGTCAAGACTATATCTCTTTTTCGTATCGTGTCGGAAGCGACCAACAACGGCAGCGTTGAACGCCGCGTAAAAAACTTTTTGGAACGAAGTTCCTTATCGCTCGTTGTGAAAGGGGGCTAGACGGAAAAAATTCTGACCAAAAGTTGTCACGACACTATTTGCTATAGTAAGCTATTGTAAGCAGTGTGGTGTCTTGACGATTATTTTTGTTGAGTATGTACAGGTTTTTTGTACATAATAAATCCTACTATATAATATTATAAATGTGAAAGTTACGATGTCTGGATGTTTGGATGTTTGTTGCTGACTAACGCCAGAATGGCTAAACGGATCTGGATAAAACGTCTGGCAACGCCGGCCTAGTGAGTGGTTGTGTTTAATATTTGCTCCGAGAAAATTCACCTTTAATATTTGAAAAAACCTATTTTATTTGAACTTTTGTGGCAGTTGGAATAAAAAAAATTGTGACAACCAGTATCTGTAGTGGAATTTATAGCCAGTCAGTGATTTTGTGCATGAAATATTAATAAAAGGAACAATAATTAATTCACTCAAAACTTCTAAAAAGAAAAAAAAAAAAGGAAAAAAAAACATCGTTCTGTGCCGCTGCTGAGTGCTTTCACCTCCTCAACGACAACTGCAACTACAACATTGATAATTTATTGTGTGAGTGGACCGTTTTCAATTGAATCTTACAAGAATACAAATACATTTCGTAATTCACCGCAAGAGAAAACTACAATAATTCTTCTCATCATCTAACCCTCTTCCCTGCACCTTCAAAAATTTATATGTGTACTTTGTATGTATTCTTCTCTCTCTTGGACAATTAACTGCAAGAAAAGAGAAAACACACACAATACCAAAAATCGTTAATGTAGCCTATCCCACAACCTTTATTTTTGTTATTCATCACGTACAACAACCGGAACTAATTCCACCTCATAAATGATAATTCAAATTTGAATTCTAAAAGATCGTTACGAGAGACATCACCAGAGTTTGAAGCTTGTTCCGTAAAGAAAAACTGTTCTAACCCTGTCATGGACAATACAACTTTAATGGATGCAATCATATCAAAAATTGATGTACTTTTAGACACAAAATTAAAAGATATTACTACAAAAACAGATATAAGCGGTATTATTGAGCATGTTGCGGCACTCGAAGAGGAAAACAAACAATTGAAGGAGGAGATTGTAAAACTGAAAAATAGCGAAATCATTCTTGAGGGAAAGGTAGAAGATGTAGAGAAATACTCCAAAAGACTCAATGTCATCGTAAGAGGGCTAAATGCATAAAGTGTGGATGATGCTAAACAGGAGTTTCAGCAAGTCTGTAACGTCACCCTTCAAGTCTCTGCTAGTACTACCAATGTAAGGAAGATTGGACCTTCTAACGAAAATTCTTCAGCATACGTTTTCGAGCTTTCTAACGTAAATGAAGTTAAATCAATTTTATCTTCGTCAATTCGCTGAAAGAATACTTCGATATCTATTAATAAGGACCTCACTTTAAACGAACGCTCCGAGAGTTTTCAACTTCGTCAGTTAAAAAGATGCCTCATAAAAACTAATTCTCATATGAAGCTTGAGATAAAGCGTTGGTCTCTTTTTGTCGATGGACGTCGCTATAAATGCAGCAAAGATGGTGTCATTACAACATTTAACGAAGCTGATAAGGAGTTTATTGTAAATCTTTTAAGTAAAACAAATACGAATTATTCTGTTATTGTGGCAAACAATCAAAATAATAATTAGCAGCCCATTGCCTGTCAGGTTTTATTTTACAATATAGCTGGTCTTGTAAACAAATCTTTATTATGTAATTTTTTTAAATATATTTGTAAATATCAAATTTTCTTTTTATTTGAAACGTTTGTATTGTCTGAAAACTTTAAAAACTTTGAAAAATTCTTTGCCGGCTTTAATCTTAAGTGGATCTCAGCTACAAAAACTTTCAACTTTGGGAGAGACAGCGGCGGATGTCTTTTCGGTTATAAGAAAAACATTGAATCTGTTTACCATCTTAAATTTGTAACCACTAACGAGATGATCATGCTCCATGGTTGCTTTTCTGGTAATTTCCTGGGTTTGATACCATTTTATTTAAATTGTAGCCACTGGAATAGAGATTTCCTTACTTTAAAAAACTTTTTCTCAGAATTTCACTCCACGAAATTCATTCTTGGCGGGGATTTTAACGTGAGAACTGGTACAAAAGGAACAGTGGATTACAACTCGGTTAATGCATCGTCTATTAATGAAGTAAGATGCTCCAAAGATTCAACCTGTGACAGCAATTGCAACAAATTTCTGGAATTTTTTGAGGATATTGGAGCATACATCCTTAATGGCAGGGGTTTTAGTGACAAAACTGGTGCACACACTTTTGTAAGCAGCAGAGGCTCGTCGGTTATCGACTATTGTTGTCCCTCTTACTCCGCATCGCATATGGTAGAAGATTTTGTTGTTGGTTGTGAAACTTTCTCAGATCACATGCCATTAATTTGCTCTTTAAAAACCGCTGCCATTAGTTTGGAAAAGGATAATAGGAGTCTTCCTCGAATAAAGTGGTCCGAAAGTAGATGTCTTGCCTATAACACTAAACTTGAGCAACTTATACCTTCAAAAATAATACCAACAGCTTCTATTGAGAATCCCTGCAATTCAATCAAAAACTGTATATATGAAGCAAACGGTGCCCCTAACAAACACACAATCAAAACCTTGGTTTGATCTAGCTTGTTTTTTGGCAAGAAGAACTGCGTTTAAATACCTTAAAGCTTTCCGGAAGTTAAACCTAGATGCCTGCAGAAAAAACTATAATGATGCCAACAAGAAGTACAGGAATTTATGTAAAATGAAAGAACAAGCTTACTTTAAGGACATAGCAAATAGTTTGCAATGTGTTTCTACAGCCAGAGAATGGTGGAAGATTGCCAAGGAGATACGCGGGGACGCTTTTAGCACACCAATAGCAGTTTCAGCCAATGAATTCAAAACACATTTTCAGAACTTGTTAACGCAATCAAGAGATACAGCTACAATCCCATATTCTGTTTCTGAAATTCATGTTCCTGAGTTGGACTACCCCATAGAGCTAAATGAAATATATTTAGCAATATCGTCCTCAAAAGATTTTAAAACACCAGGTTTAGATGGAATACCTTATGAGTTCTATAAAAATGCGAGTCCGTCTTTGGTTGTTGAAATACATAAGTTGTTTATTGACATTTTCGAAACTGCAAACGTACCACAATCGTTCAAAAAGTCTATAATATACCCGCTTTTTAAGAAAGGTGATGTGAATGTGGTGTCTAATTATAGAGGACTGTCTTTTCTTGACACGCTCTATAAGTTATTTACCAGCGTTCTCTTAAATAGGCTCACGACTTGGTTGGAAGCAAATAAAATGATAAACGAATTCCAAGCTGCGTATAGAAGTAATTATTCTACTGTAGACCAAGTTTACAATCTTTCCTGTCTAATACAGCTTCAAATCAGTCAAAAGAAGAAGCTCTATGCGTTTTTTATTGATTTAAAGGCTGCATTTGACAACGTTGACAGACATGCTTTATTCTACAAGCTTCACATAATTGGAATCTCTTCGAAGATGATTAAAATTATTAAATCCCTTTATCTGGATACTACTGCTGCTGTTTGGGATGGTAAAGGCTCGTCCGACTTCTTCACCACCAACAAAGGAGTCAAACAGGGCTGTGTTTTAAGTGCTCTCCTTTTTGTCCTCTTTTTAAATGATTTGCATGCTGATCTTCCCATTAGATTATCTATAAATGGACTCGATGTTAAGGTTCTTTTATATGCTGATGACATTGTGCTCTTATCAGATAATCCCGCTAATCTGCAACGTCTCATCAACAGTTTCATTACTCACTGTAATAAGTGGTATCTTGAAGTCAATCTTGGAAAATCTGAAGTGGTTATCTTTCGCAATGGAGGACGCAGAGCTGCCTGTGAAAAATGGCTTTTCAATGACATCGAAATAACTGTGTCAAACCAATACAAATATCTAGGCGTAGTTTTCAACTATAATATGTCGTGGAATGAGCATTTAAATTCTAGATTGGCATCTTCAAAAAACTCTATCAATGCAACATGGGCCAAGCTACTGAGGGATAAATATGTTCAACATTCAACAAAATTCAAAATTTACGATGCTGCTTCAAGGGCATATGTTGTACTGCGCTCAAGTATGGGGATATCGGGAACATACCCAAGTTGAAAAGTTGCAACGATTTTTTGTAAAGAGATGTTTTCTCTTACCGGATAACACACCCAACTATGTTCTGCACATAGAAACTGGTATACCTAAGGCCTTTCTGACATCTTTAAAGCTTAATTTTTCTTATATACGGAGAACCTTGTCCCTTTCTGCAGATAGACAACCTAGAATTCTATCTCAAGCTATTATTGATAGAAAAATCTTCTGGGCTAAAGATTGGTTGGACCTTTTTTATGAAACCTCGATAGATTTTTCCTTCGATATAAACTTGCTAGAGTGGTGTGGATTACACAGTATTCTTCTATTAAAACTTAAGGAAAAACACTGGAATACATTTACTAGTAATGCCTTACAATCACAATTTCATGATGAGTTCTGCAATCTATTATATTGTGATGTGCCAAACTATTTTGAAGACTCGAATCCTCGTGATATGATCTCTCTCATCTTAAAAGCTCGTTGTGGTCTCCTCAATCTCAATGGAAAAGCGTTTCAGAGAGATACTAATGGTATATGCACACTTTGCAACCTGGATGCATCGGAAAATACATCTCACTTCGTTGGAATATGTCCTATCTTCAAAGGGTACAGAAGAAAGTTAATTGGCAATGATGTGCTCTCCCACTCTCAGCTTCTTAGTAATCTAAATGGCAACTGCTACATAAACTTATATAATTTTTTAAAAGCCGCTCTTAAATATCGGTACCTTATTTTAAATGAATTTTCATAATTAACTTAATTAATTCAATTATTCACTAAGCTTAATTTTTATATTCAACTTTTTAACCTGGCAGGCAACTTAAAGTTATTGCCTTAATTAATTTTAAACCAGCAAATACTATGTTTTTGTAATTTCTATTTTTTGAAATAAAATTATGTATCTATCTATCTATCTATCTATCTGGATAAAATTTGGCACAGAGATAGCTTATAGTCTGAAATAGCAGATAGGCTATTTTTTATCCCGGTAAAATGTATGGTTCCAGAATAGATGAACGGATCTGAATGAAATTTAGCACAGAGATAGATTATAGTCTGGAATAGCATATTGGCTACTTTCTATCCCTGTGAAATGTATGGTTCCCGTGGGATAGATTTATTTTAATTTTTGAAATTACACCAGAATGGCTAAACGGATCTGAATGAAATTTAGCACAGAGATAGATTATAGTCTGGAATAGCATATTGGCTACTTCCTATCCCTGTAAAATGTATGGTTCCCGTGGGATAGATTTATTTTAATTTTTGAAATCACACCAGAATGGCTGAACTCATCTGAATCAAATTTAGTAGAGATAGGTTATAGTCTGGAATAGCATATTGGCTAGTTTTTATCCCGGTAAAATATATGGCTCCCGTGGGATAGATTTGTTTTAATTTTCGAAATCCCACCAGAATGGCTGAACGGATGTGAATGAAATCAAGCACAGAGATAGATTATAACCTGGAATAGCGTATTGACTACTTTTTATCCCGGTAAAATATATGGTTCCCGTGGGATAGATTTGTTTTAATTTTTGAAATCACACCAGAATGGCTGAACGGATCTGAATGAAATTTAGCACAGAGATAGATTATAGTCTGTAATAGCATATTGGCTACTTTTTATCCCGGTAAAATGTATGGTTCCCGTGTGATAGATTTGTTTTAAATTTTGAAATCACACCAGAATGGCTAAACGGATCTGAATGAAATTTAGTACAGAAATAGATTATAGTCTGGAATAGCATATTGGCTACTTTTTATCTCAGTAAAATGTATGGTTCCCGTGGGATAGATTTGTTTTTATTTTTAAAATCACAGCAGAATGGCTGAACGGACCTGAATTAAATTTAACACAGAGATAGATTATAGTCTGGAATAGCACAAAGGTTTCTTTTTATCACGGTTTAATGTAGGTATGGAATTATAAAGCTATAAAAGAAGAAGAAGAAGCTAGATTACGATAGACGACTCCTCAAGCTACAGTCTACTTCTTGATCATCTGAAACGCGAGCGAAGCCGCGGGTAAAGGCTAGTAATAAATGTTATTATAGCTTAAAAAAATAAAATTTTATTACAATTCCTTCACTAATTAATCGAAAGGAACTTCGTTCCATCCGGGTGTCCCTTGACACCTCTCAACTTTTTTTTTTTATTAATTTTTTTAATACAATTACTCACTCAGCGCAGAGCTACACAGTCGCGCTTGATACTCACTCGCGTTTACGAGTTTGATTCTTCCTTTTGATAAGTACCAATCGTGTCAATCGCTTATAAATTTTCAACACCGTTCGTTCCGATTGTACGCTTTATTAATTGTTATTGTTGTCGTCGCTCGTTTTCTTCATAATCGTGACCAATGGATTAAGAACTAGCGAAAGAATAACTAACCCTAAGACAAGGAATGTACTAGTTGTGGTCAAACCAATTATCATACACAAGGTGATATATGTACAGAAGCAACTTTATAGTGGAATGGTGTTGAGAAAATAGTAGTTGAAACTTATTTAAATATTCTTTTACAGCAAGATCTCTGGAGTGCACTTCCGTAGCTTCGCTTAGTAAACATTAAATCCCCACTGCCCGATTGGCAGCGCTGTATTGATATTATTATATTGATATTTTGCTATTATTACCACTATATTGCTTTCAACATTTTTTTTTTAATCGATTATATGTGAGATAACGAACTGTGATCTCATATATATGGTAAAAATTTATCAATACCTTGACTGTGTTGTCCATATTTGTGTTGTGAGAGGTAATATTTAAATTCGACCACGGTTTTTGGTCGTAGATTTGAATTTCCTTGCGGTGGAACAGTCGACGTTTTGGTCTTATAATTAGCAGTAGTATATTATTGATCAAGACCTTTTGACACTTTTACATAAGCGTTGATAAATATCATCCGGAACAATTTTTTTTTTACCGTCGCGTAAAGTTTCGAAACTCGAATTCGTTCATAGCGTCAGAGCTATTGGTTCATACCATCACTTCTCACTTTTAGTTTTTCCTTGATTATTTTATGTATGTTATATCAATTCTTTTTGAACATTTGAATTTCAGAAGTATATTGTTATACTCAAACCTTGAATAGAAGTATCTAAAAAATATTGAGATTTACAAAAAGGTCAATAAGAGCCCAAAACTTTAACATTACTTAAGAATTTTTAACTTTGAAAATTGACTTTTGCAAAGCATCAAACATAATTTGATTCAAAAAAACAATAATTTTTTTTAATAAGTTGATATCTGCGATATCATTGGAATCCATTATTAATAAAGAAGATTCATTAAAGATTATAGTTATAGGCCTTGATAAATACAAGGATTTCAGTAACAACCTTTAAGGTAGATATAAGTAGATTTATAAGAATTTAGAACTTTAATAAAAGAAACAATCCTTTTATAACGTTTTACGAAAATTTTCAGTCTTCTTATTTTCTTGGAGAGACTTCACAGATTTTTGTAGAATGATGCAGTTATGTTTTTGAACATGAAGTAAGTTTTTCTGAGGGAGGGTGGTACCCCTCTCACTTCCTTGAACAGGACATGTGGTGTGTGTGTGCAGTTTGTAGGGAAAAACTTTCTCGCCCTCCAAAGGCTTCGTAGGGAAAACCTACTTGCCATCCAACTACAATTCATGTGCGCAACTAGTGCCATCTATCGGGGAAACCGATTGCCAACTCACATAGTGCTGAACGCACGAAGTTATGGTCCGCCATTAATTGTGAATCCACATCTAGAATCCACCCCGACGAATGCGATCCACTTCCCTCGGAATCCACTTGGTCTCCATTTTGGAAAAGAGAATTTCCAAGGCATGCGCCGTCTGCCATTCCCATGGAAGTGTAATTTTTGAGCGATAGGCGACTGAGAGTTGTCGCTATGGATGTTTTGCTTGCCCTGCAGGCAGAACTACATACAGTGTGGCTTACACGGCAATCTGCAGAATGTGTTCACACCATCCGAAACATGTAAACGGGAAGAATTTCCGCCTGACAAACGAACGTCAGAATGCTAACTCGTTTTTAACCAGATTATGGATTTACTCTCAATATCCAAGTGACGTAACCCAAAGGCAATTTTCTTTATCTGACATAAACAATCTATCTGACAGTTACCCTAAAAGTAAGCCCGATGCCATTCAAAAAAAAAAAAAAATCCGCACTGACAGATGACATCTGTAATGAGTGTGAACAGCACTATGATCACTACTGACGTCAGCGGAGACACAGGATTATTTCCCCCTTTTTTTTTTGTTCCCTATTGTCCAGCAGAAATATCTGCCTAAATCTTGTTTCGCTGCAATAGTCACTTGACAGCAGAGAAAGTTGATATGACGTGTTAAATTGGCAAGTACGAACTCACGCTTGACATGACAGAAATAATCGTGTCAGTGGTTTCGTAAGTATTGCTAGTGACCAAAAATAGGTCAAAATAGGTCAAATTATATATTCAAGGTGAACAGAACATTCAGGATGAGAATACCGGTAACATTGTTGTAATGACAGTTTCATTGACAGAAATGTCAAGCTACTCGACTTCACGTCGAGATAAACGCATCCGCTCTAATCCGTGGATTGTTCACTAAAATGCACGTATTTCAACCCGATCTTAGTATTTGTCTCCTTTTTGACATACGAGCATGCTCAGTAGCAAACATTTTATGCATATCTATGTATCATGTCATACTCACCATATACGCAAAATGCAGGGCACCGAAAATAAGAAAAGTGTGAACAGACAACAAATCCTGCAACTACTTACCGACAATGACGTCACAGACACACGAAGCTACGAATTGAAGCATTGAGTATTCTTACTGGAAAACAGGGCGTTAGCCGAATGGAAAGTGGAAACACAATCCAGGAAGCCAGACAAAATGATACCCCATTTTGAAGAAGACCATCGTTCAATAAAGAACAAATCTGCTCCAGAACATCAAAGCAAGTTACTTTTTTTTTCTATTGTCGCTGCCGCGACCTTTTTTTTATTGATGGAAGAATAAAAGAAAAATTGCATATATGCATTTCTTTTTACTTCCATCCATCAAATTTACTAGAGGATTCATATACAACACCAGGTAAGTTTTTTTTTTTGGAAATTATCGGAATTTTACCTACCTACCGAATCATGTGGCTAGATTTTATAAATCAAATTCATCCATGTGGCATAGGTGGGAACATCATCGAGACGCTAGAGGATATGGCCTGGTAATCCGGAGGACGATTTAGCCGTAAGCGCAAGCAGTTACCAGGACATCCACCAGTGGAGTTAGAAGTCATTTTACCACCGAGTTCTCGAGTATTTCGGGCCGTCAATCCATATGTTGTATAGTAAAACCTCGTACGAGAATTAAAGTTTTATGTGGCCAAAATAATTCTGCACCTACCGTGTTCTTTTATAAAAAAAAAAAGAGGAGAAGAAACTTCGTCTCGCAACAGAGAGCAGATTTAGAAGTGGGTACTGTTGTATGTACCCCTCGCTTCATAAGGAATACGACATTTATCGTCTGTGCCGGCTGGTATTCCACGTGGCAGGACCAAACGAGGCGTTGATCTGCTAGTCGGCTCGCCTACGTACGCAAACTCGCCACACACACCAGCCGCACCACCCTTTTTGTGGACATTCGGAGGATTCCATTACTTCCTCCTCATCTCACATCACTCCACCCAAGGCAACACAAGCGAGGCGAGGTGATTTGCCAAGTTTTTATCGCAAGCACCGGCGCCATATATTTTAAAAGGAAGGCAACAATATTCACTATCTGTGCCGTAGATTGAGGCACTCCGCAAGGCTTTTCTCTATCGGAACGCCACCTCAATCCTCCGAGGCACATCTCTGAGACATCCTGATCTTCGGAACCAAATCTGATAACGCTCTATTGATAGAAGCTGGTACTGCCAGACCTTCTCCCTCCACTACCGCTCTGTCGGCGCAACATTTGAGGCATTTTCATATACCATTTCATCCTGAGGATTATTTCTTTGGAACCAAGTCACGATAGGCTGAAAAAACACGACGTGGGAACTCCCAGAATACGCCGTGGGATTTCCAAAAACGTTCTTCTTGATTTTCATCGCGGGAAGTTATACACCAGCACGTCTGGCGTGTGTAACGACACAGATGCCGGTCCTACATCCGCAGCAGTCCCGCATATTCATCTCAACATCCACCAGATCCTGTACATTGTGTAAAATTTATGATAAAATAATATCTTTAAACAGGTAACGATCCTATTTTTGTGTTTATGTATAAGGTGCTTGTTTGTTGTATAATTATATGAGCGTGAAGCTCTGGTGTATGACTCATTAGTCACAAGTAGCATTCGTCCGAGTACGTCGCGTTAAGCGAAAGCGTACATGAACAGAATTATTATCCACGGACGGTGGCAAAAGAGCATAAGTTTTCTTTTTGAACATATTAAGACAATCTATATACAGAGTTTTAAACTTGAAGAAGAAAAAGTGCACAGTTTTTATATTGTAAAGCTTAGATGGTATCTTGGTTTGATTTTACTTTTTTTGATGAATTATTTTCAGAGCGTACGCGCTCAATACTTACCACATCCATCGCCAATTTCGGTCGATTTTTAAGATGTGGATTTCAAAACTAGTATTTTGTTTTGCGGTGGTTTTGATCTTTCAAATATTAATACATTAATATGGCAGTACCGTATTGTTATTGCTATATTGATTTACTATATTATGACATTATATTACTTTTAAATCATATCTGATCGATTATACGCAAGAAAACGAATTGTGATCTTGTGTATATGGTACTTTTTTTGACATCGTGATTTTTGATTGTCCATATTTGTGTTGTGCGAACAGATAATAGCACTCGACCACGGTTTGGTCATAACATCGGTTATTCTTGCGATAGGTATAGAACCATTTCCTGTTAAAACTATCGGACATAGTTCTTCGACTTAGTTTTTATCGTCGCGTAGAACTTTGAGAATTTATACATTCACATTATCAGTGCGATCGGTTTATACCATATTTGCTCTCTCTTTTATTTTGTTTTGTTTATTAATTTCCTTTTTGTACACTGTAGAAATACATCTTAGATATTTAAGATAAAATCTTTAATTAAGATCTGAATTAAATTGACTTTATTTTTGGGATTTATTCGAATCTCTATAGTAGATGCCAGATCTCCAACGATAATAAAGAATTGTTTTACATTTTTGAAGATAAACATAACAATTCAGGCAAAGTGCCTTTGAATAGAAATAACTCTTGTTGCAAAGATTGATATCTGCGATATCATTTAAAACTTTCCTGTTGATAAATAAAATACACTCAGGATTATAACTATAGATTTTTATAAAGTATAAGGATTTCTTTTACATCCTTTAAGGTAGATTTAAGTAGGTTATTAAGATCTTAGAATATTAATAAAAGATTTTTCCGTTATTATAACGTTTATAGAAATTTTACCAGTATTCGTATTTCTTTTATTTGAAGACTTATAGATTTCAGTAACAAGATGCAATAATGCATTTGATCATGGAGTAAATTTTTCTGAGGGAGGGTGGTACCCCTCTCACGTCCTTGGTTAAGGAAATGTAGCGTATGTGTGGTTTCCTTCTTTTTATTTTTGTAGAGTTTAGAGATTTTGAGATTAATATCCTTGCAGATGTTAAACTATGATTGAGTTGAGAAAGTAAGCAAGCGAGTTTTCTGCTTGCTATTTCAGTTAAGGGGTTGCCCATAAATCTTTTTGAGTCGTAGGGACTCATTGGTCCGCGGACAACCACGGTCGATGTAGAGAGAGGTGATTTTCTACATCGAAATGGGTGGGTTGAGAGGCCTGGAGGGTCGTTTAACAGCTTTGATCCTCCCTCCCTTCAAGGCTAGACACCTCGACATCCGTGTCCAGCACATCATCGCGGCAGCTGGACACGTTGATGGCAAGGAAGCCGCAGCTGCCACGACTAACTATGGTATGCTTGAAATAGAATACTTACGTGCAGGGTTCGTGTATGCTAGGAGAATAGATAAGACAGGGTTTCTTGCTTACAGATTAGAGTTAATCACATTGCGTCATGAGGTGCAGCTTTGGTTCGACTTTCTTTTGGTCAGTTCACTACGATCGAGTTTTTGAAAGTTATGAGGGCCAACAAGCATTACAACATACTTATTCGAACTCGACCACCAGGGATCAACGGTCGGCAGGATAATAAGAGGTAACACCGGTCAAGTAGATCCCGGAGCAAGTGCCCATGGCCTGGCTAAGCTAACTGCGGCATGGGTGCTGCCGGCCACTGCGACGGTCGATCTCGACCACGACCTTACGTTGTCGCATGCCGTCCTTACCGTTTACTCTTTACGAGTAGCCGGCAAGGAAGGGGGCGTTGCCGACATAAGGTTGCTTCCATCCCAATTCACGTCAAATCGAGCCGATGACATCTAGGCACATAGAAGCTAACTGGAGCAAAATCTCTGGGAATTTGATGCCATGATAATAAAGATAGTCTTCCAAGTTTAGAGTCAGTGGGGTATGAGTAAGGTTATGGTTTACAGGTGTAGGCTACCGAATGAATTAGCTGCGAGCAGAACACCTAGTACTCGCAGCGGATAGGCGTGGATATGCTACCAGATACGCTCCAGGCTGTTCTGCGGGACTTTGTAGTCAGAACCTGGAGGTATGCTGGTGGATGGTTCACGCTTCTGTGATAGGGATGGATGAAGGCCTCGGGAAATGGGAGAAGAGTAGAGAGAGCAGGAGGCTACCACTTTGAGATGTAAGTATGTCAGCAGTATAGGGGCATTGGATGCATCAGTACACAGGCGACAGATGGAAAGGTTGCTGGCCTTTGGCATAAGAGCCAAGGTATATTAGGAGCCTTTCTCTTTCTACTTCCTCTTGGGTTCGGGTTGTCGATGGGCATCGGGTTTGGATCTTATATATCCATAGGGTGTTTAGGTAAAGAGGTCGGGTGGCTATTGGCGATTCGAACTTCATCTGTTTTCTGATATAAATTTGCATTTGTAAATATAGTATAAAGGGCTTTTTTAATTTCATAATTTTTACGTTACAGATGGCGCCCAACGTGGGGCTCGAATTAGCTTGAAAAAACTCGATTAGAATTGATTAATTTAAGGTCGATTCAGAGTAACCTAGTTTGAAGTTAGAAATTTTTCAGATTTAAAAAAATTTTTTTTGATTTCCTTTTTTTGTTGAAGTATAGTTTGTACATTGTTCAGGTTTCTTGGATAGAGGAATACCATCAAGGTTAGCGGAGTAGGCACTATTTTGTCCAGTGATTTGGTGATAATGTTCCTGAGTCAGTCTGTTGCATTAGGTCTACTCACTTCTCTTCTACCTCTTGTCACTTAGGTCTGTCTTCGATCTCTGTCCGGGTTGAGCAGGAATATTTGCTTGATCGTCAGTTGCTGAGGTGTTGACAAAGTCCTGTTGGTGAAGTCTGAGAACCGGAAGTGCGAGAGCAGTTTGAGCAGGTCTTCTGACCGGTGTTTAGTGCTTTTTGCCCGACGCACGTCAGCTGCAGAAGCTGGTCATTCACTCAAGCACGACCCATTTGATCCAACTACGATTCGATTTACTTCATTTAACTATTGTTCTAGCCATATATTTGTTTTAGAAAGTTTCAGTCAGTTTTGAAACTCATCAGGATGTGATGATATTCAACGGGACTTGAAGCGCTAACCGGTAATTGGTGTCTTTATACCCGATGTACGTCTGCAGTAGCGTAAAGTCTCCGTTGTGTATCTGATCAACCCATTTGGTTGTGAGAATTGCCTTTTCTTTTACATCCAGAATTCCGTAAAGTATCAAGACCGCACACACTAAATTTTTTTTCATTGTTTACCTACTAATTTTGTTTTGAGTCGTTTGTATATAGTACAACAGCGCCCACACACATCGCGACATTCCAAGGAAAGGAGGGTTACCACCTCCCGAATCCCTTATGATACAACCTAATATATATTTATAGTTTATATTAATTTTCATATGCAGTTCAGTTATTGTATGAATTCCTTTTAGATAGTTGCGAAATAATATAGTTTTCAAGGTATCTAGTTTTTTTGAGTTTCCGTCAATTGAGTCGAGACGTAAACTTCTCAATTGATGTGTAGTTTTGGGATAGAGCCCACCACTTAGATATTTTTGAGATTAAAAATAATAAAGTAGTTCCTTTGGCCTTGTGTGCGTTTCGCCCAAGCATGAACGGTGGGCTCATCAGTTAGATGCCGTTCATACTCTTCTAAGACGCACATGTTCGATAAAATCGACACTTATATATAATTTTCAGTGCACAAGTGCACTGTGAATTATATATATTTTAGGGAGCCTTGTTACCAGCAAAAACCCTAAAATTATGCATGCTCGTGGCCAGTTGTCAATAATTGAAGATTAAAATTTTCAAAATGAAAAAACAAATTGAAAAAAAAATTGAAAAAACACAACAACAAAAGTTGTTGTATTTAATTTCAATTCGAGCATTAACTAATTTGAAATTAAAAATAATAAAGTAGTTCCTTTGGCCTTGTGTGCGTTTCGCCCAAGCATGAACGGTGGGCTCATCAGTTAGATGCCGTTCATACTCTTCTAAGACGCACATGTTCGATAAATTCGACACTTATATATAATTTTCAGTGCACAAGTGTACTGTGAATTATATATATTTTAGGGAGCCTTGTTACCAGCAAAAACCCTAAAATTATGCATGCTCGTGGCCAGTTGTCAATAATTGAAGATTAAAATTTTCAAAATGAAAAAACAAATTGAAAAAAAATTGAAAAAACACAACAACAAAAGTTGTTGTATTTAATTTCAATTCGAGCATTAACTAATTTGAAATTAAAAATAATAAAGTAGTTCCTTTGGCCTTGTGTGCGTTTCGCCCAAGCATGAACGGTGGGCTCATCAGTTAGATGCCGTTCATACTCTTCTAAGACGCACATGTTCGATAAAATCGACACTTATATATAATTTTCAGTGCACAAGTGCACTGTGAATTATGTATATTTTAGGGAGCCTTGTTACCAGCAAAAACCCTAAAATTATGCATGCTCGTGGCCAGTTGTCAATAATTGAAGATTAAAATTTTCAAAATAAAAAAAACAAATTGAAAAAAAATTGAAAAAACACAGCAACAAAAGTTGTTGTATTTAATTTCAATTCGAGCATTAACTAATTTGAAATTAAAAATAATAAAGTAGTTCCTTTGGCCTTGTGTGCGTTTCGCCCAAGCATGAACGGTGGGCTCATCAGTTAGATGCCGTTCATACTCTTCTAAGACGCACATGTTCGATAAAATCGACACTTATATATAATTTTCAGTGCACAAGTGCACTGTGAATTATATATATTTTAGGGAGCCTTGTTACCAGCAAAACACAAGGCCAAATAGTTCCTTTATTATTTTTAATTTCAAATTAGTTAATGCCTGAATTGAAATTAAATACAACAACTTTTGTTGTTGTGTTTATTCAATTTTTTTTCAATTTGTTTTTTCATTTTGAAAATTTTAATCTTCAAATATTTTTGAGATTCTTTTTTTTGAGTATTGAGTTTAATGAGTTTCCGTCAATCAAGTTGAGACGTAACTTCTTGATTGGACGTGTAGTCCTGGGATAGAGCCCACCATTTACTGCTTTTAGTTTTGAGAATTTTTGGGATAGTGCCCGCCATTTTAGAATATAGTTTAGATTTAAAGACCATTTAGTACATAATTAAGTATTGAATTCGATTCAATTATTGATTTCTGATATTGAATTTTTCAGATATAGTAACACATATTTCCTTTTTAAGATTACCTTTAAGTATTTACTTAGTTATAGGATTACCTAAAACATTTTCGAATTATTGTTTTTGATAGATAAATAGATTATACATTCACTTACCTTTTAGTATTAAGCACATTTAGATTAACTAAAATTTTTTTTTTTACTCACCTTTTTTTTTTTTTATTTTTGATCGAGCGAATTTCCGTTAGAGGTTTCATACTCTCGGAACAATTTGAATTTTTCCTTTTTGACTAAATCAAATTAACTTTACTTACCCCAAGTAGTATCCGTTCGAGGATTTCTCACGGGCTACTTGAATTATTTTTATCCACCGGATTTTACTATTTACACTGATTCGTACTGACGATTACCCGTTGGAGAACTTACTCACGGGATATTCGCAAACCTTTATACCCAGACTTACCTTTTTTTTTATTGTTATATTTCTTGGTAGGGTCCGTTCGAGGAATTTCTCACGGCCTACATAACCTTTTTTCTTACTTTTACATACTCAGAGTTATCCGTCCGTTAACCTTCACGGTTGAATGACTGGCCGAAGCCGTAGAAGAGCCATTAGAAGCACTTACCAGACCAAATATAAAGATTACGAGGTCATGGCTCCTACAGCTCCGAAGCCCAAACCAGGCCGCAGCCAGGGCGACGTCGTGGAGAACATCTCCGATGATGATGTCAGCCGAGCTGAAAGTTTACCTGGGGATGATGTTGGCGATAGAAGTATAGAGGTAGACGAGGAGGAAGTGAGGAGAGCCGAAGAGCAATTGCGTAAGGATGCTGCTGACCACTCAGCGTACATACAGAAAGTAGTTTCTGCTACTATTGACCTACACAGGGTCGACGACAGGAAGTTTATGGCGGAAGCATTGGAGAAAAGCCACATGCGCTTACTTGACCAAGTAGCTCAACTTCTGCAGAAACGAACTGTAAAGGCAACTCAACCTGCCACTCCTTCTAAACCTACCGCTCCTCCTAAGTCATCCATACCTCCTAAATCATACCTCGGCATCACGTCAACACAAAGGGCTACGCGACAAGTCAATTTAGCCAACTTAGACACTCCACGTGTCACTAACACTTACACAGCCAACGGTCCACCTACGTCCAATAATGTAAAGTCCGCGTATAGACCGATCGATAATATAGATTTAGCTGATCGAATTACACCACATTATGAGCCAGCTAGAGTGCCACCGTTGTCGGGAGTTAATCCGGCACAAATGCCTCAAGGCTCCAACTTAGATGAGTTCATGGAGCGGGTAAACGCTTTTAATTTCAATGACGAGTCACCTGTTTCGTCTCCCAGGCCGCCACTCTCGAACGCCACTTCTTCGAACCGTGTTCATCCATTCCACAAGTGGGGATTGAAGTTCGACGGGAAAAACATGTCGGTGGACGATTTTTTGTTCCGCCTAGGATGCATTCGAAGTAGCTACGGTGTGTCATGGTATGAAATAACAGCAAATTTTTACCATTTCGTATCAGGTTCTGTGGAATCCTGGTACTGGGTATATTTGAAGGGCAACAAACATGCAACATGGGACGAGTTGAAAACTGCTTTGGTAGAACAGTACCGCAGTCTAGAAAGTGATACCGAGCTCTTCAGGAAACTGTCTGATCGAAAAATGATGAGTGGTGAGTCTTTCAACGACTTTTTAGACGCCATTCAATATTTGAATTCCCGGATGCGAGTTCCCAGACCTGAAAAGGAACTCGTAGAAATTATCAAAACTAATGTCCGTAGGCGTATGGGAGAACTCCTCATAACCTACAGTCCGTCTAGCTTACGACAGCTAGCATACTACTGTCGAGCCATTGAGAAGGCTCAATCTCAATACGAGAGCGTCCGTCCGAATTTCGTGCCTAACGCACAACGTCTACTTGCAAGGCGATTTGTCAATGAAATCGTAGAAGAGCCTTGTCAGGATCTAACGGTAGCAATACCGAACACCAGCATCGAAGAAATCCAGAGGGAACGCAAACCTCAGAAATGCTGGAATTGTCAAGTTCTGGGCCACAATTTTCGCGATTGTGCAAAGCCAATCGATAAAATTTTCTGTTTTCGATGTGGTCTACCAGAAGCTTATAGTCCGTCCTGTCCGAAATGTTTAGCGGGAAACGAGAGGAGGAACAACCCAATAACCGGGGGGGTTCACTCCGACTAGATAATCCCGGAAGTCAAGTGTCCGAGCCAATAAAGCCTCTTGAACTTCCGAAAGTAACGATTTTAAAACCGATTAAGAAACCAAATGAATTACCGAACGATAATACTCATGATTGTAGAACAATCCCCATTTTAGATACAGAAACCAAACCATTAACTTATTTGAATTTAAACGAAAATATTACAGAACCTTTATACCGTAAACCTTTTCATGAAAGGTTACGTAATTACAATGAAGTGCGAAGGGGAATAGTCACCTTCCCTAATTTATCCAAACGGATACGTCGAGTAAGGGAGCGCTTCCATCGGAAGCGGACTACTTACCGTAACATTGCGTCAGCTACCATAGGTCGAGAATCAAATGACCCACGTCCGTATGTGACAGTCGGTTTATTTGATGATGATTTTCTTGGTCTTCTCGATTCAGGGGCCAGCATCAGTTGCTTAGGCACCAATATATTGCCCTATCTGAAAGACAAAAATGTTGCGGTAAGGAAGGTAGAGACTACCGTGTCCACGGCCGATGGACAAAAGCAATCCATAGTGGGAGTGATCACTACATCGATCACGTATAAAAATGTGACTAAGGATATAGACCTATATATCGTGCCATCTCTAAGCCAACGTCTATATTTAGGCGTAGACTTTTGGCAAAAGTTTCGAATAGCACCAAATGTAATTGCGGCTCTTTCAGGAATAGCGACCTGTGAGCTAGATGTAAGGCCCACAAACCAAATAAAGTTGAATGATGAAGAGTCTAAACGACTAGAAGCTGTTGTTCGTAGATTTCCTTCTTTCGCCATCAATGGTCTTGGGAAAACGAACCTAGTGCAGCATTACATAGATACGGGTGATGTCGTACCGATAAAGCAGAGGTACTATCCTGTATCTCCGGCAATACAAACCCTTATGTATGCGGAGTTGGACCGCATGCTTTCGTTAGGAGTCATCGAGGAAAGTTCCAGCGCATGGAGCTCCCCAGTGGTGCTAGTACGCAAACCTGGTAAGAACAGATTGTGTCTGGACTTTCGGAAGGTGAACTCAGTGACAAAGAAAGATGCTCGTCCTATTGCGCATATAGAGGGGCTGCTGGCATGTCTGACAGAAACACTTTACATTTCTAGCGTGGATCTGAAGGATGCGTTTTGGCAGATACAGCTGGAGCAAAGTTCGAGGGAAAAGACCGCTTTTACGGTACCTGGAAGACCACTGTACCAATTTAAGGTCATGCCCTTCGGTCTATGTAATGCGTCACAAAGTCTGAGCTACTTAATGAGTCGTGTAATCCCATGGGGATTGCGAGATCAAGTTTTGTATACTTGGACGATCTATTGGTGGTGTCGAAGGATTTCGATGAACACCTAGAGACTCTGGAGATAGTTGGAAAGTGTTTGACGAATGCAGGTCTGACGATTAACGTCGAGAAGTCGAAGTTTTGTTTTTACGAGCTTCACTATCTCGGTTATAAGGTCGGTCAGGGTTGTCTGAAAGCTGATCCTGACAAGATTACAGCAATTACTAACTTCCCTTTACCAACCACAACTCGCCAAGTCCGCCGATTTCTCGGTATGACAGGTTGGTATCGGCGATTTGTTAAGGATTTCAGTACCCTAGCCGCACCCTTGACCGAGACACTGAAAAAGGGAAAAATCTTCAAGCTCGGTCCAGAAGCTATTGAAGCATTCCTGCAAATCAAGCAAGCTTTGTCTTCAGCGCCTGTATTGGTTAATCCAGACTTCTCCAAAGAATTCATCATTCTCTGCGACGCATCCGCTACTGGCATCGGATGTGTACTCTGTAAGCGGGACGAATCCGGAGCGGAGCAGCCTTTATACTACTTCTCCCGGAAACTGAATGCTGCTCAGAGAAACTATTCGGTGACAGAGCGCGAGTGCTTAGCAGCTTTTTAGGGTATCCAGAAATTCAGATCATACGTTGAGGGATACCATTTTCGCGTAATTACAGATCATTCCAGCCTGAAATGGCTGATGACGATGAAGGATCCAACCGGAAGATTAGCGAGGTGGAGTATGCGTCTCCAAGGTTCCGATTTCGTGGTGGAGCATCAGAAGGGAACGTTAAACGTCGTGCCAGACGCTCTATCTAGCGCTTATGAAGACGATGAGCTGACAGTTTCAGCTTTCCTTTCATGTCTACCAATGATCGGTGCCTCGGAGGTACTCCACATCGATCTTGAGGATCCGTCCTTTAAGTCTGAAGGTTATCTTGATATCATCAGTCATATCAGGAAGGAACAGGAACGACTACCTGATCTCAAAGTGTCGGCAGGATATGTTTACAAACGCACTAAACATGCGGTTGGTAATCCCTTGGCGGATGATCTAACTTGGAAGCTGTGGGTCCCATCAGAGATGACCGAATCTCTAATTTCATTGGCTCACAACCGCCGCGTGCTTCGCATGGTGGAGTGGTTAAGACCATTTATCGGTTGAGAGATAGATTTTACTGGCCCGGAATGTACACACAGGTCAAACTTTACGTAGACCGGTGTGAGACATGTAAGACCAGTAAAGCCGCCAACATGACGTTACGAGCAGAGATGGGAGACAGTTTTGAAGTGGATAGACCGTTTCAACACTTGTATGTCGACTTTCTCGGGCCGTATCCCAGATCGAAGTCTGGTAATGTCTACATCGCGATCGTGTTGGATCAACTAACAAAGTTCGTCTTTATCAAACCACTGCGCAAGGCGACCGCCGCGAGCGTGGTCAAGTTCCTGAAGGACGATATATTTTTGGTTTATGGAGTGCCGGAGAGTCTTCTATCGGACAACGGAACGCAATTCGTTGGAAGAGAATTTCAGAAGTTTTTGGATGTTTTCGGGGTCAAACACTACCGAACAGCAGTGTATGCTCCCCAGTCGAACGCGAGTGAACGTGTGAACCGTTCAATCCTTGCGGCCATTAGGTCGTATGTCAATCCTCCACAAACGGATTGAGATGCCCATCTGTCTTCGATCAGTAGTGCGCTACGCACGACGGTGCATTCAACTCTTTCTATGTCCCCATACGAAGCCTTGTTTGGTCAACGTATGATAGAACATGGGGCAGACTACCGTCTTTTGAGAGAGTTGGGTGGACTGAACTGTTCGGAGATAGATTGGCTTCCTAAGGTCGCTAGGATGAACATCATACATTCATATCTGAAGCAAGCGTTAGCCAAAACTCACGAAGCCTATGAGAAGAATTACAATCTTCAAAGTAGAAAAGTGATGTTCAAAATAGGTGACGAAATCTGCAAAAGAAATCAGATTCTGAGTGACGCAACCAAGCAATTGAGTGCGAAGTTGTGTCCCAAGTTCATCAAAGTTCGTGTAAATAAAATAATCGGCAACAACGTATACGAAGTAGAGGATAGGCGAGGTCACAAATCCACCTGTCATACCAAAGACCTAAAGAGGTAAATTAAAAACTCAACAATTCTCATTACACCTGATTTGTAAGCCTCTTTACACCATTTTTTTTTTGAAGAAAGTATATAGAATCATATTCTTTTTATTAACCAGACGTAACATACAAGTATCTTTTAGTACTATAAGATACCTAACCCAGATTTACAATTTTGAACTGATGCCCGGTGCTCAGCTGTGCATGAGACACTTGGTTCAAAATACTTCCCTGACTTAACCATATGTTTTCTTTTTGTTTTTATGTTTTTTTTTGTGTTTTCCGATATTCGACCGAGTATTTAAACTATGACTGTACGTCATGCATAGCAATCATGTTCCTTCTTTTTTTTTGGCTTCGACCGAATAGACGTTAAAGAGTCGCAGTGTCACTTCGACGCGAAGGTTGAGAAGATTCTAGACGCGACGATTCCCTTGCAAGGAGTTCTCCTTTTTCTTGGAAATTAGACTAAGTGGACTTAGTCGAAATTCCAAGTTTTGTAGGGAAACACTTTCTTGCCCTCCAAAGGCTTCGTAGGGAAAACCTACTTGCCCTCCAACTACAATTCATGTGCGCAACTAGTGCCATCTATCGGGGAAACCGATTGCCAACTCACATAGTGCTGAACGCAAGAAGTTATGGTCCGCCATTAATTGTGAATCCACATCTAGAATCCACCCCGACAAATGCGATCCACTTCCCTCGGAATCCACTTGGTCTCCATTTTGGAAAAGAGAATTTCCAAGGCATGCGCCGTCTGCCATTCCCATGGAAGTGTAATTTTTGAGCGATAGGCGACTGAGAGTTGTCGCTATGGATGTTTTGCTTGCCCTGCAGGCAGAATTACATACAGTGTGGTTTACACGGCAATCTGCAGAATGTGTTCACACCATCCGAAACATGTAAACGGGAAGAATTTCCGCCTGACAAACGAACGTCAGAATGCTAAACTCGTTTTTAACCAGATTATGGATTTACTCTCACCATCCAAGTGACGTAACCCAAAGGCAATTTTCTTTATCTGACATAAACAATCTATCTGACAGTTACCCTAAAAGTAAACCCGATGCCATTAAAAAAAAAAAAAATCCGCACTGACAGATGACATCTGTAATGAGTGTGAACAGCACTATGATCACTACTGACGTCAGCGGAGACACAGGATTATTTCCCCTTTTTTTTTTTGTTCCCTATTGTCCAGCAGAAATATCTGCCTAAATCTTGTTTCGCTGCAATAGTCACTTGACACCAGAGAAAGTTGATATGACGTGTTAAATTGGCAAGTACGAACTCACACTTGACATGACAGAAATAATCGTGTCAGTGGTTTCGTAAGTGTTGCTAGTGACGTGTGCCAAAACTAGGTCAAAATTATATATTCAAGGTGAACAGAACATTCAGGATGAGAATACCGGTAACATTGTTGTGATGACAGTTTCATTGACAGAAATGTCAAGCTACTCGACTTCACGTCGAGATAAACGCATCCGCTCTAATCCGTGGATTGTTCACTAAATTGCACGTATTTCAACCCGATCTTAGTATTTGTCTCCTTTTTGACATACGAGCATGCTCAGTAGCAAACATTTTATGCATATCTATGTATCATGTCATACTCACCATATACGCAAAATGCAGGGCACCGAAAATCAGAAAAGTGTGAACAGACAACAAATCCTGCAACTACTTACCGACAATGATGTCACAGACACACGAAGCTACGAATTGAAGCATTGAGTATTCTTACTGGAAAACAGGGCGTTGGCCGAATGGAAAGTGGAAACACAATCCAGGAAGCCAGACAAAAAGATACCCCATTTTGAAGAAGACCTTCGTTCAATAAAGAACAAATCTGCTCCAGAACATCAAAGCAAGTTACTTTTTTTTTCTATTGTCGCTGCCGCGACCTTTTTTTATTGATGGAAGAAAAAAGAAAAATTGCATAAATGCATTTCTTTATACAATACCAGGTAAGTTTTTTTTTTTTGGAAATTATCGGAATCTTACCTACCTACCGAACCATGTGGCTAGATTTAATAAATCAAATTCATCCATGTGGCATAAGTGGGAACATCATCGAGACGCTAGAGGATATGGCCTGGTAATCCGGAGGACGATTTAGCCGTAAGCGCAAGCAGTTACCAGGACATCCACCAGTGGAGTTAGAAGTCATTTTACCACCGAGTTCTCGAATATTTCGGGCCGTCAATCCATACGTTGTATAGTAAAACCTCGTACGAGAATTAAAGTTTTATGTGGCCAAAATAATTCTGCACCTACCGTGTTCTTTTATAAAAAAAAAAAAGAGGAGAAGAAACTGCGTCTCGCAATAGAGAGCAGATTAAGAAGTGGGTACTGTTGTATGTACCCCTCGCTTCATAAGGAATACGACATTTATCGTCTGTGCCGGCTGGTATTCCACGTGGCAGGACCAAACGAGGCGTTGATCCGCTAGTCGGCTCGCCTACGTACGCAACCTCGCCACACACACCAGCCGCACCACCCTTTTTGTGGACATTCGGAGGATTCCATTACTTCCTCCTCATCTCACATCACTCCACCCAAGGCAACCCAAGCGAGGCGAGGTGATTTGCCAAGTTTTTATCGCAAGCACCGGCGCCATATATTTTAAAAGGAAGGCAACATTATTCACTATCTGTGCCGTAGATTGAGGCACTCCGCAAGGCTTTTCTCTATCGGAACGCCACCTCAATCCTCCGAGGCACATCTCTGAGACATCCTGATCTTCGGAACCAAATCTGATAACGCTCTATTGATAGAAGCTGGTACTGCCAGACCTTCTCCCTCCACCACCGCCCTGTCGGCGCAACATTTGAGGCATTTTCATATACCATTTCATCCTGAGGATTATTTCTTTGGAACCCAGTCACGATAGGCTGAAGAAACACGACGTGGGAACTCCCAGAATACGCCGTGGGATTTCCAAAAACGTTCTTCTTGATTTTCATCGCGGGAAGTTATACACCAGGTTCCAGGACGTCTGGCGTGTGTAACGACACAGATGTCGGTCCTACATCCGCAGCAGTCCCGCATATTCATCTCAACATCCACCAGATCCTGTACATTGTGTAAAATTTATGATAAAATAATATCTTTAAACAGGTAACGATCCTATTTTTGTGTTTATGTATAAGGTGCTTGTTTGTTGTATAATTATATGAGCGTGAAGCTCTGGTGTACGACTCATTAGTCACAAGTAGCATTCGTCCGAGTACGTCGCGTTAAGCGAAAGCGTACATGAACAGAATTATTGTCCACGGACGGTGGCAAAAGAGCATAAGTTTTCTTTTTGAACATATTAAGACAATCTATATACAGCGTTTTAAACTTGAAGAAGAAAAAGTGCACAGTTTCTATATTGTAAATCATAGATGGTATCTTGGTTTGATTTTACTTTTTTTGATGAATTATTTTCAGAGCCCGTGCTCATAAGTTACTTATTTTTAGACTTTTCGCGTACGCGCTCAATACTGACCACATCCATCGCCAATTTCGGTCGATTTTTAAGATGTGTATTTCAAAACTAGTATTTTGTTTTGCGGTGATTTTGATCTTTCAAATATTAATACATTAACGTGTCGTGGTCATGGTAAACAATACCCTTCAGTCATTAAGACAATTTAATTCTTATTTTTTTTTGTATCTCGTGTCGGTAGCGACCAAAAACGTTCGCGTTGAACGACGCGTGTGAATTCGAATTATAGATCTCTTTTTTTTTATATACAGTCTTTAAACCTGTGGCTAATACACAGTCTCGCTCGATAACCACACGCGGTTGAGCGTACCATTGAGTGGATTTTAGCTACGGCTGCCTCCAATATGTACGGGGTTTAAAGCCAAGATCTTTCGTTTATTATTCGGTCGCGATTTCTTACTCAAATACCTTCTTCTTTTGTCGTAATCGTCTTCGTTTTATTCACAAATCATTAACAGGAACACTTTTGAGAAGCGTTAGACATATCAGAATGATATCCCTATTGAAATAAGGTAGTGTCATAGTAGTTTAACTTAACCATACTTACATTTACAGCCCAGCTCTGGAGTGCACTTCCGAGGATACGCTAATTAAACATTAAAATCTCCACTTTCCCATTGGCAGTGTCGTATTGTTATTGCTATATTGATTTACTATATTATGACATTATATTACTTTTAAATCATATCTGATCGATTATACGCAAGAAAACGAATTGTGATCTTGTGTATATGGTACTTTTTTTGACATCGTGATTTTTGATTGTCCATATTTGTGTTGTGGGAACAGATAATAGCACTCGACCACGGTTTGGTCATAACATCGGTTATTCTTGCGATAGGTATAGAACCATTTCTTGTTAAAACTATCGGACATAGTTCTTCGACTTAGTTTTTATCGTCGCGTAGAACTTTGAGAATTTATACATTCACATTATCAGTGCGATCGGTTTATACCATATTTGCTCTCTCTTTTATTTTGTTTTGTTTATTAATTTCCTTTTTGTACACTGTAGAAATACACCTTAGATATTTAAGATAAAATCTTTACTTAAGATCTAAATTAAATTGACTTTATTTTTGGGATTTATTCGAATCTCTATAGTTGATGCCAGATCTCCAACGATAATAAAGAATTGTTTTACATTTTTGAAGATAAACATAACAATTCAGGCAAAGTGCCTTTGAATAGAAATAACTTTTGTTGCAAAAATTGATATCTGCGATATCATTTAAAACTTTCCTGTTGATAAATAAAATACACTCAGGATTATAACTATAGATTTTTATAAAGTATAACGCTTTCTTTTACATCCTTTAAGGTAGATTTAAGTAGGTTATTAAGATCTTAGAATATTAATAAAAGATTTTTCCGTTATTATAACGTTTATAGAAATTTTACCAGTATTTTTATTTCTTTTATTTGAAGACTTATAGATTTCAGTAACAAGATGCAATAATGCATTTGATCATGGAATACATTTTTCTGAGGGAGGGTGGTACCCCTCTCACGTCCTTGGTTAAGGAAATGTAGCGTATGTGTGGTTTCCTTCTTTTTATTTTTGTAGAGTTTAGAGATTTTGAGATTAATATCCTTGCAGATGTTAAACTATGATTGAGTTGAGAAAGTAAGCAAGCGAGTTTTCTGCTTGCTATTTCAGGTAAGGGGTTGCCCATAAATCTTTTTGAGTCGTAGGGACTCATTGGTCCGCGGATAACCACGGTCGATGTAGAGAGAGGTGATTTTCTACATCGAAATGGGTGCAATGGAGCTTTGATCCTCCCTCCCTACAAGGTTAGACACCTCGACATCCGTGTCCAGCACATCATCGCGGCAGCTGGACACGTTGATGGCAAGGAAGCCGCAGCTGCCACGACTAACTATGGTATGCTTGAAATAGAATACTTACGTGCAGGGTTCGTGTATGCTAGGAGAATAGATAAGACAGGGTTTCTTGCTTACAGATTAGAGTTACTCACATTGCGTCATGAGGTGCAGCTTTGGTTCGACTTTCTTTTGGTCAGTTCACTACGATCAAGTTTTTGAAAGTTATGAGGGCCAACAAGCATTAAAACATACTTATTCGAACTCGACCACCAGGGTTCAACGGTCGGCAGGATAATAAGAGGTAACACCGGTCAAGTAGATCCCGGAGCTAGTCCCATGGCCTGGCTGAGCTAACTGCGGCATGGGTGCTGCCGGCCACCGCGACGGTCGATCTCGACCACGACCTTACGTTGTCGCATGCCGTCCTTACCGTTTACTCTTAACGAGTAGCCGGCAAGGAAGGGGGCGTTGCCGACATAAGGTTGCTTCCATCCCAATTCACGTCAAATCGAGCCGATGATATCTAGGCACATAGAAGCTAACTGGAGCAAAATCTCTGGGAATTTGATGCCATGATAATAAAGATAGTCTTCCAAGTTTAGAGTCATCAGTGGGGTATGAGTAAGGTTATGGTTTACAGGTGTAGGCTACCGAATGAATTAGCTGCGAGCAGAACACCTAGTACTCGCAGCGGATAGGCGTGGACATGCTACCAGATACGCTCCAGGCTGTTCTGCGGGACTTTGTAGTCAGAACCTGGAGGTATGCTGGTGGATGGTTCACGCTTCTGTGATAGGGATGGATGAAGGCCTCGGGAAATGGGAGAGGAGTAGAGAGAGCAGGAGGCTACCATTTTGAGATGTAAGTATGTCAGCAGTATAGGGGCATTGGATGCATCAGTACACAGGCGACAGATGGAAAGGTTGCTGGCCTTTGGCATAAGAGCCAAGGTATATTAGGAGCCTTTCTCTTTCTACTTCCTCTTGGGTTCGGGTTGTCGATGAGCATCGGGTTTGGATCTTAGATATCCATAGGGTGTTAAGGTGAAGAGGTCGGGTGGCTATTGGCGATTCGAACTTCATCTGTTTTCTGATATAAATTTGCATTTGTAAATTTAGTATAAAGGGCTTTCTAATTTCATAATTTTTACGTTACAAGTTTTCCTTTTCATTTCTGATAGGAGTTTAAAGGAATAGTATCTTGCATAGATACTATGTCATGGTTAGGATGATGAAGTAAGCAAGCGATTTCACTGCTTGCTTTTCATTTTAAGGGGTTGCCCATTATGAAGAATGAGTCGTAGGGACTCACAGATCCGCGGACAACCACGGTCGGTGTTGAGAGAGTTGGTTTTCGACATCGGATTGGGTGGATTGAGAGGCCAGGAGGATCAGATAACAGCATAGATCCTCCCTCCCTACAAGGTTAGTCACCTCAACATCCGTGTCCAGCACATCATCGCGGCAGTTAAACACGCGGATAGTAATTGTGAGTCGTGGCTGCCACGACAATCTATGGTATGCTTGAGATATAATACTTACGTGTGGGGTTCACCTATGCTAGGACAATAGTTCAGACAGGGTTTTTCACTTTCAGACTAGGTTTACTCCCAATGTGGTAGGAGGTGCGATTATGCTTCGTCTTTCTCTTCGATCAATTCACTACAATCGTATCTTCAAAAGTTATGAGGCCCATCAAGCATTTCAAAATCCATATTCGAACTTGAACATCTTTAGTTCAACGGTCGGCAGGGAAAAATAAGAGGTAACACCGGTCATGAAGATCCCGGAGCAAGTACCCATGGCCTGGCTGAGCTAATCGTGGCTATGGTACTGCCGGCCACCGCGACGGTCGATCTCGACCACGACCTTACGTAGTCGCATGTCGTCCTCACCGTCTATACTTAACGGGTAGTCGGCGAGGAAGGGGGCGTTGCCGACATAAGGTTGCTTCCATCCCAATTCACGTCAAATCAGATGGCGATATCAAGACGCATAGATGCAGACTGGAGCGAAGCCTTCGGGAAATTGATGCCATGGGGTTTAAGATAGCATCTCAAGTTTAGATTCGCCAGTGGGGATATAAGTAGGTTCCTTGGTTTTCAGGTGTAGGCTACAGAGTGAACTAGCTGCGAGCGGGTCATCTAGTTCTCGCAGCGGATAGGCGGGAATATGTCATCGGATACCCTCTAGGCTGTTCTACGGTGTTTTGTAGTCAGTACCTATGGTAGGCTGATGGATAGTTCTCGCTTCTGTAATGGGGATGGTTAGGAATTTCGGGAAATGGAAGAGGAGTAGGGAGAGCAGAAGGCCATAATCATGGGATGTAAATATGTCGTGAGTACAGAGGCATTAGATACATCAATACACAGGCGATGGATGATAAGGTTGCTGTTCCTTGGTATAAGAGCTAAGGATAGATGGAGTGCTTGTCTCTTCCTGCTTCCTCTTGGGTTGGTGTCGTCGACAGGCATTAGGTTCAGATTTTAGGTAT
Source organism: Platycheirus albimanus (assembly GCA_916050605.2). Classification (NCBI taxonomy): domain Eukaryota; kingdom Metazoa; phylum Arthropoda; class Insecta; order Diptera; family Syrphidae; genus Platycheirus; species Platycheirus albimanus. The sequence goes on along the minus strand of OU696696.1, from coordinate 226,752,276 downwards.
CCATAGGATATTTGGGTGAAGATGTTTGGTGGCTGTTGGCGATGCAATTGATTTTTCCTATTCGTTTTTATAAATACATATTTTACGTTACAGATGGCGCAATGGTGAGGCGGAGTTTAATGTCTTACAGGTCCCGTTTGGTATGTGGAATTATAGGTAAAAATCTTTTGTAACAATTTCCTTTAAATTCTCTATATTTTTAATGTTACGGATGGCGCCCAACGTGGGGCCCGAATTAGCTTGAGAAGATCAGATTGGAGTTGATTAAAGTCATTTCGATTCAGAGTAGCATAGTTTGAAGTTAGACATTTTTCAAATTTCTAAGATTTTTTTTTGATTTTCCTTTTTATTTGAAGTATAGTTTGTATGTTGTTCAGGTTTCTTGGATAGAGGAATAACATCGAGAGTACCGGAGCAGGCACTATTTTGTCCAGTGATTTGGTGAAGTTTTCCTGAGTCAGCTGTTGCATTAGGTCTACCCGTTTCTTCTCTACCTCTGGTCACTTAGGTATGTCTTCGATCTCTGTCCGGATTGAGCAATAGTTTGCTTGATCGGCAGTAGCTGAGGTGTTGACAAAGTCCAGTTAGTGAAGTCTGAGAACCGGAAGTGCGAGAGCAGTTTGAGCAGGTCTTCTGACCGGTGCGGTGGTTGGAGCTTTTTTGCCCGACGCACGTCAGCTGCAGAAGCTGGTCATTCACTCAAACACGACCCATTTGTTTCATCTACGTTCGATTTACTTCTTTTAAATATTGTACTAGCCATATAATTGTTTTAGAAAGTTTCAGTCAGTTTTGATTTTCATCAGGAAATGAGGATATGCAACGGGACTTGAAGCGCTAACCGCTAATTGGAGTTTTTATACCCGATATACGTCTGCAGTAGCGTAAAGTCTCCGTCGCACATCTGATCAACCCTTTTGATTGTAGTAATTGTCTTTTCTTTTACATCTAGAACACCGTAAAGTATCAAGACCACACACACTAAGTTTTTTTTTGGTTGTTTACTTAATTTTTTTTTTGAGTCGGTTGTATATAGTACAACTGCGACTACACACACACAATGTTCCAAGGAAAGGAGGGTTACCACATCCTGAATCGTTTATGACAAACCAGTTATACAATTAAGTATATATTATATTATTCTTTGAGATATATAGTAGTGTAGATAACTTTCGAGTTTTTTTTAGATAGTTGGAAAATAATATTGTTTCCAAGGTATCTAGTATTTTTTTTTTGAGGTTCCGTCAATTGAGACGAGACGTTACTTCTCGATTAATGGGTAGTTTTGGGATAGAGCCCACCATTTACAGCTTATAGTTTTTTCAGTTTTGAGAATTTTTGGGATAGTGCCCACATTTAGATATATTTTTGGGATAGCGCCCGCCATTCTTAAATTTAGTTTAGAACCTTAGACTATTCAGTAGGAATTAAGCTCTTGATCACTGATTAAGTGTAGTTTTCTAACTTTGAGTTTTTTTTTATGAAAATGTAAACATATGTATTGAAGTTTATATTTATCTAAGTATTCAGTTAAGAAAATAGAATAAACTTTAGGATTTCTGAAAACATTTTTGAAATAACGTTTTCGATAGACAAATGATCTATACATAACAAACCTTTATTAATAAGCACCTTTATAATTAAAAAAAAAATAAAAAAAAAGAGAAGAATTTTTTTTGAATTATTTGATTGAACAAATATCCGTAAGAGGTTCTTGCTCACGGAATATTTTGAATTTTCACTTCTTGATTTTATCAAATCAACATAACTTCCCCCAAGTAGTATCCGACTGAGGATCTTAAAAGGACTACTTGAAAATTTGATTTCAACTTACCAGATTTATAACTTACATTGAATAGTATTACAAAAAGCCGTTCGAGGTATTGCTCACGGTATATCTGAATTTTTCCACACACTTACCCTTGACTTCCATTTTTTTTATTGTTATATTGCTTGAGTAGTAACCGTTCGAGGAAATTCCCACGGACTACAAAGTTTATCTTTTCGATCTTTTGAATTACTTGGTTGTTATTGTCCGACCGTGAATGAGCAACTTAGGTCGCAAGAGAGCTACAAGAAGTACTTACCTTACAAAGTACAAAGACTTCGTAGGCATGGCTCCTACAGCTCCAAAACCAAAACCCGGCCGCGGCCAAAACGATATCGTGGAAAATCTATCTGAGGACGAAGGCAGTCAAGCCGAAAGTTTACCTAGAGATAATGTCGGTAACAGAAGTGTCATAGTAGACGACGATGAAGTGGCGAGAGCCGAAGAACAACTTCGAAAGGATGCGGTTGACCATTCAGCTTACATACAGCAAGTAGTTTCCGCTACTATTGATCTGCATAGAGTCAATGATAGACAATTTATGGCAGAAGAGCTAGAGAAGAGTCATGCACGCTTGCTTGATCAGGTCGCTCAACTACTGCAAAAACGTACTGTCAAATCTACTCAGGCAGTCGCTCCCCCTACAAGGCCACTTGCTCCACCAAACGCCACTTCGACGCAGAAAGTCGCATGGCAGGTCAATTTAGTCCACCCAGACACTACACGTGTCGTAAATTACAATATCCCTTCTGGTCCAACCACCTCATTACGAGCCAGCTTGAGTGCCGCCTTTACCAGCCGTTACTCCAGCCCAGATGCCTCTAGGCTCCAATTTAGACGAGTTCATGACTCGCCTAAATGCATTTAATTTCGACGATGAGTCCACTGCGTCACCACATAGGCCACCACCATTGAATGCTACCTCGATAAGCCGAACTCACCAATTCCACAAGTGGGGGTTGAAATATGATGGTAGAAACATGTCGGTCGACGACTTCCTGTTGCGCCTCGACTGCATCCGATACAGTTATGGTGTGCCGTGGCATGATATTACAACAAACTTCTATCACTTCGTATCAGGTTCAGTAGAATCTTGGTATTGGGTGTATTTGAAAGGCAATAAGCACACGACGCACGTGGGACGAATTGAAAACTGCTTTGGTAGAACAGTACCGCAGTTTGGAAGGCGATACCGAGCTCTTCCGAAAACTTTCTGATCGCAAAATGTTGAATGGTGAATCTTTCAATGATTTTAACGATGCCATTCTGCACTTGAACTCCAGGATGCGAGTTGCTAGACCCGAAAAGGAACTCATTGAAATTATCAAAACAAATGTCCGTAGGCGTATGAGTGAACTCCTCATTACCTACAGTCCGTCCAGTTTAAGGCAGTTGGCCTACTACTGTCGAGCTATAGAGAAGGCTCAGTCTCAATACGAGAACACACGTCCGAGTTTTGTGCCAAACGCACAACGTCCACCTGCAAGGCGATTCGTCAACGAAATCGTGGGAGAGCCTTGTCAGGATCTAACAGTGGCAGTGCCCACCGTTAGCATTGAAGCGATCCAGAGGGATCGAAAGTTGTAGAAATGTTGGAATTGCCAAGTTCTTGGCCACAGCTTTCGCGATTGCGCCAAAACCATTGATAAAGTTTTTTGTTTCCGATGCGGTTTAGCAGACGCATACAGTCCGTGTTTAACGGGAAACGAAATGTTTAACGGGAAACGAGAGGAGGAACAACCCAATAACCGGGGGGGGGGGGTTCGCTCCGATTAGGTAAGCCCGGAGTTCAAGTGTCCGAGCCAAAAGAGCCTCTTGAACTTCCTAAAATTAAGATTTTACAACCGATTAAGAAACCTAATGAATAACCGAACAATATTACAAACGATTGTAGAGCAATCTCTATTTTAAATACGGAATCCAAACAGAAACAAATTTGAATTTAAATGAAAATATTACAGAACCATTATACCGTAAGCCTTTTCATGAAAGGCTACGTAATTACAATGAAGTGCGAAGGAGAATAGTCACTTTTCCTGATTTATCCAAACGGACACGACGAGTAAGGGGGCGCTACCATCGGAAGCGGACTACTTACCGTAACATAGCGTCAGCAACCGTAGGCCGAGAATCAAATGACCCACGTCCTTATGTGACGGTTGGTTTATTCGGAGACAAGTTCTTAGGTCTTCTCGATTCAGGGGCAAGTATTAGTTGTTTAGGCACTGACGTACTTCCCTATTTGAAGGAAAAGAAAGTTGCGGTAAGGAAGGTAGAAACTACCGTGTCCACGGCCGATGGAAAAAAGCAATCCATTATATGTTGCACTTATATCAACGGTTTTGAATAAAAGTTGACATTTTATTTAGCTTGATATAAATATAGAACCTAGGTGTCTACATATACATTTTAAGTTCAATAAATACTGAAACTTTTACTTCAAAAGACTTCTCTTAACAGCACTAGGTTTTAAAAATATAATGAAGTATACATTTCGTAAACTTTATAATTACAATTTTAAATATCGAAATGTTTATGTTATGTTTATTAAGTATGTATTTTTCAACAAAAAAGAATTATTAAAAATAATTTTTTTTTCATTAAAACGAACTTTTGGGAAGAACATATTTGCTTTGTTTTATTTTCTTACCATTCGGCTTTATTTCTCAATTGGAATTCGGCGTTATTTCACTTTCTTATAGTGAAATAAGGCCGAACGTCATAATTCGGCCGCAATCGGTGCCGTGAAATAACGCCGAATGCAATAACGCCGAATTTCAAAATTCGGCTTTATTGCACTTTACGAAAGTGAAATAACGCCGAATTTTGACGTTCGGCCTTATTTCACTATAATAAAGTGAAATAACGCCGATTCGGCGTTATTTCACTTTCTAAATATTATTTTTATGACTTTTCATGTGTCTTTCATATTCTCTAAATAAGGTACCATCCTGAGAGCTTTGGAATCATTAAACAAATGTTTAAGTACCCTTTGTATATTTTTTTTGTACAGGACCAATTTCCACTTAAAAATAAAACAAAGCAAATACGTTCTTCCCAAAAGTTCGTTTTAATGAAAAAAAAAAATAATTTTTAATAATTCTTTTTTGTTGAAAAATACATACTTAATAAACATAACATAAACATTTCGATATTTAAAATTTTAATTATAAAGTTTACGAAATGTATACTTCATTATATTTTTAAAACCTAGTGCTGTTAAGAGAAGTCTTTTGAAGTAAAAGTTTCAGTATTTATTGAACTTAAAATGTATATGTAGACACCTAGGTTCTATATTTATATCAAGCTAAATAAAATGTCAACTTTTATTCAACACCGTTGATATAAGTGCAACATATAAAATCCAAGCTTTGCAGAATTTGAGAGAAAAATTTTTCAGATCCAAGTTTTTTGAGAAATTCATCAAATAAAAATAAAAAATCGCGCGATTTTTTATTTTTATTTGATGAATTTCTCAAAAAACTTGGATCTGAAAAATTTTTCTCTCAAATTCTGCAAAGCTTGGATTTTATATGTTGCACTTATATCAACGGTTTTGAATAAAAGTTGACATTTTATTTAGCTTGATATAAATATAGAACCTAGGTGTCTACATATACATTTTAAGTTCAATAAATACTGAAACTTTTACTTCAAAAGACTTCTCTTAACAGCACTAGGTTTTAAAAATATAATGAAGTATACATTTCGTAAACTTTATAATTACAATTTTAAATATCGAAATGTTTATGTTATGTTTATTAAGTATGTATTTTTCAACAAAAAAGAATTATTAAAAATAATTTTTTTTTCATTAAAACGAACTTTTGGGTAGAACATATTTGCTTTGTTTTATTTTCTTACCATTCGGCTTTATTTCTCAATTGGAATTCGGCGTTATTTCACTTTATTATAGTGAAATAAGGCCGAACGTCAAAATTCGGCGTTATTTCACTTTCGTAAAGTGCAATAAAGCCGAATTTTGAAATTCGGCGTTATTGCATTCGGCGTTATTTCACGGCACCGATTGCGGTGCTTCGGCGTTATTTCACTTGTGTATCTAGACAGGACTCCATTGAGAGAATACATGAAAATATACACTCATTTTTTCCGATGCTTTACTTCGACCAGGAGTTGTGGCCAGACAGTAGAATTTCCAATTGCTTGAGAGAATTTCCTGCTCTTACTTCATTGTCTATAATGTCTTTCAGAACGGAATAAATAAAAAGAAACTTTGTAGACAAACAAATAAGTTTTAGTTATTTATTTTGCATTCAAATAACACATATGTATGTTTGGAAATTTCTATGAAATTGTGTCACGTCCTTCTGATGGTTTGTTTATGCAAAAATAAATTTTTAAGTTATGTACTAAGTAGATGTCGTGTTTTTTATCTACATGCATCCGAATTTTCTTGCTGGCTTGCTGTCTTTTGCTTTAACAATTCGAGTTTAAGCCTATAATAGTCTCTTTTGGCTTCATTCTTTTCTTTTGCCGACCTCATTTTTTCTTTCTTTAGCTCGCCAAAATCTCGTATTATTTTAGTGTATATTTCACTACTCTTCCTTTTTTTTCGAATGGGTGGTCGTGTTAGTGTTGATTGTGGTACCAATATGGTATGTGATGGTGATGATGATGATGACTGTGGGTAAGTTGTTCCTTGTTGTTTTTGATATGTTGTTTGATGATGATGGTGACTGTTGAGAAGTTGAAGGCAAATCAGAATAAATTGTGTTAGGAGTTGATGTTGATGATGCCGATGGATATGGTGATGTTGCATTGTTACTTTCATTTATTGCTTCAATTGTCCATTCAATTTCTTCTTCTTCTTCTTCTTCTATCAAGCTGCTGGATGATAAATTATGCTGAAAAGAAGATTCAGTAAAAAAATGTGTATTCCAAAATAAGCTTTACCTACCTCCTCGAAATAATCACTGCTGCTATCGAATGGATTGCTTATTGGTACTGTTTCCTGCAGTACTATACTCAATAGAGGATGGTTATCATCTGCTTTCTTTTTAAAAAAGCCTCCTCCTGTTTTATACAGCTCAATTTTGTCGCTGGCCAGATCTTTCTTCAAATTGGTTTTGGCATTTTGGTAAAAAGTCCGCAGTTGCACACTTGAGCGCTTGCAGCTGCTACCAGCATTGAACTCGTTTGCAATCTTTTCCCAGCATTGTTTTCTCCACAACATCAGCGTACTTAATTACGATGTTATAGATCCTCGCTTTATCTTGTTCGGTGAGATTTTGGGTCCTTTTCCCTTTGATATCCATAATTTTATTTGAAAAATACGTCTTTTTTAATTTAAATTATTTTTGAACTGTAATTATTATTTTTTATAACAGCACTGTTCCTTGTTTTTTTTTTTTTTTTTTAAACAGTTGCTTTGATAAAAGAAGTAAATAAGGATAATAATTTAAAAAGGGGTTGTTATCATTACAAGCTTTTTTATTTCATTATAAGTATAACTTAATTCTATATTTTTACATTTCGATTAATAAAAATAAAAAAAGGAGTTACTTTATACTATAGGTATATTTTGTTGAGTAAAAAATTTGAAGCTATGGAGTCCTCGTCTTCTTCCTCATCGTCTTCCTCATCTTCTTCAGAAACCAGCTCCGATGAAGATTTTTTTTTGGAATACATTGCGAGTTTGTCCGCAAGAAAGCCGAAAACATATTTTCCAAAGTTGAATTGGACCGAGCTTTATTGTGATGAAGACTTTGAGAAAAGATTTCGGCTTCCTAAATACATGGTGGATGAGCTATTAGAACGGATCGGACATAAGCTGACATCTTTCAGTAACAAGAACAATCCAGTGACTGCACGTGACCAGTTCCTTATTACTTTAAGGTTTTATGCAACTGGTTGTTTCCAGCTTGTTGGAGGAGACCTGTTTGGAGTTTCTCAACCTAGTGTGTCACGATTCATTTCTAATGTTTCGAAAGCAATAGCTGAGCTTGCTCAAGAGGAAATTAAATTCCCTTCTATTGAAAACTTTCAAGAAGTCAAGGAGGGTTTTTATAATATGAGAGGAATACCAAATGTCATTGGTGCCATTGATGGTAAATATAAAAGGATACAAAAAATGTATACTTTCAGAGTGTAAAATTTAATGTTATGTGTAAACATTCCAATTTTTCTAATTTAATACAATTGGACCATTGGCCGAGCAGTTTCGATGCAGAAAAGGTTTCTTTTCAATAAACACCCAAATTGTGGTCGATTTGGAGATGCGAATACTCGATATAGTTGCACGGTAAGACTTAACAAGGAACACAATATAATATAAAAATATATTCTATCCTTTTGTAAAAAATGGACTTTTAAATCTAAATTTAAGTTTGAAAATTAAAAAAAAAAAAATTAAAAAGTTTTTTTCTGACTAATTTTTTTTCAATATTTTACTTAATTAAGTATCATTTTTGTCGTCAAAATTCAATGCTCTTATTAGTTTTAAGCTCAACATTGAAAACCGTATGCCTGTAGAACTTTCTGTCTCCAAGCTATTCAAAAATAACTGAACATTCTTCACAAAATCAAGAAAAACAAAATTTTGAGTTTGAAAATAAAGTTTTCTTAAATGTTTAACTAAAATAACTTTTTTTTAAAATACAATTAAAGAAGTGGTTTCTGGTTTCACAAAAGAGTATGGCAGCGCATTGTAGGAGTTATCGTTATTGTTTAATAGTTTGATTATTATATTTATCAATTTAGTTGGCCCGGATCTACCCACGACCAAATGATTTTCAATTTTTCAAACATCAAGGCTCGGATGGAAGCCGGCGATTTTTTATTTTTATTTGATGAATTTCTCAAAAAACTTGGATCTGAAAAATTTTTCTCTCAAATTCTGCAAAGCTTGGATTTTATATGTTGCACTTATATCAACGGTTTTGAATAAAAGTTGACATTTTATTTAGCTTGATATAAATATAGAACCTAGGTGTCTACATATACATTTTAAGTTCAATAAATACTGAAACTTTTACTTCAAAAGACTTCTCTTAACAGCACTAGGTTTTAAAAATATAATGAAGTATACATTTCGTAAACTTTATAATTACAATTTTAAATATCGAAATGTTTATGTTATGTTTATTAAGTATGTATTTTTCAACAAAAAAGAATTATTAAAAATAATTTTTTTTTCATTAAAACGAACTTTTGGGAAGAACATATTTGCTTTGTTTTATTTTCTTACCATTCGGCTTTATTTCTCAATTGGAATTCGGCGTTATTTCACTTTCTAAATATTATTTTTATGACTTTTCATGTGTCTTTCATATTCTCTAAATAAGGTACCATCCTGAGAGCTTTGGAATCATTAAACAAATGTTTAAGTACCCTTTGTATATTTTTTTTGTACAGGACCAATTTCCACTTAAAAATAAAACAAAGCAAATACGTTCTTCCCAAAAGTTCGTTTTAATGAAAAAAAAAATAATTTTTAATAATTCTTTTTTGTTGAAAAATACATACTTAATAAACATAACATAAACATTTCGATATTTAAAATTTTAATTATAAAGTTTACGAAATGTATACTTCATTATATTTTTAAAACCTAGTGCTGTTAAGAGAAGTCTTTTGAAGTAAAAGTTTCAGTATTTATTGAACTTAAAATGTATATGTAGACACCTAGGTTCTATATTTATATCAAGCTAAATAAAATGTCAACTTTTATTCAAAACCGTTGATATAAGTGCAACATATAAAATCCAAGCTTTGCAGAATTTGAGAGAAAAATTTTTCAGATCCAAGTTTTTTGAGAAATTCATCAAATAAAAATAAAAAATCGCGCGATTTTTTATTTTTATTTGATGAATTTCTCAAAAAACTTGGATCTGAAAAATTTTTCTCTCAAATTCTGCAAAGCTTGGATTTTATATGTTGCACTTATATCAACGGTTTTAAATAAAAGTTGACATTTTATTTAGCTTGATATAAATATAGAACCTAGGTGTCTACATATACATTTTAAGTTCAATAAATACTGAAACTTTTACTTCAAAAGACTTCTCTTAACAGCACTAGGTTTTAAAAATATAATGAAGTATACATTTCGTAAACTTTATAATTACAATTTTAAATATCGAAATGTTTATGTTATGTTTATTAAGTATGTATTTTTCAACAAAAAAGAATTATTAAAAATAATTTTTTTTTCATTAAAACGAACTTTTGGGTAGAACATATTTGCTTTGTTTTATTTTCTTACCATTCGGCTTTATTTCTCAATTGGAATTCGGCGTTATTTCACTTTATTATAGTGAAATAAGGCCGAACGTCAAAATTCGGCGTTATTTCACTTTCGTAAAGTGCAATAAAGCCGAATTTTGAAATTCGGCGTTATTGCATTCGGCGTTATTTCACGGCACCGATTGCGGTGCTTCGGCGTTATTTCACTTGTGTATCTAGACAGGACTCCATTGAGAGAATACATGAAAATATACACTCATTTTTTCCGATGCTTTACTTCGACCAGGAGTTGTGGCCAGACAGTAGAATTTCCAATTGCTTGAGAGAATTTCCTGCTCTTACTTCATTGTCTATAATGTCTTTCAGAACGGAATAAATAAAAAGAAACTTTGTAGACAAACAAATAAGTTTTAATTATTTATTTTGCATTCAAATAACACATATGTATGTTTGGAAATTTCTATGAAATTGTGTCACGTCCTCCTGATGGTTTGTTTATGCAAAAATAAATTTTTAAGTTATGTACTAAGTAGATGTCGTGTTTTTTATCTACATGCATCCGAATTTTCTTGCTGGCTTGCTGTCTTTTGCTTTAACAATTCGAGTTTAAGCCTATAATAGTCTCTTTTGGCTTCATTCTTTTCTTTTGCCGACCTCATTTTTTCTTTCTTTAGCTCGCCAAAATCTCGTATTATTTTAGTGTATATTTCACTACTCTTCCTTTTTTTTCGAATGGGTGGTCGTGTTAGTGTTGATTGTGGTACCAATATGGTATGTGATGGTGATGATGATGATGACTGTGGGTAAGTTGTTCCTTGTTGTTTTTGATATGTTGTTTGATGATGATGGTGACTGTTGAGAAGTTGAAGGCAAATCAGAATAAATTGTGTTAGGAGTTGATGTTGATGATGCCGATGGATATGGTGATGTTGCATTGTTACTTTCATTTATTGCTTCAATTGTCCATTCAATTTCTTCTTCTTCTTCTTCTTCTATCAAGCTGCTGGATGATAAATTATGCTGAAAAGAAGATTCCGTAAAAAAATGTGTATTCCAAAATAAGCTTTACCTACCTCCTCGAAATAATCACTGCTGCTATCGAATGGATTGCTTATTGGTACTGTTTCCTGCAGTACTATACTCAATAGAGGATGGTTATCATCTGCTTTCTTTTTAAAAAAGCCTCCTCCTGTTTTATACAGCTCAATTTTGTCGCTGGCCAGATCTTTCTTCAAATTGGTTTTGGCATTTTGGTAAAAAGTCCGCAGTTGCACACTTGAGCGCTTGCAGCTGCTACCAGCATTGAACTCGTTTGCAATCTTTTCCCAGCATTGTTTTCTCCACAACATCAGCGTACTTAATTACGATGTTATAGATCCTCGCTTTATCTTGTTCGGTGAGATTTTGGGTCCTTTTCCCTTTGATATCCATAATTTTATTTGAAAAATACGTCTTTTTTAATTTAAATTATTTTTGAACTGTAATTATTATTTTTTATAACAGCACTGTTCCTTGTTTTTTTTTTTTTTTTAAACAGTTGCTTTGATAAAAGAAGTAAATAAGGATAATAATTTAAAAAGGGGTTGTTATCATTACAAGCTTTTTTATTTCATTATAAGTATAACTTAATTCTATATTTTTACATTTCGATTAATAAAAATAAAAAAAAGGAGTTACTTTATACTATAGGTATATTTTGTTGAGTAAATATTTGAAGCTATGGAGTCCTCGTCTTCTTCCTCATCGTCTTCCTCATCTTCTTCAGAAACCAGCTCCGATGAAGATTTTTTTTTGGAATACATTGCGAGTTTGTCCGCAAGAAAGCCGAAAACATATTTTCCAAAGTTGAATTGGACCGAGCTTTATTGTGATGAAGACTTTGAGAAAAGATTTCGGCTTCCTAAATACATGGTGGATGAGCTATTAGAACGGATCGGACATAAGCTGACATCTTTCAGTAACAAGAACAATCCAGTGACTGCACGTGACCAGTTCCTTATTACTTTAAGGTTTTATGCAACTGGTTGTTTCCAGCTTGTTGGAGGAGACCTGTTTGGAGTTTCTCAACCTAGTGTGTCACGATTCATTTCTAATGTTTCGAAAGCAATAGCTGAGCTTGCTCAAGAGGAAATTAAATTCCCTTCTATTGAAAACTTTCAAGAAGTCAAGGAGGGTTTTTATAATATGAGAGGAATACCAAATGTCATTGGTGCCATTGATGGTAAATATAAAAGGATACAAAAAATGTATACTTTCAGAGTGTAAAATTTAATGTTATGTGTAAACATTCCAATTTTTCTAATTTAATACAATTTAGGCACTCATATACCTAAAGAGTCTCCTGGTGGACCATTGGCCGAGCAGTTTCGATGCAGAAAAGGTTTCTTTTCAATAAACACCCAAATTGTGGTCGATTTGGAGATGCGAATACTCGATATAGTTGCACGGTAAGACTTAACAAGGAACACAATATAATATAAAAATATATTCTATCCTTTTGTAAAAAATGGACTTTTAAATCTAAATTTAAGTTTGAAAATTAAAAAAAAAAAAATTAAAAAGTTTTTTTCTGACTAATTTTTTTTCAATATTTTACTTAATTAAGTATCATTTTTGTCGTCAAAATTCAATGCTCTTATTAGTTTTAAGCTCAACATTGAAAACCGTATGCCTGTAGAACTTTCTGTCTCCAAGCTATTCAAAAATAACTGAACATTCTTCACAAAATCAAGAAAAACAAAATTTTGAGTTTGAAAATAAAGTTTTCTTAAATGTTTAACTAAAATAACTTTTTTTTAAAATACAATTAAAGAAGTGGTTTCTGGTTTCACAAAAGAGTATGGCAGCGCATTGTAGGAGTTATCGTTATTGTTTAATAGTTTGATTATTATATTTATCAATTTAGTTGGCCCGGATCTACCCACGACCAAATGATTTTCAATTTTTCAAACATCAAGGCTCGGATGGAAGCCGGCGATTTTTTATTTTTATTTGATGAATTTCTCAAAAAACTTGGATCTGAAAAATTTTTCTCTCAAATTCTGCAAAGCTTGGATTTTATATGTTGCACTTATATCAACGGTTTTGAATAAAAGTTGACATTTTATTTAGCTTGATATAAATATAGAACCTAGGTGTCTACATATACATTTTAAGTTCAATAAATACTGAAACTTTTACTTCAAAAGACTTCTCTTAACAGCACTAGGTTTTAAAAATATAATGAAGTATACATTTCGTAAACTTTATAATTACAATTTTAAATATCGAAATGTTTATGTTCTGTTTATTAAGTATGTATTTTTCAACAAAAAAGAATTATTAAAAATAATTTTTTTTTCATTAAAACGAACTTTTGGGAAGAACATATTTGCTTTGTTTTATTTTCTTACCATTCGGCTTTATTTCTCAATTGGAATTCGGCGTTATTTCACTTTCTAAATATTATTTTTATGACTTTTCATGTGTCTTTCATATTCTCTAAATAAGGTACCATCCTGAGAGCTTTGGAATCATTAAACAAATGTTTAAGTACCCTTTGTATATTTTTTTTGTACAGGACCAATTTCCACTTAAAAATAAAACAAAGCAAATACGTTCTTCCCAAAAGTTCGTTTTAATGAAAAAAAAAATAATTTTTAATAATTCTTTTTTGTTGAAAAATACATACTTAATAAACATAACATAAACATTTCGATATTTAAAATTTTAATTATAAAGTTTACGAAATGTATACTTCATTATATTTTTAAAACCTAGTGCTGTTAAGAGAAGTCTTTTGAAGTAAAAGTTTCAGTATTTATTGAACTTAAAATGTATATGTAGACACCTAGGTTCTATATTTATATCAAGCTAAATAAAATGTCAACTTTTATTCAAAACCGTTGATATAAGTGCAACATATAAAATCCAAGCTTTGCAGAATTTGAGAGAAAAATTTTTCAGATCCAAGTTTTTTGAGAAATTCATCAAATAAAAATAAAAAATCGCGCGATTTTTTATTTTTATTTGATGAATTTCTCAAAAAACTTGGATCTGAAAAATTTTTCTCTCAAATTCTGCAAAGCTTGGATTTTATATGTTGCACTTATATCAACGGTTTTGAATAAAAGTTGACATTTTATTTAGCTTGATATAAATATAGAACCTAGGTGTCTACATATACATTTTAAGTTCAATAAATACTGAAACTTTTACTTCAAAAGACTTCTCTTAACAGCACTAGGTTTTAAAAATATAATGAAGTATACATTTCGTAAACTTTATAATTACAATTTTAAATATCGAAATGTTTATGTTATGTTTATTAAGTATGTATTTTTCAACAAAAAAGAATTATTAAAAATAATTTTTTTTTCATTAAAACGAACTTTTGGGTAGAACATATTTGCTTTGTTTTATTTTCTTACCATTCGGCTTTATTTCTCAATTGGAATTCGGCGTTATTTCACTTTATTATAGTGAAATAAGGCCGAACGTCAAAATTCGGCGTTATTTCACTTTCGTAAAGTGCAATAAAGCCGAATTTTGAAATTCGGCGTTATTGCATTCGGCGTTATTTCACGGCACCGATTGCGGTGCTTCGGCGTTATTTCACTTGTGTATCTAGACAGGACTCCATTGAGAGAATACATGAAAATATACACTCATTTTTTCCGATGCTTTACTTCGACCAGGAGTTGTGGCCAGACAGTAGAATTTCCAATTGCTTGAGAGAATTTCCTGCTCTTACTTCATTGTCTATAATGTCTTTCAGAACGGAATAAATAAAAAGAAACTTTGTAGACAAACAAATAAGTTTTAATTATTTATTTTGCATTCAAATAACACATATGTATGTTTGGAAATTTCTATGAAATTGTGTCACGTCCTCCTGATGGTTTGTTTATGCAAAAATAAATTTTTAAGTTATGTACTAAGTAGATGTCGTGTTTTTTATCTACATGCATCCGAATTTTCTTGCTGGCTTGCTGTCTTTTGCTTTAACAATTCGAGTTTAAGCCTATAATAGTCTCTTTTGGCTTCATTCTTTTCTTTTGCCGACCTCATTTTTTCTTTCTTTAGCTCGCCAAAATCTCGTATTATTTTAGTGTATATTTCACTACTCTTCCTTTTTTTTCGAATGGGTGGTCGTGTTAGTGTTGATTGTGGTACCAATATGGTATGTGATGGTGATGATGATGATGACTGTGGGTAAGTTGTTCCTTGTTGTTTTTGATATGTTGTTTGATGATGATGGTGACTGTTGAGAAGTTGAAGGCAAATCAGAATAAATTGTGTTAGGAGTTGATGTTGATGATGCCGATGGATATGGTGATGTTGCATTGTTACTTTCATTTATTGCTTCAATTGTCCATTCAATTTCTTCTTCTTCTTCTTCTTCTATCAAGCTGCTGGATGATAAATTATGCTGAAAAGAAGATTCAGTAAAAAAATGTGTATTCCAAAATAAGCTTTACCTACCTCCTCGAAATAATCACTGCTGCTATCGAATGGATTGCTTATTGGTACTGTTTCCTGCAGTACTATACTCAATAGAGGATGGTTATCATCTGCTTTCTTTTTAAAAAGAATTTCTCAAAAAACTTGGATCTGAAAAATTTTTCTCTCAAATTCTGCAAAGCTTGGATTTTATATGTTGCACTTATATCAACGGTTTTGAATAAAAGTTGACATTTTATTTAGCTTGATATAAATATAGAACCTAGGTGTCTACATATACATTTTAAGTTCAATAAATACTGAAACTTTTACTTCAAAAGACTTCTCTTAACAGCACTAGGTTTTAAAAATATAATGAAGTATACATTTCGTAAACTTTATAATTACAATTTTAAATATCGAAATGTTTATGTTATGTTTATTAAGTATGTATTTTTCAACAAAAAAGAATTATTAAAAATAATTTTTTTTTCATTAAAACGAACTTTTGGGTAGAACATATTTGCTTTGTTTTATTTTCTTACCATTCGGCTTTATTTCTCAATTGGAATTCGGCGTTATTTCACTTTATTATAGTGAAATAAGGCCGAACGTCAAAATTCGGCGTTATTTCACTTTCGTAAAGTGCAATAAAGCCGAATTTTGAAATTCGGCGTTATTGCATTCGGCGTTATTTCACGGCACCGATTGCGGTGCTTCGGCGTTATTTCACTTGTGTATCTAGACAGGACTCCATTGAGAGAATACATGAAAATATACACTCATTTTTTCCGATGCTTTACTTCGACCAGGAGTTGTGGCCAGACAGTAGAATTTCCAATTGCTTGAGAGAATTTCCTGCTCTTACTTCATTGTCTATAATGTCTTTCAGAACGGAATAAATAAAAAGAAACTTTGTAGACAAACAAATAAGTTTTAATTATTTATTTTGCATTCAAATAACACATATGTATGTTTGGAAATTTCTATGAAATTGTGTCACGTCCTCCTGATGGTTTGTTTATGCAAAAATAAATTTTTAAGTTATGTACTAAGTAGATGTCGTGTTTTTTATCTACATGCATCCGAATTTTCTTGCTGGCTTGCTGTCTTTTGCTTTAACAATTCGAGTTTAAGCCTATAATAGTCTCTTTTGGCTTCATTCTTTTCTTTTGCCGACCTCATTTTTTCTTTCTTTAGCTCGCCAAAATCTCGTATTATTTTAGTGTATATTTCACTACTCTTCCTTTTTTTTCGAATGGGTGGTCGTGTTAGTGTTGATTGTGGTACCAATATGGTATGTGATGGTGATGATGATGATGACTGTGGGTAAGTTGTTCCTTGTTGTTTTTGATATGTTGTTTGATGATGATGGTGACTGTTGAGAAGTTGAAGGCAAATCAGAATAAATTGTGTTAGGAGTTGATGTTGATGATGCCGATGGATATGGTGATGTTGCATTGTTACTTTCATTTATTGCTTCAATTGTCCATTCAATTTCTTCTTCTTCTTCTTCTTCTATCAAGCTGCTGGATGATAAATTATGCTGAAAAGAAGATTCAGTAAAAAAATGTGTATTCCAAAATAAGCTTTACCTACCTCCTCGAAATAATCACTGCTGCTATCGAATGGATTGCTTATTGGTACTGTTTCCTGCAGTACTATACTCAATAGAGGATGGTTATCATCTGCTTTCTTTTTAAAAAAGCCTCCTCCTGTTTTATACAGCTCAATTTTGTCGCTGGCCAGATCTTTCTTCAAATTGGTTTTGGCATTTTGGTAAAAAGTCCGCAGTTGCACACTTGAGCGCTTGCAGCTGCTACCAGCATTGAACTCGTTTGCAATCTTTTCCCAGCATTGTTTTCTCCACAACATCAGCGTACTTAATTACGATGTTATAGATCCTCGCTTTATCTTGTTCGGTGAGATTTTGGGTCCTTTTCCCTTTGATATCCATAATTTTATTTGAAAAATACGTCTTTTTTAATTTAAATTATTTTTGAACTGTAATTATTATTTTTTATAACAGCACTGTTCCTTGTTTTTTTTTTTTTTTTTTTAAACAGTTGCTTTGATAAAAGAAGTAAATAAGGATAATAATTTAAAAAGGGGTTGTTATCATTACAAGCTTTTTTATTTCATTATAAGTATAACTTAATTCTATATTTTTACATTTCGATTAATAAAAATAAAAAAAAGGAGTTACTTTATACTATAGGTATATTTTGTTGAGTAAATATTTGAAGCTATGGAGTCCTCGTCTTCTTCCTCATCGTCTTCCTCATCTTCTTCAGAAACCAGCTCCGATGAAGATTTTTTTTTGGAATACATTGCGAGTTTGTCCGCAAGAAAGCCGAAAACATATTTTCCAAAGTTGAATTGGACCGAGCTTTATTGTGATGAAGACTTTGAGAAAAGATTTCGGCTTCCTAAATACATGGTGGATGAGCTATTAGAACGGATCGGACATAAGCTGACATCTTTCAGTAACAAGAACAATCCAGTGACTGCACGTGACCAGTTCCTTATTACTTTAAGGTTTTATGCAACTGGTTGTTTCCAGCTTGTTGGAGGAGACCTGTTTGGAGTTTCTCAACCTAGTGTGTCACGATTCATTTCTAATGTTTCGAAAGCAATAGCTGAGCTTGCTCAAGAGGAAATTAAATTCCCTTCTATTGAAAACTTTCAAGAAGTCAAGGAGGGTTTTTATAATATGAGAGGAATACCAAATGTCATTGGTGCCATTGATGGTAAATATAAAAGGATACAAAAAATGTATACTTTCAGAGTGTAAAATTTAATGTTATGTGTAAACATTCCAATTTTTCTAATTTAATACAATTTAGGCACTCATATACCTAAAGAGTCTCCTGGTGGACCATTGGCCGAGCAGTTTCGATGCAGAAAAGGTTTCTTTTCAATAAACACCCAAATTGTGGTCGATTTGGAGATGCGAATACTCGATATAGTTGCACGGTAAGACTTAACAAGGAACACAATATAATATAAAAATATATTCTATCCTTTTGTAAAAAATGGACTTTTAAATCTAAATTTAAGTTTGAAAATTAAAAAAAAAAAAAATTAAAAAGTTTTTTTCTGACTAATTTTTTTTCAATATTTTACTTAATTAAGTATCATTTTTGTCGTCAAAATTCAATGCTCTTATTAGTTTTAAGCTCAACATTGAAAACCGTATGCCTGTAGAACTTTCTGTCTCCAAGCTATTCAAAAATAACTGAACATTCTTCACAAAATCAAGAAAAACAAAATTTTGAGTTTGAAAATAAAGTTTTCTTAAATGTTTAACTAAAATAACTTTTTTTTAAAATACAATTAAAGAAGTGGTTTCTGGTTTCACAAAAGAGTATGGCAGCGCATTGTAGGAGTTATCGTTATTGTTTAATAGTTTGATTATTATATTTATCAATTTAGTTGGCCCGGATCTACCCACGACCAAATGATTTTCAATTTTTCAAACATCAAGGCTCGGATGGAAGCCGGCGATTTTTTATTTTTATTTGATGAATTTCTCAAAAAACTTGGATCTGAAAAATTTTTCTCTCAAATTCTGCAAAGCTTGGATTTTATATGTTGCACTTATATCAACGGTTTTGAATAAAAGTTGACATTTTATTTAGCTTGATATAAATATAGAACCTAGGTGTCTACATATACATTTTAAGTTCAATAAATACTGAAACTTTTACTTCAAAAGACTTCTCTTAACAGCACTAGGTTTTAAAAATATAATGAAGTATACATTTCGTAAACTTTATAATTACAATTTTAAATATCGAAATGTTTATGTTATGTTTATTAAGTATGTATTTTTCAACAAAAAAGAATTATTAAAAATAATTTTTTTTTCATTAAAACGAACTTTTGGGAAGAACATATTTGCTTTGTTTTATTTTCTTACCATTCGGCTTTATTTCTCAATTGGAATTCGGCGTTATTTCACTTTCTAAATATTATTTTTATGACTTTTCATGTGTCTTTCATATTCTCTAAATAAGGTACCATCCTGAGAGCTTTGGAATCATTAAACAAATGTTTAAGTACCCTTTGTATATTTTTTTTGTACAGGACCAATTTCCACTTAAAAATAAAACAAAGCAAATACGTTCTTCCCAAAAGTTCGTTTTAATGAAAAAAAAAATAATTTTTAATAATTCTTTTTTGTTGAAAAATACATACTTAATAAACATAACATAAACATTTCGATATTTAAAATTTTAATTATAAAGTTTACGAAATGTATACTTCATTATATTTTTAAAACCTAGTGCTGTTAAGAGAAGTCTTTTGAAGTAAAAGTTTCAGTATTTATTGAACTTAAAATGTATATGTAGACACCTAGGTTCTATATTTATATCAAGCTAAATAAAATGTCAACTTTTATTCAAAACCGTTGATATAAGTGCAACATATAAAATCCAAGCTTTGCAGAATTTGAGAGAAAAATTTTTCAGATCCAAGTTTTTTGAGAAATTCATCAAATAAAAATAAAAAATCGCGCGATTTTTTATTTTTATTTGATGAATTTCTCAAAAAACTTGGATCTGAAAAATTTTTCCAGATCTTTCTTCAAATTGGTTTTGGCATTTTGGTAAAAAGTCCGCAGTTGCACACTTGAGCGCTTGCAGCTGCTACCAGCATTGAACTCGTTTGCAATCTTTTCCCAGCATTGTTTTCTCCACAACATCAGCGTACTTAATTACGATGTTATAGATCCTCGCTTTATCTTGTTCGGTGAGATTTTGGGTCCTTTTCCCTTTGATATCCATAATTTTATTTGAAAAATACGTCTTTTTTAATTTAAATTATTTTTGAACTGTAATTATTATTTTTTATAACAGCACTGTTCCTTGTTTTTTTTTTTTTTTTTTTAAACAGTTGCTTTGATAAAAGAAGTAAATAAGGATAATAATTTAAAAAGGGGTTGTTATCATTACAAGCTTTTTTATTTCATTATAAGTATAACTTAATTCTATATTTTTTGTAACGAATAATGAAAAAAAAAATCAAATCGATCATCATTCACGATACCACAGGCAACCTCCTATAAGATCCCACACAGTGATCTCATATTAGACACCCTTAAGTAACGTCAACAATGACGTTTAACCTGGAATGAAAGAAATATACAAATGAAAAATGAGATATACTTTACCAATCTAACCTACTGATAAGAGACCACAGCCTCCCTCAGTGGACGCCAGCAACGCTTACAAGTAGAGAGACTTTAGAGGAATAAGTCACTGTCTCCTATAGACAGTGTCCTCTTGTGATGGATGACGCTTACCACAGTGATTGCTCAAGACCTCCCTGGTTTACACCAAAGACCTGCGGTACCTTCACTCATACCAGCAGCTGATCTATCTTCCTCTAAACATCGGCTCATTTCTCTAATATATCTTCATCCCCCCTTTCCACTCACAGAAACTTACTCTCTTCGATCGAATCTTAAAAGCCTTTATTTCAACCGTCAAGTAAAACTCACTACTACAAACCATAGATGAACTAGTTTGCCACTCTACTACTATACCACAACAAAACCCAAGATAAAACCTAATAAAACTCACTACATACCAGACTCTTTAAGAAACAGGCACTGGTTCGGTCGCCTTGGACACTAGTCCCAATGAGATTCCTTAAAGAATCCAAAAGTGGAAAGGCCGTAACTCTGTTCAAACCACAAGACTGTCCCATAGAGAACTCTCTCTATGACCACAGATCCACTTGGTAGAGACAGAGAAACAATTGGGTTGTGATCGACCTTCGCATCCGGTTCGCACGCACGCCCTCAACTAGCTCACAAGGGTCGTGCATTCTTGCTCAGGGATCGACAACGTTGTTACCTCTTTTAACCAGTGCGAACCTACTGAAGTTTAGATGTTGAAAACTTAGAAAAAAAAATAAATATTCCTTGCTGGGGGGCCTGATCAACAAACGCTGAGATATAACTAGGTCCGAAGTATAATTGAGCTGGAAGGCCGACTCAACCTTAGAAAGCGTATTGTAAAAGATTGTTTAGAGAACCGCACAAAATAGCGAGCCGCTATACAAAAGGTATTCTTAGCTGACAGAGAATACAGCGCTAAAGGCTCAGTCAGCATATTACGCGCAAACGACTACTCAAACCGCTGACTAGTGAGTGTAGGTCAACACCTACACACACTCTTATAAATGGGGAAGGAGGAGAAGATGTTGTAAATTCCTCCTTCTGGCTTCTGTACCCACCCATGAGGAAAAGTTCCATCAACTCGGAAGCTTTTTCCACCATTGATCCACGGTGCCAAGTATACCTTAAAAGGTGTTACTATAAAATATTTAGGATCCCCTAAACATGATAAAAGACAAGTATAAAGGCTTGCCTATACCATCACACTACATACCAATAACGACCTAATCGTTACCAAAAGTCTTCAACCAAAAAGAAACTACACTACACCTACACACAACACGATATGTTAATCCACCTTTCCATCCGCACAAGAAGTATGTCCACCCCTCCCAACGTACTTACTTAAATACCATTGTATCTAAAAGAAAATTCCGATATAACCAAAGAAATAAACCACTGTCCATATGACAGCATTAAAAACACTACCAGGATTCTTGTTCTTCAAAAACGTTATAAAGTCGTGATTTATTAAACTTTATCTTAAAATTAACAGTATTGAATGTATGTAAACCTAAACCAAAAGTATCTAAAATTAATAAATCTAAAATATTTCTTAATCAATTATCGATAATATCGTAGAAAAGTTAAATTGTTTTTCTTGATATTAAATTACGTTGAACTATCAATGATTCGATCGTATGTAGAAGCAACTTCTTGGCTTCATACGAATTTCAAATAGTTATTCTTGTCTTTCAAAAAAAAAGTTAATGCGCTGAAGAAAAATGTACTTTAAGTATCATTAGTCTTAGCTCGATTTCATCACTCTCCTTGGAGTGGAATTTAAAAAAAAAGTTATTTGACTCGATTGTCTTTAAGTATCTTTCAAGTTTCAAATTGTTAAAAGTTCTATTCAAAAAAAAAAAGTTGTTGAAACTTTGGAAATGTAAACTTGGATAAACCGAGTTACAAAACGATATTCTAACGAAATACAAAAAGTATGAATATCTACGAAACACTAAACGATGATTTTGTAAGAAAACAAATTCAAAACGAATCCCAAAAGAAAACAAAAGCAAACATGGGACGTTAGCCCAAGGGTTTATGTTGTTGAAACAGACCAGGGAGATAGTAAGAGAATAAAGAGTATTAAATGTATGTTATATATATATATATGGTTAATCAATATAAGCAAAAATATAGTTTTCAAAATATCAATAAAATACAGTCGTAAAGGAATCGGGAGTGCACTCTGGATACCAGTCGCTGAAATATTAAAAAGGTGTTAAATATAATTAAGATCCTAAAACTTTAACCATAGATATGATTATATACACATGCACGACTTTGCTCTTGTTCGATAATAACCTCTCGCTCTTATCAGAGATAAAGCGCTATCTTGGCTTTCCCAAGATACTGTCTGTAAGATAAAGTATCTTCAAATGTGTGACAACGAGTCACTTGGCTATAAATGTAGCTAAATCGTCAGGTTCCAATCGGGACAAATAGTCACGATGCACAAACATGCATTCACCATGTACACGAAAAGTTAACATGAATTGAAAGGATGCAACCTTCAACTTCATGTAAGGAAGAAAGAAATTCTTTCAAGAAAAAGATTGGCAGGTAACTCCAAAGGACTTCCAAACGGGTAGGTACTTTGTTAAGTTACGAAAAAGAATACCAGGACAAAAAGAGTGAACTTGTCAAGTTCAAAATGGAAAGTTGTCTAAAGACTATCAAAAATATCTGTTAGACGAAAGTAATCTCATTAAAGAATGAGGAAAAAGAAACCGAAAAGAAGTGGTATCGACTAGATTCAGATACGGACAGACAGATTACAGATTTGTTCATAGAACAAGTAAAAGAAAAGGGTCCACAAGGACAATAAGGATTGCAACTAGGCAATAAGTGAGTGGATACGTATAGTATCTAGGATATCGTAAGAATAAAAAAAAACTTTCTTTAAAAACAACCAAAGTGTTGAAGTATATTCCACTTCTGTATCACAATGAATATTCGCTAGGAAAATAACATCCAGCTTAAAAATACGCGATGAAGTAACGCCGTTAAGGCAGTGAAGATACAAGTAAAAATTAAACTTTAAAAAAAATGTACTTTAACTTTTCTATTCAGCAACACAAAGGACGAAAACACAAATTACACAAAACACATATATTGCAATTCACTTTTGTTAATGTTCATATCGTTTAAAAAGTCGAAAATAGATATAAATCCACTATCATAAATATAATATATAATATAATAAGATAAATATGTAGATAGACTGAATGAAATTGTATGGGGTGCTCTTAAGTTGCACCGACTGTATCGCAGCTCCACCGTCCGTGGGCGTATGGACGTTGAGTTGTGTCTCACACAACTAAAAATAGTGTACTTCAATAATTATGATTGTCCGGGGTGACAGGATTTACTTCGGTGTCACTGATTCAATAAGCTCTTGTGCATATATATATATATAGCCAAGGGCACTCGCAATATGTGGCAAGAATGGAAAATGAATAACAAAATTTGTTACCTGTGTAGCCAAAATGCGTGGCTAAAATGCGTAGGATTCTTTATAAAGTATTTATTTTTCAGGAACAGGAATCGTAAATGATGAATGATGATTATAGGTGCACATGGAGTCGTATAGACTGTACGCCATGTGGTCGCAGACACGCCGTTTGCAAAAATCTCGTGGCATTAATGTGCCAAAGTAAAAAGAAACATCGAAGATATGTAATTGGCAGCTTTTTGCTGAATATTCTGGTTTTATTGATGTTTGATGAGGTGAGTATTCCTTCTAATTAGGAAGGTAATTCCCCCGTCGAATAATCTTGACCTCGTGTGCAAGATTCCCACGTCGCCATGGACAGAAATTTCCATGGATCATCTACAAAAATTATCTTCTAGCTATGGGCTGAGTCCTGCCCTATATTAAAACCCTAATCAGGGTAAATTCCTTGTTTTTCTTCCTTATTAATTGCTATTTGCAATTAATATAAATCTTTCTAAAGATTTCTTTACATTTTGAGTCACTCGCGAGCAAAAATTGTACAAAGAAATTAAATTATCTGCTGCGTTGAAAAAAACTTCTAATTTACTTTTTAAGAACGATGTAAAATGTATGAGGGTTGAAAATTGAATGACTGAGATGCAGACAATTATCGGAAACCACGCCTCTGTCTGGTTTCCAATAGCAATTGCAAAGACAGAATATGACTTTTACCGCGTTCTTTTTGTTAACATTACATTTGCGTTCGGCAAAGTTAACAACACGAAGTGCGTTTAGTGTTACGTAGCAATGTAAAGCTACTTCGCACTGACAATTTGGTAAGTATGAAAATCGACTTTAAAGACGTTTATCTTTATTTATGTCACTTAATTTTGACATTACAATGTTCGTAGAGGTTTGTAGAACAAATTTGTGTCATGTTTTCTCAAGTATGAGAGAAATTTTGTGCATGTCAATTTTTGACATTTGACTTATTTTTGGAGGATATTGACTCCAATTTGACACAATTGCTTCTCAATCACAAATACCGTCATATACATGACGTTAAACTCATTTTAAACACTCAAGAAACTAATTTTGATTAAGTCAATTTGTCAGTCAAGATGTAATGTAGAAACTGACTAAGAATATTGAAATGGACTGTCATTTCTTTGTTAGATGGTTGTATTGTGCATAAAAATTATGATTCCTATGGAATGCATAATAGATACGGACAACACAAACACTAACTGTCACGATCTGTCAAAACTCAATAATCTGGGTTTTCATGTAACAGACCATAATTGTTGGTTTGGTCGGAACGGGTTTCTATTTCAGCATTGGGCTTGCATTTTGAAATCATTCCAACAGGATTTCCAATAGAAGACAGAAAGATAGTGAAAAAGCGATGAGCAGAAGCGTCTGGTTGGACGGACAGTAACCATAAAGCAAAAACGAAAATGCCGGAAGTGTTCGTCAGCCATAATCCTTCCACACATGGTCATGTAGCAATCGAATGTGCTAGAAAGAGTGCGTCTGAGCTCGGTACAAATATTTGTCTATTAGGATTTTTCATTTTAGGTGGTGTTCAGTGAAGAATATGACAAAGTGGTTCAGGTTTAGGATAATTCCTTATCGAATTTTGTTTCCTGGTGTAGGAATTGAGCAACTAATGTCATTCTTGAAATTTTCGAAATTTCCCGATTTTTCAGAGGGAAATGTCATTAGGTAAATGGACAAATCTAATTTCCTAAAAATTGCCGCAAGGTGGCACTAGTGTTGCGGTGACAAAGTTTTCCCTACAAATCTCAAGGATCGAGACAAGTACCACTTGACTAGATGCTTGTGAAAAAGGACAACTTGTGTCTACCTATACCTTTGCTACTCTGATTCAACTTCTTCCTAAAAAAAAATTTTGAAACTTCAAATTACTCATCACAACTATTGACTCTCTCAACTTCTTCTTCTATCTATCTCAAAGCTAACCTGTATTACCTCTTTACTAAAAAGTGAAATACATAAAACAAATATTCACGAAACTATACAAGAGTCTCATGCACAGCTGGGTAGCCGGGCATAAGAAAAAAATAACTAAAACTATTTTTATCACAGTATGATTTACTTCTTCAAATCTTTCGTATGAGAAGTGGTCACGTAACCTTTCTCATCTTCAACATCATATAAGTTGTTACCTCTAGTCTTAACAACTGTTACTCTAATAAACTTCGGCGATAGCTTAGCGTTGAAATGTTTATTAGCATCACTCAAAACTATATTTCGCTTGTAAATGATATCCCCCACCTTAAAATTGACCGCACGACTTCTGAGATTGTAAACTCTCTCATAAGCATCGTGTGTCTTTTCAAGTGTTGTCTTCAGATATGTATGAAGAATATTCATCTTCGCCACCTTGGGCAACCAATCGATTTCTGAGTTATTAAGTCCTCCTAATTCGCGCAATAACTTGTAGTCCGCTCCGTGTTCAATCATTCTTTGACCGTATAAAGCCTCATATGGCGACATTGTCAAAGCTGAATGGACAGTTGTGCGTAAAGCACTACTAATGGATGACAAATGTACATCCCAATTAGTCTGTTTCGGATCCACGTATGATCTTATCGCTGCTAATATAGACCTATTAACTCTCTCGCTAGCATTAGCTTGAGGTGCATAAATCGCCGTCTTATAATGTTTGACACCAAACATTTTCAACATTTCTTTAAAATCCTTAGAAATAAATTGCGATCCGTTATCGGATAGGATACTCTCAGGTACACCATATAAAAGAAAAATGTCTTCTCTCAAAAACTTAATAACTTCTGCAGCTGTGGCTCTCTTAAGGGGTTTAATAAACACAAACTTTGTGAGTTGGTCTAGAGCAATAACGATGAAAGTGTTCCCATTCCTGGATCTTGGATAAGGACCAAGGAAATCCACATATAAATGTTGGAAGGGCCTTTCAACTTTAAAACTCTCTCCCATTTCAGCTCGTAAAGTCTGGTTGGAAGCTTTTGTTGTCTTGCATGTCTCACAACGATCAACATATTGTTTCACCTGCGAAAACATACCAGGCCAATACAATCTTTCCCTTAACCTGTATAATGTCTTAACGACACCACCGTGAGAAGCTCTGGGTGGATTATGCGCCATGGCAATTATGGATTCTGTCATACTAGACGGTAACCATAACTTCCATGCCAGATCATCCAATAGAGGATTCCCAACTGCATGTTTTGTTCTCTTATATATATATCCCTCAGATATCTTCAAGTCTGGTAATCGTTCCTGCTCTTTGCTGATATGACTGATGAGTTGTGAGTATTCTTCGGACTTGAATCCCGGATCGTCGAAGTCAATGTGGAGCACCTCCTCGGTTTCGACTTGTGCAACACTGGATATGTAGCTCTCTGCCGTTAAAGCATCGGCTTCGTACACTCTAGAAAGAGCGTCGGGTACCACGTTAAGTGTTCCTTTCCTGTGTTCAACCACGAAATCGAACCCTTGAAGTCTCATACTCCACCTGGCCAGACGACCGGTAGGGTCCTTCATGTTCATCAGCCATTTCAGGCTTGAATGATCAGTGATCACCTTAAACTTATATCCTTCGATATACGAACGGAATTTCTGAATTCCTAAAAACGCAGCGAGGCATTCACGTTCGGTAACGGTGTAGTTCCTCTGCGCAGCATTTAATTTCTGAGAGAAGTAATAAATGGGGCGTTCAGCTCCGTTCTCATCTCGCTGGCAAAGTACACATCCGATACCGGACGCAGATGCATCGCACAAAATAATAAACTCCTTCTCGAAATCAGGGTTTATCAGAACAGGTGTTGTAGTAAGTGCTTTCTTTATGCTTTCGAATGCTGTCTGAGCTTCGGAATTGAAATCAAAAGCCTTACCTTTCTTAAGAGTGTCAGTGAGTGGGGCAGCCAAGGTTGAAAAATTTTCCACGAACCTCCGATACCAACCAGCCATTCCTAAGAAACGCCTAACTTGGCGAGTGGTTGTCGGCATCGGGAAGTTGATAATAGCAGCAACCTTATCAGGATCTGCTTTCAAACATCCTTGTCCCACTTTGTATCCTAAGTATTGTAATTCCTCGTAACAAAATTTCGATTTCTCGACATTAATAGTGAGTCCTGCTCTATCCAACTCTCTACTAATGATTTTCAAAACTGCTAAGTGCTCCTCGAAAGTTTTCGTCACCACCAAAAGGTCATCTAAATAAACGAAGACTCGGTCCTGCAACTCGCGTGGAACAACTAAATTCATCAGATATGTCAGGCTTTGAGCGGCGTTGCAAAGACCGAAAGGCATCACGTTGAATTGATACAACGGCCTTCCTGGAACCGTAAAGGCTGTCTTTTCCTTCGCGCTCTCCTCCAGTGGTATCTGCCAGTACGCATCTTTCAAATCCACGCTCGATATGAAACGTGTCTCCGAAAGACGTGACAGCAGTCCCTCAATGTGCGCAATAGGACGCGCATCTTTCTTAGTAACCATATTGACTTTTCTGAAGTCCAAACAAAGTCGATCCTTGCCAGGCTTGCGTACAAGCACAACAGGTGAGGACCATGGACTATTGCTTTCTTCAATAACCCCTAGTGAAAGCATGCGGTCTACTTCTGCGTACATTAGAGACTGCACCACTGGGGAGACCGGATAATACCTTTGCTTGATTGGAGGAGCATCCCCCGTATCAATACCGTGTTTTACCCAATCTGTTTTGCCTAAACCCTTTAGTGTGAATGACGGAAAACTTCGTATCACATCTTCGAGTTTAGCATTCTCTACATTCGTCAACTTACACTTATTGACTAATTTATCTTTAACTTCAACATCATGTTGAAATGACAAACTGGAAATTACGTTTGGTGCTATTTGGAATTTCGACCAAAAATCGACACCTAAGTATAAACGTTGAGCTAATGTCGGAACGACATAAAAACTCATGCTATGAGTAGCACCTTTATACTTAACGTCAGTGGTAATTAATCCACAAATTTTTTGTTTCTGCCCGTCAGCGGTTGAAACACTTGAATTAACCTTTTTAATTGCAATATTTTTGTTGGACAAGTAAGTTAAAACATCAGCGCCAAGGCAACTGATACTTGCGCCAGAGTCTAATAGACCCAATATCTTGTCTCCAAAAATTTCAACGTTGACATAAGGGCGAGGATCTCCAGATTCTCTTTCTAATGTCGTTGAAGCTATATTCTTATATAATAGTCGTTTTTCTTTAAATCTGATTCGAGTACGTCTAATACGATTAGACAATTCAGGATAATTCATAATTCGCTTTCGGACTTCATAATAATTTCTAAGCCTTTCATGAAATGGCTTTCTCATAAATTCATTTTTCTTAATATTAGTATTTAAAACATTTGGTGTTGTTGCATTAACAACAAGTTTATTAATTGGTTTTAAAATTGTAACAGGAGTTTTGAGAGTTGAAGATGCTTCGGCACTTAAAACTCCGGGTTTATCTGTTCGGAGCGAACCCCCCCGGATATTGGGTTGTTCCTCCTTAAGTTTCCCTGGCATTTTGGACACGTAGGAAAAATAACGTTCTCCAAACCACATCGGAAACAAAACTTCCTATCTACAGGCTTATTGCATTCCCTGAACCCATGCCCTACACTTAAACAATTCCAACACTTCCAAGTGTTCCTATCTCTATGTACGTTATGTACTGCTTCTACACTTGAAGTTAAAGCTACAGCTAAATCATTTGATTCTTCCACAACTTCGTTTACGAAACGTTTTGTTGGAATTCGGTGCGTGTTCGGCACAAAAGAAGATCGCGTGCTCTCCTGTCGATCGAGAAACTTTTCGATTGTTCGGCATACATATGCCATCTGTCTAAGACTGTGAGTGCTGAAAGTAATGAGTAACTCACCCATTCGTCTCTTTACATTCGTCTTAATAATCTCAATAAGTTCTCTCTCAGACTTTGGAACACGCATCCTCGAATTTATCAACATTAAAGCGTCGTAGAAATCATTGAATGATTCATTCGACTGCTGCTTTCGGTCTGAAAGCTTCCTTGACAACTCGGAGTCTGTTTCGAGACTTCGAAATTGTTCGATCAAACCGGACTGAAGCGAACTCCAAGAAGTGTGTGGATTACTCTTCAAGTACATCCAGTACCATGACTCCGCTTGTCCTGACACAAAATGGTGAAAATTCACCGTCAACTCATCCCATGGAACACCATAACTGTACCTAACGCGTTCTAATCGAAATAGAAAGTCGTCAACAGACATGTTGCGACCGTCAAATCGAATTCCCCACTTATGAAACTGTGGAAATTTACTATATGACGTGGCGTTAGAGGGTACTTGTCTCCTGGGTGATGAAGCTTCCGGAGAATTATCTAAATTAATCGCATTCATTTGCGTAAGAAAATCATCAAGGTTAGAACCGTTAGCCATTTCTACTGGATGTCCTGAAGGAGCATTCCGAGTAAGACCTGGTTCATTGTTTGGGGTTGGATAGTTTTCCAAATTCCTATTAAAATTATTATTTTGATTTGTAGGATTGCCGGTATTTGTTCCGTTTGGAGCGTTAGCTATTCTAGCTCTATTTGTCGCTTGACTAACTGCTTGTCTGGGTGCAAGATTTTGAGAAGTAGAGGGTTGATTGCTTGAAGAAGGAGGTATGGTCTGAAATAAATT
Organism: Platycheirus albimanus; assembly: GCA_916050605.2. NCBI lineage: Eukaryota > Metazoa > Arthropoda > Insecta > Diptera > Syrphidae > Platycheirus > Platycheirus albimanus. The sequence goes on along the minus strand of OU696696.1, from coordinate 226,721,521 downwards.
TGTCAATTGCTCAAGAAGTAGAGCTTGACTTTGTTTTATCTCCTCTTTCATGACTCGCCTATCCTCTTCTCTGTGTAATTCAACTGTCGCTGTAATCATCTCTTGAAGAGTAAGAGAATCTTCAGTTACATTTCGTCTATTGTCAAAACTATCGTTGACGACACGACCATTGACATTACCGAGAGGCATAGTACCATCATTAATCCCTAAAGGACTAGATTCATCTTCAATTCGCATATCACCTCTTCTCTGATCTTCACCGCTACCTGCAGCTTGTGGATCTGCCATAATTATAACGTCTAAAAACCTTGAATTATAAGTGCTCGGACGGATTAATCTCCTATTTCCACTACTCATTCAACTGAGATTGTGAAACTCTTGTATAAACACAAAACTAATGAAACACAATCGAAGTGACAAAAAAAAATTAAACAGTGCTTAAAATTAAAAGTATTTATAGTGAAACGGATCACTTAGTAATTCAATCAAAAGATATAGTCCTACAAAGAGAAGACTCCTTGTAGACTAGAAAAGATCCTACAAAAAAAAAGTTTGACTCTTAAAGAAAATTCTTCAAGATTTCTTCAAAGTCAAAAAAAAAGTTACTTAATGATATACTAAACTATTCTTAACTTGTTCTTGAATCGTAATTTAAATTCCAAAAATTACTGACCAAAACAATCTAAACCTATGTACTAAAAACTGAACTAACTTCTCAGAAACTATCCTGAAAGTTATTACTCTTAAAAATAAAGTAATTATTATATGGGAGGCGACACCGCCAAAAATTCTAAACTCTAAACTCTATCAAAAATTATCTCAAAAACTGGGCAACACTGCCACTAAAAATCTCAAAAAAAAAACTGCGACACCGCAAAAATTACCAGAATTTATCTTAGTTAACGTCTCTAAGACAAACTCCAAACTCACAAAAAACTCAGGATTTCCTTTTAGTTGACGTCTCTAAAAGAAAAATCCCTACCAAAACCAGAATTCCTTTTTCAGTTACGTCCCTGAAAAATAATTCCAAAACTATACTCAAAAAAAAAATTTTCTGAAAACTACAAAACTTCCTATAAATCTTGTAATAACTTCTTACAAAATTTATTTAATCTTCAAAATTAAATTTTTAAATCTCAACAATAACTCATTCACGTTTGGGAGTGGACATTCCCCCCCGTGCGTAATGGATTAACAACATATCGAAAAAAAGACGTTAGCTTGACTGTACCACGACAATCAACTAACAAAAAAAAACTTAGTGTGTGTGTCTTTAAACTATTCGTGCTCAACACAAAAACTGAATCTGCTAAATTCAACGGATAGTGACTCCTCATTTCATTATGCTACTGCAGACGTGCGTAGGGACTATTGATCACCCACCACCGGTTAGCACTTCATAAAATGAATTATCAACCATTCATTAAATCTAACCTTCAAAAATCTTCATAAAATTCTCTTAAAAAAAAAGTAAAAAGTGAAAAAGTATTATTTGGAGTAGAAAACATGGATTATTCCGTGACGATAAAGTAGCTTTTGCAGCTGACGTGCGTAGAGACTAAAATCATCCACCACCGGTCAAAAGACTCAATTATCTACCACTTCCTAACCCTTTCTATGCTATCGCTTTAAGTAAAGTGACCATTAGCAACAGTCAACCAAGAATAATAACTCTTCGGTCCGGACAAATGACTCAAATGTACCTATCACGAGAGGTAGAGAAATAATAGTGAAGCTAACGCAACAGACAGAAGTCAGGACTCTATCGACCAACTTCCCGGACATATAGTCTTCATTACTAAACTCCGATGACGTTCCTCTAGCAAAAGAAAAGTACTACTTCAAAAAAAAAACTTCATCCAAAACAAATTTCAAAAATGAAAAATTTCCAAAAGAAAAATTAATTTCCCCCAAAAACTTTTCGAATCGACTTAATACAATACAAAATCTAAACCTTCAAAAAAACTAATCTCAAAACGTTCTTCAGGCCCCACGTTGGGCGCCATTCTGTAACGAATAATGAAAAAAAAAATCAAATCGATCATCATTCACGATACCACAGGCAACCTCCTATAAGATCCCACACAGTGATCTCATATTAGACACCCTTAAGTAACGTCAACAATGACGTTTAACCTGGAATGAAAGAAATATACAAATGAAAAATGAGATATACTTTACCAATCTAACCTACTGATAAGAGACCACAGCCTCCCTCAGTGGACGCCAGCAACGCTTACAAGTAGAGAGACTTTAGAGGAATAAGTCACTGTCTCCTATAGACAGTGTCCTCTTGTGATGGATGACGCTTACCACAGTGATTGCTCAAGACCTCCCTGGTTTACACCAAAGACCTGCGGTACCTTCACTCATACCAGCAGCTGATCTATCTTCCTCTAAACATCGGCTCATTTCTCTAATATATCTTCATCCCCCCTTTCCACTCACAGAAACTTACTCTCTTCGATCGAATCTTAAAAGCCTTTATTTCAACCGTCAAGTAAAACTCACTACTACAAACCATAGATGAACTAGTTTGCCACTCTACTACTATACCACAACAAAACCCAAGATAAAACCTAATAAAACTCACTACATACCAGACTCTTTAAGAAACAGGCACTGGTTCGGTCGCCTTGGACACTAGTCCCAATGAGATTCCTTAAAGAATCCAAAAGTGGAAAGGCCGTAACTCTGTTCAAACCACAAGACTGTCCCATAGAGAACTCTCTCTATGACCACAGATCCACTTGGTAGAGACAGAGAAACAATTGGGTTGTGATCGACCTTCGCATCCGGTTCGCACGCACGCCCTCAACTAGCTCACAAGGGTCGTGCATTCTTGCTCAGGGATCGACAACGTTGTTACCTCTTTTAACCAGTGCGAACCTACTGAAGTTTAGATGTTGAAAACTTAGAAAAAAAAATAAATATTCCTTGCTGGGGGGCCTGATCAACAAACGCTGAGATATAACTAGGTCCGAAGTATAATTGAGCTGGAAGGCCGACTCAACCTTAGAAAGCGTATTGTAAAAGATTGTTTAGAGAACCGCACAAAATAGCGAGCCGCTATACAAAAGGTATTCTTAGCTGACAGAGAATACAGCGCTAAAGGCTCAGTCAGCATATTACGCGCAAACGACTACTCAAACCGCTGACTAGTGAGTGTAGGTCAACACCTACACACACTCTTATAAATGGGGAAGGAGGAGAAGATGTTGTAAATTCCTCCTTCTGGCTTCTGTACCCACCCATGAGGAAAAGTTCCATCAACTCGGAAGCTTTTTCCACCATTGATCCACGGTGCCAAGTATACCTTAAAAGGTGTTACTATAAAATATTTAGGATCCCCTAAACATGATAAAAGACAAGTATAAAGGCTTGCCTATACCATCACACTACATACCAATAACGACCTAATCGTTACCAAAAGTCTTCAACCAAAAAGAAACTACACTACACCTACACACAACACGATATGTTAATCCACCTTTCCATCCGCACAAGAAGTATGTCCACCCCTCCCAACGTACTTACTTAAATACCATTGTATCTAAAAGAAAATTCCGATATAACCAAAGAAATAAACCACTGTCCATATGACAGCATTAAAAACACTACCAGGATTCTTGTTCTTCAAAAACGTTATAAAGTCGTGATTTATTAAACTTTATCTTAAAATTAACAGTATTGAATGTATGTAAACCTAAACCAAAAGTATCTAAAATTAATAAATCTAAAATATTTCTTAATCAATTATCGATAATATCGTAGAAAAGTTAAATTGTTTTTCTTGATATTAAATTACGTTGAACTATCAATGATTCGATCGTATGTAGAAGCAACTTCTTGGCTTCATACGAATTTCAAATAGTTATTCTTGTCTTTCAAAAAAAAAGTTAATGCGCTGAAGAAAAATGTACTTTAAGTATCATTAGTCTTAGCTCGATTTCATCACTCTCCTTGGAGTGGAATTTAAAAAAAAAGTTATTTGACTCGATTGTCTTTAAGTATCTTTCAAGTTTCAAATTGTTAAAAGTTCTATTCAAAAAAAAAAAGTTGTTGAAACTTTGGAAATGTAAACTTGGATAAACCGAGTTACAAAACGATATTCTAACGAAATACAAAAAGTATGAATATCTACGAAACACTAAACGATGATTTTGTAAGAAAACAAATTCAAAACGAATCCCAAAAGAAAACAAAAGCAAACATGGGACGTTAGCCCAAGGGTTTATGTTGTTGAAACAGACCAGGGAGATAGTAAGAGAATAAAGAGTATTAAATGTATGTTATATATATATATATGGTTAATCAATATAAGCAAAAATATAGTTTTCAAAATATCAATAAAATACAGTCGTAAAGGAATCGGGAGTGCACTCTGGATACCAGTCGCTGAAATATTAAAAAGGTGTTAAATATAATTAAGATCCTAAAACTTTAACCATAGATATGATTATATACACATGCACGACTTTGCTCTTGTTCGATAATAACCTCTCGCTCTTATCAGAGATAAAGCGCTATCTTGGCTTTCCCAAGATACTGTCTGTAAGATAAAGTATCTTCAAATGTGTGACAACGAGTCACTTGGCTATAAATGTAGCTAAATCGTCAGGTTCCAATCGGGACAAATAGTCACGATGCACAAACATGCATTCACCATGTACACGGAAAAGTTAACATGAATTGAAAGGATACAACCTTCAACTTCATTTAAGGAAGAAAGAAATTCTTTCAAGAAAAAGATTGGCAGGTAACTCCAAAGGACTTCCAAACGGGTAGGTACTTTGTTAAGTTACGAAAAAGAATACCAGGACAAAAAGAGTGAACTTGTCAAGTTCAAAATGGAAAGTTGTCTAAAGACTATCAAAAATATCTGTTAGACGAAAGTAATCTCATTAAAGAATGAGGAAAAAGAAACCGAAAAGAAGTGGTATCGACTAGATTCAGATACGGACAGACAGATTACAGATTTGTTCATAGAACAAGTAAAAGAAAAGGGTCCACAAGGACAATAAGGATTGCAACTAGGCAATAAGTGAGTGGATACGTATAGTATCTAGGATATCGTAAGAATAAAAAAAAACTTTCTTTAAAAACAACCAAAGTGTTGAAGTATATTCCACTTCTGTATCACAATGAATATTCGCTAGGAAAATAACATCCAGCTTAAAAATACGCGATGAAGTAACGCCGTTAAGGCAGTGAAGATACAAGTAAAAATTAAACTTTAAAAAAAATGTACTTTAACTTTTCTATTCAGCAACACAAAGGACGAAAACACAAATTACACAAAACACATATATTGCAATTCACTTTTGTTAATGTTCATATCGATTAAAAAGTCGAAAATAGATATAAATCCACTATCATAAATATAATATATAATATAATAAGATAAATATGTAGATAGACTGAATGAAATTGTATGGGGTGCTCTTAAGTTGCACCGACTGTATCGCAGCTCCACCGTCCGTGGGCGTATGGACGTTGAGTTGTGTCTCACACAACTAAAAATAGTGTACTTCAATAATTATGATTGTCCGGGGTGACAGGATTTACTTCGGTGTCACTGATTCAATAAGCTCTTGTGCATATATATATATATAGCCAAGGGCACTCGCAATATGTGGCAAGAATGGAAAATGAATAACAAAATTTGTTACCTGTGTAGCCAAAATGCGTGGCTAAAATGCGTAGGATTCTTTATAAAGTATTTATTTTTCAGGAACAGGAATCGTAAATGATGAATGATGATTATAGGTGCACATGGAGTCGTATAGACTGTACGCCATGTGGTCGCAGACACGCCGTTTGCAAAAATCTCGTGGCATTAATGTGCCAAAGTAAAAAGAAACATCGAAGATATGTAATTGGCAGCTTTTTGCTGAATATTCTGGTTTTATTGATGTTTGATGAGGTGAGTATTCCTTCTAATTAGGAAGGTAATTCCCCCGTCGAATAATCTTGACCTCGTGTGCAAGATTCCCACGTCGCCATGGACAGAAATTTCCATGGATCATCTACAAAAATTATCTTCTAGCTATGGGCTGAGTCCTGCCCTATATTAAAACCCTAATCAGGGTAAATTCCTTGTTTTTCTTCCTTATTAATTGCTATTTGCAATTAATATAAATCTTTCTAAAGATTTCTTTACATTTTGAGTCACTCGCGAGCAAAAATTGTACAAAGAAATTAAATTATCTGCTGCGTTGAAAAAAACTTCTAATTTACTTTTTAAGAACGATGTAAAATGTATGAGGGTTGAAAATTGAATGACTGAGATGCAGACAATTATCGGAAACCACGCCTCTGTCTGGTTTCCAATAGCAATTGCAAAGACAGAATATGACTTTTACCGCGTTCTTTTTGTTAACATTACATTTGCGTTCGGCAAAGTTAACAACACGAAGTGCGTTTAGTGTTACGTAGCAATGTAAAGCTACTTCGCACTGACAATTTGGTAAGTATGAAAATCGACTTTAATGACGTTTATCTTTATTTATGTCACTTAATTTTGACATTACAATGTTCGTAGAGGTTTGTAGAACAAATTTGTGTCATGTTTTCTCAAGTATGAGAGAAATTTTGTGCATGTCAATTTTTGACATTTGACTTATTTTTGGAGGATATTGACTCCAATTTGACACAATTGCTTCTCAATCACAAATACCGTCATATACATGACGTTAAACTCATTTTAAACACTCAAGAAACTAATTTTGATTAAGTCAATTTGTCAGTCAAGATGTAATGTAGAAACTGACTAAGAATATTGAAATGGACTGTCATTTCTTTGTTAGATGGTTGTATTGTGCATAAAAATTATGATTCCTATGGAATGCATAATAGATACGGACAACACAAACACTAACTGTCACGATCTGTCAAAACTCAATAATCTGGGTTTTCATGTAACAGACCATAATTGTTGGTTTGGTCGGAACGGGTTTCTATTTCAGCATTGGGCTTGCATTTTGAAATCATTCCAACAGGATTTCCAATAGAAGACAGAAAGATAGTGAAAAAGCGATGAGCAGAAGCGTCTGGTTGGACGGACAGTAACCATAAAGCAAAAACGAAAATGCCGGAAGTGTTCGTCAGCCATAATCCTTCCACACATGGTCATGTAGCAATCGAATGTGCTAGAAAGAGTGCGTCTGAGCTCGGTACAAATATTTGTCTATTAGGATTTTTCATTTTAGGTGGTGTTCAGTGAAGAATATGACAAAGTGGTTCAGGTTTAGGATAATTCCTTATCGAATTTTGTTTCCTGGTGTAGGAATTGAGCAACTAATGTCATTCTTGAAATTTTCGAAATTTCCCGATTTTTCAGAGGGAAATGTCATTAGGTAAATGGACAAATCTAATTTCCTAAAAATTGCCGCAAGGTGGCACTAGTGTTGCGGTGACAAAGTTTTCCCTACATTTTACATTTCGATTAATAAAAATAAAAAAAAGGAGTTACTTTATACTATAGGTATATTTTGTTGAGTAAATATTTGAAGCTATGGAGTCCTCGTCTTCTTCCTCATCGTCTTCCTCATCTTCTTCAGAAACCAGCTCCGATGAAGATTTTTTTTTGGAATACATTGCGAGTTTGTCCGCAAGAAAGCCGAAAACATATTTTCCAAAGTTGAATTGGACCGAGCTTTATTGTGATGAAGACTTTGAGAAAAGATTTCGGCTTCCTAAATACATGGTGGATGAGCTATTAGAACGGATCGGACATAAGCTGACATCTTTCAGTAACAAGAACAATCCAGTGACTGCACGTGACCAGTTCCTTATTACTTTAAGGTTTTATGCAACTGGTTGTTTCCAGCTTGTTGGAGGAGACCTGTTTGGAGTTTCTCAACCTAGTGTGTCACGATTCATTTCTAATGTTTCGAAAGCAATAGCTGAGCTTGCTCAAGAGGAAATTAAATTCCCTTCTATTGAAAACTTTCAAGAAGTCAAGGAGGGTTTTTATAATATGAGAGGAATACCAAATGTCATTGGTGCCATTGATGGTAAATATAAAAGGATACAAAAAATGTATACTTTCAGAGTGTAAAATTTAATGTTATGTGTAAACATTCCAATTTTTCTAATTTAATACAATTTAGGCACTCATATACCTAAAGAGTCTCCTGGTGGACCATTGGCCGAGCAGTTTCGATGCAGAAAAGGTTTCTTTTCAATAAACACCCAAATTGTGGTCGATTTGGAGATGCGAATACTCGATATAGTTGCACGGTAAGACTTAACAAGGAACACAATATAATATAAAAATATATTCTATCCTTTTGTAAAAAATGGACTTTTAAATCTAAATTTAAGTTTGAAAATTAAAAAAAAAAAAAATTAAAAAGTTTTTTTCTGACTAATTTTTTTTCAATATTTTACTTAATTAAGTATCATTTTTGTCGTCAAAATTCAATGCTCTTATTAGTTTTAAGCTCAACATTGAAAACCGTATGCCTGTAGAACTTTCTGTCTCCAAGCTATTCAAAAATAACTGAACATTCTTCACAAAATCAAGAAAAACAAAATTTTGAGTTTGAAAATAAAGTTTTCTTAAATGTTTAACTAAAATAACTTTTTTTTAAAATACAATTAAAGAAGTGGTTTCTGGTTTCACAAAAGAGTATGGCAGCGCATTGTAGGAGTTATCGTTATTGTTTAATAGTTTGATTATTATATTTATCAATTTAGTTGGCCCGGATCTACCCACGACCAAATGATTTTCAATTTTTCAAACATCAAGGCTCGGATGGAAGCCGGCGATTTTTTATTTTTATTTGATGAATTTCTCAAAAAACTTGGATCTGAAAAATTTTTCTCTCAAATTCTGCAAAGCTTGGATTTTATATGTTGCACTTATATCAACGGTTTTGAATAAAAGTTGACATTTTATTTAGCTTGATATAAATATAGAACCTAGGTGTCTACATATACATTTTAAGTTCAATAAATACTGAAACTTTTACTTCAAAAGACTTCTCTTAACAGCACTAGGTTTTAAAAATATAATGAAGTATACATTTCGTAAACTTTATAATTACAATTTTAAATATCGAAATGTTTATGTTATGTTTATTAAGTATGTATTTTTCAACAAAAAAGAATTATTAAAAATAATTTTTTTTTCATTAAAACGAACTTTTGGGAAGAACATATTTGCTTTGTTTTATTTTCTTACCATTCGGCTTTATTTCTCAATTGGAATTCGGCGTTATTTCACTTTCTAAATATTATTTTTATGACTTTTCATGTGTCTTTCATATTCTCTAAATAAGGTACCATCCTGAGAGCTTTGGAATCATTAAACAAATGTTTAAGTACCCTTTGTATATTTTTTTTGTACAGGACCAATTTCCACTTAAAAATAAAACAAAGCAAATACGTTCTTCCCAAAAGTTCGTTTTAATGAAAAAAAAAATAATTTTTAATAATTCTTTTTTGTTGAAAAATACATACTTAATAAACATAACATAAACATTTCGATATTTAAAATTTTAATTATAAAGTTTACGAAATGTATACTTCATTATATTTTTAAAACCTAGTGCTGTTAAGAGAAGTCTTTTGAAGTAAAAGTTTCAGTATTTATTGAACTTAAAATGTATATGTAGACACCTAGGTTCTATATTTATATCAAGCTAAATAAAATGTCAACTTTTATTCAAAACCGTTGATATAAGTGCAACATATAAAATCCAAGCTTTGCAGAATTTGAGAGAAAAATTTTTCAGATCCAAGTTTTTTGAGAAATTCATCAAATAAAAATAAAAAATCGCGCGATTTTTTATTTTTATTTGATGAATTTCTCAAAAAACTTGGATCTGAAAAATTTTTCTCTCAAATTCTGCAAAGCTTGGATTTTATATGTTGCACTTATATCAACGGTTTTGAATAAAAGTTGACATTTTATTTAGCTTGATATAAATATAGAACCTAGGTGTCTACATATACATTTTAAGTTCAATAAATACTGAAACTTTTACTTCAAAAGACTTCTCTTAACAGCACTAGGTTTTAAAAATATAATGAAGTATACATTTCGTAAACTTTATAATTAAAATTTTAAATATCGAAATGTTTATGTTATGTTTATTAAGTATGTATTTTTCAACAAAAAAGAATTATTAAAAATTATTTTTTTTTTTCATTAAAACGAACTTTTGGGAAGAACGTATTTGCTTTGTTTTATTTTTAAGTGGAAATTGGTCCTGTACAAAAAAAATATACAAAAGGTACTTAAACATTTGTTTAATGATTCCAAAGCTCTCAGGATGGTACCTTATTTAGAGAATATGAAAGACACATGAAAAGTCATAAAAATAATATTTAGAAAGTGAAATAACGCCGAATCGGCGTTATTTCACTTTATTATAGTGAAATAAGGCCGAACGTCAAAATTCGGCGTTATTTCACTTTCGTAAAGTGCAATAAAGCCGAATTTTGAAATTCGGCGTTATTGCATTCGGCGTTATTTCACGGCACCGATTGCGCATATTGAGGGGCTGCTGGCACGTCTGACAGAAACACGTTATATTTCTAGCGTGGATCTAAAGGATGCGTTTTGGCAGATACAGCTGGAGCAAAGTTCGAGGGAGAAAACCGCTTTTACGGTACCTGGCCGACCACTGTACCAATTTAGGGTCATGCCCTTCGGTCTATGTAATGCGGCACAAAGTTTGAGCTACCTGATGAGTCACGTAATCCCATCAGGATTACGAGATCAAGTATTTGTGTACTTGAACGATCTGGTGGTTGTGTCGAGGGATTTCGACGAACACCTGGAGACTCTGGAGATAGTCGGAAAGTGCTTGACGGATGCAGGGCTTACAATCAATGTCGAGAAATCGAAGTTTTGTTTTGATGAGCTTCACTATCTCGGTTATAAGGTCGGACAGGGCTGCTTGAAAGCGGATCCAGATAAAATCACAGCAATCACTAACTTCCCTTTACCAACCACAACTCGCCAAGTTCGCCGATTTCTCGGTATGGCAGGTTGGTATCGGCGATTTGTTAAGGATTTCAGCACCCTAGCCGCACCCTTGACCGAGACATTGAAAAAAGGAAAAGTCTTTAAGATGAATCCAGAAGCCATTGAAGCTTTCTTACACATCAAGCAAGCTTTGACTTCAGCACCTGTGTTAGTCAATCCAGATTTCTCCAAAGAATTCATCATTCTCTGCGACGCATCCGCGACTGGCATCGGATGTGTACTCTGTCAGCGGGACAAATCTGGGGCGGAGCAGCCTATATACTACTTCTCCCGGAAACTGAATGCTGCACAGAGAAACTATTCGGTGATAGAGCGCGAGTGCTTAGCAGCTTTTGAAAGTATCCAAAAGTTCAGATCCTACGTTGAAGGATACCATTTTCGTGTCATTACAGATCATTCTAGCCTGAAATGGCTGATAACTATGAAGGATCCAACTGGAAGACTAACGAGGTGGAGTATGCGACTCCAAGGTTTCCATTTTGTGGTAGAGCATCGAAAAGGTACTTTGAATGTCGTGCCAGACGCTCTATCTAGAGCACATGAAGACGATGAGTTGACAGTATCAGCTTTCCTTTCGTGTCTACCGCAGATCGATGCCTCGGAGGTAGTCCACATCGATCTTGAGGATCCGTCCTTTAAGTCTGAAGGTTATCTTGACGTCATCAGTCATATCAGGAAGGAACAGGAACGACTACCTGATCTCAAAGTGTCGGAAGGATATGTTTACAAACGCACTAGACATGCGGTTGGTAATCCCTTGGCGGATGATCTAACTTGGAAGTTGTGGGTCCCATCAGAGATGACGGAATCTCTAATCTCATTGGCTCACAATCCGCCGCGTGCTTCGCATGATGGAGTGGTAAAGACTATTTACCGGTTGAGAGATAGGTTTTACTGGCCCAGTATGTACACGCAGGTCAAACTATACGTAGACCGGTGTGAAACGTGTAAGACCAGTAAAGCAGCCATTATTACATTACGAGCAGAGGTGGGAAAGAGTTTTGAAGTGGATAGACCGTTTCAACATCTATATGTCGCTTTCTCAGGCCGTATCCCAGGTCGAAATCTGGTAATGTTTACATCGCAATCGTGTTGAATCAAATAACGAAGTTCGTCTTTATCAAACCACTGCGCAAGGCAACAGCCGCGAGCGTGGTCAGATTCCTGAAGGACGATGTATTTTTGGTATATGGAGTGCCGGAGAGTCTCCTCTCTGACAAGGGCACGCAATTTGTTGGTAAGGAATTTCAAAAGTTTTTGGATGTTTTCGGGGTCAAACACTACCGAACGGCAGTGTATGCTCCCCAGTAGAACGCAAGTGAACGCGTGAACCGTTCAATCCTTGCGGCCATTAGGTCGTATGTTAATCCTCGACAGACGGATTGGGATGCCCATCTGTCTTCGATCAGTAGTGCGCTGCGCAAGTTACGTGAGCAACGCAGTTGGCAACTACGTTACGCTGTACAAATGTTCATGAAGCAGAAACTGGCTAACCTTGACTTTTTCTTAAATTATGTAGTTGTTCTATTCTTAAGCTCTTGTTCAAGTTCTTTTTTTCTGTATACCTACATTATGCAATTATATTATGATTAATTTAGTCTTAAGTTGATACGTATTAAAGAATGATCAAAAAATATTCGCTTAAGTCTTTTCTTTAAATAAGATTATAACTGGCGCAGTCGGTAGGATTGCTTAATTTTTTCAATAAGTGAATAATTAGTAGCTTTACCTTGAAAATTTTATAGCAAACAAAAATAAAGCCTCATAGTCCAATAGAGGAAATTAAAACAAACAATTGAAATAAGTCATTAAAGCATTATTTCTCTCACCATGGAATACCAGAAAAAATTGTCACTGACAATGCTAGTGAATTCTTATCAACTATTTTTGAAGAATTCTTAAGGATGTATGAAATTGATTAACATTCAATTTGTACCAAAAGTTCCACAGGCAACTCTCCAGTAGAACGATTTCATTCTACACTGACAGAATTAATAAGAATCATTAAAGCCGAATTCCCTAACAAGGCTTTTCCAGAAATAGTTGATGAAGCGGTTATTACTTATAATTGCTCTATCCACTCCTCAACTAAGTTATCACCATTTGAGTTACAAAGCGGGCACATTAATAAAAAAGAATTTTTTCCTAAAACCAATAACATACTACCAAAGCAAGACTATTTACGGAATCATATGAAAAACTATGAATTTTTTAAAAAAAACTAGTTTACGAGCGTTGTAAAGCCCAAAAAGAACACATTATTGAACTGCGAAATGAAACTCGTAAGGACCCACCTGAGTATAGACAAAATGAAAATATATATGAACAAGACGATAGAAGAAATAAACTCGCCCCCAGGTTCAGCCAACATAAAGTAACTACAGACAATAAAATAACAGTTGAAACAAATAGACGCAAAGTCCACAAACAAAAAATAAGAAAAAAAAGAAAACTTACTTAAGAAAGACATTATTTAAATTTTTGTTCGTCTGAAAAAAAAAAAAAAATATTCTTACTTATACCTTTTTATAATGAGTTATGAGTGATAATCGTTTGAAAGAATTAGTTTTTATTTTAATAAGCTTTTATAAGCGAAATTTTAATTAATGTATTATTAAGAGAACAAAAAAAAAACGTTAATTGTATACCCATTGAAATTAAAATTACCCATTGAAATTATTATTATCCCAAAATTGGTAAGGCAATAGAAGTCAAGACAAACCTAGAAATACAAACAAATCCGTTGGAATACATATCATCATCATTATGTTCCAACTAAGGCGGGAGGAGTTACGTGAGCAACACAGTTGGCAACCACGTTACGCTGTACAAATGTTCATGAAGCAGAAACTGGCTAACCTTGACTTTTTCTTAAATTATGTAGTTGTTCTATTCTTAAGCTCTTGTTCAAGTTCTTGTTTTCTGTATACCTACATTATACAATTATATTATGATGGATTTAGTCTTAAGTTGATACGTATTAAATAATGATCAAAAAATATTCGCTTAAGTCTTTTCTTTAAATAAGATTATAACTCGCACGACGGTGCACTCAACTCTTTCCATGTCCCCGTACGAAGCCTTGTTTGGTCAGCGTATGATAGAACATGGGGCAGGCTATCGTCTTTTGAGAGAGTTGGGTGGACTGAACTGTTCGGAGATAGATTGGCTTCCCAATGTCGCTAGGATGAATATCATACATTCATATTTAAAGCAAGCGTTAATCAAAACTCACGAAGCCTACGAGAAGAATTACAACCTTCGCAGTAGGAAAGTGATGTTCAAGATAGGCGACGAAATCTACAAGAGAAACCAAATTCTGAGTGACGCAACTAAGCACCTAAGTGCAAAGTTATGCCCGAAATTTATCAAAGTTCGTGTGAACAAAATAATCGGTAACAACCTTTACGAAGTTGAAGATAGGCGAGGCCATAAAACCACCTGCCATACCAAAGACCTAAAGAGGTAGATTAATAATTCATCAACCATTATTACACCTGATTTGAAATGCCTATTTCACATCTCTTATCCAGAAATAAACTTAATAGACTTATACCTTTTTTTATCGAACGTAACATACCAGTACCTTATAGTACTTTAAGGTACCTAACCCAGATTTACAAATTTGAACTGATGCCCGGCGCTCAGCTGTGCATGAGACACTTGTTTTAAATTATCTTTTCTTTTTTTTCTTGACTTTACCATATTTTCAGATACATGATAGAATATCTATCCTATGACTTAACGTCATGCATAACAATTTTTTTTGTCTTCGACCGACTAGACGTTAAAGAGTCGAAGTGTCATTCCGATACGAAGAGCAAGAAGATTCTAGACGCGACGATTTATTTGCAAGAAGTTCTCCTTTTTCTTGGAAGTTAGACTAAGTGGACTTAGTCGAAATTCCAAGCTTTGTAGGGAAAACTTTCTTGCCCATTAATTGCAAGAAGTATTTACAACTGGTGCCATCTACCAGAGAAACCGCACGGTAACTCACATCGTGCTGAACGCACCCAATATGGTCCGCCATTAAAGAAGAATCCACATCTAGAATCCACCCCGACGAACAAAGTCCACTTCATTTGGAATCCAATTGGTCTCCATTTTTAAATGAGAATTTCCAAGTCATGCGCAGTATGCCATTCCCATGGAAGCATTATTTTTGAGCGACAGGCGACGAGAAGTTGTCACCATGGATATTGTGCTAGGCCTACATGCGAAACTACAGAAGATGTAGTTTACACTATAGATTGCAGGACAACTTGTTCACACCAACAAAATTACGTAGGCGAGATTAATTGCTGTCTGACAAGTGACTGTCAAATCACTGATGGTATTTTAAGCTGAAATATGAAAACACCCTCGCAATCCAGCGAACGTAATTAAATGCAACATTTTTTTTTTAGTCTGAACGAATTGTCTGACGGATACTCTAGTAGTAATCCCGAAGTCATTCAGTAAAATTTGTAATGACAGATGACGTTTGAGGTGAGTGTGAGTGGTAATATGATCAACACTGACGTCATCGACGACTTAGGTTTCTTTCCTTTATTGTGATTTCTACTGCCCAGCTGAAATTTCTGCTTAAGTCCTTTTTCGTTACGGATAGTCGTTTGACAGTAGAAAATGATAGTTCGATTTCGGAGACTGCCGAGTATGAACAGATCGAAAATGACAGATGCGATCCTGTCATAAATTTCGTAACTAATTAGCGCTGACATCTACCGAAAACAGGTCAAAAAAAACATAATCCACGGTATATAGAACATTCGCGGAAAGAAAGCCCGAAATGCCGAAATAACGTCGTTTTCACTGTCGAAGATGACAGATTATTCAACACCAAGTCAAAGTCAGCATAATCGTCTTAACTCACTAACTGCATCTGACAATACGTAAACTCTGACGTAATCTTACGTACCGCAATATTCGCCAGAAAAATCATACCCCAAAAGGCGTAATGACGCAAGTAATTGTCCATTCTGAAATACTTACCATGCACCAAAAATCCAGGACAATGAAAATGAGAAAGTGAAAACCGACCATAAAAACCTACAACTACTTACCATCAGTAACATCACAATCGAACAGATCTATACCTGGAACGAGAGAAATCATATTGGAAAACAGGGCGTTGGCCGATTGGAAAATGGACATTATCCAGGAAGCCAGACAAAAACTTCATTTTGAAGAAGACCATAGACGTAAGAAAAAGTCTGCAGCCGAACCTTGGAAAAATAATTTTTTTTACCAAGCAGCCACCACTATTATCTTACGCCGTTGGGAGAATAATCAAATTGCCTGTGCAATTTATTATTCTCTCATATCCGAACCAATTAGGATTTGTTACGTATCACCAGGTAAGTAATTCTATTTCAATCATATATCCGAGCAAGGGAATTTCAATTCTTTTGCCTCGGAATGTGATTGCCTACAAAACCATGTGGCCCCAGCTTACCTGACAACAATTTACTCCATGCGATATAGGAGGATTCACCACCAGGAAGATCGTGGACATAATCCAATGATCCGAGGAACGAAGTAGCCACGGATGCAGGATTTCTTTCTACTACAACTCGGATATTAATTTTATGGCCCATTTGGACCACCATACTTTACACTAAGTGAGTGCATCTTGTCTACATATATTAAAATATACGAATTTACGTAAATTTTGCGAACCATAAAGGGATTTTCTTTTGGAAGCAACGTCACATGTTATAGAGAAGAAGGCATCTATATACTTGCCCCTCACTGCATCAAGGATATTCGACATATCCACCAATTGTGCTGGCTGATAACCTACGTGGGTCATAAGGCGTTGATCCGCTAGTCGGCTCGCCAACGGACGCAACCACGCTCCATACTTTTCAGCCGCACCACCTTTTTTTTGAGGAATCAATACTATTCTCCTCACCATATACCGCCCCCTTGCCTTTCTGTGTTTTGCAAAAACCAGCGTGATCCCGTCGATAGACAGCATCCCCGCCACACGTGCCAGTATTTTAGGCACACCACGAGGCGATCTTTTTTTTTTTACAAAAGCCACCACCATCTTCAGTGTATATACATTCTGGGATATATACTCCCAGGCTCACAGTGATAACGCTCCATTGACCGAAACGGACATGGTATCACTCATTTCCACCGCCCTATCGGCGCAACGTAGTGACCACTAGCAATTTTTCCGTCCTTATCTTTTGATCATTTATTTCTGGGAACCCAGCCACCACAATCGGATGAGACACGTCGTGGGAGCTCCAAAGCATCACGTCGAGGGATTTAAAATCATTTGTATACTCGTCGTGGGACACTGTACATCAGGACGTCTGGCGAGTGCAGCGGCACCGATGCCGGTCCATTAACGGTAGCGGCTCAGCAATATTGAGACACGAGACAACGCAGGACCTACATACTATTGGAGACAACATTCATCCGTTCCGGAATATTGTATATTTGTATAAGAAAAGTAAACACCGTACTCAGGTTACCACTTTTTACATAAGTTGTGTATTTTGTTTGAAAGAGCGTGAAGCTCAAGTGCTTGACCACAATATATTTGGCAAGAAGCGTTCGTTCCTATACGCCGCGTTCAGCGTGAGCGTAAAGAAGGAAAGACCACGGACGGTGGCGTTTATATATGCACATTTATGATTCAAGCTACATGCATTTACTTATATATCTGTTTATAGTGATATTGTTAAAGTGATTTATGGTATATTGGAAAGTTTACGACTACTTTAGAGTTGAGATCGGTTTCCCTTAAAAGAAGTGATAACTACAGAGCCCGTGCTTCTAGTTTTTTTTACTTTTTGTGATTTCACACTATATCTGCCACAACGGCAAACTATTCGTTCGCGTTTAAAGATGTGCTACTTAACTTAGTATTTTGTTTTGTGGTGCTTTTATCCTTCGGTCGTCAAGACAATTTATCCTTCGGTCGTCAAGACATTTTATCCTTCGGTCGTCAAGACAATTTATCATTCGGTCGTCAAGACAATTTATCCTTCGGTCGTCAAGAGTATATCTCTTTTTCGTATCGTGTCGGTAGCGACCAACAACGGCAGCGTTGAACGCCGCGTTAAAAACTTTTTTTTATTAATTTCTTTAATACAATTACTCACTCAGCGCAGAGCTACACAGTCGCGCTTGATGCTCACTCGCGTTTACGAGTTTGATTCTTCCTTTTGATTAGTACCAATCGTGTTGTTATGTAGTATAGTTGATGGTAGTCGACCTGTTGACTACGTATGAACAAGAACAAGAACAAGTGGATCTTTCATTTGCCTTAATTGCCTACCTACGCGTGGAATTCCAGATTATTAAAGCCCTGGCAGCTGTTACTCTTTAGCCTAACGGCTGACTTAATGCTGAAAAGAGTAGTATATTTTTGTTTAGGTTACCTTGTTCGACTGAAGTTTTCCTGGTAGCTGGGAGAGGAGAGTTCCTTTTTTTTTTGTTAATTGGTTTTCCTTTTAGTTGAAACTGGAGAAGAGAGTTCCCCTTTTTTTTATCAACTGGTTTTCCTTTTAGCTGCAACTGGAGAGGAGAGTTCCCTTTTTTTTTGAAATGAAAAACTTGTAGTTCCCTTGCTGGGTTAAGAAATACGGTTGTTTATTGAATATTTTGGGGCTGTATTTATACTACAAACCCCACTCCTTAACATAAACATTTTTCAATAATTTTAACCTACTTACAATATTTAATAATAAAACTGCTTATTCTACTATTCTGTTTTATAATAGTAACCTACTCAATAATATTTAATAATAATAACCTACTTACAATATTTAATAGTAAAACTGCTTATTCTACTATTCTGTTTTATAATAGTAACCTACTCAATAATATTTAATAATAATAACCTACTTACAATATTTAATAGTAAAACTGCAGCACTCGCACTTCAACTGCTACCGGGTTCATCAACGGTCATATTTTCTTCATTGTCATCAATTCTGGCAGTTTGTCAATTCTTCGTTCTTTTTGGGGTCTTTGGTTTTTTATCCAGTATCAGGGCAGCATTATTTTTAGTAAGTATGCATTGATACTGTCTTCGTCATGTAAGGCCGTGCCTCCAATTATTATTTTGTATTTGTATGTTTTGGTATGCAACAATGCACTGCCCACCTTTGGGTTGTGGCTTAGTGCATTCTTCGATGCATAATTTGTTGCATACCTTAAGGCACATTTTCCGTTGCCTATTACAGTACATGACACTTCCCCCCTTAAAAAATGCACATTTTTGTTTTGGAGAGACAAAATTGTGGTGCCGGCGGTGTCTTTGAAAAAATATTTTTTTTTGATTGTTGGCTTTCTTCTTCCTGTTTGACCTTGACCTTCTTCTGGTAGTTGGTTGTTTTGTTGGATTGTTTCGAAGTTTTATGATTTGTTTGTTCGCTGGGTGATGGCGTGTGTGCGATGTTTGGTGAGAGAATCTGCGTCTCACCTGGTCGTCGTCTACTTGGTTGAATCCGTTAGCTTGAGTTTAGGTGGTGTGTAGGATGTGGTGCCACAGTTTTTAAGATATTTTTAATTCTAATATATCTACAGGATTTATTAAGATGTTATACATTTTTGAAAAATGAAGTTAATAGTGAAGTGTACATAAGTTTATTTATTGATATTAGGGATTACAAAAGGTCTGTTATATATTTTTTTTTTTAAATAAATTTGAATTATAAAAAGAAATTTCTACATTAATATAGGAAAAATATTAATTTCGAACTTAACTTTCTTGAAATAAATCATTTTAATTTAAGTGTATACAATTTTAATCAGTGTTTATTTTTTTTTGATTTCTATTATTTAAAAATTGTTAACTTATTTTCCATTTATTTCTATACAAAAATTCAAATATCTTTTAATAACTGAGTATCTATTTAAAATTTACATTATCAAAATTAATAACCTTTAAAAACATTTTTTTTTTTTTTTTTTACTTAATTATTATCAACAAACTAAACAATTTTTTCATACTCTGCATATTTTTGTTTAATATTAACATATATTATCAAAGAAATTAAAATTTTAATGTGGATTATTAAATTTACTTACAAAATTTTTTCATAAATCTGTTTATAATGTTAACATAATATTGTCAAAGGAATTAAAATCTTAATGTGGATTATTAAATTAAAATTTTTGTTTTCATAAAATAAATAAAAAATAAAAAAAAAATCAAATAACAATTTAACATTTTCGCTTTTATTTCAAGTATTATTTTTTTTTTATGTGACGTTTAAACTATTTATTTATTAGCAAAAAATTTTTTTTTTTTTATTATTATTTCTAGATTGGCTGATTTTGAATTGTATTTTGTGTGGTGTTTGTGTTTCCTTGTTAGAAATGTATTTTTTTGTTTTAACTTTAAGTGTGTTTATGTATGTATGTATTGTTGTTGTGAAGTGTATTTTTTTTCGTGTTTAAGTGAATTTTTGGGGAACTTACTTGTTTTTAGTTTTTTTTTTTTTTTTTTTTAATTCCATGTCCCTCTTTTCTGATTTGGGGCTCTATCTCCCTCTTTTCTTTTTTATTATTTTTATTTGTCTGTTTTTGTAATTGGGGACTTATTTCCCTCTTTTCATTATTATTATTGTATTTTTTTTTGTACTATTATTTTTTTGTGTTAATTGGGGATTTATTTCCCTCTTTTGTTTTAAAAATTTTTGTTTAACCTTTTTTTGTAATTGGAGATTTATTTCCATCTTTTCGTTTTCTACTTTTTTTGTATGATTAGGGATATATCTCCCTCTTTTACGTATTTCTTCGTACGTATTGCTTTTTTTTATCATTCTTATTTATTATTTTATGCTACAGATTTGATTGGTTTGATACTTTCGTATAATTGGTGAATAAATTTAAAGTACCATGAGCGTTATTTCGAACATTAATTGCTTAGTTTCTTTACCCGAAATTTTGTTTACATATCTAAACCAAAATATCGCTATAATTTATTATACTACGTTTTCATGCCAAAATTTGTTTTTACTCGGGAATTCATAAATTTTTATATACATTTCGAATGATTTTATTTATTAATAATTGAAGCTACGTATTCCCAGGTTTCATATTTTTTGGTGCAATTTGCACTAAACGTTCGTTGCCTGTTGAATTTGTTTTTGTTTTCTTCAACACACTTTTCATTCAACTAATTTGACCTAAAATACTTTTAATATGATATAGTACCGTATTGAATTGGGTTTTGGGGTTTTCTTTGGTAATATCAACTTTGTAATTGCAAGGTCAAGGTGTGTGGTTTCTATATTGTTAACAGGTGTACAGATAAAATTCGAAGTGGAGGTAATTTGATTCTTATGTGTTTTACAACTTGTTAAGTAGGAAATTTGATTTATTAAGAAAAAAATGTTTTGTGTTGGATTGATTGTTATTGAGATTGTATGCTATTTGCGTCAAAAAAAAAGTCAGATTTGCGAAATGCATTGGAGAAAAGGAAAACAAAAATTATTCATTAATGGTGTATCCCTGAATATCATGTCGTTATGTTGGAACTTATTTTGTATTGAATCATAACGAATGAATCATTTCAAGTTTTATTTTCATTTAAATGCACCTATTCGCTTCAGGATAATATATTGGCTCAGCACTTTTATTTAATTACTTCCAACATACTTGCCGTCTGTTGTCGGATTTTAATTGTTTTGTCATAAAAACTGTTGGAATATGAACCTATTTATACTTATATGATACCTACTTATTTTTTGCAATTTATTTGTGTTCGTAAGAGGAAATAAATGGTGATTGTTTATGTTTAAGAAATGTGAGGGGCTTAGTTATTCAAAGTAATGTTTGAGACGATTATTATGTATGGTTACACATTTTTTCTTTATTTGCATTACGCTATTTTCGGTGTTTGGTATCTGTACTATCGTAAATGGCCCTGTCCATACTTCTGACAATTTGTGTTGTCTATTTTCGTTCTTAATCAATACTTTATCCCCAACGTGGAAAGTGTTTGGTTTAACCCCTTGGTCATAGTAATTTTTTGAATTCTTTTTACTACTTATTAAATTTTGTCTGGCTATGGCATGGGTCTTCTGGAGTTTGTGTCTTAACACGTAGTAGTAATTCTCGTTATCGTATATTGGTTCTGGTTCCCTTTTTAAATTTGATGGTATGTCTGCGGTGAAACCGAAGAGACAATCCATTGGAGTAAATTTCGTTCCTTCGTGGACACTATTGTTGTATACGAACGCTGCTGATCTCAGATACTGGTCCCATGATCTTGGGCTTTCGTCGCAAATCGTTCTTAAATATTCCACTAACGGTCGGTGAGCTCGCTCCAATGCTCCGTTGGATTGTGGATGATATGCTGTAGTCTGTAATTTTTCTATTTTCAACAACTTGCAAACTTGTTTGAATAATTTGCTAAGGAAATTCGTGCCCTGATCTGTTACTAATTGCTTGGGTATTCTATACCTTGTGATTATTTGTTCAAAGAATATATGTGCCACTGTTTCAGCCTCCTGATTTGGCATTGCGTACCAGTCTACAAATTTAGTAAGGTTATCCTGGAATGTTAGTATATATTTGTTTCCTGAGTACGAATCTTGTAGTGGTCCTACTACGTCCAGGTACACCTTATCGAATGGTTTTTGACATGTATCCGTTATAACCATGGGCATTTTCGTTTCTGAGCTTGACTTCATTTTTTGGCATTTTGTACATTTTTAATATATTTGGCGATGTCCATAAACATATGGGGCCATTTGAATTTTTCGCGAATTCGCTTATACGTTTTTATTACTCCTTGATGGCCGCCAAATGATGAATCGTGGTAGTCATGCATAATTATTTTGATTTCTTCTGGGGTGAGTACTTGTTTTGGCTCGTTACCTATATCTAAACTTGAAATCTTTGTGTCATCGGGATTGTCCTCTTCCTCCTGTTGTTTATCTTCTTCTATTGAATTTGAATTATTAGTATTTTTCTCTGTGTCGATTACCGTATCGCGTAGGCGTTGTACGCGCGTTACTGCCAGACAAATGGCGTCCGTCTCTTTTATAGTGGCTTTATTGGAAGTAAAGACTAATTCTTTCGTATTGTCAGGGTTACAGTCTGTGGGATAATTTGGGATTCTACTGAGGGCATCTGCGTTAGTGTTATACTTTCCAGGTTTATATTCTATTTTGTAATCGAATTCGGACAGTTTGTGGTGAAATCTCACCAATCTGGAAGTTGGGTCTTTAACGCTAAATATGCCTTTTAAAGGTTTGTGATCAGTGTAAACTGTGAATTTTCTTCCAAGTAAGTAGTATCTGTAATTTTTGGCCGCCCAGACGATTGCTAGTAGTTCTTTTTCTATAGTTGAATAATTGCGTTCAGCTTTAATCAACGTCCTACTTGCATAAGCAATTGGGTGATCTTTACCTTCTTCTCATTGAGAAAGTACTGCTCCGATTGCTTCACAGCTTGCGTCAGTAGTAAGGTTAAAGGGTTTGTTGAAATCTGGATAGATGAGAACAGGGGGTGAAACTAATAGGTCTTTAACTTTTTGGAAGGCTTCTTGGCACTTTTCAGTCCAAGTAAATTTTACGTCTTTACGCAATAGATTTGTTAAAGGTCGAATAACTTGAGAACATTTGGGTATAAATTTACGGTAATAGTTTGCAAGACCAAGAAAAGATTGAACCTGACGGACGGTCCGCGGTACGGGGAATGTCTGTACACAACTGGTTTTGCTCGGATCGGGTTGTGCTCCTTCTGCTGAACATTTGTGTCCTAAATAGACAACTTCTTTTCGGAGGAACTGACATTTTTCAAGTTGCAACTTAAGCTGGTGTTCCCTTAATTTGTCAAAAACTAATTCTAGTTTTCGGTTATGGTCTTCGAGGTTCTTGCCATAAATGACGATATCATCCAAGTATACGAAGCATTCTAAACCTTGCAGGCCTGTCAAGATATAATTCATCAACCGCTGGAATGTAGCTGGTGCTCCTTTCAATCCGAATGGCATTCGTTTGAATTCGTAATGCCCAAAGGCAGTACTAAATGCTGTCTTGGCTCTATCTTTTGGATGCACTAATACCTGGTGGTATCCGCTTGCTAAATCCAGTGTCGTAAAGTATCTAGCATGGCCTAATTGGTCCAGAATGTCTTCAATCCTTGGTAGAGGAAAAGCATCGCCTATCGTAGCTTCATTTAATTTCCTAAAGTCAACTACTACTCTCCA
This sequence comes from Platycheirus albimanus, assembly GCA_916050605.2. NCBI lineage: Eukaryota > Metazoa > Arthropoda > Insecta > Diptera > Syrphidae > Platycheirus > Platycheirus albimanus. Next base: position 226,697,330 of record OU696696.1, on the reverse strand, counting down.
ACGTTCTTTTCCGTCAGAGCCCGCTTTCTTGGGAACCACAAGAAGGGGTGAGTTCCAAGGGCTTTTACTGGGTTGGACAATGTCATTTTCCAGCATCTCGTGAAGTTGTTCATTAATGATGTCCCGTTGTTTTTCTGGTAGTCTATACATTTTTGTGTTAATGGGTGGTTGATCTTGCCTTATAGGTATTTCGTGTACTATTGTTGAGGTATGAGTAAGGTGGTCTCCTGGTAAAAAGAGGATGTCGTTGTATTGCATACATAGATTTGAGATAGAACGTCTTTCCTCGTCGTTTAAGTTTTCATCCAGGTTAAGTTGTTTTCCTAAATGTTGTACTCTTTCGTTGTTATGGTTGCATTGAGTAGTGGTGTGAAAAATTGTGGAACATGTTTTATGATTTTTCGGGCTATCTAGGTTGTATGTTGAATATTGTTCAGATTCTTCGACATCTAATTTAATGTTTTAATAGTTATTTTATGTTGTTTGGTATTTATTATGGGTACGTAAATATCTTGGTTTACTGCTAATAGACAGTTGCCGAGGAATACTCCTTTTTGAATTTCTTTGGCGTTATTAATCATTTCTGTATTATATTTAATGGGTAGTTTGATTGCCAATTTACACCTTGCTGGTATTTGAATTTTTTCTGGTAATCTTATGTTCTTGTTTCCCTCTGATTTTTGGTTATTTGCCAACTTGTTATTTATTTGAGATATGCTTTCTACACCGCTAGGGGGTTGTATTTCTATTACTTTCATATTACTTGATTGATTTAAAGTTCCGCTGTGAACTGTGTTTTTATTCTTGTTTTTATTTTTGGTTTTTCTATTCTTCGATATTTTCTTGTTGATTTGATTTGTATTAGTTATTTTATTGTTAATTGTGCTATCAGAGCCGCTATGGGATGATGATTCATAATTTTTATTCTTTAGACCGCTACGGGTTGGTTTATATTCGTTTGTTTTCGATCCGCTGTGGGATGTTGTTTGTGTTAATTTTTTTGTTTCTAAACCTCTATGGGATGATATGTATTCATTTGCTGTATTTAATCCGCTGTGGGATTGTTGTTGTTTTATATTTTGATTTTTTAAACCTCTATGGTTTGGTATTTGTTTAAATATTTTTTGTTTATCTTCTTTAATAACATTTCTAATATTTTGCGTTGGGTAAAAGGGTGTTTTAACCATTTCTGAAAATGTGTGTGGATCACCTCGGGGCCCTTCACTCTTTTCTTCAAGTTTTTCCTCCTTCCCTTCACAAACTTCGGAATTTTGAGGTACGTTTAATGTCTCTTTATGTGGATTGTTCATGTTACAATGAGATCCAAAAGAATGAATTCCATTAAATGCGTTCGGTAATTTGTATTCACCTATTTTCGATTTCAATAGAGGAGTTGTGTATTCTTGTGAGGTATTTGAGATGAATCTAAGGACTTTGTTTGGACCCTCCACATTACAGTGTGGTCCAATAAAGTTATATCCCAATATTCCATCGTCTGGAATGTGTAAATTATCTTCTATAACCTGAAATTCACAAGTAGGCTCCGTTGGAATGTTAAATTTGCCGGTGCATTGTCCAAGTGTATTACCTGAACCAAATGGAGTGTTAATCGACACAATTTTCTGTTTGTCAATAAAGGTGTTTGGTTTTAACGCCTTTCTCTTGATGAGACTGACTTCAGAACCTGTGTCTACCAATAAACGTACAGTTTCCTTTTTAGTTATGTTATTACTGATTTCAATAGCGGGTAAGGAATATTTTTCCTCCTTTTGCTGTTGAACTGTGTACCCTTGCTTAGTTTCGTCATATTTTATAGTCGAGCCGGGGTTTTTGCGGTCGACTATGAGGCGTTTCCCGAAGTCCTGCTCTCCCATCGTTGTTTCAGACTACATTGGTCTAATGTGTGGGAGTTCCTTCCGCAGAAGTCACATTCAGACCCCATCTGAAAAACTCTGGCTCCAGGATTAAGATCAGGTCCGGTTCTGTTTGAGAGGTTTTGGTTATTATCCCTAAACGGATTGGATCTATTTTGTTCCCGGGAATTTTGAGCTTGGAACGTATTTTGTGGGCTACCCCTTTGAAATGAGGGAGGCCTGTCACCAAAGTTGTTTTGGTGATTGACTCTACCAAAGGGTTGACCATTTCTTGGGAGGTTAAATTCGTTTTGAGAATTCCTCCTTTCATAGGATGAGTTGCCTCTATACGAATTTGTTGGGGGATCCTTGTTAAAGATCTGATGATTTCCCCTTTGATTTCCGTATGTATTGTTTGAACCGTTGTAACGTTGGTTACATGTTGACGCTTCATGACCGTATTTCTTACACATTTGGCAGACGGGAGTGTTTTGTCGCTTTAAGCATTCACTGTATGTATGCCCTTTAATTTTGCAAAAACTACAAATTATCTTGCTTTTTGCGGAAGTATCGACCACTGGGTTATTGGTCGTTTGAGCTACTTGCGGGATGGCATAAAAACCAGGATTCGTTGTATGGGCTATGTTTAAATAGGTTTGAGGGGGCGAGAAGGTTTCCCCTCTTTGTGAACGTTTTTCCATATTTAAGGCTGTTCTGATTAAATCTTCGAGACTAGATGTCTGGAGGGTGAACAGATATTGCCCAAGTTGTTTGTTGGTAATTCCAGAGGCGAAGGCTGATTTAGCAAAATCCTCTAATTGAATTTTAACAACTTCAGATTTGTCCTCATATTTGATGTCCGCGGCCTCTCGACATAGTGCTAAACTATGTCGTAACCGACTCGCAAATGCATTCAAAGTCTCGAAAGTACTTTGACGACTTGTGATCAGGCAATTTACCAGATCGTTGTAATCTTCAAGAGGTAAATATGTGCGACTCAACAGCTCTTCGAATTCCTTGAAAGTCGCTGGTTTTGATGCGTCCATCAAATCTAGAGCATCCTCTCTCAATCTTGTATTGAGAATTTTGATGAACATGGCCTCATCAGTCTTATCTTCCTTAATATGATCTATGATCGGGCGTATACAAGAAAGGAAAGCTTGGAGCTTTTGTGCCATTTTAGGGTCGTTCCCCCCTGAAAATTCAGGGACATTGTGTGACAGTTGTAACAATTTTTCGAACCCTAAAGCCATTTTAGCTTCTTGTTTACAAGTTTGAACTGCTTGAGATTCGTCTGGAGGTGAGTCGGATTGAACAGAGGTTTGCGTGATTATTGATTTACGAAAAGTTGTCTTTTTTCGTAAACTATCAATTTCTTCGTTAAGAAGTTTAATCTGGGCCGCGAAACCTTGCTCGCGACTTTTTAAATTTTCCAGTCCACTTAAAAACTCTTTCTCCTTACTGTTGTAGAAGCTTTGCTTACGCTTAACTTCTTCTTCTCTAGCCTCGAGGGTAGCGATACGTTCGGTTAGTTCTGAAATTTTTGCTTCAGCTTGACTGTTAGTTTTTTCCGCTGCCTTTTGGCGAGTGTCAAGTTTGACTCGAGTTTTTTGGTGATTTTTTAGTTCACACTCTAGGTCTTGAATATCTTTTTCGAGTTTCTCTTGTCGGGATTTCACTGCTTCTATATACTCGTAGAGTATAGCATCAGTCGTTTCCAACCTAGTGAATTGTCCCCACTGAGAACTTATTTGATTGTACTTCAATCCAAAGACTTCTTTACCTACAAGAACTTTTAGCTCTGCAAGTAGGGTATTATTGAAATGTTTTATTTCTTGCCCTTGGTCTTGCGCTTCCTTAGATAATTGACGTATTTGTTCGGTCAATTCTTCAAGCTCAAATGTCGCCATAAAGTGTTCACCAGAAATATAGGGAACCAATTTTCTATGGCTTGCTCAAAAAGAAAAGGTCTAGGTTTTGTTTAATGATGGAAATTTTCATTAACAAAAGAATATGAAAGGAAATTCCCAAAACTTGGACAAACGTATCAGGTTGAACACCATCAACTCTCTTGTTCGTAAGATAGTGTTTCTGAAGCCAGAAGAGGAACTTCAGATTTATAGATTTATTTTTCTTCTGAATCTAACACTATCCTACCGGCTGCGCCAATGTTATGTAGTATAGTTGATGGTAGTCGACCTGTTGACTACGTATGAACAAGAACAAGAACAAGTGGATCTTTCATTTGCCTTAATTGCCTACCTACGCGTGGAATTCCAGATTATTAAAGCCCTGGCAGCTGTTACTCTTTAGCCTAACGGCTGACTTAATGCTGAAAAGAGTAGTATATTTTTGTTTAGGTTACCTTGTTCGACTGAAGTTTTCCTGGTAGCTGGGAGAGGAGAGTTCCTTTTTTTTTTGTTAATTGGTTTTCCTTTTAGTTGAAACTGGAGAAGAGAGTTCCCCTTTTTTTTATCAACTGGTTTTCCTTTTAGCTGCAACTGGAGAGGAGAGTTCCCTTTTTTTTTGAAATGAAAAACTTGTAGTTCCCTTGCTGGGTTAAGAAATACGGTTGTTTATTGAATATTTTGGGGCTGTATTTATACTACAAACCCCACTCCTTAACATTAACATTTTTCAATAATTTTAACCTACTTACAATATTTAATAATAAAACTGCTTATTCTACTATTCTGTTTTATAATAGTAACCTACTCAATAATATTTAATAATAATAACCTACTTACAATATTTAATAGTAAAACTGCTTATTCTACTATTCTGTTTTATAATAGTAACCTACTCAATAATATTTAATAATAATAACCTACTTACAATATTTAATAGTAAAACTGCAGCACTCGCACTTCAACTGCTACCGGGTTCATCAACGGTCATATTTTCTTCATTGTCATCAATTCTGGCAGTTTGTCAATTCTTCGTTCTTTTTGGGGTCTTTGGTTTTTTATCCAGTATCAGGGCAGCATTATTTTTAGTAAGTATGCATTGATACTGTCTTCGTCATGTAAGGCCGTGCCTCCAATTATTATTTTGTATTTGTATGTTTTGGTATGCAACAATGCACTGCCCACCTTTGGGTTGTGGCTTAGTGCATTCTTCGATGCATAATTTGTTGCATACCTTAAGGCACATTTTCCGTTGCCTATTACAGTACATGACAAAACTGCTTATTCTACTATTCTGTTTTATAATAGTAACCTACTCAATAATATTTAATAATAATAACCTACTTACAATATTTAATAGTAAAACTGCTTATTCTACTATTCTGTTTTATAATAGTAACCTACTCAATAATATTTAATAATAATAACCTACTTACAATATTTAATAGTAAAACTGCAGCACTCGCACTTCAACTGCTACCGGGTTCATCAACGGTCATATTTTCTTCATTGTCATCAATTCTGGCAGTTTGTCAATTCTTCGTTCTTTTTGTGGTCTTTGGTTTTTTATCCAGTATCAGGGCAGCATTATTTTTAGTAAGTATGCATTGATACTGTCTTCGTCATGTAAGGCCGTGCCTCCAATTATTATTTTGTATTTGTATGTTTTGGTATGCAACAATGCACTGCCCACCTTTGGGTTGTGGCTTAGTGCATTCTTCGATGCATAATTTGTTGCATACCTTAAGGCACATTTTCCGTTGCCTATTACAGTACATGACAGTGTCAATCGCTTATAAATTTTCAACATCGCGTTGGCAGCGTTGTATTGATATTATTATATTGATATTTTGCTATTATTACCACTATATTGCTTTTAACATTTTTTTTTTAATCGATTATATGTGAGATAACGACCTGTGATCTCATATATATGGTAAAAATTTATCAATACCTTGACTGTGTTGTCCATATTTGTGTTGTGAGAGGTAATATTTACATTCGACCACGGTTTTTGGTCGTAGATTTGAATTTCCTTGCGGTGGAACAGTCGACGTTCTGGTCTTATAATTAGCAGTAGTATATTATTGATCAAGACCTTTTGACACTTTTACATAAGCGTTGATAAATATCATCCGGAACAATTTATTTTTTTTTTACCGTCGCGTAAAGTTTCGAAACTCGAATTCGTTCATAGCTTCCGAGCTATTGGTTCATACCATCACTTCTCATTTTTAGTTTTTCCTTGATTGTTTTATGTATGTTATATCAATTCACTTTGAACATTTGAATTTCAGAAGTATATTGTTATACTCAAACCTTGAAAAGAAGTATCTAAAAAATATTGAGATTTACAAAAGGGTCAATAAGAGCCCAAAACTTTAACATTACTTAAGAATTTTTATCTTTGAAAATTGACTTTTGCAAAGCATCAAAAATAATTTGATTAAAAAAAAAATAATTTTTTTTAATAAGTTGATATCTGCGATATCATTGGAATCCATTCTTAAAAAAGAAGATTCATTAAAGATTATAAAAATAAAATCTGATTTTTCGTGACCTTTTTATCGTTAGAGATAGATATTTAATTGATTTGTGGGCTATAGGTCAATAGTAAATAAAAGATGTTATTTCATCGCAACGTTTCGAGTATGTTTATACTCTTCATCAGGCCTTTATTGGTTAATGACAAAAGATAAAAAGTAATACAAACATTAGCATACAACTATTAAACATTATAAAAATGTGACGTCAAGGTAACTTACAATAAAACTTTTTTCAAACAGTTAATATTTGATATAGTCAAACATTTTATACACAATTGAGGCAAAGTAACTAAAATAAATAAATAAACAAAGTTAAAACTACATTTAAAAATTGTAATTTAGTTATTTTTAAAAAAGAACATTACTCGAACAACAGTTAAAACGTCCAATTACGCTACACGATCACCTATTTTGAATCTTTTTCTTTTTTGTTGGCCTATTTATAAGTTGGCTATAAACAGTACTAAGACTGTCACAATCCGATCTACGGTTGACAGCATTGTTGTTATCTATTATATGCAACATCTCTATCAACATTCTTTTTGAATAATGTTGCTCTGTTTGAAGAATTTCTACATTCTCCAAATCTGGAGTGTGTTTTTCTTCTATGCAATGGTGAGCTAGTGCAGTTTTGTGAGAAGACCCGCTATTTAGATCAGACCTGTGACCAGAGATGCGATTTCTCAATTTTTGTTTGGAGGTACCGATGTAAACGGACGGACATGTCGTCTCCTTTCGTCACATTTTTATAATGTTTAATAGTTGTATGCTAATGTTTGTATTACTTTTTATCTTTTGTCATTAACCAATAAAGGCCTGATGAAGAGTATAAACATACCCGAAACGTTGCGATGAAATAACATCTTTTATTTACTATTGACCTATAGCCCACAAATCAATTAAATATTAAAGATTATAGTTATAGGCCTTGATAAATACAAGGATTTCAGTAACAACCTTTAAGGTAGATATAAGTAGATTTATAAGAATTTAGAACTTTAATAAAAGAAACAATCCTTTTTAAAACGTTTTACGAAAATTTTCAGTCTTCTTATTTTCTTGGAGAGACTTCACAGATTTTTGTAGAATGATGCAGTTATGTTTTTGAACATGAAGTAAGTTTTTCTGAGGGAGGGTGTTATCCTTCTCACTTCCTTGAACAGGACATGTGGTGTGTGTGTGTGCAGTTTTCCTATTCATTTTTGATAGGAGTTTAAAGGAATAATATCTTGCATAGATACTATGTCATGGTTAGGATGATGAAGTAAGCAAGCGATTTCACTGCTTGCTTTTCATTTTAAGGGGTTGCCCATTATCAAGAATGAGTCGTAGGGACTCATAGGTCCGCGGACAATCGGTCGGTGTTGAGAGAGTTGGTTTTCGACGTCGGATTAGGTGGGTTGAGAGGCCAGGAGGATCAGATAACAGCATAGATCCTCCCTCCCTACAAGGTTAGTCACCTCAACATCCGTGTCCAGCACATCATCGCGGCAGTTGAACACGTGGATAGTAATTGTGAGTCGTGGCTGCCACGACAATCTATGGTTTGCTTGAGATATAATACTTACGTGTGGGGTTCACCTATGCTAGGACAATAGTTCAGACAGGGTTTCTCACTTTCAGACTAGGTTTACTCCCAATGTGGTAGGAGGTGCGATTATGATTCGTCTTTCTCTTCGATCAATTCACTACAATCGTATCTTCAAAAGTTATGAGGGCCATCAAGCATTTCAAAATCCATATTCGAACTTGAACATCTTTAGTTCAACGGTCGGCAGGGAAAAATAGGAGGTAACACCGGTCATGAAGATCCCGGAGCAAGTACCCATGGCCTGGCTGAGCTAATCGTGGCTATGGTACTGCCGGCCACCGCGACGGTCGATCTCGACCACGACCTTACGTTGTCGCATGTCGTCCTCACCGTCTATACTTAACGGGCAGTCGGCGAGGAAGGGGGCGTTGCCGACATAAGGTTGCTTCCATCCCAATTCAAGCAAAATCAGATGGCGATATCAAGACGCATAGATGCAGACTGGAGCGAAGCCTTCGGGAAATTGATGCCATGGGGTTTAAGATAGCATCTCAAGTTTAGATTCGCCAGTGGGGATATAAGTAGGGTCCTTGGTTTTCAGGTGTAGGCTACAGAATGAACTAGCTTCGAGGGGGTCATCTAGTACTCGCAGCGGATAGGCGGGAATATGTCATCAGATACCCTCTAGGCTGTTCTACGGTGTTTTGTAGTCAGTACCTATGGTAGGCTGATAGATAGTTCTCGCTTCTGTGATGGGGATGGTTAGGAATTTTGGGAAATGGAAGAGGAGTAGGGAGAGCAGAAGGCCATAATCATGGGATGTAAGTATGTCGTGAGTACAGAGGCATTAGATACATCAATACACAGGCGATGGATGATAAGGTTGCTGTTCCTTGGTATAAGAGCTAAGGATAGATGGAGTGCTTGTCTCTTCCTGCGTCCTCTTGGGTTGGTGTCGTCAATAGGCATTAGGTTCAGATCTTAGGTATCCATAGGATATTTGGGTGAAGATGTTTGGTGGCTGTTGGCGATGCAACTGATTTTTCCTATTCGTTTTTATAAATACATATTTTACGTTACAGATGGCGCAATGGTGAGGCGGAGTTTAATGCCTTACAGGTCCCGTTTGGTATGTGGAATTATAGGTAGAAATCTTTTGTAACAATTTCCTTTAAATTCTCTATATTTTTAATGTTACACATTCCAATTTGGTATTCTTTATCTTTATGCTTTCATTCGCCTTATTGCAAATCTAGTAGCCTGTTTTAAACCACCGAATATTTTGTAATTCAGTTTTTCTCAGTCATTCTTCATCCAAAAAATGTAGATAGAAGTCAAAAAAAGTAAAATACCAAGCGAAAGGAATGTAAGTTAGGATATTCTTTAAGTTATTACTTTCTAAATGTTACTTTTTTCTTTTAGAAAATAAAATTGTTATATGGATTTAAAACAATATTTATAATCCTGAACCACTAAAGTTTTTTAATTTGGCGCTACAAATTCATTTTATTTTATTCTGGTTCGGACATTTTTTATTGTTCAAGCAGAAAGATACACCATTTTGTTTTGTGGTGCTGTATTTGGAGGATTTGTTCTAGAACAAATAAATTGAAAAACCATTTTTGTTCGTTTTTGAGAATTCAACGATGGAACATAGCTGTAGTTGCGAGAAATGCGAAAAACCAGACGATGAGTTTATGGTATCTTGTGACCGATGTAGAAAGTGGTGGCACTATTATTGTGCCAACTTTGATCCCAGCAAATACGACGCAGATACTCCTTGGTTTTGCAGAAATCCTAGTTGTAAACCGGGGCAAGATGGTGATGCAGATTCGTCTAGTCAAGAATCTACTATAATTCAGTCCACCGCTGCAAACTCTGGAGCGGTAGATGAATCATTAGACATTTTAATAAAAGCAGCTGCTACAGCTCAAGCAGCATTAGCACAAAAGAATGACGAGCTTTCGGCTCTTCGCAAAGAAATGGAGACAATGAAGCTGAAGTTCGCCAAAGAATGATCGGTTCCAAAACAGACGGTGATCGATGTTGCAAGGAACTCACATGTGGATGTCGCCAGCGAAAGGTCCAAGAGAACCACAAATCGTTGTTGGAAAATTTGGTTCTTCCCAGCCAGTCAAGCAAACCACTACAAAAAGATAGCACCGCTGGACCTTCCTCAGCTCATTCCACATTTCGCAATTCAGACATGGCGAGTTTACTCACAATCTTGAACCGCAACAACGTTCAAGAGTTGCCAGCCTTTTCTGGTGCTGACAAGCGAGAATGGCCCTACTTCGAGTAAGTTTTTGAATCAACTACACTTGAAGGTCGATATAACGGGAAAGAAACTGTATCTCGGCTTCGCAAAGCTTAACATGGCGAAGCTTATCAGTTAGTGAGCGACCGGTTAAAATACTCTTCAGATGCGGATGCCATAATGGATTCCTTGCGAGCAATTTCTGGACGTTATGATGTCTTAGTTCATGACCTTACTGGTGATTTGCTAAATCTGCCACGGCTTTCATCCAAATGCGATCCTCAGCTCAGCGAAACTCAACGGATTTGTCGCTGAATTTAAATCCATGAAAAGGGAAGACGATTTGAATAACGGGTATGTTCTGACTTGTCTTTCTGGTAAATAAGGTGCTTGTCTCTACCAAGATGGGATCAAACATAAAACAGCGAACCCTTGATTAAATTTAGTTGATTTTGCTAAGTTTTTGACGGATAAAATTGTTGACCTTCCTCCTGATCTACTTAAGGATACTGATCCGGCTATATTAAGAAGACCGATCAAGAACCCGAAGTCCTCTGGTCGTGTTTTGACTCACAATCCTACATCTTCAAGTGACACTTCCATTAGTTGTGTTCTTTGTAATCGCAAGCATCTCCTTGCTCAGTGTGCAGAGTTCAAGAACTTATCAGCAGAACAGAAATTGAATTTTGTCAAAGACAAACGTATCTGTTTTTCCTGTTTGGTCCCGGAGAAGCATAACTGGAGGTAATGTCGAGAGAAGTGGATTTAAAGGATGTTCTGGATACTGGTGGTTCTGCAGATTCCTTTGTGCCAGCACAGCATGTTCACTCATCGCATGTCGGAGCCAACGATAAGTCAATTTTGTTTAAGATTGCACCTATTCGCATCTATATTATCAACAATAGGTTTGTGGATACATATGCATTTCTTGACGGTGGTTCATCACTTTCAATGGTTGAAAAAGATGTTTTCGATGAGCTTGGGCTTACTGCTAGTGCAGAGGATCTAGTACTTCAGTGGACTAAAGGAGTTTCAAGACATGACGATTCGATCCGTACTTCTTTGTCAGTTTCGGGTATCCACAATCGCAAGCGTCATCAGCTGGGAAATGTGTACACAGTTAAAAACTTAGAGCTTCCTTCACAATCTATCGATGCTGCTAGTTTGAAAACTGCCTATCCGCATCTGCGAGGCCTTCCACTTTCGGATATGGTGAATGCCAAGTCCGCCAAGCCAAGTTTTTATGGGGCCATGGACAACGGCATGGCAGAGACGAAGAACCTTGTGCCATCAAGACATTGTTAGGTTGGGTGGTTTATGGTAAATCTGCACCAGCCTACAACCTTTCTGTTAAACTCAATAACGTGATAGTACAAACTCTGTTTTGATTCGACTATATTTTATTTAAATATTTTACAGCTATTTATATGAATTAAATCTACTCTAAACTAGGCCACGACGTTTTTGGTCAATTATTATTATTTATGGTTACAATATTTTGTGGCCCACATTCAAAGAATGTGGGGTATGGCAACAGAAATTGACCTACTAGTCGTGTTCTAGTTATTATGTGCAAACATAAAGTATTGCAATAACTATTTTAATTATTATGTGCAAACATTTTGCGGGGCCTCTGGTTCGGTTGACGTCACTGAGGGGCTTAATATTTCAAATCGTCTGTGGGTCATCGTGGTTGGATTGATTACGACTGTTGTCGGTGGATTGAGGTCGTGGTTGCGATGTGTTTGAATTCGAAATTTATATATGATTGCCAGACATATAATGGTGATTGTCAAAGTTATCGAACCGGTAGCTGCATGGTGGCCTATAGTTCTCCATTTGTGTGGCTTGATGTGTACTACCTTTTGTTGTTGAATGAGTGTCCTCAAATGATCTGTTGGTTTTAGGATGGTTTCTTCGGTTAACAGCGTTGAATGAAACTCCGTTTCCTTGAGTTCAGGAATACTTATGTTCATCTCATGAGTATAAGTCCCCTTGATTGGAACCGTGTCCACCTGCTCCGAGTTGATGATGTTTTGGGGAGTTCGGAGAGTGCATCCATCATCAATTCGAATAAGTCCAATGTTATTCAGTTCGACGTCTTCATGAATGCCATTACAAATTACCGCAGCTGAGGTTGGTCTGTTTGCTATAAACAACCATGTGTTTCTTTGGTAGACGTGCTAAAACGCTATATTTGGAATAGAAAGCGTTTCATAGTTACACCTCTTCTTGTCTCGCCTGTGATATACTTCATCAATAATGCAGTTCGGTTTGGTATCGATCTTACTAATTACTGATGGTGAACACAAATATAGGTGCTTATCTTCTGGCGTGCATTGGTTGAACTACCTTTCTGATAGCTCAAAGTATGTTTGACTGTTATAATTTGAAGCGATTATGGCCTTTTGAATAACAGGTATTATGTATGAATTATTTGTTCGCTGTTGAGGAATTGGCGTAGCTTTAATAATATTGTACTTCGCGGAAGTACTAAGGTGGAGAAACCAGTGTGCACTGATGTGTGTTTCATTTCGCTGAACGTCCATCTTTTGTTCTGGTTTTGGAATTATGTTAATGTCTTGTGGCAGCCGTCTAGAGGCTGTATGAATGAGCACCATCAATTCTCCTGGTGTAATGCTTTCAAATAGATCGGCTTTTTTGAGAGATATTTTTAGTAAGATATCATAACGTCTGCCTAATTCTTCCAGCACTCCCAGGGCTAGATTATAGGCCGCAAGTAAGTGTATGTCTACTCGATTTAGATCATTATTTTTGTACCAATTGTTTTCTATATTGTTAATTTCTGTAGTTGCTTGATTTAGCTTGTGCGTTAAGGAATTTAATTTATCCTTAGTTTGTTTTTCAAGATCTTCTATTTCACCTGTTGCTGCCAGCATAAGGTTTGTTTCGTGTTGATTCGCTTGCATAAGCTTAATTTGGTCGTCTCGTAGGTTATTGATGTCGGTGTAAACTTCTTCATTGACACCAAAAATATCTTGAAGCATAGTACCTAGGAGTCCTCTTTTCTTTCTACTCTGAACTGATTCAATTACATTTATGCTTCTCAACAGTACTGATTGTTTGTCTTTGAGATGGTTAACGAATTCACTACAGTGGATTTCCTTGTCCTTTGATTTTGCTCGTTGACATATTTGTATCATTTTCAAAACAGTTCCATTTATGATCTCCAAATCTTTTGTAGTGTTGAGTGGGTAAGAGAATTCTATCTTAAATGTTCCTCGTCTTATTTGCGCTTCTCCTATATGTTCAATATATAATCCTGATTTCGGATGCGTAATGTTAAACGTTGCTTCTGTCATCTTGAGCCCACACATCATAAGCATCCAGAGTGACAGCATTGACATTGGTTTATTAAACGTTCTGCTAATACTTCGTCGGCTTTGGTATTCGGACAATGTTATTTTTCTTTTCTTCTCAGGATGTTCTTCATAAATAACTTCTTTTTGATTGAACCAAGAAACTGGTCTGATCCTTTGTTTTCGGGTTAGCTTTATGTTTGTTGTATTCACAGTTGTACAATTGACCTGTACGTCATCTGGGGGTTGGTTTATTGTCGCGTCTTCAACACCTTCGTCTATAGGCAGCTTACAAACCTTAACTATGGGCCTTTTGAAATAGGAATCTGTGCCAATACGTACGGTAACAACTCTTGTATTACCATCTTTTCCGGGATGAACATCAACTATTCTCGCAAGTTTCCATTTTGCTGGAGGAAGATTCTCATCTTTTAGTAGAACCAAGTCATTTGTTTTAATTGGTTCCTTTTCACACTTCCATTTTGTTCTCTGTTGAAGTCTTGATAAGTATTCACTTGACCAAATCTTCCAGAAATCTTCTGTTAGTTTATTGACAAGCTTCCAACGGCTAAGGTTGCTAATGGGAATGTCGTCATACTCAGCTCGAGGTGGGCAAACCAGTGGTCTACCAATTAAAAAGTGTGCTGGTGTGAGTACGTTTAAATCGGCTGGGTCACTACTCAATGGACATAATGGTCTTGAATTCAGACAAGCTTCGATCTGATATAAGGTCGTTGTCATTTCCTCAAATGTGAGGATAGAATTTCCGAGTATCCTCTTCAAGTGATATTTTACCGATTTTACACCTGCTTCCCATAGTCCACCCATGTGTGGTGCAGCCGGTGGATTAAAGTGCCACTGAATTCCATCTTCAGCTAATTTGTTTGCCAAGTAAACGGATGATTGCTTTATTGCGTCTTGAAGATTTTTTTCTAAAATGTTTCTTCCTCCAATGAAGTTTGAACCACAATCGCTATAAATGTGTTTAGAATGTCCGCGTCTTGCCGCAAATCTTTTGTACGCTGCCAAAAAAGATTGACTTGTGAGGTCACTAACAGCTTCTAGATGAAGTGCTTTTGTGGTACAGCAAACAAATACTGCTATGTAGCCTTTAAACGTTTTTGTTCCACGACCTTTAGACATTCGGAGCTGAATGGGTCCAGCATAATCAATTCCGGTGTGAGTGAAAGGTGGCGCGGGAACAACTCTAAACTCTGGCAGGTTTCCCATGATTTGTTGTGTATTTGTAGGTTTGTATCGGCAACAAGTTATACATTTGTTTAATACTTGCTTTACTCTATTTTTAGCACTAAGTATCCAATATTTTCTTCGTATATAGGCTAGTGTCTGAGAGTTTCCTCCATGTAAGCATCGCATGTGAGCATCTTCTATTATGAGTTTGGTGAAGTGGCCCTTGTGAGGTAGAATGATCGGATGTCGCTCTTCATATTGGAGATTTGAGTTTTGCAATCTTCCCCCAACCCGAAGTAGACCGTTGTTCTCAATCAACGGATTCAGCATAATTAACCTGCTTTTTGTGTCAATAGGCTTGTTTTTAGTTAGTTTTCTTATTTCTTCTTCAAATTCTGTGTTTTGAATTTGTCTTAGTAGCATATGCAATGTTTCATTCATCTCTTGTACTGTTAAGTTTGGTTTATCAGCTTTCATTTCTTTATTTCTGCAGTTATTGATGAATCGTCTGCAGCGTGATATTACTCGTAGACATTGGTTGATTGACGAGAATTGTGTAATTAGTGGATTCTCATGGTTAGAGACATTTGCCAATAATAGGGTAACCGGGTCTTCCTTCTCTTCTGCTTGTTTGATTATTTTCTTGACTGGCCATAGATTTTTGTCTGATTTCAACCACGAGGGTCCATACCACCAAAGTTTGTGTTGAGGTAACTCGGAAGCATTTATACTTCGTGATGCACAATCTGCTGGATTATCTCCTGTTTTGACATAATTCCAATTATTTTGATTGGTTATTCTCTGTATTCTCTGGATTCGGTTCCTCTCGAATGCATCAAGTTTATTATTCGCTCCTTGTATTCTGGCTAAAGTTATCATTGAGTCAGTCCAATAATACAAGTCTAAATTTTGTATATTGAGAGTCTTAGCTACGTGACACATCAAGTTGCTAAGAAGTTCAGCTCCACACAGTTCAAGTCTTGGTATCGTTAGTTTTGACTTGACAGGTGCTACTTTCGATTTTCCGGTTAACATGCAGACGTTTACATCACCAGTTAATGTTGTTACCTTTGAATATATCACGGCTACATATGCTTGCTCCGACGCATCACAAAATCCATGTAATTCTATGGCCGTAATTTTGTTAGAGTAGTTTATTGATCTTGGTATTTGGATTTGTTCTAACGCAGGTGCTTCGTTCTGGTATTTGATCCATTCTGTTGCAAGTGTTTCAGGAACTTCGTCATCCCAATTCAAGTTTTCCTTCCATAATTTTTGTATGATTAACTTAGCTCGTAACGTAACAGGAGTTATCCATCCTAATGGGTCGAATATTTGGGCTGCTTTGGACAAAATACTTCTTTTTGTTATATTAGTTGAATCATTTCTGAAGTTAACCTTGAAATGGAATGTATCTGTTGCTGGATTCCAATTAATCCCTAGGGTTTTTATCGTTGATGACTTTTCTTCATTCTCTACTAGCTCAATTATTCCCTGCTCCCTTTGCTCTGGTGGGATGTACCTCAATAGTTGCTGATTGTTGCTCGTCCATTTCCTGAGGTTAAACCCACCTGATCCCATTAATTCAATTAGTTCTTTCTGTATTGCTCTAGCATCTTCAATGGTGTGTGCTCCCGACATTACATCGTCCATATAAAAATCCTCATGAACAATTCTAGACGCCTTCGGGAATCTTAATGCTTCATCATCTGCTAGTTGACGTATTGTTTTAATGGCCAGGTATGGGGCGGATGATGTGCCATATGTGACAGTTGTTAAGGCATATTCTTTTATAGCTTCTTCTGGTGAGAATCTCCATAATATTCTTTGGTAGTTTATGTCTTGATCATTTATTTTAATTTGTCTATACATCTTTTCAATGTCTGCTGTGAAGACGTATATATATTTTCGCCAGCGTAGGAGAATCGTTGCTAGATCAGCTTGCAGCCTAGGTCCAGTAAGCATGTTGTCGTTCAGGCTTATTCCATTGTCTGTTTTGGATGAAGCATCAAATACGACACGAAGTTTTGTAGTAGTGCTGTCTGCTTTTATTACTGCTTGGTGTGGCATGTAGTATATCCCATCTGTAGATTGTGTGACTTGATCTATCGGCTTCATATGTCCAAGAGTTAAGTATTCTCCCATAAATTTTCGGTACTCTTCCCCAAGTTTGTTATTTTGCTTAAACTTTTTTTCCATTTGTAAAAGTCTAGCTATCGCTCTCTTTTTTGAATCACCCAAAGTACGTTTGTTTGTTTTGAATGGAATTCTTACTGTGTATGTTCCATCGTTGTTTCGGCAATGGTTTTCTCTGAACTGTTTTTCGCATTCATCATCTTCATTCATTGTTTCTTCTTGGTATGGAGTTTCCTCTATTTCCCAAAATCGTTTAAGTTGATTGCTTAAATTACTTAATTCAACTGTTGATATCATAGTTATGATTTGTATAGGATCTTTAGAGACTGGTATCTTCCCTGAAATGATCCAGCCAAGTTCTGTATTCTGAGCTAAAATTCCATGCTTAGATTTTCTGATGCCATCGCAGATTATGGATGGGTACACGTCAGCGCCAATGATGACATCGATTGGTCCAGGTTGATTAAATGTTTGGTCAGCAAGTAGGTAGTCTTCATACATTGAGAATTTGAAATATGTATTGGGTAATTTGTTTGTAAGTTTTGGAAGAACATATGCATCAATGTTAATCTTGAATGTTGATGAAAATCTGGGTTGCACTTGAATATGGACTTTTCCAAGTGATGTCCCAGCTGATGATGCTCCAAGACCCGATACTTTGATGAAAGTCTTAGATTTTGGGACGGATAAAGTCTGAGCAGCTGCCTCCGTTATAAATGACGCTTGAGCTCCAGTATCAATAAGTGCTCGTAAAATTTCGGTCTTACCATTGTATGTAGTAACCTTTATCATAGCAGTTGCTAAAAGAATTTCCTTGTTGTATTCTGCTATTGCCGTTTGAATGTTTGCTCTCCTTGGATTTCTAGTTAGGGCATCATTGTGTAGTAAGGTATGATGGTAGCCCTTACATATACTGCAGGTTCTTCGGCTTTGGCAACCTTCACTCATTGTGTGGTTCAGACAATTGCGGCATAACTTTAGGCGTTTTATAGCGTCATGACGATTTTGGCTGGTTAATGCAAGGAATGCATTGCAGTTATAGATTGAATGCATTTTCTGACAATATCCACATTTCGGTTCCTTTATTGTCATGTAAGTCCGTATTGATTTTCGAATTGGTGTTTGCTGTTTTTGTCTGTTATTTTCACCAAAGGCTTCCAAAGATTCAAATCGGGTCTTTAGGTATGAGTAAAAATGCTCTAATGTTGGAATTTCTTTTGAGCAGGGTAATGATTGTTCATACAGCTTTCTGGACTCGTTATCCAATTTTTGTATTAGTTGATGAAGGACGATTGGATCCCATGCTGTTGTGTTGACCCCAATGCACTCTATTCCATGAATACATTCTTTGGTTGTATCGTGAAGTGTTTTTAGACAGGAAGCAGATTCGACCTCAAGCTTTTGTTGATTGAGTAATGTATTTAAGTATGCCGATAGTAGTTTCCTTTTATTATCAAATCGTTCTTTTATTAAGTCCCACGATATCTTGTAATTGTCGTTGCTGACTTCTAGGTGGCTCAAAAGCTTGGCTGCTTCGCCTTTAAGGTTATTCTTTAAGTATTGCATTTTTTCCACATCGGATAGGCGTTTATTCCGATGAATAACTTGTTGGAATATATCATGGAATTCAATCCACGTGTTGAATCTTCCTTCAAACATAGGTATCTGCATTCTTGGCAATTTTACATCATGTTCTGATGCGGATATGGATTCA
This sequence comes from Platycheirus albimanus, assembly GCA_916050605.2. NCBI lineage: Eukaryota > Metazoa > Arthropoda > Insecta > Diptera > Syrphidae > Platycheirus > Platycheirus albimanus. Next base: position 226,678,875 of record OU696696.1, on the reverse strand, counting down.
TTATTTTTACTATCTTGGAGTGATAGTACTGTTTCAGAAAATCTCTTACGCAGGTTCTCGATTTGGTTCATAAATATTTCTTTTTCATTCTTGTTTTCAAAAGCATCAAAAAGTAATACTTCTTCATGTATTATGTCAATTTTCTTCCATTCTTCAACAAGGTTATTCGTTTGAAATTCAATTGCTGCGTTACTCAATTTTTTATTGATGACCATGCTTTCAAGTAATTTTCTGAATGACATAATTCGAATTTGAGCCCTCTTCATATGTAATGACTGTGACTCATTGAAACACATACCTTCTTCTTCATTGAACTTGACTTGATTTTGTTCATTCTCGTCAAGTTTATTTTGTTTCTGCTGTTCCGCAGTTTCCACGTTAACCTGGATATTATCGGGTGTTTTTGCTGTGTCAGTTTCAATTTTATCGTTGTGGGAATTGCCCAACGCAATTGCATACGAAATTAATTTTTCGTTTATTGCTTCTTTTATCCGTTCCACCTGTTCATAATATTGCTTCTTGAAATATTCATGGTCTGGTATGTTGAGGCTCAATATGTCATCATGGTTTTTCGTGAATTGATGCCAAAGTCGGTTGACCTCGGCTTCCCTCTTTTACAGGTTCTCTGCTGTTCTTCTGGCTATTGGCTCTTTTTTTATTGCGTCGAACAGCTTTGAAATGCTGTTTCCAACTTCTTCTTGTTGTGTTGTTAGAGATTCCATAGTGCAGCTGTTGTTCTGGGGTTAATTTGAGTTTCTTCTGACGTAAATAGTGTCGTCGGCAACTCTGATGTAGTTCTGTAGTATGAATTGTAATAAGATTCGTCTCTTCCAACAAATCTGGTTTAGTTCTGGTAGTAATGAGATTCGTCTCTTCTGACAAATCTGGTTTAATTCTGGTAGTAATGAGATTCGTCTCTTCTGACAAATCTGGTTTAGTTTTGTATTATATGTGGACTGTATTCCAAACTTTGTGGTTCAAAGTCGGCTCGAAGGACCAAATGTTAAACTCAATAACGTGATAGTACAAACTCTGTTTTGATTCGACTATATTTTATTTAAATATTTTACAGCTATTTATATGAATTAAATCTACTCTAAACTAGGCCACGACGTTTTTGGTCAATTATTATTATTTATGGTTACAATATTTTGTGGCCCACATTCAAAGAATGTGGGGTATGACAACAGAAATTGACCTACTAGTCGTGTTCTAGTTATTATGTGCAAACATAAAGTATTGCAATAACTATTTTAATTATTATGTGCAAACACTTTCTTGCTTAAGTCAAGCAGCTAAGCCAACGATGCATTTCCTCATGCACGATGCAATTAAAACTGACGACGACCTGCACGATCTTGTAAAACACCATTTTTCAACTGAGGATTTCGGTGTAAAACCTCTCAAAGGTGAGTTGGTGGGCAAAGAAGTTGGTCGTGCAATAGATGTCATGCAAAGTACAATAAAACAAGTCGGTAAGCACTATGAAATCGGTTTACTTTGTAATACGGACGATGTTCAACTTCCGGATAGTTACCCAATGGCACTGAATAGGCTAAACGGTTCGGAAAGATTAAGGATTAAAGACTAAGCCCCATCTACTTGAGTGGATGACCAACCATATGAAAGAGCTTATTTCGAAAGGTTACGCCAGAATAGCGTCACAAGAAGAGCTTGCAAAGAGTTGGCCCCGAGTATGGAATGCCCCTACGTTCTTAGTACAGAACTTAAATAAACTACCACCAAAGCCTCGATGTGCTTGTGAAGTTGCTGCCAAGGTGAAAGGTGTCTCTCTAAACACTTTTTTGTTGAAAGGCCGGATAACCTAGTGCCACTCCAAGCTGGACTCTTCAAGTTTCGTGAACGGGCTATTGTGGTCAATGCGGTTGTTAAGGAAATTTTTCACCGAATCCGTATTAAAGAAGATGATCAACATTGCCAAAGGATCTTGTGGAGGGATGGAGATTGCACTCGAGAACCAACTATTTATATAATGGAGGTCATGATGTTTGGCCCAAGATGTTCTCCAACTTGCGCTCAGTTTATAAAGAACCATCATGCAGAAAAATTTCGGTTGGAGTGTCCAGAAGCGGCCGATGGTTTGACAATGCGTACATACGTAGACGATTACTTCAACAGCCACGATTCTGTAGAGAAAGCAATCTCTGTAACTGCTGGCGCGATTCGTATTTGCGAGTCAATGAATTTCAATCTTGTAGGCGTGCAGTCAAACAGTCATGATTTTCTTAAAAGTACCCCGCAGAGCAACGTCAACGCAAAACTTATTAGTCTGGAGAATAACAGTTGTGACAACTTCGTTTCGAAGATCTTGGGAATGTTCTGGTTTCCTTCTTTGGACCAATTTACCTACAAGCTGTCGAGCAACAGTTCCCTGGAAGAGATGCTCCTACCTGACGCAAATATAACAAAAAGAGAAATTCTAAAGCTTGTTATGAGGATTTTTGATCCACTCGGACTTATAGCTTTCTACATAATTCGTGGTCGGGTCATTCTTCAAGAAGTATGGCGCGAAGGTTTCGATTGGGATGAACCTGTAACAGAAGACATAAAAAAGACATGGCTAGATTTCATCTTGGAGCTGAAGAACATCGAAAATCTGAAGATTCCCCGCAGCTATCTTTCATGGAACCCAGATGATTCTGAGGTGAGTTTGGTTATTTTTGTTGATGCTTCAGAACAGGCATTTGCTGCAGTAGCATATTTGCGGTTCGAGAAAGACAACAATGTGGAAGTGGCTCTTGTCATGGCTAAGGCAAAGGTTGCTCCTGTAAAAAAAACTATCGGTACCGAGATTGGAGTTGCAGGCAGCAGTACTTGGAGTGCGTTTAGCAGATTCGGTGAACAATTCACATTCTATCACAATTCACAATTGTTTATATTTCTCTGACTCAAATACTGTGTTGTCGTGGATAAACACTACCACATTCAAGTTTCCATCTTTTGTTGCCGTAAGAGTCGGAGAAATTTTAGATTCAACATCGCCTCGCCAATGGTATCACGTGGGTACTAAAGACAATGTTGCAGACGATGCTACAAGATGGAAGGATCCATCAGTTGGTGACACGAATACAAGGTGGTTTAAGGGACTGGAATTTTTGCTTGATCCTATAAGCACTTGGCCTGTGACTTCCGGAAAAAGTGTAGCTATCAAGCGCAGTACCGATATGCTGGAACCCAATAAGGTTTGTGTACATGATAAACAAGTACCTATTTCTTTCAGCATATACGATGAGATTAAGCCTAGATTTCGGGCTAGATGGTTATCTTCCGTTCGAGTGATGGCTTTCATATTGCGATTTACGAACATATACCGAAAAAAAGATACCGAGATATTTTCTTTTGTTACCCCAGAGGAGTATCGGAAAGCTGATAGGTGGTTATTCAGGAAAATACAGTCAGAAGCATTTCCCAGTGAGGAAGTTTCCCTGTTTTCAAAAAAGAAAGTTGGTAATTCAAGTAAAATAATGAATTTCTCACCATTCATGAACCAAGAAAATACTATCCGGATGAGTTCCAGAGGTCAAAAGGCTTTTATCTCATACGCTGCAAGAAATCCAGCAATTTTACCAAAATCTCATCCATTGGTGGACTTGTTCGTCGCCCATCATCATGAGAAAAACGGACACATTGGAACAGAGTCAGTCATCTCAGATATCAGAGAACATGCTTGGATCATTAGCATTCGAGTTGCGGTGGAGAGAGTTCGATCCAGATGCTTCTGAAGGCTAAGCCAGTGATGCCGAGAACGGGACAGCTTCCAGAAGCCCGTTTAGCTTTTGATAAGAAACCTTTCACCCACGTTGGCGGGGATTGTTTCAGACCATTGCTGGTAAAGGACGAGGGACGGTCAAAAGATACGGCATCATTTTTACTTGCTTGACATTTAGAGCAGTTCAAATCGAGCTTTTGAATGACCTAAGTTTGGATCAGTGTACAATGGCCGTCCGGCGTTTTGTCATCAACCGTGTGGTTACCCGTTATTTGTTCAGCGACAACGGGCTCAACTTTGTTGGAGCCAAAAACCAGTTCCAAAAAGACGCAAAAGAAATGGAAGCAGCTCTTGGTGATTTTGCGTCCAAGTACGAAGGTATACTGTGGAGATTTATACCGGCCTACTCGCCCTGGATGGGTGGGGCCTGGGAGCGTTTGATCCAATCTATCAAGCGCAGTATCAATTTTGTCCTGAAGGGCATTGTCCCTCGAGAAGACGTTCTGCGTAACGCCCTACTAGAGGCATAAGGACAGATTAACATGCACCCTCTAACGCATATTCCAGTAGACCCAGAGGACCCAAAGCCACTTACACCGAACTCGATGCTTTTCGGTGAAGACTTCAGAGACGACACTGCTCCTGGTGTTTTTCATGAGCCCGACCTTTGTAGCAGGCTGTTCAGTCGAAGAGCTCAGCATTTGATGTCCCAGTTTACCAGACGTTGGTATTGTGAATACCTTCCTGAAATAACGAGAAGGTCTAAGTGGCACCACGATACTTAGTCTGTGGAAGAAGGAGCTCTTGTGCTTATAATCGATCCAAATGAAATTCGTTCGTCGTGGCAGATGGGTCGAGTTATCAGAACATATCCTGAACCAGATGGAGTAGTAGTTCGTACAGCAGATGTGCAAGTTTCAAATGGATCCATTAAGACAAAAAGATCTGTAGGACGTATTATAGTATTATAAAGTATTTTTTAGAAGTAACTACTTTATCTGTAAATCTTAATTTTGTTTTAACAACCCTGCTTAAAATTCTTTTGTCTCATTCCAATTCGCTATTCTTTATCTTTATGCTTTCATTCGCTTTATGTCAAATCTAGTAGCCTGTTTTAAACCACCGAATATTTTGTAATTCAGTTTTTCTCAGTCATTCTTCATCCAAAAGTTGTAGATAGAAGTCAAAAAAAGTAAAATACCAAGCGAAAGGAATGTAAGTTAGGATATTCTTTAAGTTATTACTTTCTAAATGTTACTTTTTTCTTTTAGAAAATAAAATTGTTATTTGGATTTAAAACAATATTTATAATCCTGAACCACTAAAGTTTTTTAATTTGGCGCTACAACATCATTTTATTTTATTCTGGTTCGGACATTTTTTCTTGTTCAAGCAGAAAGATACACCATTTTGTTTTGTGGTGCTGTATTTGGAGGATTTCTTCTAGAACAAATATATTGAAAAACCATTTTTATTCGTTTTTGAGAATTCAACGATGGTACATAGCTGTAGTTGCCATTTTGATCGTCAAACATTCAAGATCAATGTTCATCGACACCTCCTTTCCCTTCTTTCCTTACTTCCTATCGCTCGCGCTGTGACTTACTGCTATAACCCAATAGAGCCGGAGCCGGAACCGCAGCCGCAGCCGTATCGCATGGCAAAATATTGAATACACACGAATTCAATGTTGTGAACACAACGAGACGGATCCGCAACCGCAGCCGCAAACCGCGACGGACGAGTTGGCCAACTTTTAATAAATACGTGCGTATTTTTGACATTCCATACAAAAAAAAAATAGAGGAACGTGCTAATAAAATTCTTTTTAGAAATTAGGTCAGGTAATTAAAAATTTATTGAAAAGACTATACATGATGCGATATATGTTTTATCATCTTTTATATTCATATAAATTGTAAAAAAACGTGGAGTACGTACGACTCCATTGTGGGCACTTATAATTAGGTACGTACGGCACGCGATACGGTTGCGGCTGCGGTTCCGGTTGCGTTTTTCTATTGTGTTCCAGCAGTTATCATTAAAAGGGCTATAACAAACCCCTTGAGCGCGTGTGCATTATAAAAAAAAAAATGTATGCAGTCTAGTCCAATTAAAAAGTCGTTATCAAAATTCTCCTTGTCTATTACAAAAACATTAATTTCTTTTTCTATTTTAAAAATTTTTCCAGTCAAAGTTACTAAGCCTGTTGTTTTTTCACACCATTAATAGTTTTTAGGTTAGTATTCCTGGAATTACCAATTCTTTTATATTTCAGTTTTGAGTTTATCAGTGAGACATTTTAGCCTGAGTCATAAATTCCAAACACTTCAAGAGTTCTATTTAATACTAACTTTATTTTTATTAATGGCGTCACTACAAATTTTTTTGATCTTCATTTTGTAGTTCACATTCCAATTCTGAGTTGTTGACGAGTTTTATGTTGTGTTTTTCTCTCCTTTATTTACTTCTGTGTTGAACCAGCAGTAAGCTTCGGGGTGGTAGCGAACACCTTTGATTAATTTTTCACAAATAATACATTTTTGTTTTTGGTTTTTGTTTACGAATAGTTTTGCTTCAACTTTTCCTTTGTATTCTAAGCTTACTGTTTCATTTATCTTGTTTATCAAGTGTTCATTTATATTGATTTCACTGTACAGTTTTATTGTTGTTGTTATTGAACCTCTATCAATTTTATCTATTATATGATCAGGTAATCCCATTACAATAAGGTTTATCATTGTTTCGTCGTCGATGGATTTGTTGACTTCTAGTAATAGTCTTTCTTTTTTTGTTGCATATTCTAGCAACGAACCAGCTTGAAACTTAAATGAAAATGCATTTTTTACCCGAGACCAACCTTTGGTTCCATATACTTCACAAAAAGTTTTTTCCAAACTTTCCAGCTCGAGTTTACAGTAAGTTTAATCAACATACTGCCATACCAGTCCAGATATTGCTTTTCAAGTAAATGTTTTAAAGTTGCGACTTTTTTCTCGTCTTGTGAAACATCAAACCTTTCACATTATCTCTCAAATTCCTCAATCCACTGGTCAGCATTAGATATTTTGTTAGAGAACTTTTCCATCAAAAAATGTTTAGCAATTTTCCTTAAATTTTGAGGTTTTGGTGCATTATTTTCTGTGCAAGTGGTTGCAGGCTGTTTTTCCTCTATAATCTTTTCTAGATACTGATCATTAAATTGTAAGTTTTCACCTTCATCTAAGTAGTTCTTCTTTATTTCACTCAGTGGGATCCATAAATTCCGTACTTGGTGTCTTCTTTTTAGTGAATTCTTGACTTTGGCAAATATGGTTGAATTTATAATGCAAGTATGTTTACTCACTGGCTTTGAATCATCGGGAACATCAAAAATACGGCCGTCAGGCGTCTCAATTGAAGTTATGCAAATTATATTAGACTTTCCATCTGACGCCACCAATATAGTGAATTTGAATCGCAACTTTTCCATCTTGTTTTATTTAAACAAAAATGTCGTTTTAGAAGGGTTATTGGTCGGTTTGGAAAGGAACCATAATAATTTAAAACAAATCTGAGTTTCTCTGTAATTAAAGTTTATAATTAACTAATTCTTATTTTACTTAAATTACAAAAGTATCACCTCTAATTAGAGAAACGACATTTTATGTAAATAAATTGCAATTTTGATTCCTAGCTTTCAGATTTCAAGTAACTTCAGCTATTCCTAATTTGACAATAGGGCTTTTAAGCAAACGGCAATATACTTCCCTCTCACTCGCTCAGAAATGTCAAACGAAACTTTCCGTATGAAAACAAATAAAAATTTGTGATTTTTTCATGCAAAAGCGATCGGACTTCCAAGAAAATAAACGAAAAAATATCTTGCTTTATAATTTTAAACAATTTTTTGCGAAAAAACAATAGCTTAAATAGTGCCAAAGTGTTGTAACCAATTATTCTATAAAAAAAACTTGTATTGTGCGTTTAAACACGGAATACAAGTGCGACTTGTTTTGGTGCGATTTATTCACTTTCGGTGGATTGATTAATAATTAAAAAAATATATTTCAATAATATTTACTGTGTTTTAATATATCGTGATAGTTGCCGAATAAACACAATAAGTTTATTTCAACAAAATAATATAGTTTTATTGATTTCGTGCTGCCAAAATATACCAACAAAGTTGGACATATTTTAACGCAATATTTTTTTTTCTTTCATTGGCGGGATTCTCCAAAGAATTTTATTTTTCTTTAAATTATAATAAAAAAGTGCTATTGTAAATGCCGACAAATTGCTGTGTACACGGTTGTAGTAGCAATTCGATTGCAAGCAAAGAAGAGCATTTCTTTACTTTTCCAATCGTATGGGCCTCTTCAAAATGGAAACGCATTTCTAAGATGCGAGTGAAATCCCGCCAAGGAAAGAAAACAAAAATATTGCGGCAAAATAATGTCCAACTTTGTTTGTATATTTTGGCAGCACGAAATCAATAAAACTATATTATTTTGTTGAAATAAACTTATTGTGTTTATTCAACAACTATCACGATACATTTAAACACAGTAAATATTATTGAAATATATTTTTTTAATTATTAATCAATCCACCGAAAGTGAATAAATCGCGCCAAAACAAGTCGCGCTTTTTTTCCGTATTTAAATGCACAATACAAGTTTTTTTTAAGATTAATTGTTTAAAACACTTTGGTACTATTTAAGCTATAGTTTATTCACAAAAAATTGTTTTAAATTATAAAGCAAGATTTTTTTTCGTTTATTTTCTTGGAAGTCCGATCGTTTTCGCATACAAAAATCACAAATTTTTATTTGTTTTCATACGGAAACATTTTTGACATTTTGACACTTTGACGTATTCGGATACTTCTCTATCAATTGCACATGGTCTGTCTCTGTAATGTCAATCATATTGACGTTTGGGAGACTGTAATGTCTGTCATATTGACGTTTGGGAGACTTACAGGGTGACATCCATATTAAAGGAAACATATATCCTTTACATATCTATTATTTATTTACCTACATTTTTTTTTTGTTAATTGGTTTTGTTTCTTTTAAATATTGCTATTTAATGGTTTTTTGATTGTGAGCGACTGAGAAGGGTTTTTTTGTGATATTGTTTTCTGTTTTTGTTTCGGTATAAGACCTCCACATCCCCCTTCACAGAGCTCTTTAGAAGTAATGTATTTAGGGCCCCCTCTGGGTTTTAGGGACTGTGAAGAACTTTGTCACACAATTCTTTTTTTTTGCGTCGCTTTTTAGTATTGTATATTTTTCTGTAATTCTAGTTTTATTTGTTATACCTGTTTAAAGATAGTACTCTTTTGTATTATCTTGCTGGACAGGGTACATAAACCTTGACCAGCCGTAGTAATAAATACACCCGGTTCTGTGTACCGGTGTATTATCGTTGAATATGTTCTTTATTTTATACCAATGCCCCTTACCTCTGGTGGGGGGAAGCAATAGCAGAAATAATTTTAAACCAATGCCCCTTACCTCTGGTGGGGGGAAGCAATAGCAGAAATAATCGAAGAGAGTTTGATCGTGAATGATAATTTTTATTTCCTTACAATACTATTTATACACAGTTTTTGCAAACTAAGCTAAAATTAATTAACAATAACAATAGTCGCTTAATGCTGACTTCTAAAAAATAAACAAAAAAACTCATAAAGTTCAATAACCATATCCAATATTCGAATGCAATAATTTTGCTGACAGATGCACAAAATTATTCATTCTATGGGAATTGGCTATTGAATGATACAAGATACACACATTGGCTACGAAAATGAAAGCAATGCAAAAGGCGTTAAATGAAATAACATGCAGAGAAGCTACATGACTAATGTTGATATAATAATATCAACATTCTCCGCGCGTTGAACTATGTTCGAAACTATACCAGAACTTCGAATGTGACGGTGTTGGGGTCCTCAATGTTGGGTTCTTCCTCCTCAGTTTTCGTATTCTGCCTTGTCGGAGCTGTCTTGTTGGTATCAGAGCGGTACATGCTAAAAAATTTCCACAGTAGGAGGATCAGTGCCGTGATTGATATGAGAAGTCCCATATAACCCACTGCAAATTGGTGTGTATCGTTAGAGGATGTGGAGAACGACAAATTATTGGTTATGTTTAACAGTTGCTGCTTTAGCTCATCAAGCTCTAGCAAATGGTTTTTGTAGCTCGAGGATTGGTGAACTACCGGATTGAATTTGTCTGGAATAGCATAATCCGAAAGGTTTGCTAGGGGCGACAGTGACATTCTTGAGTAAGTTGAATGTATTGAGTAACCACGCAGCGTCATTAGGTCATCCTTGATTACACAGTTGGGTTGAATTTGAAGTATTCCTGAGCCCTCTAAAATGCTCGGTGTTGCAGTTCCATTGCAGACGACGTTTAAAGTAATTCTTTTCTTTAGTACGTAAATCCATTCGTTTGGAGAGCAAAGCTGAATCCAATGAGGTCCTTCGATGGTCTTCGTTATCTTGCATGATGGAGATTGTTGATTATGGCTCAGGTAATGGACTTCGCAAGAACTTATTTCTGATCCCTTAGTGTATATTGGATGACGTTGATTACACAAGTGATTTTCGTGAGTAAGCGAAAAGCATTTTTGAAACTCTCCTTCTGACAGCGGATAGTACTGATCACGGTGCAATGTTACCATGATATACTCCGTGGATCGACTTATGGTGAAGAATGTACCATTTACAGATACTGGAACTGGCGTCACCTTGAATAGCTCAAATTCATCAAGGCTTAGTAATGGCAATGTGAGCTTAAATATGATATGATCGGAGAGTACCCTGCCGTGAATGCTCATGAGTTGATACAATTTAAGTATATCATCTTGTGCTACTGGAAGCCTAAGGGCTGTGGGCAAATTGGCTTTAATTCGCAGAAGTTCATCACGTAATTGATCAGGTGATATGAGTTGTGGATTTATCTTTCCGTGGTGGGTGTCGATTAGAACATCTATTAAGGAAGCTTGTGTTTTTTGTATCTGCGACAAGGCTAAGATCAATTGCAGTGCTAGTGAATTAAATAGCTGGCGCAGTTTTTCTTCATGATGCTCTAGCTTAATGCCGTTAGTCAACGCGGCAAATTGTTGAAGATTTGCGTCAATTTCTTGAAACCTAGAACTTGTTTCCTGTTCATTTCGCCTTATTATGTTAAGGGTGGAGTCAATTATTGATGTTTGGTTTCGAATTAGGTTGACGAGATGTCCTTCATCCTGCTGAATTTTATTAATTGAGGCGGACATTTTATCAGCGTATTCAGAGTCCAAAACTCCAAATAGGGCATTAGCCACATTTCCTACGACATTGAGCGCTCCACGGCGAATTCTTCGATTGGTGGATGTGTCAGCTAACAACTCATTTCCTTTCTTGAAGTCTTCATTTATTCTGTTGAAATGGGATATCGTTCCCTTGCAGGTTTCGGTTTTGTTTGGTAACAAATGGCAGATGTTTACAAGTCTCTCGCTGTAGTTCCTTACAGTTTGATACTCTGTCCAATAGGAGTTCATGTCGTAGTAGGCGATGATATCCCAACTGCTTGACGTAAGTGAAGAGGTCCCCAGATTCTCAAAATATATTCCGGGTTGCGATTTAAATGGGCGAATGTTTATCGGCGTAGATTTAATACCTGGAACGAGGCAGCACACTAGCAGTAACGTTACAACTGCGGATCCAAAGGTGGGCTTACGTTTCTTTTTTGGAACGGACCTAATGTCAGTCTCATCAATTAGGCGAACTGAGGATCTGGATGGAGAAATTTTAGCTGCTTCACATGTTCGTTGATCTGCGGCTGAGCTGATGCAGACGTTCTCATCGATGGGTACTAGAAGTGGAGCCAGTCTATGTATGGCCCGACGAAAAGTACCAGTAGCCGTTTTTACATCAGCTACACGAACCAACCCGTCGTCTCCAGTGATGACGTTTGTAATGCGTCCAAGTGGCCACTTTAGACTGGGTACATTATCGTCCTTTATAATGACCATCATTCCCGGGTCTGCATTTTGACACCGGTCCTTCCATTTGTATCTATTTTTATGATTGATGATACTTATATGAAGATCATCTTGGGAATCAGGGATTGCGGCTCCCAAAGATATATGCTCATTTTTATTTTTGCTGTTAATTGTTTTGGCGTCGTATATAGGTGGCCAGATTGAAATTGAAACATGTAAGAATTTCGGTCCATAGAACCAAATGTTGCAATTCTCAAGGCGATCTGTAGCTATTCCACGTGAAAGTATATCTGCAGGATTTTCCTTTGAAGGCACATGCCTCCACTGCGAAGAAATTGTATTTTCTTGTATTCTTGATACCCTATTTGCGATGAAGATGGGAAGAGTTGCGGAGGATGAAGAATTAATCCATGCAAGTGCAATTTCTGAATCCGTCCAGAGGAATGTTGCGTCATTTTTAATGTTTAGGTCTTTTTGTAAGCGCCCTAGAAGCTCGACAGCAAGGCAGCAGGCGCAAAGCTCTAGCCGGGGAATAGTTGCTTGCAAAGATGTCTTTATTTTCTTCGATGGTGCTACTCTTGATTTAGCGCAAAGCAGTCGCACCGTTATGACGTTGTCACTACTGATGGAACGAACGTAGGCCGCAGCACCATAAGCCTTTTCTGAAGCATCGGCAAATACGTGATACTGAATCCTTTTTGGTGTTTTGTGTGAAAATATATGCCTAGCAATCTTTATATTGTTTAGTGACTGCAGTCCTTCGCGAAATTTTATCCAAGTTGTATGCATTTCCTGAGGTAATGCAGCATCCCAATCAAGCTTTAATTCCCACCACCTTTGCAAGAATATTTTTGCCACTACAACGACAGGTGCCATGATACCGAGGGGGTCAAATAGATGTGTTATGTCACTGTAAGCTGTTCGTTTGGTCACTCGATCTCTTTTTAGCCAAGATGTTTTAACGCAGAGTTGGTCAGATTTCAGCATCCACGTAAGACCAATTGTTTTCACATGATCTTCAATATTGGTGTTGAAGTCCAATTCTGTTTCTCGGTCCTCGAGTGGTACTCCTTTTAATAAGGATTCATGATTAGCGCACCATTTCCTTAGCTTGAAGCCGCTATTGTGAAGGATAGTCCGGAGTTCAGTTTGGGTATTCAAAAGTTCAGTCAGCTTATCTGCACCGGTTAAAACATCATCTACGTAGAAGTCACGAGATAATACCTTCGACCCCGATGGGTAACGGTCCTCGTTATTTTGCGCCAAAACTTGGAGGCACTTTGTTGCCAAGTACGATGCAGATGTTGTGCCGTAGGTGACGGTGTTGAGCTGGAAGCACTTTAACGGGTCATTTGGGCTGTTCCTCCACCATATTAGTTGGAACTTTCGGTCCTCATCGTTTACAAGTATTTGACGGTACATTTTCTCTATGTCCGCGGTAAATACAAATCTTGGTATACGGAATCGCAATAGCATGGTAAAAACGTCATCTGGTATTGTTGGGCCCGTGGACAGGATGTCGTTCAGTGATATATTTGATGAGGATTTTGCGGAACCATCAAAAACTACCCTTAGCTTTGTAGTGCTACTATCGGGCTTTTGGACGCAATGATGGGGCAAGAAATAGTAGGGCTTTGTTATTTGTTGGAAATTAACTTCCTCCATGTGGCCCAATTTCTGGTACTCCACCATGAACTCTGTGTAGAGTTTTTTCAGTTCTTTTGAATTGGCTAACCTTCGTTCAAGAGATATGAACCCCCGGAAAGCAATGTCTTTTGATTCACCTAAGCAAGTTGGGGCTTCCTTGAATGGTAAGCGAACCACAAATCGGCCATTCGAGTCCTTTGTTGATGTTTGGACAAAATGAGTTTCACAACGTCTTTCTGCTTGGGTGAAATTATCTGGAGAGGGGGTGGTTTCTTCTAAGCGCCAAAATTTCTCAATCTGCTGATCAAGGGCTTCATCCTCAGTGCATATTCCGCACGATGCTAAAAGTCCATCATTAGTAAAGGGCACCTTGCCTGCTACTGTCCACCCAAACACAGTATTTTGAAGTGTTGGTAGCTCTTCACCTAAGCTGATTTGACCAACAGCTAAGGTAGCATAGAAAATTTCCGCACCAATGAGAAGATCGATTGGCCCTGGCTGATTAAATTGCGAATCAGCCAAAACGATATTCCTCGGAATCGACCAATTCGAAGTTATTATTGCCCGTGATGGTTGCGGTGAGACAATTTTTGACAATACGTGTGCTTCAATTCTTGTGGAGAATCCATTTGTTTTAGAACCAATCTCCAAATTGATTCTTCGATGGGATGACCTCTTGCTTTGACCGATCCCTTCAACAAGCAGCGTCTCGTGCATTTGTCTTAGTCCCAAGGTTTTGGCCAGCCTTTCAGTTATTAAATTAACCTGCGATCCAGAGTCCAATAAAGCTCGACATGATATTTGTTCTCCCGATTGATTTTTCAGGTGAACAATAGCTGTACTTAACAGCACACTTTTAGTTTTGATTGCAGTGTTTGTGCTAGGAGGTGTGGGCTCTATCGCCGAAGTGCAGATCTTTGGCGAGTCAGCGACAGAAGTTGGGGTACCTGCTAGCGTTGATGTTTTTGAACCCTCTGGTTTTTCGGGGTAATCCAAATGAAGGAGTGTATTGTGCCCCTTTTGGCACTCGGCGCACCCTCCGACCGAGCAGTCTTTAGTGAAGTGCCCTGATTTCAGACAATTTGCACAGTGTCTTGATCTTTGAACTAGGCGCAATCGGTGTTTTGGACTTAACTGTAGAAATTTCTGGCAGGCGTACAGCTGATGATTGCCCTTGCAGGAAATACATTTGGGTCCCGCTGCAGCGACCGTGGTTAAGGCCATATTGGGTCTTAATCTTCTTCGTTGTTCATCCGAACCTTCCCTTGTGGTTGTTGATAATGCCTCCAACGATTGGAACCGCAGCTCCAAGAATGATAGGAACTCCTTAAATGTGGGCATGAGTTTTGGGGTTTTTAATGATTGTTCCCAAAGAGTGAGAGAATTTCGATCCAACCGCTTGATGAGAGTGTGCAAGAGTATTGGATCCCAATTGGTTGTCTCTATGCCAAGGTTTTGCAGGCTGCGGAGGCATTCTTGCGTAGTGTCATGCAGTGACTTTATGGCTGAAGAACTTTCGTTTTGACTTTTAGGTTGTGCCATTAATTTGTTTAGTAAGGCTGTTACCATAAGTCGAGTGTTTTCATAACGGCTTGTGATCGTTTCCCAAGCAGCAATGTAGTTGGCGTCAGATATGGAGAAGTGCTGAATCAGCCTTTCAGCTTCTCCTGTGATTGTGGTCTTCAGATACCACATCTTCTGGCATGGTGAAATGGGTTGATTGTGGATAAGCTCCGTATATAGATCGCGAAACTGTATCCACTGTGAGTAGTCACCATCGAATTTCGGCAATACTACTCTTGGTAATTTCGTCCCTTGATTTTGGGTTATAGTTGTCCCAGATCCAGAATTCGATCTTGATCGGTTATAAAGTGTCGTAAGTGCAGTATGCACTTCATCTTCTATGGAGAGAAATTGTTCGACATCATAGACTGAAGAATTCGGTTCATCTAGTAGTTCCCATATTTTATGATGGAAGCCTCGTATTGCCGCCCAGTCCTGTTCAATTGATTTAAGCCTTATCAAATAGAACTCCTCAGAATGTTGTTCTTGGTCTTGGATCAGGCGCTTAATTGAGTTTTCGACCATTACGATCATTGATGACTGTTTTTTAATCAGCCTTAATAATTCCACAGAGGCAACAGGCATGTCGGACGACCATTTTGTCTTTTCCGTAAGCTCAGGCAATGTGGGTTTAGATTGAGCTGGAGCCTTAGGAATGGTTTCAGTGCTTGTTTGGATTGTCTTTTCCGTAGGCAATGTGGGCTTCAATTGAGCTGGAGCTGGAGCCTTAGGAATGGTTCCACTGATTGTCGGGATTGCACCACCAGTTGTTCCATTGCCATCATCTTCAGTTGGCTCAGGCAAAATTAAATGGAGACTTTGTTTTAATTCGAGGTAAATTCTTTGGAAATTCTCATACGTTTTTCCTTGAATATATGGCGTATCCGCCTTAACAAAATTCTTTACAGATTCATGGTTTTGGTGGAATTCCACCCATAGTGCTTCCAGAATTTGCAATCTTTTTTGTTTGTATTGCAGTGTTTTGCGGTCAGCACTGTCTTTGCTCATGTTTGTTTTTAGTTTCTGAAGTTCCTCAGCGATAGCCTTCTGCCGGGCTATTATTTTGAAAACCTGCATCTCATCCATGGTACTTTTTACGGTGGTTCAAATGGTTGGCTCAAATAATTAGCTGTGAATCAATGCACTGCTGTGGACCCTGGCCACTTGGTAGGTGTAGTGAATGTTTGGTACTGGAACGCTGCTTCCTGGAGCACTGCAACCTGGAACTCTGCGACCTGGAACGCTGCTACACTTCAAGCTGGAACTCTGCAACTCAGGAACCTTGATTGCTTATACCAGTGTTAAAAGCCCTGGTAACGCTTCGCTGACAGCCAGTGTTAAAGCCCTGGCAACGCACTCACGATTCACTTCCTCGAAGTTTGACGTAGAAATCACGTCGGGGTCACCAATGTTTAAAGATAATACTCTTTTGTATTATCTTGCTGGACAGGGTACATAAACCTTGACCAGCCGTAGTAATAAATACACCCGGTTCTGTGTACCGGTGTATTATCGTTGAATATGTTCTTTATTTTATACCAATGCCCCTTACCTCTGGTGGGGGGAAGCAATAGCAGAAATAATTTTAAACCAATGCCCCTTACCTCTGGTGGGGGGAAGCAATAGCAGAAATAATCGAAGAGAGTTTGATCGTGAATGATAATTTTTATTTCCTTACAATACTATTTATACACAGTTTTTGCAAACTAAGCTAAAATTAATTAACAATAACAATAGTCGCTTAATGCTGACTTCTAAAAAATAAACAAAAAAACTCATAAAGTTCAATAACCATATCCAATATTCGAATGCAATAATTTTGCTGACAGATGCACAAAATTATTCATTCTATGGGAATTGGCTATTGAATGATACAAGATACACACATTGGCTACGAAAATGAAAGCAATGCAAAAGGCGTTAAATGAAATAACATGCAGAGAAGCTACATGACTAATGTTGATATAATAATATCAACAATACCCTTGTATAACAGTTAATTTTTTTAGAATGACATACTCGTATATATACAAAATTATTACATGACTGTAGAATAAACTTAAAATAATGTTGAAACATTCACCTTTTTTTCTGTTTTGGTAAGAACCAAAACATGATTGTTTAGAGGTTGATTTTCAGGGGTGTGGACGGCAGCTAAAAATATTTCGGTGAAGATGGTATGATCTGAAACCGATCATCCGCCATCTTGGGGGGATCCTGAAAACGGCATGGATTCCTATGGAAGGGTGGGTAAAGGCCTCTCTGCAACAACATCCGCAGTGCCCTTGAAGTGATGTTTTCGTCCGTCCGCTGTCCTAAAGTTTTGTTGATTTTCTTCGGAAATTCTCTCTAGGCCTGATTTTTGTTTTTGTTCGCAGGCGAAGTTAAGTTTCGGGGACAAGTTCCCCCCGTCCAATGAGCTGACGCTTTGCACCGCAAGCAGGCCACGTCCCTGGAACTTAACATTACCATACCTTCCCTTTCTCAACATTCCTTTCTCAAATTTCTTGTCTTATCCTAATTCCTTGCTCTCCACCTAACCGACGCTCCCCTCCTCTTGCCTTGCAACAGGTGGTGCGCGCTCCTTAGGTCTAACCTCGAAAACCATTCTGCACCTTTTAACCTTTGCATGAATGAGTGATTTTCTCTTATTATGGCGAGGTTGGCTCTCCTCATGTCAATGCATAATCGAATGTCACCAGTATCCTCAAAGACTACTTTAATCGGAGATATCCAGGAGCTGGGTCCAATAACCCGTTCTATAATGTCTTGAGCAACTGCCTCCTTTAGTTTTGTTTCTACCTTTTCTTCCAATGCAGATGGAACTCTTCGTAGTGGCTGTTGAACCAGCTTTACTGACTTGTCAATCGACAGAGTAACACTAATGCCCTTAATCTTAGGTAATGGGAGAAGGTTATCGACTCGATTAACATCAAGCCCTAGCTTCAAAACGTTAAGTTTAATGGCCGTGTCGCGCCCCAAAAGTGATTGTTTTCCATTCTTAATGACAAAGAATGAAGAAATCATATCGGTGACTGTTTACTCCTATGGTAGCTTTGAAAACCATTTTCACTTTTAACAAGTCCTTATCGGCTTAAGCACGAAACTGGTGCTCTGACTCTGTCCTAATGTTCCATATGGCAACATTTTTCCTGCAAAGCATCTCCCCATCTTGCTCAGTTAAAAGGTTATGACGAGATCCTGATTCCATAAGCATTGAAACCAGCCATCCTCCAAAATATACCAGTCAACTATATCCCCTGCATTGTCTTCCAATTCAGATAATCGAAAGCAGTTATGTTCTTCAAATTTTCCAAACTTATTTTGAGTGGTGTCATGATCATGGCAGCACTGGTTGTAATCGTAGTAGTTGTGTTTTATTCAAGCTCTTATTTTTTTATTTATTTTGCATGTAAATCTTTCATTTTGCATCAATATAATATCTTATAGTTCAATTTAAAATCATTAGTGATCAGTGTAGTGATTTAGTTTTGTATAATATTAGTCTAATATATCAAAACTTCAATAATTCTTTTTTTTTGTGTGCTGTGGTAAGAGTAGGTATCATTCACATTTGTTTTCTTCATTGCAGTAGTTAAGCTTTTGCTGAAGTAATTTACTTCCCCTCCATTTGACTTTTTTTCATTTTTTTTTCTCTTTCCTCTAATATTCATTAAAGCTTTTAATCCTGTAATAAGCTCTTCTTCTATTAAAGCATGACATTTGTAGGGTTTTGTATTTTAAATAAGTAATAGCTGCTGAATTTATTATTGACGCGACAGTCGGTACTGTCTGAACGCGATCCATCAGAATTGCTTTACTGTCCCAGGTTCGAATCTTAGCCGGGTACAAAAAAAATTTTTTTTTCTCTTTTCGTTTTTTCTTTTTTTTTTTCATTTTAAGTGATCTGATTTCGATTTGTACTTTTTAATCTACCGTTTTATTTTTTATTTCTCTGTTGTAATGGACTGCTCAGCGGAGAAATGCACAGAGCATTCGAATTCGGCTCCCCTTTTTGCTTGTTTTGGCCCTTGTGGGAAATTGTTTCATGCCAAATGTTTAGGATCAACTAATCATTTTATTGAAAAGATCAATTCTTCAAAAATTGCTTTTTGGTACTGTACAATCTGTACTAAAGTATCTCTTTCCCAAGTTACTTTTAAAATGTCGGCTCTTAAGGATGAAATTCTTAAAATCGCTAAGAGCTTTGAGGTTTTGTCAAATAATTTTAATTCAATTGCAGCTAATGTGGCTTCAATTTCGTCCCCAATTGAAACTGAGAATAAGTCAACCTCGATAGAGCCTTTTGATTCTGATTCTTCACATCCTTCACCCACTTCCCCAAGCAACGCCTCTACTTCTTCTACTAAGCTCACCAAAGCAGCATCAAATCCTAAAAAGGGTATCAAAAGGGGGCGAGAGGGGACATCATCTTCAACAACTCCTTTTCCGGCACCAAAGCGCCCTAACTCACGAAATGATAGTCCAACTGTAAACAAAATATCACTTGCTTCTCTTCAGGAAGAAAATATAGCCACTGAAATTATTCCACTTTCCGATATAAATCCACCGGCAGTTCCCAGTGTATTAACAAGCACATCCCTGCCCTGTCCTGAACCGAAAACTGTATCGAGTAGTTCCAATACCAATAACAACAGCGGTTCTGAACCTCCCAAAAAAATAGAGTCCGTTCCAAAGCCTAAATCAGTATTTATATCCCGACTTGACCCTGAACTTCAAGCCAATGACATAATTCAACATCTTGTTGTCAGTAACTGCATTTCAAGTGCGTCATCTTTAAAATGCACTAAAATCAGCAAGCCTGACAGTTTTGTGTCATCTTTTAGGATAACCACTCCTCCCTCATTATTCGGTTCTGTTTGCGACAGTAAATTTTGGCCTCCTGGAACACTTGTGAAAGAATTTGCAATTCGATCTAAGAACCTTAGTAATCGAATCGCTAAAGTTCCGGCTCCAAAAAACTAAAAAGGATTACCCTCTTCTATCAAAATGTAAGAGGGCTACGCAGCAAAACTGCTGAAGTTTTTAAAAACTCTCAAGCATTTCCGCATGACATTTTTGCTTTTACAGAAACATGGCTCAATAGTTCATTTTTGGACACAGAAATTTTCGACGATGAGTTTTCTGTTTTTAGAAAGGACCGCCATACGGATAAGCCGAAAGAATTGGGGGGTGGTGTATTGATTGCTGTTCGTAATTGCCTTTCATCTTCCCTTGTCTCTTTTCCCTTCAATGTTTCAATTGAACTCATTTGTGTTAAGGTTTCCCTTCAAACAAATGCTATCTTTGTTATTAATGTTTACATTCCCCCGAAAAGTTCTGCATCAGTTTTCACCGAGCTATCCTTTATCCTAGATTATATGATCGATATTGCTGGCTTAAATAACAATATTCTACTGTTGGGCGACTTTAATTTGCCCAATATCATCTGGACCCCTTCAGAAGACGAGTCCTATTTAGAAGCATCCTTAACTTCGTCGCAACAGGAACTTCTCCTTTTGGACAATATAACTTCTACTGACTTACAGCAAGTAAGCTGTATTAAAAATTTTAAAAATCGAACTCTCGATTTAGTCTTTTCCTCTGACGCTGTTAGTACGGTAGTGGTAGAATCTACCTCTGCCATTTCTAACGTAGACTCCTACCATCCTCCACTTGATATATTTTTTGACATGAGCAGCCATTTACTCAATAACAGTAATGCTCAAGACTGTTCCTATTCACTTGATTTTCGTAAAGCAGACTTTCAATTACTTCACGAAGAATTAAGTGCTTCTAATATTTCTAATATGCATGATTGCTCTAACATTGAAGATGCAGTTACTCAATTTTACGAAATTTTCAATAGCTGCCTGATTAATTCAATTCCTCTTAAGTTATCTAAAAATATAAACTCTAGCCATCCGTGGTACACAAAAGAACTCAAATCTCTACGTAATAGACGAAATAAGGCTTGGAAGTCTTATATTAAAAATCTCTCAATTTCTGATCTTAATGTGTTTCGTGCACTTTTTGAAGAGTTTAATTTACTTTCCAGAAACTTATATGCTGAATATGTGAAGGAAATGGAAATTTCGTTGAAGATTGATCCAAAGAGATTTTGGAAGTTTGTAAATTTAAAGAAGAAGTCTGATGGGTACCCAGTGAACTTTGTTTACAAAGATTTCGCTTTGTCAAGCTCACCTGAGATATGCAATGCGTTTGCAAAGCATTTCAGTAAGTCTTTTATTGAAAATCCTGTCAATATAGACTATGATTTCTTTGACTACTCCCGTGATTTCCCCCAAGCCACTTTTAATAACATCCACATTGATAATGATAAGGTTTTGCATTATCTTTCATTGCTGAAAGATGATTACTCTCCCGGTCCTGATGGCATTCCTCCTATAATATTAAAAAAATGTTCCTCCATTTTAGCTTCTCCCTTGCAATTTCTTTTCAAGCTATCCCTTCAGTCCGGTAAATTTCCTCAAGTATGGAAAGATTCATTCATTACTCCCGTCTTCAAAAAGGGTAATAAGTCTGATATCACCAACTACAGACCGATTTCTAAACTGTCTTCTATTCCAAAGCTTTTCGAACAAGTAGTTTGTGATAGCATAACGTTTTTCTGCAAACATTTAATCTGCCATCAACAACACGGTTTCATGCAGAAGCGGTCTACTGTCACAAACTTATTAACCTTTATGAACAAGTGCTCAAGGGCTTTAGAGAGTGGACATGAGCTGGATTGTATCTACACAGATTTCTCAAAGGCTTTTGACCAACTCTCACATGAAATCATCATTTTCAAATTGAAAGCTTTAGGTTTCCCTGTAGGATTTGTTAATTGGGTATATTCATATCTCCGAAACAGATCATACATAGTTAAGTTCAGAAATTCGTTTTCTAACCCTTTCCCAGCAAAATCAGGAGTCCCACAAGGCAGCCATCTTGGTCCGTTACTGTTTATACTAGCTATAAATGACGTAACTTCGTGTATTCATTCTAGTGAGATCCTTGTTTTCGCTGATGATATGAAAATTTTCAAATCTATTAACTCAGCTAATGACCGCGTAGAATTGCAAGCCGACATCGACAGATTTGCTATCTGGTGTAGCAAGAATTGTTTAAGCCTGAATCCAGCGAAATGTCAGACAATGACATTTTCAAGGAAACGGGTACCAAGTACACACGGCTATTACATTTCACAACAAGTTTTGCATCGCGTTTTTAGTTTTAAAGATCTGGGAGTAAACTTTAGCCCAGACTTGAGCTTCACGGAACACATCAACTTTATTGTTAAGAAAGCTAATTCCATGTTGGGATTTGTTAAAAGATGGTCGAAGGAATTTCAAAATTCTTATGTAACCCTAGCTTTATATAACTGTCATGTTCGCCCCCATCTAGAATATGCATCACAGGTTTGGTCTCCTTTCTACGAAGTTCATAAGTCTAGGATAGAGGCAGTTCAGCGTAATTTTATTCGATTTGCTTTAAAAGGTCTCTCCTGGGCAGATCCATACAACCTCCCACCTTACGAACACCGGATTCAACTTCTACAGATTCAAACTTTGTCACAAAGGCGTATTAACAATGATGTTATTTTTATTCACCAACTTTTAACGGGATCTTTGGACTCACCCGATCTTCTATCGTGTGTAGGTTTTAACTATCGCGGAGGGGCTCATCATCTTCGTAGATTAGAGCTATTGCATTGTCCCCAACACCGTACTAATTATGGCATGAATGAACCTCTTACCCGCATGTGCAAACTTTTCAACTCTAATATAAGTATTGTTGATTTTAATATTAGTAAATCCTCTCTAAAAAAAACATTTAAAACCAGTGCACCACGCTCATAGTTTATGTTTTGTATGTTCTCAATGTTTTTATATCTATTTTGTATAAATGTATTTGTTTATTTATTTTTTTTATCTTTGTGCTTGTGTTATGCTATTTGTATATTTTGCTTACTAACAACTAACACCTGCACTAAATGATGTAGCCAGTGAGCACATAATATGTGTTGGCTAATCTCTGATTGTAAGTTAATGCTTGATATAAGCTTCTTACTCTCGAGAACTGATAGTGTAAAAAAAAAATAAAAAAAAAATCACTTTCTGCACTTACAAACTGCACCTTTTAAAATTGGGATCTCCGCCGTTTGGCATCACAGCCCATAAAATCATTTGGTTTCCGTTTATTGGCCTTTGTTGTACATTTCAACGCGAAATGTCCAGTAAAACCGCACGTTCTTGGCAGGGCACATGTCGCTATTCCCTAAGTGCCTGGAGCCGCACCTGCTGCACTCACTTGCTGATTTCGGATCACTCTTTGACACCATGGATGGAGTGGGCGTTACCATGGCCTCCGACTCGCTGTTAAATTGTTCGTATACCTGGCACATATCAACGACCTCTGATAGCGTATGTTCTTTCTCGAGTAATCACTTCTTTAGCTCTCTCGGTGGTGCCGTGAAATAACGCCGAATGCAATAACGCCGAATTTCAAAATTCGGCTTTATTGCACTTTACGAAAGTGAAATAACGCCGAATTTTGACGTTCGGCCTTATTTCACTATAATAAAGTGAAATAACGCCGATTCGGCGTTATTTCACTTTCTAAATATTATTTTTATGACTTTTCATGTGTCTTTCATATTTTCTAAATAAGGTACCATCCTGAGAGCTTTGGAATCATTAAACAAATGTTTAAGTACCCTTTGTATATTTTTTTTGTACAGGACCAATTTCCACTTAAAAATAAAACAAAGCAAATATGTTCTTCCCAAAAGTTCGTTTTAATGAAAAAAAAAATAATTTTTAATAATTCTTTTTTGTTGAAAAATACATACTTAATAAACATAACATAAACATTTCGATATTTAAAATTTTAATTATAAAGTTTACGAAATGTATACTTGATTATATTTTTAAAACCTAGTGCTGTTAAGAGAAGTCTTTTGAAGTAAAAGTTTCAGTATTTATTGAACTTAAAATGTATATGTAGACACCTAGGTTCTATATTTATATCAAGCTAAATAAAATGTCAACTTTTATTCAAAACCGTTGATATAAGTGCAACATATAAAATCCAAGCTTTGCAGAATTTGAGAGAAAAATTTTTCAGATCCAAGTTTTTTGAGAAATTCATCAAATAAAAATAAAAAATCGCGCGATTTTATGAATATGTTCTTCCCAAAAGTTCGTTTTAATGAAAAAAAAAATAATTTTTAATAATTCTTTTTTGTTGAAAAATACATACTTAATAAACATAACATAAACATTTCGATATTTAAAATTTTAATTATAAAGTTTACGAAATGTATACTTGATTATATTTTTAAAACCTAGTGCTGTTAAGAGTAGTCTTTTGAAGTAAAAGTTTCAGTATTTATTGAACTTAAAATGTATATGTAGACACCTAGGTTCTATATTTATATCAAGCTAAATAAAATGTCAACTTTTATTCAAAACCGTTGATATAAGTGCAACATATAAAATCCAAGCTTTGCAGAATTTGAGAGAAAAATTTTTCAGATCCAAGTTTTTTGAGAAATTCATCAAATAAAAATAAAAAAGCTTTGCAGAATTTGAGAGAAAAATTTTTCAGATCCAAGTTTTTTGAGAAATTCATCAAATAAAAATAAAAAATCGCGCGATTTTTTAATTTTATTTGATAAATTTCTCAAAAAACTTTGATCTGAAAAATTTTTCTCTCAAATTCTGCAAAGCTTGGATTTTATATGTTGCACTTATATCAACGGTTTTGAATAAAAGTTGACATTTTATTTAGCTTGATATAAATATAGAACCTAGGTGTCTACATATACATTTTAAGTTCAATAAATACTGAAACTTTTACTTCAAAAGACTTCTCTTAACAGCACTAGGTTTTAAAAATATAATCAAGTATACATTTCGTAAGCTTTATAATTAAAATTTTAAATATCGAAATGTTTATGTTATGTTTATTAAGTATGTATTTTTCAACAAAAAAGAATTATTAAAAATTATTTTTTTTTTCATTAAAACGAACTTTTGGGAAGAACATATTTGCTTTGTTTTATTTTTAAGTGGAAATTGGTGCTGTACAAAAAAAATATACAAAGGGTACTTAAACATTTGTTTAATGATTCCAAAGCTCTCAGGATGGTACCTTATTTAGAGAATATGAAAGACACATGAAAAGTCATAAAAATAATATTTAGAAAGTGAAATAACGCCGAATCGGCGTTATTTCACTTTATTATAGTGAAATAAGGCCGAACGTCAAAATTCGGCGTTATTTCACTTTCGTAAAGTGCAATAAAGCCGAATTTTGAAATTCGGCGTTATTGCATTCGGCGTTATTTCACGGCACCCAAGTGAAGTAATTTGCTTTTCTTCTTCGTTGGTTCGGTAATTTCTTCAGCTTCCAGATAAATATTGAATCCACGAAGCCACTTTTCCCATTCCGACCGCATCGAAGCTTTTTCGATATTATCGCAGAAGAATGGTGCTATCCCTGAGCCACTCATTCTTGCCCTGCAGCATAATAATAATTTTCTTACTCACAATTTAATGCATGACAATTAAATGTCTTACCTGTTGTTTTTTCTATCGTAATTCAATACCAGCTAACACGACTTTTCTCCTTGCTCTACTATTTCTCGCAATTTAATGCGTGACAATTCAATCTCATATAACACCCGTAATCAAATTTACTAACGCAATTCTATGCAATTTATTGAAAAATCAATTAAATGACGACGGCACGACTTCTGCAAAAATTGAAAACAAAACAAGTTGTTAATGTTTTTGTAATCTTACTTGCAATTTAATGCATGACAATTTAATGTCTTATGCCTGTTTTTTTTTTCTTCGTAATTCAATACCAGCCGGCACGACTTTTCTCCTTTCTCTCTTTCTCGCAATTTAATGCGTGACAATTTAATGTCTCTGTAACGCCCGCAATCAAATGCTTTTCCACAACCGCAATTCAATGCAATTTATCCAAATTGTCAATTAAATATCTGCACGTCTTCTGCCAAATATACAAAAAAAAAATAAACTACATTTTTTTTTCTCACCAGTCTCAATTTCGAGGTTAGAGGTCTTCTTTCCTATATATACTTATTTTACCTTTTCACTTTTGTATATAGTAAAAAAAATATGCATATTTACCTCGTCGCCAATGTAATAACCCGTGATCTTACCTCATCGTACGCTAGCACACAATAGTAAAATAAAACACAATATCTTATAAAGTATAAAGATAATAATATTTATATTTCTTGAACTGCACTTGTCAACCAACTAAACTCAACTAATTTAACTCATGACAATTTAATGTCTTATGCCTGTTTTTTTTTTTTCTTCGTAACTCAATACCAGCCGACACGACTTTTCTCCTTTCTCTCTTTCTCGCAATTTAATGCGTGACAATTTAATGTCTCTGTAACGCCCACAATCAAATGCTTTTTCCACAACCGCAATTCAATGCAATTTATCCAAATTGTCAATTAAATATCTGCACGTCTTCTGCCAAATATACAAAAAAAAATTAACTAAATTTTTTTTTCTCACCAGTCTCAATTTCGAGGTTAGAGATCTTCTTTCCTATATATACTTATTTTACCTTTTCACTTTTGTATATAGTAAAAAAAATATGCATATCTACCTCGTCGCCAATGTAATAACCCGTGATCTTACCTCATCGTACGCTAGCACACAATAGTAAAATAAAACACAATATCTTATAAAGTATAAAGATAATAATATTTATATTTCTTGAACTGCACTTGTCAACCAACTAAACTCAACTAATTTAACTCGGTCAGCGTCTCAGATCTCCACACCATGCAATTCTTCAATTACTCGTTTGGCAACTTGAGCTAGTGGATGGTTGCCATTTCGAAGCAAACGCTTTATTTTGCCAAGCATGTTTTTGAAAGGATATGCGCTGAAAGAATCAAGCTCACCAAAGAGCTCTACTTCATCTACCAAATGCACCAAATTGTGTACATTACTAGTAATATATTGCTCGCCATAAATTTCTGCGAATACTTCAATGTATTGAATGAGCATTGAACGAGCCACTGTTAACATAGAAAAGTATTGTTTTGATGAACATATTGTGACTGAATAGAATAAAAGCATAAAATAGTTGTATGATTCTGATGTTAAATGGTCTAAAAACATAGTGTAAAAACATACGATATTATGTTCCTTTCCAGTGCGTCAATCAAGGTCTCTTACTTTCCGATGAAACTCGGAAGGCATCTTGCATTGGTTCAAATATTCTGAAACTTATATAATTGTATCGGATCGTCATTTTGGGTCAGAATTTCTAAATGTCCCATCTCGCCAGCCAAACAAAAGACGTTTCATAATTCCTAGGTGCAGTAGATGCAGTGCATCACCTACTGGAAATTGTTGAATAATGTCTATATTCAATTGTAATAATGGAAAAACAGCTTTGTGATGCGACTCATAGGAATTTTGTCGGAATTTTTCATTTGTACGTTTTTCACATAGAGTTCTTGGAAATATATTTGTGTGGCTAATATGACTATATTCGCTAAGGGTCGTACACTTAAGACACCCATGTTGACTGTTAAAATAAGCCACACCTAAAAAACTGTATAGCTCAAAAAGCATCTATTTTGTAATAGATAATATATGATTTTATTACCTTTTATAAATGCTCTGGCTGGTGAATCACACACGAAACAACGGATGGACACTGTTATTTTATATGAGTTGATAACTAATCCATCTGTAATTATTTTCTTCATTTCTTCAACGAATAGCAGAAGAAATGAATCGAGGTTATTACATTTCGTCTTTATACAAAATATGCCAATAGCCATTGGCATTTCCGTTATATTGAACAATATTGGCCAAAATTCAGTTTTGGAACTTTTAAAAAGTAGCAGTTTTCAAAGCCATTGTGCCAGTATTCACCATCACTGAGTGCAATAGTTTTAACCGTTCGAGGAGTCTGCAAAAACGTTCCCGGATCCTCCGGCAAAATGTTCGAACCTGTTTCGAACCGAAAGTTGATAATACCGATCACACTTTTTAACGCCGAATGTTTAATTGAATACTGTATGGCCCATTTCCTTAGGCTTGTGCGTAGATTTTCGTTCTTCTTAATTTCGTTTTCATCCTCTGTTGTTTCTTCATCTTCGACGACAACATCTGAATCTGAATCTTCTCGGTTAGGTAAAATGTCTTAATTTTCGATTGAGGAAGGCTCATTGTTATTCTCATTACTAATGGATTCATTTATTTCTTGATGTTGCACTTCTCGAGAGTTATTCTTTATTTGCATATCAACCTCGTTAGCTCTTTGGAGCATTATTGCACGTCTCATCGATAGAGATCTTTAATAATTCCCCGATTTTTGAATTTTTTTTCCACGAAATATTCATTTAATATTTTAATATAATCCTCCCGCTAGTTTTGCACGAAAAATAAAATTTTCTGAAAATATAATTTGGTTATTTTTTCGGTTCTTTTTTTCCTTTATGAAGCCTCTTTAATCAAATAGTATAGCTTTAAACGAAACATTTGATAAGGTTTCCGTAAAACTCTTATAAAAACCCTTTGCAAGCTGATTGACAGTAGGTTCTGTACAGTAACTCAATGGAAGCTTTATAGAAGCTATAACTACTGCTTCCTTCTATAACATCCCTTATCGAAGCCTTTTGGAAACACTGATTTTTGCTTCTATTAAGTTTCCTCATTTTATTTAACTACGGCCTAAACGATGTAACGTAAAAATATAATATGAGATGAAATATTAGATGAATCTACCTATACCACCCGCACCGCTGATAGACACCAACCTTCTCACCCAAATACCCTATGAGTATCTAAGATTCGAACCTATGCCCACCAACGATACAAGCCAAAGAGGAAGCCGGAAGAAACAAGCACCCTTATCCATCCTTGACTCCTATACCAAGGAGTCAGTAACTTCACCATCTACCAACCATGTATCGGTGTATTCAGCATCCCTGCAAATGACATACTTACACTTCGCAAACACAGTACCTTGTTCCCCCTGCTCCTCTTCCCATTCTTCCATATTTCATCTCTATCCCCATCACAGAAGCACGAACCATCTAGTAGCATACCATAGGTGCTGACCACAAAACACCGTGGAACAGCCTAGAGGGTACCTACTAGCATGTCCGCGCCTATCCGCTACAAGTAATCAGTGTTCCTCTTTGCAGCTGTATAATATGTAGCCTACACCTAAAACCATGGACTCTACTCAGATCCCTCACTCATAGCTAGTATCGAAATGCTTAACATACGACTGACAATTACCTTTCCGAAGAGTTCGCTTCAGATCGCATCCATTGTACTAGCTATGGCTACCTATATTCTGTATTGAAGGGACAGAAGCGATCCTATGCCGGCAACGCCCCCTTTCTCATCAACTGTTCGTAGAGAACAGTCAGTAAGCACGGCATGCGACAACGTAGAACCGTGGTCGAGATCGACCGTCGCGGTGGCCGGCAGTACCATAGCCATGACCAGCTCAGCCAGGCCGTGGGCACTTGCTCCGGGATCTACTTGACCGGTGTTACCTCTATTTTTCACTGCCGACCGGTGAACTCATGGTGTGCGAGTTCGAATAAAAACGATTGAAATGCTTAAGGGCCCTCATAACCGCTGTCGACAAGACCATGCAGAATTGATTATAAAGAAAGGAAGTTTCTAAATTGCACCTCTAATTATGAGTGAGCATAGTTTAGAGAAAAAGAATCCGGACAGAATTATTATACTCACACCTCGAACGCAAATCGTACGTACTTGTGTGATCCGAGACCATAGATGATCGTGGCTGCATGCCTAACTCATCACCTTCCAATCATTCTGCTGCCACGATATATTGCAGGATGAAGAAGAGGTGACTGACACTGTAGGGAGGGAGGATCGTACGTGTAGATTAATCCCCCTTGGTCTCTCAACCCACCCAATTCCCAATCGAAAACCAACTCTCTCGATTATGACCTTGGCTGACCGCGTACCAGTGAGTCCCTACGACTCAACATTATTGATGGGCAGCCCCTGATATGATAAGCAAGCAATTAACTGCCTGCTCACATCAATCATCCATCTCAACTACTGAACCTAAACACAACACTAGCCTATAACTATACCATCGTTGCCAAAAACAATACCCCCAATGGGCACTGCTACATGTTCGTCGCCTTGTTCCACGCGAAGTAAAGTGAGGGGTACCACCCTCCCTACGGTAACTTACTCAATCATCCTGAAAAGTCAAAAAGGGTCTTCAAGAAAATTTCCAAAATATAAATAAATTCCAAAGTCAGGGATTTCTAAATCGTTATAACCAAGAGCTTATTTATTGTGTAAAATCTTATAACTAACAAAGTATTATTTTATTTAAATAATTTGTTTTCTTTCAAATTAAAGGATAGATACTTTATCTGAATCTTCACCAAAACTAATCAAAAAGATATCTTAATCTAAGGCTAAACTGATTATAAAATTTCTTGCGAAGAAAAGTGAATAAGTTCATATACCTATCATCTAATACCTATTCTATTTAGTGATCATTATTAACTAAACAAACTAATGCTTCTTAATAGATAAGATTTTAAAGTATAACTGTTATAATCGAGATCGGTTTCTTTAACAGAGGACTCTAATAAGGTAAGAGAGAACCTGATCGCTTGTGTAATCGGGAATCTAAACGCGGACCGATTATGTTTTCGTTTAATTCAAGAGTGAAAACGAAGTTATTTACGCGGCGCAAAAATCTCACCATTGAAATGTACGGACAAAATCAAAAAGGGAAATTCAATAAAATTCAGACGGATGATATTCTATTATGAAATATCTGGACAACGACATGAAACACGGAGAAATGAGACTAATTCGAGTACTGAGAAGCTATACCAGGTAATTATCGTAAGCCGGTATGGTTCTATTTGATACCATAATCCTCAAACAACACAACAAACATCACAAACATAATCAAGTAAATACCATGCATGAATGAATGCCGTTCGCCTTCAATCATGCAATCGAGCAAATGTGTATATCAAATAATGTCAATATATATAATATAATCAAGAACATGCAAAAATGTAAGTTTATTTATCTGCTACCAATCGGGAAGGATTCAGATAAAGTTAAGCAATTACGCTGTAACTGAAGTGCACTTCCGGAACAACCTGTGAAAGTTAAATGGTTAAAGTTTAAAGGATATTAACTTCTACTTTAATTGATATAACAGACGACCTCTTGCTTAGGTCATTACTCAAGAATTAAACTGTATATGTGTAGATGACTGAGAATGTTGCTTTGAAAATTTACCAATGTGTATCATAAACACGATCAATTCTTTGGTCTCAGATGCAAAGGACACAATCAAAAGTTGCGCGAAAACGGTATATCGTTCGAATTGGTTCTCGCGAGGGACAGTATAGAATCTTAACAATAGACAGGTACGTTCTGCAAACGTTAGAAAGAATTTGGACCAATGCCATATAATGAAACAAAACTATTCGCATAAGCGAATGCGAAAACGCGGCGTCGAAACGCGGAAGGAAAGTGGTCGCTACCGACGCGGTACTAAATTTGTCGTAAAGACGGAGTGAAAAATAAAAAAAATAAAAAAAAAAGTGTAACGCGCAAGAAAAATTAAAAAGTAAGTAGGCAAATGTATCCTTAGTTCGGGATACCGATAGCTTATCCAGCTTCTGGCAATGGTTCGTAACAAATGAACAAAGACAAAGTCAAAAAAAAAGTTAGTTCATATTCTTAAAAGTCACCGAGAAATCAAAAGTACAAGTTGCGAAATCTATGTTCACTAGTAAATGCAAGCTTAATAGTCTCACTTTAAAAAAAATCGATCTTAACACACTGGTGGAATATAAAAATAATTTAAGGTGTGAATTCACTCCTCCCTAGGGTAAATGCACAGGAAACTATGCAAGTATTATATATACGTAAGTAAAATTTACACTTAATCTTCTCAAACTTCAATGCACTTTTGAAATAAATGGCCTAAATGGCTGCTAGTGGATGGTGGAGGAGGTGTCAGGTCCTGCCACCAAGTGTGTGAGCTGTAACCAGCTTCTATGAACCACGGTCCGTGATATTATAGTGCATACACCCGAATGCTACGTGGGGTATGTGGCGATAATAAATTTGCCAACAAAATTAATACACTTCACTGAGCTTCTAATGCTCCCTCAAAATACACTACTGATAAATACAAATAAATTTTGTTACCTGGTAGCACAATTGTACAATACTTTTCCTTTAATAGATATAAAAAAAAACTCCGGAACAGGTGAGTAAAGATGTAATTGATGATGAAAGTAGAGATGCAAGTAAAGATGAAGACGTGAGTAAAGTTGCGATCGTTGACTATCACTTGATGCTCCGAATTTTGATATGGAAGCGGTGACGTATTCAGGACCGGCATCCGAGACTATTGCTCGCGCCAGACATCCAACACACTGATGAAACGAAAACTCCTTCCTATACGTTGGGGCCGACAGCCGTTTCGAGACTGGGTACCCAAGTGGGATTAGTTAATATGACGAAAATTATAGGTGAATATTAAAGTTGACTTGGTATCACGCTACCGCACCGCCATGAGGAGGCATGCAGGCGTGAATTGTCGCTGGTATCTGTCGTGAACGTCGGCGAGCCGGCGAGCGGATCAACGCTCGACGTCCACTCGTATTTAAAATGCTTCCGCAGGGCAATAAGACTGAATAGCACGAGGATTTAACCTCGTCATAATGCGTGATCGATAAATAAGAGACGAATTTCGTTCGGCCTGAGTAAATAAAAGGCGACAGATTTGTCTCGCAGAGGCACTTAGTGCGCATATATATATATTTAAATTCCCATATATATGAAGAACAGGATGCTAGAGCGCATATGCGCAATAAAAATATGCTTCCCCCAAATTAGGGGTGGAATGTTGGTTCCTTCGATCAACGTGGGTAGGTATGTTCGCCCATATGTATACTGGTATTAATTTGTTAAATTGATTATCGGAATTTGAGGAGCAGCCTCGCATGCCTTGTGCTGATGGCAAAATGTTGCCTTGGTTCCTCTTCGAGTAGAGATATCTCCTAAGAAAATGATCAGAAAAAGAAATCCTTGATTAGGATCATACCCACCATGTGGTTTCATGCGTTGCGTGGTTGTTCAACGAGGCAAGATAAGTTTATTCTACCTCCATGAACAATGATAAAAAATCCATGTTGCGAGTCCAGGGTAAACCACGGGGGTGTCTTCAGGGGCTGAAAATGAGCTGTGGCACGCTTGCTTCTGCTCGGCTAAGCTCGAAGGATTGGGGGGGAATTCTTGCTCTTTCCAGCCACCTCCCACTCGGCAAACAAAATCGTGCCTAAATCAAGGGAAAAGGAAGGGAGAATGGGGAAAAGTAGTTAAAAATAGGAAACGGAATCAGGATATGAAGGTGTTGCACAAACCTGGTTACCTATGCCACTGCACTGGTGAAAGGATGAGTCTTTATTTATTTTCATTTGTGGAACAAAAAAACTTTTATCGATAAAAAAAATAAAAAAAACTATAAACTAGGCCCTTACAATCTAACTTTCCATGTCACGAAACATGATATTTAAAATTACGGTTTTATATCCTGATATATAATCTTAAAAATTCAATAAATCATTACAAAGTAATTCGGTTCAATTTCATTTTTTTATGATTCAGGGAAAGGTTTAATACATAAACGATATATAATTCAATACTATATTACAAAAATAAAAAAAAAATTTCAAGAAAAGAATAGATAAAAATTTGAAAAAAGTTAAAAGAAAAAGATAGATAGCAAAGAATCCTTTCGATTCTCATACAATTCAACTCACAATCTTTCTTCTTTTGTTGAAAGTGATTGGGGTAAAGAAAAATTAATAAAAAAAATTATAATTTTAACTGTCACTAAACTCGTGATCTGGGATGTATGTCCTTCTTCGTATGGAAGGAACCCGAAAAGAAAATAAGTCACTAGAGTTTACTCAAGTGATACTAATCTTGTGATCCGGAGTGTGTGCTTCCTTTTTATATACACACAAACATACATACATATACAATAAAAGTGTAATAAATGATTTTGCATATAATTTTTAAACATTCAACTTACTACTTTTTTTCAAATCCTCGATGGGGTTTTCCTCCAGGTATTGCCGGCAGTACTCGGGATATTTATCAGATGTTTTTAATTTTCTTATTATATTTTTTTTTTTTTTGCAAATCACACAAAATTACTGTAAAAATGAATATGTATGTCCATGATAGACACTCCAAAATACACACCACACTTTTCTTTCTTATTTTCTTTTCTGATTTTACTTTTTTTTATTTCACTCTATTTCTTATTTATTTTCCTTTATTTTTCTTTTATTTAAATATGAATTTTCCTTGTTTTTTTTTTCTCCACTTTTCTCACTTGTTTATCTTTTCTTTCCTTTAACAACGCTTTCAAAATTAATCTTTACGTTAAAGTTTAAAAACGAAATCTCCTCTGCACAAAATTATCAAAAAAATCAGCATGACTAAACAGCCCGTATTCGAACACCAATTTTTAAAAGCAAACAAAAAAAGGATGATCACTATGTGTTCACTGGTCTATGGCCTTGGTCTCAAGGAGCACCCTGCTGCAGCAACTACCACTGACCTTCAAGTGGTTTAAGGTCACGTTAAAAAAAACTGCAGAGGCCCGAGTTGGATACCTCGTTCGGTGTTAAATGCACTCTTGGGCAAATTCTACCTTCCCGGAACCTGAAGAATTAGAAATACTTTAATACCTATATTTCTTCTAGGATTTTATATGCATATTACCTCTGCTTAAGAAACAATGGAGTCTCAAATTCTTCCTTGGGTTTGAAAACTACGTCTTTGGATTCTGGACCATATGATACTAAAAGGGAATTTTTGTTAACTTAACAGTCTATTTTGCTTCTCTAATTATTTTACTCCTCACCTTTTTAGTCTTGGGTTAATTTTTCTCTTCAAAAAAATCGTTTGTATTACAAACTTAGATTTTCCAAAAAAAAATTCTGGCGAACTAAAAAATTTCCACAAAAAAAAATGACGCTCACAGTGTGAAGGTAAGTTTTACTTTCATAAGAAAATCAACCTTCATACTTTGTTGCAGATGATAAAAGCTTTTCTTTCTCGATCATATGTGCTTCTAATATATAAAAAGAGGTCGATGCCCTGTGGCCTATATTTTTAAATTCTCCTTCACCTATTAGCAGATTCCACATAAAAGAGCTTTCTTTCCCCATCTTCCAGCATCTTTGGCTAATTAAACTTAATTTGTATCCATGTCTTGTACTTATACGTACATATTTGTATTTATCAATTGTCTATTTCCATGTCTATGTGTCCTCTCAAAAGCTCATCCCATCAGTTTACCAAACGAAACAACAAAAAAAAACAACAACAAAAAATAAATAAATAAACCTAACCAAAACTAACTCATACCTAATACATTACTAAATACTTATTTCCTAACATTATTGCACCACCCATCCCTATTGCACTTTATTTTTTTATTTCTTAATATTTAATTTTCAGGCTGTTCAAGGTCCAATTCTATAAACAAACCCTGAACGAGCATTATCTGAGCGAATTGAATTCGCCCGATAAAGCTTCCAGACTTTGAAGTGTCATCTTTTGACAAATGTCATTTTCCTTGTCATTTGTAAACGTTTATTATTGTTTTGATCGTCGTCGGTCGTGATTATTTAATTTGTTTTAAATATTTAAAGAATAAAATGTGCAACGGTGGTTTATATAATTACAAAGTAAACTTAAATAGGTAACATAGCCTGGAAATTGTATTGCACCTACAAAAAAAACTACTGCAGACATATACCGATGATAAAAGAAAACGTATGTAAGTACACACATAATTTCATTCATTTCTAGTTTATTATTAAATAACAAATTTTGTTAATAAATTGTTTTTTTTCTTTTCAGGTACATCCATCAGCATGCAGAAGTTCGTCGATTGAATATATTGTGCAGTGTTAAAATGTTTTGTCCATTACATAAATAAATGTTTGAGTGTTTTAAAAATGTGAATAGTGTTTTTTTTTCTCTTGTACACTCGGGTTACTCCGATTAGGTATAGGTACCTCTTCGTACTTATTTAATCACAAGTCATATGAGTGAACTCTGTCGTAACATCCACCTTACCTTTTTGTGATTATAAAAGCGATTGCTTTTATAAATTGAATAAAAGAAATTCCAATTGCCCATGCAATTGGATTTTGGATTGCATCAGCCGAATAAAATTGCTCACAAAAAAAATATGGGGCGCGGTTCGGCTGCTTGGAAAAAAACTTTTCGTTCTGTTACAGAGTTTTGTATTCGCCAGTGTCTTTCTTCAAAATGAAGTTTGCAGACAATGTCTCGATCAAAGACGATATATACATAGAGTCCAATCTTGTGCTTTGTTTTGATTTTGCATACAAGCTACAGCTGTCATGTTGTTCTTTTTGTTAAACATGTGTGTGTGCTACAGCTGTCATATTGTTCTTTTTGTTAAACATGTGTGCGTTCACACCTTACTACTTACCTCATCGTTTCTTGTCGTTGTTTCACACGGACAATGAATACAATAGGAAAGAGACCACGAAAATTTTAGCAGAGGAGGATGGAACGTAGGAAAGATTGGACTCTATGTATATATCCTCTTTGGTCTCGATCCATAGACTATTTCCTCTTTCGGTTTTCCTATCTTTCATAAAAAAAAACTCGCTGATTTTACTGCCTTTTCACAGTATTATGTCTTTTTTCGGCGACCCGTCAGATGGCGTAGTAATTAAGTTCTTGTAGGAATGGTAATGTCAGATTTGAAAAGAAGCGAGATGGAAGACGTTCAAAATTAACGAAGAGTGGTGCCGACATCAGCCAGACGGACAGATGTTCAGTTTCTGATAAAGTGCGCGTCCAGACAAAGAAATTCTTGGAATACAAAAATAAATATCTTTTATAATAATTAAGTATCTTTCTATAATAAATATTGTTAAATAAATGTTGTTGTGTGTCGACTATTATTTCATGTACGTGCCGGTTGAATAAACTTAATAAACTTTAGACTTGTACTTGTGTAGAGAGAATAGTTATTCCCTGCAACTGGTGACCCCGACGTGATCGGCAAACCGCACATCAAATAACGAAGCAATATTGGGAGCAGCAATTACGAACCTGGATTTCTCAGGTGAGCCATTTTTATGTTAAAATTTTTTTGACTGTACCGACACCATATCGAGATACACATAAAAATGCCCGAAGATTCGACACCTAACCAAGTCTTAGCGTCACGAATTGCAAAATTGCCGGCGTTCTGGAAAGACGACGTAGATTTGTGGCTAACACAGGTTGAAGCTGCCTTTGGTATTGCCCAAATTACGCAAGACCAGACGAAATTTCAGTACGTGGTTGCAAACGCCGATCCCACCATTTTGCCACATATAGCTGACATTATTAAAACACCACCGTCAACTGGAAAGTATGATGCCTTAAAAACAAGAATACTTTCAGTTTTCGCTGAGGCAGAGGAGTCGAAACTTCGAAGACTTTTAAAAGGCACCGCATTGAATGACCAGAAGCCATCACACTTACTACAAGTGATGAAGAATACTGCAGGTGATCAATGCAACGACAACATCATAAAGTCACTCTTTCTTGAACAGATGCCCGACCAGGTGCGCGCGATTTTGATAGCCAATACGGAACAAAACATCGACAAACTCGCTATTTTGGCTGACAAATTAGTTGACTTACAAAGACCTTGCCAAATATACGCCGTTCGTCGTGAAGAACCAGCATCGATGGAAGCCTCAATATGTGCTCTTAGTCAACAGATTAAGGACCTAAGCGCAACAATGAGACAACTTCAGTCCAGGTCACGAAGTCATTCACGTAGTCGGCCATTCCAACAAAAGCGCGGTGTTAACAACAATTACAACGATGTAAATCCTACAGCCAAATTTTGTTATTTCCACAAAAGATTTAAGGCTGCCGCTCGAAATTGTAGGGCCCCATGCTCTTGGACCACTAAATCAAACACTTCGGAAAACTAAATATACCGTCTTGCATCAAGGCGGTGCACGATGGTGTTCCGACCAAGCAAAACCGCCTTACAATTTTCGACAACACATCAGGTATCAAATTCCTAATTGATACCGGCGCTGAGATTTCCCTATTGCCACAGTCATTTGCCAAATGTAAATCTGAATCTAGCATCAAACTATTCGCTGCTAATAACTCAAAAATTTCAACCTATGGAACCAAACGGATGAAATTAGATCTGGGACTTCGCCGTTCAATCGACTGGATTTTTTGTATCGCGGACGTTCCCTATGCATTAGTGGGAGCTGATCTGTTGTCACATCACGGAATCATTGTGGATCTTAAAAGGCAACTGCTCATTGATGGCACAACCCAAGTAACATCAAAAGGCAACGTTAACCCCGTTTACGTTTTGAATATCACGACTATTCAGGAATCTTCTCAGTTTGCAGATTTACTGAAAGGTTTTCCGGAGATCACTGGTATCGCTCAAAACCACCCATTGACCAATCAGCGGGTAACTCACCACATTCCAACAACCGGCAAGCCAGTGTACGAACGAGCCCGAAGGTTAAATCCTGAAAAATATAATGCCGCCAAGAATGAAATAGAGTATCTTATGAAACTAGGCTGGATCAGACCATCAAATAGCCCATGGGCCAGCCCAATCCATTTGGTAAAAAAGAAAACTGGCGACTGGCGTGTCTGTGGCGATTACAGACGTCTAAGCTCAATCACCATTCCTGACCGATACTCAATTCCGCATTCTCAAGACTTTACGAACAACTTATTTGGCAAAACAATTTTTTCCACCTTGGATTTGACCAGGGCGTATCAACAAATCCCCGTCGCCGAGGATGATATTCCTAAAACTGCCCTAATAACTCCATTCGGGTTATATGAATGCATGGTTATGCAGTTTGGTCTTCGGGGAGCAGCCCAAACATTTCAGAGATACGTTGACGATATCATGAGGGGTTTGGACTTCGTATATACCTACATCGATGATCTGCTCATCGCTTCAACATCACCAGCGGAGCATAAAGAACACCTAAAAATTGTTTTCCAACGTCTTAAGGAACATGGCCTAACACTCAACATTGATAAATGCTGTTTTGGAACTTCCGAAGTTAAATTTCTTGGTTATCTAGTTTCTGGCAAAGGCATCTCTCCACTGCCTGAAAAGGTTCAAGCCATAAGAGATTTCCCAAAACCGAAGACTGTAGTTGAGCTACGACGCTTCCTGGGAATGATCAATTTTTATCATCGTTGTCTTCCTCAAGCAGCAACAATGCAAGCGCCACTCAACAAATTCCTGGTCAAATCAAAAAAGAACGATACCTCTCCTGTCAGCTGGGACTCCGAAGCCGAAAAAGCTTTTCAGCAGTGCAAGGATGAATTGGCTAACGCTACTCTTCTGGCTCATCCGAAACCGAACGCAGAACTCCGAATAGTTACCGACGCGTCGAACCTAGCTATGGGGGTGCTTTGGAACAACGATAGCCAAAAATGCCTTGGGAACCATTATCATTTTTTTCTCGAAAATTCTCGCCATCACAACGAAAGTTCAGTACTTACGACAGAGAACTAACAGCCATTTACGAAAGCATAAAATATTTTCGACATTCTCTAGAAGCATGTGATTTCTCGATCTACACCGATCACAAGCCTCTAGTCTACGCCTTTATGCAACGTTCTGATAAGGTGTCTCCCACGCAACAACGACAACTCGATTATATTTCGCAATTCTCAACGAAAATAATTCATATCAACGGAGTAGACAACGTGGTAGCAGACGCGCTTTCAAGAGTAGACGCTCTTCACATGCCAACATCTTTCGACCTCGTAGAACTTTCAACAAAACAATTTGAGGATGACGAACTTAAACAGTTACTCGAATCAAAAACAACTTCGTGCAAATTCACTAAAATGCTCGTGGGAATCGTCAAGACTCCACTTGTTTTGGAAACTTCAACCGAAAATTGTCGACCTTACCTCCCGGCGTCTTTTAGGCAACAAGCATTCAATACTTTCCATCGTATGTCTCATCCTAGTGGTCAAGCAACACTGCGAATCATTCAACAACGATTTTTCTGGCCCAATATGAAACGTGACATTATCAACCTAGCTCGCTTATGTACAGATTGTCAACAATCGAAAATAAGTCGTCACGTTCATAAATTACCCGAAGTTATTCCACCTCCAGACGGCCGTTTCGACCACGTCCACATTGACATCATTGGACCTATGCCAGCTAGTCAAGGATTTAGTTATTGTCTAACATTCATCGATAGGTTCTCAAGATGGGCTGAGGCGTTTCCGATCAAAGAACAAACCGCAGATACAGTCGCTAAAACTTTTTACACCGGATGGATTTGCAGATTCGGCACGCCCAAGGTCATAACAACCGACCAGGGTACGCAATTTGAGTCAACCTTGTTTAAAGCCCTTTTAAAGTTTACAGGTTGTGAACGACGCAGAACAACAGCATACCATCCAGCTTCTAATGGTCTAATTGAACGATGGCACCGTTCGTTAAAGTCAGCAATAATGTGCCACAACTCCAGGTTCAATTGGGTAGACACACTTCCAACAGTGCTATTGGGTCTTCGAACTTGCATTCGCGAAGGATTGAACTCATCACCAGCTGAATATCTCTACGGTATACCTCTTCGTGTTCCAGGCGAGTTCTTTACCCACAATGATTTTTCACCGAACCCTCAACCTTTCCTTGAAGAGTTCAGAGAACAGATGAGAGAACTTAAACCAGTTCCAACCACTCACAACTATAAACGGAAACCATTTTGTTTCAAAGATCTCGCAACTTGCTCGCATGTCTTCTTACGTAGTGAGACTACACATTCGCTCGAAAGACCCTACACTGGACCCTTTCAAATTATTGAACGCATTTCGGATAGAGTATATCAGATCAATCAGAAGGGCAAAATCATCAACGTTTCCATTGAGAGGCTTAAGCCAGCCTATTTGGAACGCGTTTACCCTGACCAGACCGCTGAGACTCAATCAACTTTTCCAAGTAGTTATGAAAACAGTCTACAAACTCCGTCGACTTCTCAACAATCCCAGAATACGCAGCCAAAACAAACTCGAACACAAATT
This sequence comes from Platycheirus albimanus, assembly GCA_916050605.2. Taxonomy (NCBI): domain Eukaryota; kingdom Metazoa; phylum Arthropoda; class Insecta; order Diptera; family Syrphidae; genus Platycheirus; species Platycheirus albimanus. The sequence goes on along the minus strand of OU696696.1, from coordinate 226,637,727 downwards.
CACATCAGAGAGCACAACTATTCTATTCCAAGCAATCCTCAGAACCACCAAAACACGAATTCACCAAATTTGCCCGAGAATTCAACTTCTCCAATTGCAAATTTTCAACCAATTAAGACTTATACCAATAAAAATAAAAAAACAGTCACATTTAATTTAAAGTAAACTATATTATGTATATTCAATGTTCTTTTCTTCTCTAAGAAATAATTTGCTCTTTGAAATTTCCAAAAAATGTTTTCCTTTAATATGACTTGTTTCTTCGACTGTCAAATGAAATGTTTATTTTTTAAAAAATATTAACGTCAATATTTTGTAATTCTTAGGGGGGGAGTACTGTAGGAATGGTAATGTCAGATTTGAAAAGAAGCGAGATGGAAGACGTTCAAAATTAACGAAGAGTGGTGCCGACATCAGCCAGACGGACAGATGTTCAGTTTCTGATAAAGTGCGCGTCCAGACAAAGAAATTCTTGGAATACAAAAATAAATATCTTTTATAATAATTAAGGGCCGTATTTATCGATCGCTCTCAACTTAAGAGCTTCTTAAGTCTATTTATCAAGCACTATTAGTACTGATTTACGAGCGCTCGCAAAAGTTATGAGGCGTCAACACCACTCCTAAGTTACGAGCGGTATGTTCGAAAAATATTCGAAATCATTAGTCTATATGCACGCAGCAGTGTAACCAGTTTTATATGATAAGTAGTCACTGGTGCATAGGACCACTGACACACTTTTGTGACAAGAGCGTCAGTGTACTGACCCTGTCCCATCACTGGCACTACACGAAATTGCTCGTTGTGCCAGTGAAGAAACCCCGTCAGTGAACTGACCTATTTTTTCATATTTTGTTTGAAAAATTTCAAGTATCGTATTTTTTGGGAAGTTTTAAAAAAAACTTTTTTTACCAACTTTTTTTTTGATTTCTTAGAACTGGCATTTTCTAGATCACGAATATGCATATTTGAAGTCGCTAGGTCGCTTAGTTTAGCCGCAAGTCGAGTTTAAAGATGTCAACTTTGATGCCTCTAGCACGTCTAGTTTAGCCGCAAATCGTGTTTAAAGATAAAAGTCGATGTTTCATATAATGCGATACAGCAATTGAAAGGTGGCATTTCCTAGACCACGAATATGCATTTTTGAAGTCGCTAGGTCGCTTGGTTTAGCCGCAAGTCGAGTTTAAAGATGTCAACTTTGATGCCTTACAACTTTTTAGATTTGTTATAATTTGCAAAGTAGACTAAATATTAATTTGTTGCTGAGTACGAATAGACTACGATTTTTTATAATTTGACATTTAAGAAGAAAGCAGAAGTCACACAAATGCCACAAACATTTTTGATTTATACCGCTCATAACTAACGAATTGATGATCCTTTCCTTGGCATAATCCTTTCATAATCAATGAAAAAGCTAAATTTGTTTTAAAATTGCCAATAAAAGAAAACAATTTGATTGCAATTTCCTTCTTCAGAAATCGTTTGCGTTGAATTTGTGACAGTTTTAATTGGAGAATTAAAAAATTAATGAAAAAAAACTATTGCTTTTTGTATTCTTTTTTAAATATTAGTCTATCAGTTATCTAACATTGATTATTTTTTTTATATGAACGCATCAGTTCAAGGAAGTGTGTTGACCAATCCATTCAAGTAGTGTATCGATTCTCAGAACATCGGTCTTCGTAGAAAGCACGATTCAATGACAACCTGCATGTGTCCTCTCATCTTTTGATTGCTCATTGTCACCACCTGCCGCTGCCACCTCCAATGTATTCTGTATAGATGACTACATTCTCTAATAGGGTCCCTTTAATAACATGCCCAGCGTGCAGTACAAATCTCTGGAATTCCACCTACAAGATGATCATCCGTTTTTGTTCTTCGGATAGTTCCTTACCAAAAATTTAAATTACACATTCAAGATATAAATCTACATACATAGACACACACGAATTTCTTTATTTTGATGGCATTGCAGTAAATATATCTTGAACCTTAGCCTGGAAAATGAAAAATATTTTTTATCATTTTGTAAAAACTAATAATTTATATTTAAGCAGCATTACCTCTAATCCAAGACCTGCTTTGTGCTTTGAATTTCTATTGTGTATTCTAACTTTTTGTCTGACTCATTTTGTTTGTTTTGTTTTGACATTCGCTTTCGAAGAATCAGCGTGGAAATAGAATAAATAAGTTTAGGGTGCGTTCCTGATAGAAGGAATCCGCCATTTTTCGAATATACAAATTAGAGTTAATAGTGTTCGATGAATAGCACTTTTCGAACTTAAGTTAAGAGGCTCTTAAAGTTACGAGCGGTTTGATATTGTTCGATAAATATGGGCCTAAGTATCTTTCTATAATAAATATTGTTAAATAAATGTTGTTGTGTGTCGACTATTATTTCATGTACGTGCCGGTTGAATAAACTTAATAAACTTTAGACTTGTACTTGTGTAGAGAGAATAGTTATTCCCTACATTCTGAGGAGTAGTGCTCATCAAAACAGTCTCGTTGGCACAGACTCTTAACTCCCTGACAGATACATTATTATGCAAGCTATGGGTGAAATACTCTTTTTGGGGCTTATGTCACATTGGGCGAGTGTTATGCAGCGTAGAGTGATGTGTCACATTGTAAATCTTTTCTGCTATCAGGAACTCGCTAGCTTATTTACGGTTGACGCCGGTAGTGAAAATGTTGGAAAGATATTGACAGATGTGGTGACGTAAGTATAACAGGTAAGTATTTCCGGGCAACATTGGGTAATGTCAACTATGATACTCGGATGCCTGCCTGGTGGTGATGTGACAGTTCATGGTTCTGGTTGGGCTTACGTCACATCGGGACAAACTTAGTCCGTAGTCTACTCCTATTGGGCCTGGTGACTTTTTCACTCGTGACGTCACGGGTATATCCTACGGGTGGATGGCGTAGTGCGTTCAGCACAAGGTGAGTAACTAAAAAGTTTGCTCGAGTAGGTGGCACCGCTGGCGTATTCGGATTGTGAGTACTGGCGAGTAAGTCATCCCTAAAACGAAGCTGTAAATGAGGTCACGACTTCTATAAGGAGTTTTGCTTCCAGGAAAAGCCTTACGGGAACTTCACAGAAGTCTAAACTTCACGCACTGCAATTTTTTTAGCCTAATCGAAGCTAAAATGTTAGTTGGGTTGTAAGTAGCAGCTCCATGTAAAGCCACCTTTGAGAATATTTGTTGGTTATTTCTGTACTTCGAATACATTGTTTATGTGAACGGCTTTTTTTTTAACAAAATAGTGTTGGTTTTTAAAATTTTCAAGATGGGATTTATTGAGTTTTAAATCTTTTTTTAGATGGATGTATGGGTATTTCAGAACCGGTTTGATAATTTTTTTTTAATGTTATTTCGCTGATAAGAACTTCAAAGATCTTGGAATTCAAAATGTAAAAAAAACTGGAATGTGTTTTCGAAAAGTTTAAAAAAAAAAATAATTATTAATTTAAAAAAAAAACGGTGGATCAATTTTTGAAATATTTTTTTAAATTCGAAGCAGTTAAATATATCAGAATAACTTCATTTTGTACAAAATAAAAAAAAACACTAATAATTTTTTCAGTGATAATTTTTTTTCTCAAAATCTCAAGCCCACTGTTATAAGAGCAAGTTTGTATGACAAAGTGGCATCACTGGCTACGATCGGTATGCTTTCTTAGAGATCAGTGGTCCGTGGACACTCCAACAATTTTTTTTTTTTGACATAACAAAAAATGTTAACTATGGTTAGAAAAAGAACGCACCAAATTGCTGCATCCGCAGCGGACTAATGGCAAAACAAGACATTACTAAAAACAAAAGAGGATATATATATAGAGTCCAATCTTTCCTACGTTCCATCCGCCTCTGCTAAAATTTTCGTGGTCTCTTTCCTATTGTATTCATTGTCCGTGTGAAACAACAACAAAAAACGATGAGGTGAGTTTTGTGTTTTTGACATTTCATTTTGTTTCTTGTTGGCAGCTGTCAGTTTTTCTTTTTAAATTTTCTAGTGAAAGTGCTAAATAATTTATTTTCGATTTTTCATTTTTAAAAGAATTGCCATGCTGGCTATTAAGATCCCGGTCATCACCGGAATATATTGTATTCTCCAACGAACGATTTGTGACCATAAGATCAACGCTCACTAGAGACAACAATCGACAATATAATGTGTTATCCACCCGCACGTCGTCGTTGTGGTCGTGGCTGTCCTAGCGTCGCGTCGGTCGTGAGCATCAGGAATTCAACATAAACTCAGAAGAAGCAGTACATCTCGAGACAGGAGTTATCGACGTTCAAGATCGAGATCAAGACGATCTCGGTCTCATCGTCGAAGGCGATACAGTTCATCCGATAGATCCAGCCGCTTATCATCATAATATCGAGGAGGAGATAGACATAGACACTCACCACGTAATCAAACTGCACCAAAATCAAGGTCCAAAGTTGGCCCACCGGATAAGATTATCGAAGTTGTCCAACCCCCCGAAAATTCCTGCTCCAGTAATCAATGAGCCGCTGCCATCTTCAGTGCCTCCTCCTATGATTCATTATCCTACTCTAGCAATTCATAGAAATATTGCTGCCCCTCTGCCTCTGTCAAAACAACACCAGTCAAGAAAAAAATCGAGCTGCCTCAGCCTTTGCCTGAGGAACCACCACCCATAAAAAGATACTATGGTCCCAAACGGCCTCCTATATATATCCTCTTTGGTCAGAACACAAACTGAAAATTGTTGAAAAGAATGGATAGATAGATATACAAAATAATTATTGATAACAACTTTTTCAGTACAAACAAAACGCTGTTACCTGTTACGATTGAAATGAAAAACTATTAAAATACTTATAAAACAGATAAAATGGGACAAAATCAGAGTATTACAGACAACGTCATTCCAAACACTGTGGACACTGTACAAATGCAAGTAGTGAAACATGCTAAAGTGTTTTCCGAAATAGGGTTACTCACATATGATGACTTCAAGCAATGTCTTCAAGGTCTAAATGCGTTGTAAGTTAATAAATACTACCGGCTTGTGTTTGCAAAAAGAATATAATCTTCATTTCAAGATCTCGCAACTGTTTGGATCCGTCAGGGAAGCAGTTAGTATTTCTTATCAAAAATGGTACAGATACATCTTTATTATGGAAAGCTACAGTAAAAATCGCTTGTGTAAAAGTCGATCCTGGCACTCGAGAGATTGACCAATATAAGCTTCTTAATCTGAAGCAATTCTAGTGTGTTTTCAAAACTTTTCAATCGCACCTTCAAAGTTTGGTTTCAAGTGAAAAGCAGAGTGTGAGTCGTTTTTATTTGTATATTATAACAAGCCAATAATATTCTCTTACACTATCAGGAGAGAAGAGGATCTGGCTCTTCGGACTCTCCAACTGATACTCCGTTAACTGCCTCTTTACTAATGGACCAAGTTCACACCATGATGAATTCAGGCCAGTTCAGTCCGTCCAGACCAATTTGACGAGTGTTCCATTTGTTTGGATCGTAAGACCGAAGTCATACTTCCATGTACCCATAGCTTTTGTGCACCATGTATAGAACAGTGGTAAGTGAATGTTTGCCATAGGAAGGTGCATGTAAATATTTCTTAATTTACAAGGAATGTGAACAACAAGACTTGTCCCATTTGCAATGAATTGTTAGCGAGCACAGATGACACCTGGGTAATGTCAGAGCTGCCTGGTGTCGATGAAATAAATGACAAAATTTGCGATGAGCTAATGAATCTCTCCAAGCAACAAGCTGATAAATAGAAACTAGGCTTCAGTGTATAATTTTTGGGCTCTCTGTAATGCAAACATTTCTCGGGTGTAAATTGACTTTATATATTTGTTCTATTACTAATATAATTATAAAATAATGCAATTTAGTTCTTAATCATGTATGTTTGATATTTAAGCTTTTATTAAGAAGTGTTATGTATTAAAATTGTTCACTTAAAGTCTACTCCATTCCTGAGTTTAGTGACCATTGAAATTATTATAAAATTGTTATATGTACATATAAGGAAGAACGAACAAACAACAAATGCTGTTCAATGTAAACCGATAAACGGCAATAACCTGAAATCGGCTTAGAGCTTTCATGACGCTGCGGCAGGTCGCTTTTTCAAGTCCCGCCCGGAAAATAAGGTTTATCAAATCGAACGGAACATAAAGCGATTGAGCACCATCAAAGGAGTCTGATGATATCATTATGTTCATCCAAGTTGTTGTTGTTGTTTGGTTTAAACCTCACGATTATTGAACATGCCGCTTTATTAATATGTAGATGTCTCATAAAAATAAAATTTTGTTTTGATCATTATCGTTATCAACTGTTTATTTTTAAAATTAAGCAATACTCTTATATATTTAGTTCTTGAAAAACTTAAGAAAACTAGTTAGCCCTTCGCTTTATTGATACTTTTCCCTTTGCTAAATGGGACATATTAATCTTGGCACGGCTGTTGTCAGTGACTTTCTTAACCCAAACCTGCAAAAACAAAAATACAACAAATTACAAATAAATCCGTCTTGGTGGGATAGGCAAAGCAAATGGTAGAACTTACTATTTCATTCCCTATGGCTGAGATGGTAGCTGCAAACTTGGGCAAATCTTTGCCTTCAACGTACACCGGTTGCCCGCGATGGAACCACCTTCGCTCATACAGCAACTTCCCATCTTCTATTCTCGTCTCCACAAATGAATTATTTGATTCTGGCATCATAATTCCTGGCATGCTGTTCATAAGGCTTGCCACTCCGTTCTGAGACATTGCTAAACAACACTCGGATCTTTAAAAAAAAAAAACATTTTATATCAACAAAAATCTTACTTGGAGTCATGGGCTTTCCCCGACTGATCGTCTTAAGATCATTATCGATGTCTTTGTCTCCCAGTAAATAGACGAGCAGCTGTCCAGTGGCTGGTTTCCGTCTCTTCTCAACTACTGGCATGGGTTCGTTTGGTCTGCGCCTAAGCTTTCTTGTTACTGTTGGTTTAATCTTTGAGAAGATACGGTTGTTTTATGGTGGATTTACACTAATCTGCATCCTTACTTCTTCAAAAAAGGAGGATACAACATATAAAAGTCATACGCGTTCGATAGAGAGGGGAGATAAAAATGAAGAACATCTTCATAAATCAAGATTACAGGAAATAGGAGAAATGAAGATGAAGATTATGGTGAAGACAAACATGTTCATCTTCATTATAGCAAGTTCTTCTGCATTTTGAGGTTCCTATAATTTCTATAGTTCAGGCCAACAGTTTTTCTCGTTTTGACACCAATTTTCGAATTTTTATGCTCAAAATTGAAATTTTTGCTTGTGAATCACAATCACCTGAACGCAACAAAGTCATGACAATGACAACTACTATGTTCTGTCAATTTTTTTTTTCATTAATTATCATTTGCCAAACACCAAGGAAATAATCAATGGCAAAAAAGGAAAAAAATACAAAAAGGTTGAAAAAGTAAGTAATAGAAAATAATTATTACAAAATTATTATTGATTTTAATTATGAACTATTTATCTATTTATTTCAGAAGACTAAAGGCAGCTACAAACGATGCACAATCTTAAGTTAAATGAAACCTGAAGACGATATCTTTCATGTAAGAATCGGCCAAGTTTCTTAACTAATATGATAGCATTTCCACAAACAATCCCCGATGTTTTTTGTGCCATCGAGAAGAGCGGCATGAACTTGAATCCACAACAAAATGGAACGACTCTATTCATACCAATTCCCAGGTGACAAAAGAACAAAAAAATGTAGTCTCTGTTATAACTAAATATCGAGATGCCATCAGAGACCTTCAACAAAATGACATCAAAAAAGCCAAAGAGCAAACGGATATTGCCAAAGATATATACGCCATACAGACTCAAGTTAAATCTAACTGGCTGCGCACAATGGTGTAGCAGTAGCAGTAGCACGCAGCAATGTCAAAGTAAATGCCAAAAAAAGTAGCTCACAAAGCAGCATACACGAATACAATGTGTAGCACTGAACTCAAACAAAAATCATGTCTGCCATTTTGGTTTGTTGTTGTTTTGCAGCGCAGCAGGTCGTGAAGTTCGAGTCGAGTCGACTTGTACTTCAGCGACTCTCTCTGCTGCATCTGCTACTTCACATTGTAGCCGTGCAATACGATTTACATACATTTAACTTTGACATTGCTGCGTACTACTGCTACTGCTACACCATTGTGCGCAGCCAGTAATGGTGACAAGTTTATAGAAGAAGCAGATCGGAACTTGAAGCCAAACAAAATGAAACGAATTGACCAGATTAAAGGACTAAAGTAATAAGATTTAAGTGTAATTGTAGTGTTGGTCTTTTTGAGTTTATAATAAAAAAAAATATTTTACTTAATTCTCTTTAATTTCTACAATCTTTTCCTTTATTCGGCATTTTAACTTTAACATTATTTCTTGCTCTGAATACCAAAGCAGACTCTTGGGATTTGAAAACAGGAGTACACCGCGTCGATCTTTCGGTACCAGCATTGCAGTTGTTCTAGAAAATTTGTTTGGATTCCTTAAGATGTTTGATAAGATCTTGGAACTCAGCGGTCTTCTTAACATAGAATTCCTTGGGCATGTTGGACTTCATTACATTCTGCCTGAGTGGTACGGATCTTCTTGGCACGGCTAGCATACTTAAAAAACAGTCAAGCTAAATATTTGATGAATAGTCAGACAAAGCAAATTTACCTTGAGGGTATTGTATATGTATATCTGCATATAAGTCAAAGAACTGAAACATCAATGTTTGACAACTTCTGCTCAAGGAATTATGATACGGAATATGTTTCATGCCATCCGCCAGTTCGTTTTTACAATTCCCCAACGCCAAGAGTACTAGCTGCTGTTTTACTTCCTGCCAAATCAAGAGCATCTATATCTTTGGACTGATGGACAACAAGGTGGAAATGATATTAGCTGCTACTGTTCGAAATGAATCTACTTTAAATATATTTCTTGATTTATTGGGTAAAAAAAGAAACAGTTGAAGCATTTTAAAACAAATTAATGCTTCCAGCAGCAAAAATATTAACAAGGAAATACACTTTGTGGGGACAATATATTAATACCTTTATGTCCACTCGATCGATATTCTGGTTGATGAGATCTAAAATCTGAAAAGATTTCTAAGAGGATTATGTTCATCTATGAAATAATATTCTCCCTTGTCATTTTGTCCTCCACAAGCAATGAATCCATCACTAATGCAAAACATTGAATACATTCAGCGTATTTGTAGCATTGAGCAGCCAATCCAATGTCAGGGCATACTCAGAGATGGGATTTCTGCGCCGGATACCAAGGTCAAGGTCTTATCTGATGACGATTCTTCTGAATGTGATCATAAGGTGTGGTAGATAGATTCATGTACGATGAAGTACTTTTACTGAAAAAACTTGTCACAGCGCCTGGGATGCTGGCTAGGCTTTCGTCGATGACGACGCACGACGACGACGACAACGACGACGACGAAGACGACAACAACTACAACGGATTCGACGAACAAACGAATAATTTTGGAGTAGAGAATTTTCTTGACCACCATTTTTCTGCGATCGCGATTTACTGGAATACACAAAACTATATTTTCCTATTCCACAATTTATTCAACAAAACATTTTCTTGTACACAAATATTAGACACAAAAAACAGAAGTTTCACGTTTGATCTCTGGTTGCCTGGGTGCGCGTCATTGAATAGGGGACGTATGTAGGGAAAAGAAAAAATTACTTTGCAATTGGTGGTGCAATGAGGTATATGAAATTAACTTCCTTTTATTTATCTTAAATTAACTCACATTTTTGTATTATTAATCCTATGTCTTGTCTTTTCAATAGAAATCTGTAATATTTTTTGACAGCAAGTTTTAGTGATTTTGACTTCTGTCACCTAGCTATAAAAAATTATAGCAATCAAAAAGGAGTACGTATATTGTGTATTCTTTCACTCTTCTGTATAATCACGTATATCTCCCCCGCTTTACTTTTCTTGAAATTTGAAGATGAAGACGTTGCAGAATAATGTAAATCCACCATTAGAAATTAATTTTTATTTGCAACATTTCAAAGCTACCTCCATTGAGTCGCTGGTTAGCTCAAAACTGTGGCGTTCATTTTCAATTAGTTTCTTTTTGTCTTCAAAGTCAGTCAAAATATTATCCTTAAGATCAGCCTGCAAAATATTGAGACACAAAAGGGTAATAAGTATTCATTTAGTGTAATCGTAAATTAAATATTCGTCCGCAGGGAACTGCTTGCGTTGTTATCTTCCAAGTGTTAGTTGCGCGAAACAAGTAGGCATAATCGTTGCACCCCATAACGCATTTATAAGTTCGCTTTTTTTCCATTTTTTTTGCACTTCACTTTGAATAGTTTTTATAAGTTTATTATTTATTAACACTTTTTACTTCTGAACACTTCTTATTTCAACTTGCGCTAAAATGAAAATGTAAACATTTCATATATTTGTTTGACGTTTTCGAAATTCACCTCCACCACAAAACAACCAAAAGTTGTTCGAAGGGGAAATTTATGGAGAAGACACACTTAACATTTCTTAAGGAAGGGCTGCACTAGAGGGCGATTAATATCAATGGAAAACTGATCGATGTTTATTTTTTTGGTTGCTATTTCACAGCTCATCTGTTTGACAATTATGTTGAAGTTTTAAAATTAATTACAATATAAAGTTTTATTCTCGAAATTTAATAATGGCTGACTTACACAAATTTGAAATTTCGATATTTTAAAGGTTTACACACGGATCCCAATACGCGAATGGATAATATGATAGTTTCTACCAATTTTCGTTACAGGTACAAAGTTGCAAGCCACACGATAGTTTCTTTATTTTCATTCAAATGCCCTAGTGGCTCATGACAAAAAAGTGTATGTTTTACTTACATACATACATAATAGAATGTGCATTTGAAAGCAATTTCGATAGACTTTTTTTTGCTAATCTTAAATGTGTGTGATTTGAAGATTTTGATCAAAAAAGCACATAGATTTTTTAAATAAAAATGCTTTCAGATACAAATTACTGTATACACCAACACCTAACCCGGGTGTAAGGCACGTAACTGCAAATACAAAAGAGAATTTGATGCATTAACATAATATACGAATTTACTAGCTGGTCAGTAACTTAAATATAATGACCATATGACAGGTTTAAATTTCTTTTGTTTTACTTTCATGAAGTTTTCTAACTAATTGCCTTATCACAATGGTGTAGCTGCAGCAGTAGTACGTTGCACTTACAATTTGAAGTTGCAGCTGCAGCGCAGAAAGTAGCTGAAGTACAACTCGACCGATTCATGAACGTGCTGCTCTGCAAAACAACAACAAACGAAAGTGCATAAACCATTTTGCTTGAGTTCAGTGCTACATTCGTGTATACTACTTAAAGAGTGAGTTTACGCTTACAAGTAAACCGGCAACAGGTTTAAGTTTATAAGTAGTAAGGTAGTTTTATTTTCATTTTGTGGCGGGAGTCTCCAAGTTGCGTGGTTAATGTGAGAAAAAAAAGAGGTTATGTTAATTAAAACTGAAATCAATTTATTTTGTATTTATTATAAAACTTATATCACAACTCATATAATATTTTACGTGCCTTTTCGGAAATTAAATTTTCATCTTCTGGCACTACTAGCTACCTAAAATCTATCAAGAATCTATCGATAAGAAAAATCCTACAACATAATAGCGCGAAAGTTTAATAGATTCTTGATTAATTTTAGTTAATTTTTGCCAGAAGATGGGAATTCAATTTCCGAAACGCGTAGCACGTAAAATATAATATAAATTGTGATATAAGTTTTATAATAAATAAATCTTAAATTGATTTAAGTTTTAATTAACATAATCTCTTTTATTTTTCACAGTCATATTTTTGTTTGTCTACAGTCCGTTGTTAGGTTTTTCTGATAAATGTTCAGTAGTCTCAAAAACAATGCTTTGATTTCTCTTGTTAATATAGTGTGTGACCAAAAATATAATACGTGATTAAAAAAAACAAAAAAATTCTTATCTCGAAATAATGTAATGCAATACTTCGAAGTGTTATCTCAACTTAATAATTCCAGTGTGTACAATCTCGGCGGGGAAATTGGTGTGGTAGGAGGTATGATACGAGTTTTTGTTTATGTATGCGTTTCTTACGCACACATGTTTTACAAGAAGTATCATTTGACAGCTGTAGCTTCTAGGCAAAATCAAAACAAGGCACAAGATGGGACTCTTTATATATTAGTTTGTTCAATGAAGAAAAACTAGATCAGAACAGAACAGAACAGCACAAGTGTGTGAAAACTGTCAGAACAAGTTAGAACAGAAAAATGTAGTTTCGTATTTGACAGCTCCTCTATCAGCTGTGAAATTTTAAATTTCAAATAAATCTTTTGTAAAATTTTTAGTTTGCGTTCAAATCTTTTTAATTATAAACTATAAAAAAATAAAATGAATATTTTGGAGGTGTTATTGCAAGAGATGTTAGAAGATTCAAGCAGTTCAAACTTTTTAAGTTCATCGGAAGACACATCCTCGAATATAAATGAAAGTGATGAACCTGATGAGTTGACTCTATCATTTGTAGGCAAAGACGATAGAAATGCAATTTCAAGATATTTGGAAGAAGTAGTTCCTTCATATAATTTCTATTTGCACTTTATCCATTTTAGTTTTTAGTTTATAATTTTATTTTATTTTATATAGTCGCAACTTTTCAAATAATTGCAAAAATTCAGTTTTCAAATAATTTCAAACAAGTCAGCTGACACTTTTGACAGTTCTCACGCACTTGCACCACCTCAAAAGTAGGTGTAGGAAATATTGTTCTAAACTGTGTTGGACAACTTCATTGAACACAAAGTGACAGATTGTAGAACAGAAAGGAACAGGATTTTTGCTCATTGAACACCAAATTTTGTACTTTTCAGATCTTTTTTGTTCTTTTCTGTGCAGCTCAGATTCATTGAACACACTTTATATCCTCTTTGGCTGAGAATCGTTCTAGAATTGCACTTTTTGAATGAATGAAACTCTCAAAAGTGAAAAAGGTCAATTCTTTTGACAGAAGGAGCAATTCTTTTCGTGAATGAAGCTCGATATAAGACATTTCCCCTTCCTGCCGATTTTAGCCCAAGAAATTTCTTTGGGCAGAAATTGTGAATAATGTCAAAAGTCAAATTTGACAATTAAAACAAAAAAAATATTTATCATTTCATTTCATTTTCGTGGTTTTTGCCTCCTGTGTGTATTTAATTGAAATTTATATTGTTTTATTCATTTTTCAAATTTAAAATTCGGAAAATCATGATAAAAAACCGAGTTAAATATTTATTTTTTCTTGACGTTTCAATTTTTTGACGTTGAACACAATTTTTGTGTTCAACGCTTTTATTTACTTTTTCACAAATTTTCAATCTCTGAGAGAATTTCATCCCCACTCCTCGATATTTGACAGTCTTCCCATTTTAGCCCACAACAGTTAAAAAACAGAACTATTACTAGTGTTATGAACAATACGTCTGCTTTGAACTAACAAAAATATTTCTTTTCAATCTTTAGAAAATAATATATTTTATCAATTATAAAGAATATACCATGAAATAGAAGTGGATTAAGTTTATTTAGTTGAAACCGGTTTTAAATAAGAGTATATGGCAATATCTGTTGCTGCCAAACCGTAACTATATGTAGGTGTTTTAGGTTAAGCATTTTTTGTTCAACTCAAACACCACGTATGCTATTTTATCTGCTTCTTTATTTTATTTTAAAAGAAAAACATGAATAAACTTAACGAAAATTGTCTTGAATTATTTTTAGATACTCAAAAGATGTATTTACCAATTTCAAAAAAAGATGGCCGAAGTTTAACGTACCGAATCAAAGAAAAATTAAACTGTTGGAAGCGACTTATATTCTCGGATCGTAATTCTAGGAACTTATTTCTGTTTCTATTGCTTAACTTAAGTTTTGCATTTGTAGAATTATTCTATGGAATATTGACCAACAGTTTGGGTAAGTACTACCTACTTAAACTTCAATTCAAAATTGTTAAAGTCTTATGTCTAGCATAAAATATTCCTACATTTTTCTTTCAATACGAATATATATATTTTTCTTAAGATCGCTGTAATGTCCATAAATCAAACTAATACATAAGCAAAATTGCAATTTTCGGGAAAAAAAAAATATTCCTCCTAAAAGCTATTACAGTGGATCTCATTTGCATTTCTTCTTAAACATAAAACAAGGACAAGACAAGTGATGGTTACATGCCTGAAAAAAAAAACAAATGAACAAAACAATGAACATTTTTGAAAACAATGTCTGTCTTAACAAAATTTTGGGCTGCATAAAGGCACTGCAACCAACATGCATGTACAATGACCAATCTTGGCCAGTTAGGCAGAATTTGAGTTTTTTTAATTGACCTGTTTTCAAAATATAACAATATGGAGGTATTTATTCAAGCTTTCATTAAAATATTTCTTAAAAAAAAATAAACTGTTAATTCTAAAACATGTTTTGATTATTTTAAAGGAATGAGTGAAATTGATAGAATTTAGGAAAGTTTGAGCAGTGTTGTTGTTCATCAAACACAAAAACACGTAGGTATATTTATCTGAAAATGTATGTTCTATGCTGTGAAATTCTGGTTCAATAAAACAATACGTACATTAGTTTCATTCATCGGTCTTCAACTGCAATTCGATAAAATTGAAAACTTCAATCACAATGTTATATATGTATGTAGGTATATAAAGATCGCAAATATGTTTATTGTCTGGCGGCTTTCCGCATTTTAGTTTTGTGGTTAATTTAACCTCTCCTGGAAACATGTTTAATCTCGTGCATCATACATTATAGCTGAAATCTAAAGCGAAATATGCAAGCATACTATTTTCGTTTTAAAATTTGATATTATTAGCCATTATATCAAAAAATGCATTCTTCAAAATTCTTTTTTAACCCAATGGTATCGCAGAAAATAGATTGTTTGTTTCTGAGACGAGTCGATATAACAAATGAAATTCAAAGTGAAGCAACAACTGTTGACTCTAGTTAACAAAAAACACTGTACCGCCACTGTAGAGCCGAGTACGAGGCTCAAAGTTGCAAAATCTCTAAAACATTACTTTTGTTTTCAGTCACAATGCTACCTATTAACCTATGTCCAAGAAATCATAAAGCCGTAATTTCATTTTAGTAAATCATTCCAGAGTTGCCATAGTTTGAACTAGCTCCATAGCCCAATTTTGTAGCCCCAAATCGGATCCGAAAAAGTAGCAAAATTGTATAAAACTAGTTATTTTAGAATGATACCTATTAAGTATATTTATTCACTGTTCTAATTATTAAAATTCAACTGATTATAAGCACGATGTTGCCTTGTTCACTGTCTCCATTCGAATGTCCTTCTCTTCGTTTTCATGTATACCATTAGCCTAGTCTGCTGTATGTATCCTTTTGTTGTTATCTCTTTCGCCCTTATAGTTCGGCCTTCCTGATATTTTCGTCGACCTCGTCGAAGTCGACATCAAACTCGATCCAGCGCTTCATTCGGTCTGCTGACCAAACTCCGGAATATGGTTTTTGGCTCCTCGGGGCAAATGGCTTATCGGCCACCTGATACCGATCATGAAAGAGGACCGCTGTAATTATATATGGCCCTCGATAACTCGGCTCCAACTTACGTGATGTTCCTGAGGCAGCAACGCCATCGTTTAATGACATTACCAATTCACCGACAGTGTACGTTTTTGCTTTACGATGTTTTGAGTCATGATTAAGTTTCTGTGTTTTCTGGGTTTTAGAAATAACGTCAGCACCTTCCTTCCTGATTTGGTCTATTGTCTTATTGCTTTGGTTAAGTTCCACTCCTTGGGATAAGACGTCTTTGTAAGGATCTCTTGACAGTTAACCCATTAACATTTGGTGCGCCGTTTTGCCGATGGCTACGTTATGCGTGTTATTTATTCCCCACTGGACCATCTTTATTTTTCGATCCCATTTGTTTTCCTCGTCGACCGTAGCTAAAAGTGCATTCAGGATGGTTCGATTGTAACGTTCGACTTGCCATTGGCAAGGGGTGTCTTTGTTGCATTTAAAACGTGAGTAATGGCGTGGCTCTCGATAAAGTCTTCAAACACCTTAGCAGTATAGGCAGTCCCTCTATCGGATATGAGACGTCGTGGTGTTCCAGATGTGAAAAACAATTATGTTAGAAAATTGATGGCTGGTTTTGCTTGAGTATTTGGAAGTGCTTTAAGGACCACAAATTTTGTAAATGCGTCAACAAGCGCTATTAAATAAGTGTTGCCCTTTGTCGATTTTGTGAAAGGACCCAGATGATCCACATGCACTGTATCAAATGGAATGGCTATTTTCTCAATCA
Source organism: Platycheirus albimanus (assembly GCA_916050605.2). Classification (NCBI taxonomy): domain Eukaryota; kingdom Metazoa; phylum Arthropoda; class Insecta; order Diptera; family Syrphidae; genus Platycheirus; species Platycheirus albimanus. The sequence continues at coordinate 226,621,270 of OU696696.1, read as the reverse complement.
TATGTAACTCACCCCTTGGTTGAACCTCTCTCTTATTATAAGCGCATTCCACACATGCTTTAATGTACTTCTTCACAAATTGGGTCATCCTCGGGAACCAATACCTGGCCTTGAGATGCTTTATAGTTTTGTTTTCGGAAAAGTGTCCCACGAGATCATGACTGTTTCGCAACACTCTATTTCTTACGCCTTTTGGTATGTAGAGTCTTAACTCGCCATCCACCAAACGATAGAGACGTCCATTTTGCAAAGCGTAGTCCATATGTACCTGATTTTCATTTTCAGTAGTCGGATGTTTTTGGAGGATGTCGGTTATATTTCTTATTTCATCATCCTGCAGTTGTAAGGAGTAGATCCAATCGTTATCATCTACAGTCACCTTGAAAATAGCCATATCAGCAACTGCCGGTTCTTTGTGCTCCTCATGCGGATTTCGCGAAAGTGAACCGACATAAGCCATTCTTTTTCCCGGTCGATGTATCACTTCGAAATCAAACTCCTGCATTCTTAACCACCATCGGGCAATTCTTTGTTGCGGTTTTAAGTGCTTCACAATCTGTAACCAAAATGAATTGTTTGCCCAAAAGATATTGTCGAAACCTGTCCGTTGACTCTACCACAGCGAGTGTCTCCAACTCAAAACTGTGGTACATACACTCTTCCTTTGAAGTCTTCCGACTGAAATAAGCCACTGGATGGGTGTGCTTGTCTTCTTTCTGCAGTAGCACTCCGGCTATACCTTTGGAGCTGGCATCTGTATGCAACTCATGTTCTGCCTTAGGGTCATATAGTGTTAATACAGGGTGGCTTGTCAAAGAATCTTTCAAGCTTTGAAATGCTTTTTGCTCGTCCGCTCCCCAATCAAAAGGTGTGTCTTTTTTTTTTAAGTTCGTTAATGGCGATGCTATTATGGAGTAATCCTTAATAAACTTACGAAAGAAGCTGGTGAGACCAATAAATTGGCGTACTTCGTGTTCATTTTTTGGTGTCTCGAACCTAGCAACTGCGTCGGTCTTATTGTTTCCTGGTTGTATTGTACTATTTCGTACACAATGTCCCAAAAATTCTATCTTCACCATTTTTTTTCTTTACTAGAACAACTGGAGATGCATAGATCGAATGCGACTCTCGTACAATACCACTCTCGATGAGTTCGTTTATCATAGACGTTAAAATTTGTCTTTTAGCATATGGAACTTTATATGGCTGGTGTACTATAGGGTCTGGCTTCGTTATCTTTATTTCCATTTCGGTTAAATGAGTACGACCTAGTTCTTTCTGACTCATCGCAAAGCACTGGCGGTATTTATTAAGTAGCATTAATAATGCAGACCCATGACAATGTTCACTTGTAGGTCAGCGCTGGTAATTTCTGTCCAATTGGAAGTAGTGGGTTTTCCGATCAAAGCTTCCGACCCAACTAACATTTTATCTATGTTGTCAATTCTTCGGATCATTAAGTTGTTACCTTGCTTTCGTAACTCACATACAGGGCTATTAAGAATGTCTTTTCCTATTAACACAGGCTCGGAGAGACATTCTTTACCCACGACGGCGGCACATACTGAAAAAATCGAGTGGTCTATTTTAATTTGACATGATATCTCACCTACAGTTTTGTATTTTCCACCTCCGAAGCCATGAAGTGAAGTGTTGCAAGCCGTTAGTTCAGCATTTATGTCGTTTGCAACAGTTTCAGTCACAATGGTGCGTTCACTTCCCGAGTCTAATAGTGCAACATATTTAATGTTTTTTATAGTTACAATCTTATAGTAACAGTCTAAAGCCGTCTCATCATTGACAATGTTCACACGATATTTTCTTTCCGGCAGCTTATCAACTTTGTTTGGTTGGCGCATATTGTTTTCGCGTCCAGTTGGCCAATGTCTTTCTATTTTGAGTGCATTGTCTTGCAAAATGGCCAGTTTGGTTGCAGTTGTAGCAAGTAGTTAAAGTAATTTTATTGTACACTATTTTTTGTGGTTGCCAGTTTGTGCGAACATTGACGACCTGTCGTTGGAAGTTACTATGTTTCATGATGTTTTTGTTTTCTGTCAGTAAGTTTCCTTGAATGCTATCAAGTCATTTCGCTTCCTTTATAAGTTCTGTTATATCTTTGCAACTTCCTGCCGCCAAATTAGAGCTCAATTGTGGATAATTTAAACCTGTGAGTATGTATTGGATTATTAATTTGTCTGCAAGTTCAATCCGTTTTCCCAACATATTCATCTCAAAACAGTAACTCTCTATTGATTCTGTTGGCTTTGTTATCTTTTTATTGAGCTGCTGGTGGATATCAATTTCATTGTTTCGATGAGGAAAGCTAGCTCGCAATCCAAGCGCCACCTGGCTTAATGTTGTAGTTGTTTCCAGTGTACTATCCCACCAGTAACGTGCGGGACCTTGCATTTTAGGAGCAGCTGCCAACAACACTGCCTTTTCATTCCATCCATAGACTTTTACAAGCGTTTCTACACGATTTACCCATTCTCCTGCCGTTACTGACGAAATATCCCCAGGTGAGAAAGTTGGGATAGCATCCGCAATCTCCCTGATGCTGCAATTGATTCCTTGCTGCATTGTGTCACCGCTTGTGTTGTGAACTAGTCTATTCTCTAACATCCTGACTTTGTCTTCCAGTTCCTTTTTTTTCCTCATAAAAGTGTTCTGTTGTTCAATAAGATTTTTTTCTCGTCGGATTAAATCCCATTCTCTGGCTCTAAAAAAAGCGTCATCTAGCCTAATCGTATCTCAATTAGTTGTTGTTGGTGATACTAATAATTCTTGACTTCGTTGCTCCTCAGGTGTTTGTGTTGGTGCATTATTTTGCTCCTGACTCGTCGATGATCCGTCTACTATTCCCAAGTCTCCTTGTTCTCTGTCGAACTGGGCAAGTCTATTGAGTAGAATCTTCTTCGTTCCTTGTGTCGATAAACTTCTACTTTTGAGCTCGATCCTGAGCTGCTTGGTCGTCATGTTTTCCATTGGAACTCTATAGGAAAGTTAAATTGGCGTTTATTGTTTCTAAAGAAATTGCAATACAATGGTTCACAAAAATATGTACATATGTTCGTATCCATATATTTTTGTCTTCCATTAATTTTTTTTTAAACACGGTTATTCAATTAAAATGAATGCCTTTTGACCGTGTTCGCATTTGTATACACATATTTATATATACAACAAATCATCAAATCAGTTGTCTCAACCAGAGCACATTCAACAGCCATTATTAAAAGATCATATATATCACTATCTATCACTGTGTCTAAAATACATATATTTTTTTTCTTTAAAACCCAATCCCAATTCACCAACCTCCTCTTCAGAAAATATATCTCAAAATTTCAAATTCACTTCCTCGCATTTGCTACGACAAATAAGTGTATGAGAAGGACAACATACTAATGCCTTTTCGTGTACCGAAAACGCATATTCAGTTCACTTTTCCTTTTCCTTACTTATTTTTTATTTCCTTGCCCGCCATCATCCTTGTGAAGTGGTACAGGCAACCAGCATTCTTCTCCTTTCCTTTAGGAGAATAAGCAAAATGCAAATTAGGTATTCCATGGATTCTCTTTTATTTATCCATTCCGATTATGAAAAGGAACGACACTGAAATACTTTTTCGTGTAGCAAAAACGTATTCCTCCCACCTACCCCTTTTCTTCTTTTTGCTGAAGGGAAATGCTTATTATTGTTTTCTTGTATGCAGTTCAGTTGGTGTGAAAGAAACGAAACTAAAATACTTTTTCGTATACCGAAAATGTATTTTCTCTTTTTTTTTTTTTTTTTTTTTTTTTTTTTTTTATAATACCGTTATGGCGTGGCGTTATGTACTAATAAATGCGCACTAGCATTTCTTACGATTTTATGTTTAATTTAATTTGAAAATATGTCAACGTTCGGCGTGATAACGATAAAAGTAGCAGTCGCTATTTTGTTGACCAAAATCGCACCTGTACCAATATCGATGTTCAGACGAAAATCAAGCACACCTTCGTCTACTGAGTTGTATCTTGTATGCTCTGGGTAAAACAAATTTTAACTTAATTAATTTTTTGTTACGAATAAATAAATTAGAAAACAAATTTCTTTTCAACCATGCGTACCGAAATAAAAACAATTTTTGATAAATATTCTGCTGTCACTGTCAGGTTGACATAAATAAATAGTTCATTCGGAATGAACTTGACAATAGGCAGGTTCACAATAGCTCTTAAGATTTAAATCAAGGTTCGGATATTGGCTAAGCAATTAACTTTTCATTACTCAATGCTCGCTTAAGTAGTAGTGTACTGCAATGTTGCCAGAGAAACAGCGTTAAATTTGAACTGAATTTCAATTATTGGAATTAACGAAAAGTTTTCGACTCTGCTCTGTGAAAAAGCAGTACCTAGTGAACATATAGAGGCATATATTACCGCTTTACGCAAATGTATGTCACATAATTCATTTCAATTTAGGAATGCGTTTTACAGCAGTAATGTAGGTTGCAGTATGGGTAATAGCCTATCACCATTAGTAGCAGAAGCATTTATGTCCAAGTTTGAATCGGATTTGAAAAAAGAAGATTTACTCCCACGCATATGGTGGCGCTATGTGGATGACACTTTTGCGGTGATTAAAAGAGTGGACATTGACCGAGTTTTGAGCATCCTTAACAACAGATATGATAGCATTAAATTTACCTTCGAAAAGGAATCTAACATCGATCACACTTTGGCCTTTCTGGATTTGATGATCATACGTAATAAAAGACAAATTCAATTTGCAGTGTATAGAAAACCCACATCTACTGACCGCTATATAACATTCGATTCATTTTGTACACATCAAAATAAACTCGCTGCATTTCATTCCATGGTTTACAGACTCTGCCGACTTCCTCTTACGCTACACTACTTTAAAATCGAATATGATTACATTCTTCATTTGGCTCAAGTGAATGGATTTAAGCAAACTTTGATAGAAAATTTAGTTAAAAAGCATTCAAATAAAATCAAAAAAGAAAACCTTTCAACGCTATTCTATCAGAACTCAGCACGCCAAAAATCTAACGACAGACGTGTTGCACTCGCATTTATACCGAGTATTACAAACAAGCTACACAAAAATTATAAAAAAGCCAAAATGAAGATTGTACACAATAATTCAAACAAACTACGACTATCGCTAGGCACTACCAAAGACGTTGTACCGATGATGGATCGGAGTGGCGTGTACAAAATAAGCTGCACAAAATGTGATGCCTCTTACATAGGACAGACTAGGAGAGCTTTAAAGACAAGAGCAAGCGAGCATGCAAGAACAATCAAAAACAAACAGATTTCTAATGCAATACCAGCACATATTTTCGATCTTGACAACACAGAGCCCCACTCTGTCTCACCAATTGAAGAAAATATTAAATTATTAAAGACAGTTCATTACCCTTCCAAGTTAGACGCATACGAATCCTTTTACATTCAAACCACCAACAATTTAATGAATTTGGAGCCAGGTGCAATAGAATCTTCTCTTTTTAACTTATTTAAGTAAATCATGTTCACTTTTTGATTATTCCGTTTTGCAATTTTGTTTTTATGTAGCTTAATGGTTTTAATTCTTTGACATATTTGTTGTTGTTTAATTTTCATATTTTGTTTTATTTGTCAAATTCGTTCTTTAGTGTATATTAAACGCTCGCTGATGATGGGCCCTCAATAGAAAGAGCCCGAAATGCATACGATAATAATAAAAAAGAATATTGAAACCGAATTATATCTTGTGTTTTGAATCTTTTATCGATAATTTGCGGTCAATAAGAAAATTTAAAAAACTTCAACATCAATTTCGACTAGAGAAATGTTTCTAGTCATGATTCAGATAGTATTACAACGCACTTTCTTGAATTCAGTTCAACAGTAGTTTTAGATAATAGTCAAATTTGCTTTGCAGTGTAATAAATATAATTTTAAGTAAGTCAGAGTGTGATTGGCAATGTAAAGGCAGTTTTTTTTAAATTAATTCTAATTTAGAAATAATCGTGAGGTGTAGCAGTAATATAATAATTATATACAAGTGCCTGTGAAAAATATTAAAATACAGAGGTAACTAGTTTTTTTATAGAAAAAAAAAATAGGTACCACAATATTTTTTTTATAAATAGGAATAGTCCAGAAAAGTTCAAAAAGGGACAAGGCTGCTGATTTTCGGATGAAAGCCGTGGAAAAACTGTGAAAAGTTCCAAACCAGCAGAACGAAAAGACGGTATATTCAAAAGTACCGACAATAATTTGGTCATTTTTACCGTTGGCGCAGCGGGTATCAACCCGACCGCTAGACAAGCCGATAATCCTAAATTATAATTTTAATTCGATTTCTTCTTTGATATCTAAATCGATTTTAATTGAATTGCTTTTAAAGAACAAAACAAAAAAAAAAAAATCTTTTTGTGTCCGCACAATTGAACGCGCGCGAGTTTTTTTTTATATATAACGGGTGATTTTTTAAGAGGTTTAGAACTTTAAAAAAAAAAAAAAAACACAAAAAACTCGAAAAAATGAATGAAATATTTATTTGAATCGATAGTTTGAACCTTGCAATTTAATGTTTAAAGATAATTTCATGCAAATGTTGACCGCGGCTGAGTCTCAGGTAGCCCATCCGCTGAGTCCAATTTTGGCATACTCTTTCACACATATCGGCCGGTATCTCACGAATGAATGCATGGATGTTGGCTTCCAGTGCGTCAATCGAAGCGGGCTTGTCCCTATAGACATTAGCCTTGACATACCCCCACAAAAAATAGTCTAATGGTGTCAAATCGCACGATCTAGGCGGCCAATTGACCGGCCCGAAACGTGAAATTAACTGTTCACCAAACTCGCCTCGCAATTGCGCCATTGTTTCGCGTGCTGTGTGGCATGTGGCACCGTCTTGTTGAAACCACATATCATGCAAGTCAAGAACTTCCATTTCGGGCAAAAAAAAGTTTGTTATCATCGCTCGGTAGCGTTCACCATTGACAGTAACGCTGCGATTCGCATCATCTTTGAAGAAATATGGCCCAATAATGCCGCCGGCCCATAAACCGCACCAAACAGTGGCTTTTTCGGGATGCATTGGTAGCTGTTGCAATGCTTCTGGCTGATCTTCACTCCAAATGCGGCAATTTTGCTTATTTACGTACCCATTCAACCAAAAATGAGCCTCATCGCTGAACACAATTTTTCGATAAAAAGCGCCCGATGAACATTTCGAACCGAGCACGAATTTTGATAGTAAAATTCAATAATTTGCAAGCGTTGTTCATTTGTAAGACGATCCATGGTTAAATTGCAAACCAAACTGAAGCT